>CM040397.1:64019606-65219606 GCA_022702515.1 Ilyophis sp. 1 JC-2022 | reverse complement strand
GTACAGAACCAAAATAACAAAAAATGTGTCACTGTCAATGAATTATGGTGCTCACTGTATACTTTTGCCCCGGGATTGCATTTTTCTGTATTTACTTTTAATGTTCCCATTCATAATGACTCCAAGGAAAAATTTTACGTGAATCTACCACATATCAGTGCACAGTAAATTGGAATGAGCATTTTCCATGCCCTAAGTGACAAGTATATACACCATAGCCTATATTAAGTACAATCAAATGAAAATAAAATAGTATTCCACCATCTGCAAAATGCTGCCAAATGTTCTATCTTCAATGAAAATCGGTAGCCTACATCAAACATAAAATTAACGATTGCACTGCAGTATGTGAAATGCACTCAAAATGCGAAAATAACAATAGACCTATCAGTCATATTGGAGAGACAGTACTCGAGTGGAAACACGAATGTACATATGTAGCCATCGAGACCAAACGCATTTTATCGGGATGGGAAAACTCCAGTCGTGGAACGCATTTTTTCTAGAGCTTGCGTAATACTAGACCGTTAAAATGAAAACTGCTGTTACGCTGGGCTGTAATTACTTGTTCAAAGTACCCAATAAGACATGGCATATACCATTGCTAAGATTATAATGTACTGTATAATGGAAAAATGCACAAAAAAATGTTTTCTTTAGTTTGCAATGAAATACTGAGATCTACATACTGTATGTGGAACAGGTAAATCTATACATTTCCTGGATCATAAACTCATTGTCCACAAGTGTGCAAAATCATGAGGATGATATGCAGAACTACTAAAGATCTATGATGCAAAATATAGGCAGTGTACCCAGTTGTCCATTAGTGTCTCAAAATCTATCCAAATGGCTAAATTGTGCACTGCTCTAAATCATAAAATAATGATATATTTAACTACAAATCAACTGAAAAACTCACTTTTGCATCATTTACAAGTGGGAATTACTATAATTTTTCATCAGTACAGGGGGGTAGATCTATGGGTCCAAAACCCTATCCAATACATGTCATGATACTTTCACATTTTTGTGGGTTAGCCTGGATGAATATGCAAAAATGGGCGTCCCTACATTCGCCATCGTGGGAGGTGGTCATGCAAATAGATTACTTTAACACGTGTAAAGTGATTTACTAAAGGAAGTTTGTGATTGGTATTTGCGGGTGCATTTTTGTACAAATGGAAAGCAGGTCTTAAAAGATACGGAATCAATAAAATAACGGCTGTCATTGTAGCAAGACAGTACGGGTGTGTTTGGAATATTCATAACTAAGCATTCTGAATGATTGCATAACAATGTGGGCTAATTAACTGGCCCATTCTAGCTAAAGATCAAAATACACAAGAAGAGAATTTGTGGATAGCCTACAAAGGCTACATCATGAACAGTAAGAATTATTACAGTGTAACAGTAGCCTATACCCTTTACAAAAAAAATACCATAAAAACGGCAAAATTGCTGCGAGTCTTTTCACCATTTTCTTACAGTATAATCATTCCAAACACGCAAAATCTCTCATTTAAATATGGCTGTTTGCGGCTGGCGTAATTTGCACAATGACTCTTAGTTGATCACCCGCAAATGTTAACGTGTGCAAATACTTTGGCTGCACCCACAAAATAACACCCCTTATTTGTGATCTTAGTAAATCGACCATTATATCATATATCTGATAGTTATCTGATAGCTTGCTAGCTAATGTGTTAGCTTACCAGTCGAGAAGAAAAGATCTCTGCGTCGCTTCTCAAGCATTGCAATTCTTTACAACGACTAAATTCCGAACCAATGTTGACCCTCGTCTCACTCCAGTTCTTGTCATTAAGGACTTGGGACGGGTACCAGGGTTTTTTGGGTCTAACGTTACATTATTGCTGGTTGAGGGCTTCGGTGGTGCTGCCAGACAAGTTAACTGGCAACTAACTGAGACTCCTGATACAGAGATGGGTGTGGTACCAACGTCGTAATACTACTGGCTCAGGAGCTTTGTTAGAGGCGGGAACCAAACATCTTAGACAGAGCTAAGCACCATACTCTTTTAAGTCCTGTAAAATTGTTTTTGTAATGATAAATGATAAATTCATAATCTATATTTTTTTGGGGGGGGGAAAGCAATACTTTTATTCTGCACCTTTCAGCAAGCTCTGTGGATGTATCTGTTTTTTTTATTCTTCGTCTACATTAAAATGTAGTATCTATTGCCTTTAAGACATTCATTCTCACAAATGTTGTCTTTATGCAATTATTATGACGTCTATATGTCTAACATGGACTATAACCCTTATATTGTAGACCTGACCACAACCTTTAAAGGTTTTAATTTAGGAACTTTTTCAGGTAGTGCTGTACAGCTTCTTCTCTGTTACACAGTTAATAAGGTAATCTTCCGCAGGGCCTTACTTGCGAGTCATGGGCCAAGCCATTTGTGCTGCGTGTAGTGTCCATACTGTCCAAAATGATTGTTAGTCTTCAGCAGCATGATAAAACACACTATCGACCCGTTTCTCCAGGACCCGTCCAGGAATCACCGGGCATACCGGCTCACAGTGGCCAAGCTGGACCCGCCCATCATCCCCTTCATGCCCCTGCTCATCAAAGGTAAGGGAGGACTCTGCACTCTGCTCAGCTCTGTACTCCAGTTTGCGGCTTCTTATGAATATTCATGCAGGGGGGCAGCCTATGGACAATACCACGCCATTTGATGTTCTATCCTTGGGCATGCCCCTTCATAAACTATCACAGTGGTTCTCAACCCTGTTCCTGGAGAATTACCATCCTGTAGGTTTTCATTTCGATCCTAATTTGGCAGACCTGATTCTACTAGTTAGCATCTCTATGAGATCTCTAGGTGTTGAATGAGGTGTGCAATACAGTTCCTCCACTTCTCCAAAAATTCCATATAGCAGTGTTTCTCCTGTTGCTGTACAGATTACTCATGCAACTCCATCACTGGCGAGGTTGCAATTTCGTCACAGATTTACACGCGTCTGAGCATGATCATAACCTATTCAAAAGCCAATCAAACATTTTCGTGGATAATATGTGGTCCAATTTGACTTTGAAATAAATCTCCCAAGCAGGAAAAATATATACTTTGCATTTATTGCTCATTGTCTTTTTTTAATGTTAATTCTTGTATTTCTTTTGTTTTTAATTGTTTATGGCTGTTATTATACTGCACTGTGGTCCCATGGGTACTGTATCATTTCTTACACTGTCTGTAATGAGAATAATGACAAACTTGGTGCATACATTCACTTATTGCACGTATAGCGATAAAAACGTACCTCAATAACATTTAATTAAATCAATGCAACATCAATAGCCTATCGTCTAAAAATAAATAAAATTATAAATAAAATTATTTTTAAATAAATTTTATCGACTGATTGGAGGCTAAGGAAATGATTAAAAGCTTTTTATTTTTCACAGTCCAGATAACCTATTAGTGACTTTTGTCGCCTTTAGGATTCTAGTAGTCGGAAATTGACAGTGGGTGGACTCATTCTGCAAATGGGAGGCCTCCCGACCACGACCGAATGGGTGTGTTCTGCTATAGTTTTTCACTAAACCACGTGATGCGGGATAGCCCGACATGGTCAAAATTAGTCCAATGCACACAGCTCTTAAAAGGACTGAAAAGAAGAAATTTGATTAGCTATGGTGCAGCTAAAGCACACCCACTGATAAATATTCAGCATAACCCAGCCCATTTTCAACCTGCGCAGCGCGCTGTGAGCTGTGCGCTCTTTGTCTCTGATCCGAAAATAGCTAAATTAAGTAGCCACGCATAGTGTGCCATACCCTATGCCATTGACTATGACGGCTCGCTGCACACCATGCGCTTGCCGGAAAATGGAGCCCTTTATCATCGCTGTATCTCTCTACAGCGGGAGTAAATTGCACAATATCAAAACCACATTGGTTGTAACGCAATTGACGTTAAAAAACTTGCTGTTTTGTTTGCCTTATTCCCCTAGTTTTCAGTTGTTCCACGATCATCTCGTAAACATTTGAGTCACAGACTATAATATTAACGTGTTATATAACTTTCCTTTCCCATTTTATATTTAAAGGGTAACAAAACACGCTGGTTTCGCTAGACCCTGCCCCCCTTTGAAATTCGAAAAATGACTAAATCTGGGCGTGATGTAAGACTGAAATTGAGATCCCAGGCACCTGGACACACAACACCAGGGGGGAAGCCTGTAAGGGCTCTAGGACGTTATAAACCAGAACTTCGGTGCGGTTTGTAACATGATTTTAGTTGATGTTTCCAGATTTTACAATTTGGAGAACTCGAAATGATTTGTGTTGCTATTTTCCAGATTTACAGTGATAAGGTAATAATATAGGGGATGAGCTCCAGGTATCAAACCACGCCCCAGCAATTTCTTTTCCACTAGTAGCTAATAGCTAATTTCTACTCTGGACAGCACTCACAGCGGCCGCTTTGTTTCTCTCTATCTCTCTCTCGCTACATCTCTCACTCATACACACAAAACACGCTATCTGAAGCTGCTGCCAAGCCCCCGTTTGAGCTTATAATGATGTGGCCAGCAAACAGAAAATCACACACTGTCCAAATAGTTACCCACGCCATGTAGGCTACTCATAATTTTTACCGTTTAAGCCATCAGTGTGTACAGGATCGGTTGTCGAAACCTACCGTTACAATAATTTTGCTTGCGTCATAAATAACATAGCCTACAGTTCAGTTGGTGATACTCGCAAATTCCATGGGAATTTCAAACATCTTTACAAAGTTAATTTGTGTTTATTTTAGGATTATATTACTTTATCTCTATATTATGACTGCCGGTCGTGGTTCAATTTGGAAGGAGGAAGAGATGCATTTACACCACTTGATCACGGCAAATGATCCATGTAGTTTATTTTGTCGATATGGATACCAAGGAACGCAAAATATCACATGGGTTGTCAATATCACATCGGTTGCATTGCGGAGAATTCTAAAACCACAGAATGCCTGCAAGTAATGTGTACTTTGTGTACTGCAGGGTAGCGAAAACCTCAAAACTAAAAGGTTTAGAAACTAAAACCCCAGTGTGTACGAGGCCCAAGAGACAATGTCTGAGAATGACGTATGTTGCAAAGGTAAACGTGTATCATGCATAGGCTATGAGCTACTAGAATTCCTGGCTGAACTATTTGACCCAAATACCCCCTTTCTGCAGGAAATACCACATATAGTAATAATATACCCTAAAACATAAATTCAACAATATTTTTTTAAAGTGACTTCAGTAACCAACAAAATGTAAATAACTGCTCTCATCTACAGTGAGCACTGCAGCTCACACTGAACCGTGTTGTTCAGCATGAGTAATAATTTGTTTTTTAACAATTAATATTTTACATAAACAGGCCAGCAAGGGCACAGTGTGAACAAAGTAAACAATTGATACTTTACTTACCTCGTCAGAACGTAAAATTTTGTTTTGTTTTAACATAAAAATACAGGAAATATCCACACCTTGCATGCAACGCAGATAGTAGCTATCCACGTCCCTGTCAGATATGCAGTTTTCATATGCTTTATACTATATAATTATTTTTAACGTAAAGTAGCCTATATTTTTACATTTTTTAAACTAGCTAGCTACTTACTAAGCTAGACTGAAAAACAAACTATCAAAAAACAAGGGACTATCAAGCTAACTATAAAAAAATAAAGGCTATACCAAAAATAAATAGGTTACTATAACTAGAATATTCAAAAAAGCTCAAGCTAGCTATATTGCTCGCTCACTCTCTCTATCTCCTGATTCTCCTCTCCATGCAGATCAACCGCTGTGCTGAGATTCGCTTTTATTAGCTACGGCGTAGCCCGCCCTCGCTCCAAAACTTCAGGGTGTAGCCACCAAACTATCGGTGGGCATAGCTGTACAGGTTTCTATTTTGTCACCGGGAGGAATACGTCAGCTGGAGGACATTTCTGGCCAATCACAGATTGAATGTGCAGTACCTAACATTTTACCACTAGAAACACTTTTGAGCCAGATTCATAAAGTTTTTTTTGTGCTGACTGCAGCAATTTGGACCAGGATCAATCAGTAATACTTAGAAAAAACCAAATGTATGAGTTATCATCTAAAATAAGTTGTTAGTGCTATGTTACCCTTTAATAATTCTCTGATTTCCACTTCTGTCCAGTTATTTCTTCTAACAAAACAAAAAATATGGGCCAGGGAAAAAGCGCTGTTTTGAGAAGCCTTTCTAATTCTTATACAGTTCTGTATTTCTGCATTTCTGCAGTCAAATCCATTAAATGACAATACTAACTAAACCCAAAACCCACACAGAATTGAACATCACGCCTGCATTTGTCAAACGAGGAAAGTAACGTTAGCAGCATATTTTCAATATCTGCCTCCCAGTGAACAGTTTTATGTTGTAAAGTCGTAAAATGTCATCTCGCATTAAGGTGAAAAACCGGCTAAAATTGGCTTAAAATATTTTTGAACCTGCACGCACTTGTACACTTGCATACGTGCCTAATCATGTAGGAGATTCTTACCAGTTAGTAGCCTGCCTGCCAGCTAAATAGGTTATTATAGCACTGCAAGCAAAATAATTCCAACATTTCGGCAAAATGAATTGAATAGAATTTAACGTGGCTTTTAAGGGAGAGGGGGGTGATTGTGCCTGTGGCACAATTTTTTTAGGACATCCCCTGGTAAAAAATAAACTTGGCGCCTCTGATTTTTTTTTTTGTTAACGCGTGTAGGCTACTTTTCCTTTGATACTTAAGTACATGTAATGCCAGATACTTTAATACATTTACTTAAGTTGTATTGTTGTTGGACTGTCACTTTTACTTGAGTCATTTTCCAGCAAGGTATCTTTACTTTTACTTAAGTATGAATTTTGAGTACTTTTTACAACACTGCGTAAAAAGTGGATTTGCCCCTCAATATTATCCCTTAAGTGAGCATAGTTCTTTTGAATGATGTTTTGCTTGATACTTTGGACACAAATTGGATTCTCTAGCAGAGCAGCAGTAAACTATGTAGCCATGACATTTTCCAAGTGGGCGACCTAGCGAATGACAGAGCGCTGTGAGGGGTTACAAATTCAGTTACAAATTCAGTCCGAGGCTTTTATGGCCTACCTTATATTAATGTAGCTATCTGAGTCATGAAATGATATTACGTGGGATTTATATGTGAAATGATAGAGAACGCATCTCAGAAATGTATTTAAAAAAAGAGCTTCCTACAAAGATTATTCAGGTGTAAAAGCAATAGTTTTAATTTTTTTTAATGAAAACAAGCTAGCTGTTGCACGAAACAAAGATGGCGAAGGTGACAGCTTTTGAAAAATATTCTGTGGCATCAGAGATGGCATGTTCTATTGGCTGAAGTAGCATCACATGTGCACTTTCTTATGAATCCAAAACCATGACATTCACATCTCTTCAATGTGGAAAAGATTTGTTCAGCCGTTTTTATATAGTTAAGTACATTAAAAAATGAGCATTAAGATTAATTAATAAGCATAAATTTTTCAAACGACCTAGCTCAAATTATACAACTGTAAATGCTTAAGTAGACATAGCGATAGGTCGGTATGCTTTTCATGTATCACGTTTATGTTTATTGTACAGTTTTTAAATAATACTTTATAATTCTACGATACCGGAAATTAATTGCCCATTGACTTAACATCGGGGCATAAATTCATTAGCCACATGATGCTAACTGAATGTTCCAGCGACCGTTGAACACAACAGTCTCCTGCTTGGAGTGCATGCGAGATTTCTCCCCAGGCAAATACTCACTCCGTCTCTGGCGTTCTAACTGCCACAGCACAGAAACCAGCCAGGGGCTACTAATTGTTACCTATTTTTAACCTAAAAGTACAAAGCGAGTTTGACATTTTAAAAAAAATGTATGAATCACAAGCAGTGTGGGAAATTCGATAAAGTAAGGTGGATATTTTGCTTAAAATATATTTTTACATGTCAGTAGCTAGCTCAACAGCAGTTCTATTGCATTCTTACTGAGAAAATCTATGCTTTTGGTTAATTTGAACAGATTGTTACTCATATTGCAGACAATAAGAAAATGTGCAAAGTGCTGAGCATATTTTGCATGCACAATGACCTACATGAACTGGGTCATAAAAAGAGTTTAATTGTAAAAATTTAAATAATTGTAAAGATAAGAAAAGATATAAATAAACATTTCAGCATGACATTACATTCTATAGGGTTTGTAAATCTTGTTACATTTTACTGTACTGTTTCCATAGATAAGTTTTCAGGTATTGACAAAGGCAGTTTCAAATGTAAAAGGAACATTCATATGAAAATATGAATTGCTTCTGTTGCAAAAAAGAATGTAATAAAAAATACTAAAACATCCAAGGATAAATGTTTAAATTATGTGCACGCGGGGACGGGGTAGGAATGGAGTTTGGGATGACGGGGACGGGGTGGGAATGGGGTTTGGGATGAAGGGAACGGGGTGGGAATGGGGTTTGGGATGACGGGGACAGGGGGGGAATGGGGTTTGGGATGACAGGGACGGTCGGGACAGGGACAGAATTTTGTCCCCATGCAGATTTATAGCCCAGAGTTTTCCCAAGCTTTTTAAGTTGTTCCCCTCATCAAGTATTGTCCTATGTTTTTTATTCCCACATGTAGAGCTTCACATTTAATTTGCCAGGTTCCCACCCATTTCTGAATTCTTTTAAGAACTGTTAATATTTTTATTTATATCTCAGGAAAAAGTCAAGTTTAGCTGAGAGCGGATTATAGTAGGCTACGGTTAGCCAATTAATAATGGAAGCGGACTCTTATGACAGTTGGGTTTTTTTCCCTCCCAAGAGCAAAACCTAATAAAAACCTCCCGTCTGCAAGAAGGTGGCCAAATTAGTCAACCAGCTGCAAGCAGAGTGCTTAACGGAAGAAAAAGTGGAAAACTCCCTCTCTGCTCCCCAGCGGCAACAAATATTTTTACGGTGAATCCATCTTACCGGTTTGATATTGATTTTCATATCGAACTAATATTGATTACAAACTGAAGCACAATGCTATCCTCCTCCATACTTTCCAAACGTAAAAAACTCTTCCACCAACTCTACCTCCAAAAAGGAAATGCGCGCCTACAGCAGGCACACACAGAGCAGCATTTGTAGTAGCACCTATGCAGAGGGAGTGACTTGCGGAAAACCAGACCCATGGTAGCATTGACTTGCTTTGAAACAGCCTGAAAGATTTAGGCTCCGTCCCAATACTCTTAGACCCTATGGTCTAAGCACTTCCTTCAAGTCCGCACTTTGGTGACATATTTCCGAGGTTGGACCAAGGGGTGCAAGTGCGCAGTGCAGTGCGCAAGTGCATAATGGTGCATAGGTAAGAAATGGGACACCCTTCCATGACATTCAGTTGCTGTGGTTACATACACACGCATCGCCATGTTTCCTGTTGCCGCTATATGTAATTTTTTAATGTATAAACCCACTGACCAAAAAATTGCGTACATTAGTCGTCTGTGGAACTTCGGTGACATCGGGCGTGTTGTCTGTGGGAACGTCCCTCGAATAACCAGAATGAAAGTTTATAAGTCGCCTGCGTACGTTGTTTAGATCACTTTTTAATTGTGAATTAGGGTGAGGTAGAATAGGTAGTTTTACGTTTACCAGTTTAGCTATGGTTTTGGTCAAGATAGGCAGATCTGGATGTGAATGTCCACTGGACATTAACATGTGAGCCAAGAATGATGAACCCGTTTCATTTAATATTATTTGCTCATCCGTGCAAAGTCGTGTTGTGTCACCTGCTCAGCAGGTTTTTATGAATGAATCTCAACCACCGAACTATATAGAACTTTAGCTGGACAGATCAGATAGGCAAACTCCTCTTTTTACCTAAGATCTGTAGGCCTGTTTCTGTCGAGCTGAAGTTCAATATATGGCATGTTGAGATTAAAATAAATAAAACAAACGCTGGAGGACATTTGCTTTTGTAACATTATAACCATTTAATCTTCTGCATAGCTAGCTAGAACAGCAGAGCTGTTTGGGAAAACCCAGTGCAGATTTAAGTTTAATAATTGTATGTTAACTGTAGGCTACTGCAGGTCCCGTATTTTTTATTTGATATAATTAGCTAATGTTACCAGCCAGCCTGAGAAGCCTTTCTGCTGCCGAGTAGGCTACATATTTTATCAGGCTGCAGCCCATAAAGCACCGATATATTGGCTAATAAAATGCTAATTTACAAATTATTATGACTTATTTATTGACCGTCATACACATAAATATATTATTATTTCATATTTTTTTACGTGTAAGAGTTTGTGAAAATGCATGATTGAACTGGTTTTCACTTTACAATTGAAGTTTCTATGCTCGATTATGCAGTAGCTTGTTCTTGCACACAGAATACAGCTCTGATTGGCCAGAGTGTAGAAAGTCACGATAACGCAAAGAACTATGGGCAATACACTTCAGCAAGTTTGGTTTTATGCGGACTCACGTGAAGGCCACATCAAGGGCTCAAAGTGTGCAGTCAAGCACTCACGCACTTGCAAAATAAGAAATGGGACAGACTAAGCTTCTGGCGGTTCTTGCAGGCACCTGCATTTGAAGTGCGCAAGTGCTCAAGTGTGATTATTGGGACGCAGCCTTATACTGGAGCAAACGGCGCTGGCACCAGGCAGGAAGTGAGCGTCAACATGAAGTCCGTCTTTGCCACTTGCTTTTAGAGTGTAAGCTACTTATTGCTTATTATTATGTAAGTTTTTTGTTGCAAAAATATTTACCATTTTATCAAGTCCTCTGTACAAGTGTCATTGCCACCAACAAAACATCCATGGTGGACCAATTGATTGCTTTTGTTTCCCAGCATAATATACCCTATGATGAGACATGAACATTAAAATGAGATGATTTTGAAGAACAATTGAGGAATGGTATAGCCAAGTAAATGGGCTATGAGGATGGTGGGTTTTTAAATTGGGGAAATACGGACAACTTGCCATCTGATGAGCTCACACAGGTTAGCCTAGTTGTCAACTCCAGCCATTATGTAACGCTGCTTTTGCTTTAGCTGCATTGAGAAATACAAAATGTGAAAACGATTCCTGCAGAGTAATGCAGCGTTTACATTTAGCCAGTACGCATTCTCTGGTTCCAAAAAGCCCCATAGTCTCACATGGCAGCCTTGGCTTCATGCGGCAATGAGCAGCTCACATAGGAATCCATGGAACTGGTAAGCTGTCTCCAGTTCTTATACATCTCGATGATAGATTTTAGATTTGACAATATATGCAGTGGCGATTTGCCCTATTGGAGTTTTTTTGTTTGTTTTCGTTTTTTCTTGGACAAGCGGAAGTGATCACCCAGATAGCAAGGAAGTTACATTACATTATAGGCATTTAGCAGACGCTCTTATCCAGAGCGACTTACACAACTCCTTATTACATGTATCCATTCATACAGCTGGATATATACTGAAGCAATTCAGGTTAAGTACCTTGCTCAAGGGTACAACGGCAGTGCCCTACCTGGGAATCGAACCTGCAACCTTTCGGTTACAAGTCCAGTTCCTTAACCATTATACTACACTGCCGATTGAATCAACGCTGATAATGTGTTATGCAGTATCAGGCTGTGTCCGAATCAGCACTCTTCCACACTATTGAGTAGCCTTGGTGAGTAGATAGGACGAGAAAGTCGTTGAGTAGGTGAACATTTTTCAAATTGCAGTATACTTCAAACACCCGGATGACACACTTACAGTGGTGTTAAAAAAATAGCAGTACAACATCTGATGAACCACTGTTATTAGTAGTAGTGATATTTGCATGGCAAATCACTTACTTGTAGATGTAGTAGTGTAATCGAAAAACAACAGACCCAACTGTCATGACATGCACGCTGCTTGTTCTGAGTAATTGACTCATTCATTGAAAGGGGCGTGTTCAAAATAATAGCAGTGTGGATAATTCATTCATTCTGTGAAAAAACAGGTGTGATTAATTGTCCTTTATTAAGGAAGAAGGGAAGCAAATGTTACACACATTGTTATAAAATATATTTCCTTCTGAATTGCTAAGTAAAATGGGCCGTTCCAAACATTGTTCGGAGGAACAACGTAATTTGATTAAAAAGTTGATTGGAGAGGGGAAAATGTATAAAGAAGTGCAGCAAATTATAGGATGCTCAGCTCAAAAGATCTCAAATGCTTTAAAATGGCAAAACCCGAAACACGCAGAAGAAAATGAGCAACTACTGTAAAAACGGATCGAAGAATAGTCCGAATGGCAAAAATTCAGCCAATCATCACCTCCAGAAAGATCAAAGATGATCTAAAATTACCTGCAAGTGCTGTTACAGTCAGAAGACGTTTGATCGAAGCAAAGCTATCAGCAAGAAGCCCCCGTAAAGCACCATTGTTGAAAAAACGTAATGTGTAGGATTGGTTAAAATTTGCCAAGGAACACATCGATTGGCCCAAAGACAAATGGCGTAACATTCTGTGGACTGAGAGTAAAATTGTTATTTTCGGGTCCAGTGGTCGTCGACAGTACGTCAGACGACCCCCTGGTACTGAATTCAAGCCACAGTTCACTGTGAAGACAGTGAAGCATATTGGCGCAAAAATAATGGTATGGGGATACTACGGTGTTGGGCTTATTTATCGTATACCAGGGGTCATGGATCAGTTTGAATACATCAAAATGCTTGAAGAGATTATGTTGCCGTATGCCGAAGAGGAAATGCCCCTGAAATGGGTGTTTCAACAAGACAACGACCCCAAACACACGAGTAAGCGAGAAAAAACATCTTGGTTCCAGACAAAAAGGATTGAGGTAATGGAGTGGCCAGCTCAATCCCCCGACCTCAACCCCATTGAAAACTTGTGGGGTGACATTAAAAATGCAGTTTCTGAAGCAAAACCCCAAAATTCACAGGAACTGTGGAATGTAGTTCTTTCATCCTGGGCTGAAATACCTGTTTCTAGGTGCCAGAAGTTGGTTGACTCGATGCAACGCAGATGCGCAGCAGTTATCAAAAACAATGGTTATGCAACTAAATATTAGTTCAGTAATTTAAAGTGAAGTTAAATCTTGAAAAATTTCTTCAGTTTATACAGTAAGTGTTGACACTGCTATTTTTTTGAACAGATTAATATTCCTTTTCTTTGCTTTCTGTAAAAGAACGCAGACTTGATAAAATGTGTTAATGTTTTGATTTGGAATTGAATGTGTAATGTTTCCACTACATTTGAAATATGGAACTAAAAGCTATTAAAAAATATTTATTCATTCACTTTTTTTAACACACTGCTATTTATTTGAACACAACTGTACTTCCGGGATTTCGCTGAGTACATTCGGGAGCACACCAAGAAGTACACAACCATTTTGGTCGCATAAATATGACCCGAAGCTTCATTTTGCCACGTGACATGGTCGCGAAAGGGTGGGACACGGAGTTGCCAGATCTTGCAAGACATTCCAGGCAAATGGCGACTCAAAACTAGCCCAAAATATGTTTTTAACCGAAACCAACATATTTTAAATAGAAATCATCATATTTTTATTTTTTAAGTAAGTGCGTGCTTTGCGACTTTTAATTTTTACCCGTGACTGCACTTTGAAAGTATCCCAATTTAGCTGTAAAACTGCGGACATGGCAACACTGGTGGGACGTCTTATGACCTACGACATTACGACACTTCCACAGTACGTTTAGAAAATAGTATGGCGGATATTTTTCGCGGACTGCTAAGCAGTGCACATTAAACGGCACACTTCTGCCAGTGCACTGTTCGCAGGAAACAGGGCGCAGTAGATAGGGCTCTGATTTGGCCTCTGTCATCAACCAATTTTCAATGGTGGAATCAACATTAAATTTCTGATGGTAATGGTCACCGATGTATTAGGTTGAAATTGAACCATTGTATCAATGTAACAATAACAACCAAAGTCATCATACTGATGAATCGGATTCAGGTGCGCTTTCATTTTCAAATAAAAAACCGTTTTTGCCTGTTTCTGTAGTCACTACTGTACATGCTAGCCTATACGCTCTTATATTTGTATGTTACATGGTAAGTTAATTGAGTTTTGTTAAGTTAAAAGTTCAAGTTGCTACGACGAGGGTGACGTAGGAAAATAAACAAAAGGAGACTTAACAGCAAAGCGTATTTGTGGTTGATGCTAATGCTGCATTAGTTTATTAATTTCCAACTAGGAATCCCGATAGCCGACGAGGGAAAATGTAATAAACACTTTAAGTTTTTTCAGCTCTTCTGGAGGCCCAATTATTTGGTAAAGCGGAGAAGTGCGTTTTACACGCCGGCTCTGTTTTTGTATTTTTTTTTATTGTTGCTGAGGGTAAGGTACAAATGGATCCAGAGAAGGTTTCCGCTGTTAAGAACTGGCCCACGCCATCTTCCATAAAACAGGTGCATCGCTTTTTAGGTTTTGCAAATTTTTATCGCAGATTTATCCGCAATTTTAGTGTGGTGGCAGCGCCCATTACTGCGCTTACTTTGTGGTAGAGGTGGACGCCTCTGAACTAGGCGCCGGAGCCATTCTGTCCCAACGCTCGCCACTTGACCACAAAATGCACCCCTGCGCTTACTTCTCTCATGTCCTAACATCGGCAGAGAGGAATTATGACGCAGGCGATCAAGAATTGCTTGCAGTTAAGTTGGCTTTGGAGGAATGGCGCCATTGGCTCAAAGAGGCGGAGCATCCGTTTACAGTATGGACAGACCATAAGAACTTAGAATATGTTCAGCTGGCTAAGAGCCGCAATTCACGGCAAGCCCGGTGGGCGCTGTTTTTTTACGATTCAATTTTATCATCACCTATCGCCCCGGATCTAAGAACGTAAAACCTGACGCCCTTTCGCAGATTATGACCGCTTTGAGACAGACTCTGTTCCCAAGCCTATCATCGCTACTGACTTCATTGTTGCCCCAGTTATATGGGAGGTTGAGGCAACGGTGCAGAGAGCCTTGCTTTCGGACCCAGGTCCAGGTGGGGTACCGACCAACTGTCTTTGTGCTTCCTTGTCTTAGGTCTCGGATTCTTCAATGGGGCGACGCCTCCCAACTTACTGGTCACCCATCGTACTAGGGACTTCTTATCTCGATGTTTCTGGTGGATGTTTTGGCATGCGTTCTGCTCTCTGCTAAGTGCCTCTGTCAGTCTGTCTTCCGGTTTTCACCCGGAGACTAACGGCCAGACAGAGCGCACTAATCAGACACTATAGAGTACTCTTCGCTGCCTAGCCACGTCCAAACCTACCTCCTGGACCCGTCACCTCCCCTGGGCGGAGTACGCTCATAACACTCTGCGTAACGCCTCCACCGGTCTCTTCCCTTTCGAAGCTCAGCTCGGATATCAACCACCTCTCTTTCCTGAGCTCGAGAGGGAGGTGGATGTGCCCTCCGCAGGCTTTTTCGTTCGGAGGTGTCATTCGGTTTGGAGACAAGTGCGTTCGTCTTTTATACGTGCGTTGGCGAAACAAAAAGCCACGGCTGATAGGCATCGTCGTGCTGCACCGTTCTATAGAGTTGGACAGCGGGTTTGGCTCACTACTCATGATCTTCCGTTGCGGGTCGAGTCCCGCAAACTTGCCCCTCGTTTTGTGGGACCATTCAAAATTATAAAAAAGATCAAACCAGTCACATTTCAACTGCAACTGCCACGCTCCATGTGCATCCACCCCACGTTTCACGTCTCCCGTTTGAAACCAGTACTCGTCAGCCCTCTCGCCCCGGTTGAAAGACCACCTCCGCCTCCCCGACTCATAGAGGGGGGTCCGGCTTATACCGTTTGCCGCATTGTGGCTGAGAGACATGTGGACAGAGGGTGGCAGTTCCTTGTGGACTGGGAGGACTACGGCCCGGAGGAACGTTGCTGGGTTCCATCGAGGAACATCCTGGACCCTCAGTTAATCACTGACTTACGCAGAAATAAAGTAATGGAAACGTCTGGTGCCGTTCCTTAGAGGGGGGGTCCTGTCATGGATCGCACCTTCCTTCCCTTATCTCCGCGTTTTGTATTCTTTTTTTCTTTTACCTGTAATCTATCTGATTTTTCTGTGTTCCGCTACGGGTTTTGCTTTCGCCTCAGTGATTAGTGAGTTAATCTGTCCTGCATTTCCGCTCACTATTTATACCCCGCTTCCTCCTTTTCTCGTCGCTTCCATGTTATTTTCTGGTAACGTTCTAGCCGGTAAACGTATAGGAAGTATCGACCGCTTTGCTTTTCAACGCGGGACTTGTTAGCAGTTACAATTTAGTAAAATGCGCTTTTCTTTATTCAGAGCAGAGGTTTATGGGTTTTGTTTCTCGCTCAGACCTACGAGTGCTCTCACCCTAAAGTTTAGGGTTCTTTTATTTTTCTCCTTCCTTTCTTTGTACACTCCACAACTGGAGTTAGATAAGTGTTTCGCTTATTTTTTGATTTGCTCGGATATCGAGCGCCTCGCTTAGTTGCATCGCAAGGTTTTTTCTGTTCTCCTTATTTTTTCCAGTCCACTACGGATTGGTGTTCATCTAGAACACTTTTAGATTCCTTGTCTGTCGCACCTAGACCTCCAATATTTCCTCCGTGTCTCTGACCATAGAGATCCCCAACAGATTACATTGATATAACATCAGTTAAGTTGATTTCCATTGTTAACATCAACATTGTTTCAACATTATTTCAATGCATTGATTCAACTTGATGAGCACCTGGACGCAGAATCAAAATCAGAGATCAACATTGAATCAATGCTTCATCTTATGTTAATTCAACATTGGTTCAATGTTTTCTTGCTATCTGGGCAGGCTTGCACAGCAGCGCCTCCAGTCAACCCAGCAACCAAAGTCACACAACGTAGCCTTATGCTCAGAGTGCGAGCACCAGACCGGCGCCAGCCGGATCCAAAGCTGCTTTTTTGTTCGATAGCCAAATCACAACGGGCTGTAAGTAGTAGTACTGGGTCCAGATAAACTAGGCACACACAATCTAAAAAGAAAAGGGAGACTTTTGATTTTGTCTGTCTGACAATGACTCACCCAGCAAACGGTCTGCAAAAACTCCATTGACTTCCGGCCACTGAACGAGCGCCTGCAGTCTGTCTAAAATTCCAACCGCGGACGATCCAGCTCCGAAGTTGGGACTCTCGCTCCGCCTACCTCTTTGGTGTGAACGCAGCATAGTTTCTAGCCGTCTGATGGTAAATAGAGGTATGAAGCTTTCATGTGAGTGTGAGTGAGGGCAGACAGAAGGAAAACAAACAGTCACGAACAAAGTTAGTTAAAAGTTGGGTGAGTGCGTTTTGCAGCTGGTTTTAAGGTTTCTTTCTCTAAACTGTAAGCTGTACAATGTCTATTGGTGTAAATAAAGAGCCACATGAACGAGACCTGCATCCTCGCAATTTACATGGGAACGTAACATTGATAAGTTGGGCATTACCCCAAAGCTGAGAACTCAAATCAAATCAAATCAATATTTATTTATATAGCGTATTTCACAACAAGTTGTCACAATGCGCTTCACAGAAAAAACCCAGCCTAAACCCCCACAAGAGCAAGCCAGAGGCAACAGTGGCAAGGAAAAACTCCCTGGTGTAATTAGGAAGAAACCTTGGGAGGAACCAGACTCAAGGGGGAAACCCATTCTCCTCAGGTCGGCTCAGGGTCTAGATCTTAATGACCAGCATGGTCAAAACTGACTGGCAATATCCATGATAGTGGAGATTGCAGCAGCTAGATGGCAGTCCAGATGTGGCGGCAATGATGATGGGAAAACGGGTGCCGATGGCGGCAGGATCGGCTGGCAGCGGTGGTGGGGAGGGAGGGGCAAGCGGCGATGGACAGGAAGCTGGACAGGAAGCTGGACAGCAACTCTCGAGATGCGGGGCATGAGCCCCGCCGGCGGAATGTGGAAGAAGAGAGAGAGAGAGAACAGTTAGGGGGGGGGGGGGGGTTGGACAAGTACCCCCGCCAGGAGTAATTTATGGCTGCATAGCTATGAAGACAGGGTTTGAGAACCCATCCAGTCATGAGAGAGTAAACAATCCTACCCACCTATCAAGAGCCAGCCCAGGAAGATGGGGTCACAGCTGTTGACAGGTGACAGTAAGGAAAGGATGTCACTCCGCATTACTCTATGACAAAAGGGCTTCTCTGGTCCTGTCTCCGGACTACAACTCATTATAAGCCTGATCATAAAGGTGCGTTTTTAATCTAGACTTAAATATTGAGACTGTGTCTGATTCCCTTATAGATTTTGGAAGGGTGTTCCACAGTAGTGGTGCTCTGTAGGAGAAAGCTCTACCACCCGTCAAGTTTTTAGATATTCTAGGGACTACTAAGTAGCCTGCGTCTTGGGAACGAAGGGATCTTTTCGGCTTATATGGTAAAAGCAGATTACATATATACACTGGTGCAAGTCCATGTAAAGCTTTAAAAGTCAGAAGCAAGACCTTAAAGTCTATCCTATGCTTAATTGGTAGCCAATGAAGTGATGCTAGTACTGGGGTAATATGCTCATATTTCTTTGTTCTCGTTAAAATGCGAGCGGCTGCATTCTGCACAAGCTGGAGATTATTTAGCAACAGCTTAGGACAGCCAGATAGCAGAGCATTACAGTAATCTAGCCTAGACGTAACAAAAGCATGAATCAATTTCTCTGCATCCCCTTCTGATAGGAAATGCCTAATTTTAGCTATGTTCCTTAACTGAAAGAAAGCAACTCTAGATATGTTTTTTATGTGCGCGCCAAAGGTTAAATCTGGGTCTATAGTAACACCTAGGTCTTTCACAGCTGAATTTGGAACAACTAAGCAACCATCAATACTTAAAGTATATGTACACAATTTCTCCCTTAGTTTTTTAGGACCTAAAACCAGCATTTCGGTTTTCCCTGAGTTTAAGAGCAGGAAATTGGAGAGCATCCAAGCTTTAATATCTGTAATGCAAGCCTCTAATCGAGTAAGTGGTAGCGCTTCGCCGGGTTTCATGGAAATGTATATCTGAGTATCGTCTGCGTAGCAGTGAAAATCTACCCCATGTGCCCGAATAATATCACCAAGGGGTAGCATATATAACGAAAAGAGTACTGGACCTAGCACTGATCCTTGTGGAATACCACATTTCATTATTGAGTAACTGGATACTTCATCATTTAATTTAACAAATTGTTTCCTATTGTGTAAGTATGATCTGAACCATGCAAGTGCTTGACCATTGAGTCCAACACAGCCCTGGAGCCTGTTCAGTAGAATCTCATGATCTATTGTATCAAAAGCTGCACTTAGGTCAAGAAGTACAAGAACAGACACAGAGTTTTGGTCGGCTGATAACAGTAAACTAGCAGCTTGGTCCTGAAACCGGAAAATAACAAGCCACTAGCAACTTCGGTTTCCCCGTGTCTCCAACTATAGTTTGGAGGTTTGACGGGAAAAGGTGAAAGGTGACACCTATTTGTGTGCAAGGTAGGCTGCCAGAGAATACATAGCGTTACATAATCATTTGAGCTACCATGAGCGATAATAGACCAACTTAAGAATCCCAGTTTAGCTTCCGGGTTCTATTTTGCAGTAGCTAGGCTACAACAACAAGAGTATCTCTCGGCAATAATGTGCAACATAACGTTTCCCAACTGGATGCAAATACCTGATATTTAACACAACATAGTAGCAGCAGCAGCAGGATAAACTAGCAAAATGTCCCAAATTAGTCAGAATTACGCAGCCGATTAGCTTTTACGAACCTCCTGATGGTAAATCAGCTAACGAGTAACGTTAGCCTAGCTAATCGACCAACATCCACAATGTAACTTTACCAAAGTCCCGTTTTACTGGAGGGTGTCAGAAAAGCACAGTAGCCCATGTAAACACAGACCATTAATGTTTGAAAACAGATGGTGTAGCTCCCGAGGGCTCATGTAAAACTTTAGCATGCTGACAGGCATATTTGGCAACTAACAAAATGATAGTAACAACCGGTTGGCAAATTTTGAATAAAAGACATTGAAGCAACCGAGCTAAGAGGATAATAAAGTCCGGGTTACACGGATGATCCGCACATCTTAAATGGTCATGCTGAAGTTGGCGTCAATTTAGTTTTACATGACATAGGAATCCGCTTCTAGTAAACTTCAAGAAGACCTCCGCCTTAACGAAAGCATTGGACGCCAGTCAAGCAGTAGAGCTGGCAACAGCACATGAGCTAGAATACCCGTGCAAAAAAACAACCGTGCAAAACATTTTAAGCACGGCAAGCCTAGGTTAGTCTAGGCATGCCTAGCAGCAGCAGGGCGCGGCAAAACATTTTTTTAACACAAGCCGTAAGCAAACAAAGAGCAGTGCATCAGCGTGCAAGCTGCACAGAGAACCTAAAAAGGGAGCTCCATTAGAGGTGTTTGCATGTGATTGGTTGAGTATGAGACGTGTGGTTGCTAGCCTGACAGAACTTGCTATGCGCACGTAAAAACGTTCACTCCGCTCATTACTGTGGACCCTACCAGAAGCTGAAACGGCACATCTAGCTTTTCTCATCTTTCACAGTGTCCTCACTCCTCACCTCAAAATCTCACTCTGCTCCATCTTCGTAGCAACTTTTTCTTCCTTCCAATTTTTTATCCCTCTGTTTATGTTACACAACTCTAATAATGTAGTTCAATAACATTACATTGTGTGATTAAAGGGTAACAAAGCACTAAAACCACTTATTTTAGATGAGAACTGATACATTTGGTTACTGATTGATCCTGATCCAAATCAAGTGCAAAACAGCATAAACCCAAAGGATCTGGTGTCTCTAGTGGTGACTAGTGTCTCTAGTGGTAAAACATTTGGAACTGTATGTCCAGTCAGTCATTGGCCAGAAACTTCATCCAGCTGACGTAATCCTCCCGGTGACTAAATTGAAATCTGTACAGCTACACCCTGTATTTTTGCAGGGAGGGCGGGCTATGCCACAGCTATAAAAGCGAGTCTCAGTGGTTGATCTCACCGTTTTCCATATAGTTCGGTGGTTGATCTGCATGGACGGAGAGGAGATAGGAGAGAGCGTGAGCGAGCGATATATATATATATATCTATATAAGTAAAAATATGATACTGGAGAGATTTTTTAAAGTGATTTTCATTTGTTTACACAAGTGTCTTGTGTTTACTTTATGAGAAAGTTTTACTTGATGTATGTGGTACTTCATATAGCCATGTAATACATAACGTAAACTCATGGGCCAGACTTTCTTGAACTTGTCATGGATCGCGCTTTCCTTCCCTTATATCCGGGCTTAGTATTCCGTTTTTTCATATGCCTATAAATCTGTCTGATTTTTCTGTGTTCCGCTACGGGTTTTGCTTTCGCCTTGGTGATTAGTGAGTTCACCTGTCCTGCATTTCCTCTCTCTATTTATACCCCGCTTCCTCCTGTTCTCGTTGCTTCCATGTTATTTCACGTAACATTCGAGCTGGTAAAAAAGGTATAGGAAGTTGTACTGCTATCGACCGCTTTGCTTCTCAATGCGGGACTTGTTAGCAGTACAATTTTAGAAAGAAAGCAAAGTTATCTTTCCGCTCTTATTTCAGAGCAGAGGGTTTTCGTTTCTTTGTTTTTCCACTCATACCTACGAGTGCTCTTACTTAAAAGAACCCCTCAGGCTTAAAGAGTTTCCTTTCTTTTTGTTTGTTCGCTCCACAAACGGGAGTTAGATAAGCGTTACTGCTTATTTCTTTGTTTTGCTCGGATACCGAGTTCTTCGTTAGATAAGCGTTACTGCTTATTTCTTTGTTTTGCTCGGATACCGAGTTCCTCGTTAGATAAGTGTTACTGCTTATTTCTTTGTTTTGCTCGGAGATCGAGTTCCTCGTTAGATAAGCGTTACTGCTTATTTCTTTGTTTTGCTTGGATATCGAGTTCCTCGTTCTTTCGCGAGGTTATTTGTGTTCCCCTTATTTTCCCCTTTTCCACTACGGATTATTGTCTGTTTCAGTGGTGTTCATAGGAACACTTTAAGATTCCCTATCTGTCGCACCTGGACCTCCAATATTCCCTCCGTGTCTCTGGCACAGAGAACCACAACAGAACTGTTGTAAATTTAAACTTTGTTTTGAAAATGTGACTGTTATAATTGATGTGGAAATATATACCTATCCTAATGGCCTACATTTCTTTCAACCAAATATTTTTGAAGACGTTTGATAGGTCTTTCTAAACCCCACTTTGCTTAGTGAAAGTTGTCGCTCGTATTCATATGGGAGAGCAAAATTAATCAGGCTCATGTAGGTAATTCATTGGGTCCTGACAGTTACGTACACAGGATGCCGTCGGCAATCATGAAAAATAAATATATATTGGATCGATCTTTGTTTGTTTTTTTCATGCATAAACCAAGTAAAAAAATATATGTGCCCAAATTCATACACTCCACGATACTTTAAAACAAGGGGAATATATAGTGCTGACTTTCTTTCCGTGTCCCAATCGTTACGCACATAAGCATGAATCGTTTGGTCAACCTAAAAAAAAGAGCATTACTGTCTGGTACGAAACTACTAAGAATAGCTTTGTTTCAATTGCTCAACTCAGAAACTTAACAGATACTTATCGCAAGGAAAATACAAACAAAACGCTATAGAGATGTGACGAACTCGCGACGAGGAACTAAGACTACTGGGTTAAATGCAGGTGTAGACAGGTGCAGACACTTAGCTTGAGAGCAGCATGCGAATAGAAATCAGGTGTGGAAGGTTGAAAAGGAAACAAGATAATTAGTACTCGTTAGTAATAAACCTATCCTGACCTAGCGTTAGTAAATTAGTAAATGACTTGCACGAGAAACGTAAGGTAACAAGAACACATGGTTAGAGAGTTAGTATTACCCAATCCTGATCTAACGTTAGTAGATTAGTAAATAGACACGGGAGAATGAAACAATGAGGGAAGCGTGAGAGACGGCAAGAGAGAGAAACAGCATGAACGCAAGGCTGCGGAAAAACACGGAAATATGTATGCTTAAGAAACTACAAATACCTAAATGAAAATGAAAATACAAAACAGACAGACTCAGTCAGACTCAGAACATAACACGCACTGTCTATGACTTTACAACAAACTAACCAAAACAGTCACATTGTAATTTACTACTTTTGAACTTGAGTTATTGATTGCCCTGCAACCTGTCCCAGTAGGCTAAAGTACAGAAGCCGACGGTTATAAAACACAACGACATTTCTGTTTTATAACTTGTTGGTTTGTTTTCCGAAATGTCGTTGTGTTTTATACCATCGGCTTCCATACTAAAGTCCTTGTTAGAAGCCTATTAATAATGACTATTAACCAATAGTGGCGTGCAAGGGGATGCAAGAAGGCGGGGAAAAGTGGACACATGGACGGAGCCTTGTTTATGAAAATACGGGAAAAAATCGCCTTCCGTATTAATTAAATACGGAACGGAATATTTAATTCTCAATTACGGGACGATTCCATAAGAGACTGGTGTCTACCCATGAGTATTCATATGGGTGCGCTGCACCCACGGCACCCCCAATAATTCCGCTGTAGGCTGTGCACCAAGTAGTGACAATTTAAGACGAGCAATAATAAGTTTGTGCCACTGCTTCACCGTAATATCAAGAATGTTATTAAGTAGATGGAGTTTTAACTCCCTTTTATGTTGTATTGATTTATTCTTCCATATTTTACCCCCTCTCCATGGTATGCCACATTTTGGTGTCCTCGTTACGTACGTAATATTGTCATCAAACAAACTGTTACCCTAACATTGTAAAGTAATACTGTTTAAAAAGCCCACAGTTGAGAGGGCAACATTGCTCGAAAGTGAAGAGTGAATGAGTTTTTGATGTACTGCATGCAGAAATTAAACTAAAATGAATCTTTTCTTGCATTGATTACATACGTAACGGTGTCCTCTAATCAACCGGGTATTACACAGCCATAAATAGATTAGAGCTTCAAAGTCCAATTTCATTGTGGACCGCCTCGGATGGGGTATGTATCTACACTTTAATTAATGAGTTATACTTTTGCACTCACGTGTCATTGAGACACCATGTTACATACGTTAACACTACTGTGGTAAATTTTATATGACCTGAAAAGACTATTTCCGGTTATTGAAACCGGTTATTTCTTTTTGATAGAGTCGTCAAACTTGTAAATAAATGTGTTTGCATAGGTTTTTGCAACAATTAATTTTTTGGTGTCTATGTCACGTTTATGTGCCCCAGTATCATATTTTCACACACACACACACACACACACACACACACATATATATATATATATATATACAGTCAAGCCGGAAGGTCTGCACACCCCTTTCACCTTCTCCATGTTTTATTACGTTACAGACATATTCTACAATAGATTGAGTTCATTTTTTGTCTCAAAATTCTACACAAAATAGCCCATAATAACAAAGTGAAAACAGGTTTTTAGACATTTGTGCTAATTCATTAAAAATCTAAATGTACAATATCATATGTACACAAGTGTGCACACCCTTTGATATGACACCAAAAAGTGAGCTGAGGTGCATTTTGTTTCCACTGATACTGCTTGAGATGTTTCTACAACTTAATTGGAGTCCACCTGTGATAAATTCAATTGATTGGACATGATTGAGGATTGCCAACACCTGCCTATGTCAGAGCAAACTCCAAGCCATGGGGTCAAAGGAATTATCTGCAGACCTCAGAAACAGGATTGTGTCAAGGCATAGATCTGGAGAAGGGTACGGAAAAATCTCTGCAGCTTTACAGGTCCCAAAGAGCACAGTGGCCCCCATCATTCCTAAATGGAAGAAGTTTGGAACCACCAAGAATCTTCCTAGACTTAGCCGCCCGGCCAAACTGAGCAAAAAAGACGGGCCTTAGCCAGGGAGGTAAGCAGGAACCCGAGGGTCACTCTGACAGAGCTCCAGCGTATCCTTGTGGAGATGGGAGAACCTTTCAGAAGATCAACCATCCAGGCAGCACTCCACCAATCAGGTCTTTCTGGTAGAGTGGCCAGACGGAAGCCCCTCCTTAGTAAAAGGCACATCACAGCCCGCTTGGAGTTTGCCAAAAGGCACCTAGAGGACTCTCAAACCATGAGAATCAAGATTCTCTCGTCTGATGAAACCAAAATTAAACTTTTTGGCATGAATACCAAGCGTCACATCTGGAGGAAACCAGGCACCGCTCATCACCTGGCTAATACCATCCCTACAGTGAAGCATGGCGGTGGCAGCATCATGATGTGCGGATGTTTTTCAGCAGCGGGAACGGGGCGACTAGTCCTGATAGAGGGAAAGATGAATGCAGCTAAGTACACGAGATCCTTGAAGAAAACCTGTTCCAGAGCGCTCTGGACCTCAGACTGGGGCGAAGGTTTATCTTCCAACATGACAATGACCCGAAGCACACAGCCAAGAGAACAAAGGAGTGGCTTCGGAGAAAGTCTGCATGTCCTTGAGTGGCCCAGCCAGAGCCCAGACCTGAATCCAATTGAACATCTGTGGAAAGAGCTGAAAATGGCTGTGTACCGACACTCCCCATCCAACCTGACGGAGCTTGCAAGGATATGCCAAGAGGAATGGGCAAAAATGTCCAGAAACAAGTGTGCCAAGCTCGTAGCTTCTTTCCCAAGACGCCTTGAAGCTGTAATCGCTGCCAAAGGTGCAGCAATCAAGTATTAGGCTAAGGGTGTGTACAGATATGTAACCCCTAAATAACCTATTTTTGTCAGTATATGTCAAAATTGCATATTTTCTAAAAACCTGTTTTCACTTCTTCATTATTGGCTATTGTGTGTAGATGTTTGAGGCAAAAAATTAACTCAATCTATTGTAGTATAAGTCTGTAACGTAATAAAACGTGGAGAAGGTGAAAGGGGTGTGCAGACTTTCCGGCTTGACTCTATATATAGCTATCTTACAGTTTAGCTTTTTTGAATATTCTAGTAACCTATTTTTGCTATATATTTTTTATAGTTAGCTTGATAGTCCTTCGTTTTTTGATAGTTCGTTTTTCAGTCTAGCTTAGCAAGTAGCTAGCTAGTTTATTAAAAAAATATATATATATTAGGGCTGTCAATAGATTAAAATATTTAATCGCGATTAATCGCATTAGTGTCCATAGTTAATCGTGATTAATCGCGTTTTTAATCGCATTTTTAAATCTGTTTTAAATTACATTTAAAAGGAATATTTTTCAAGTTTTTAATACTCTTATCAACATATGAGTGGACAGATATGCTTGTTTTATGCAAATGTTTGTTTATTATCATTGGAACAATGAAAAAAAATTCTCTGTACAGCATTTAGACTTGTAAAACTTGTCCTTTGTAACTTGCTGCCATGTTGGCCAGGTCTCCCTTGAAAATGAGATCGTTGATCTCAATGGGACCATCTGGTTAAATAAAGGTAAAATAAAAATAAATAAATAAAAAGGTTCACTAAACATCCCGTTTTTTTAAGCAGCCATTAACACAAAACAATGGACCTCATGCATCACAACAACAGACACACTCTCACGCACACACACACCCACTCTCGCACACTCTCTCTCTCTCATGAACACACACACACACACACACACACACACACACACACACAACCCTGTCTACTTCTTTGCACTGAGCCAGTTGCTCAAACAGACAAGCCTGTTTACATTCTCGGACGACAGGGCAGCTCGCTTCTTCTGAACAACATGCCCAGACAATGAAAATAATCTCTCACAGGGTACGGATGTGGCAGGTGTTGCCAAGTACTTGCGTGCAAGGCTGGCCATCTTGCGGTGTGCCCCTTCATGTTTCGACCACCACTGTTGGGGACAGTCCTCCATGGCAATGGTAGGCTCTGCCCTGTAGCGGTCCACAGAGTTCTCAATACAGTCATCCTCTTCATCAGACGAAGACTCTAGGACAACCATGAGAGCTGATCTTTTTTTAGGTGGCTCAGACGTTGTTGGTTGTTGCTGTGCAGGCCTCTGCTCCCTGAGCAAGGCACTGATCGAACTCCATACCTGTGAGTGAGTTTGAGTTTAATAATTCTGCTTTGCAATCTTACAACTGAATTATGCAGAATGTACAAAATAAAACAACACATATGCACCTCAGCCCTCTCAGGTCTGGACAGACACTTCAGGTCCTTAAACCTAGGATCCAGCGCTGTCGCAACTCTCAGCCATGCAATGTTTGTTTTATCCTTGCGTTGCTCCATGTCTGTTCTGAAGGTCTGCTTGAATTTCACCATGTAGGCTGGGTCATCCTCAGAGAACTCCATCACTCTCGATAGATGACACAAAGCAGGCAGCACAACTGAGCATGAAATAAACTTCTCTCCTCCGAGAAGTTCAGTAATGTACCTGCAATAATAGAGAAAAGCACTTCAGTTAGGAGCTTGTTACATTCACATTCATTCTCTCACTCACTCACACACACACATTCTCTCTCACACACATTCTCTCTCTCTCTCACTCACACACACTCTCTCACACACACACTCTCTATCTCACTCACACACACTTCTGACAATTTATTATGAAACAAACATACTATAAATAAGAGTATTAATAAATTACCTGCATGGCTCCAGCACTGTCTCCAACTTCTGCAGTTTATCCAGCTCAGCTGTTGTTGGCATGGTAACGTTGGTTGTTTGTTGGGCCAGCACATCGCTCAGAGGTTGCTGATTTCTCAGAACACGTTTGATCATCTCCAGTGTACTGTTCCATCTTGTTGACACGTCCTGTGTCAGTGACTCTTTCTTTTGACCATTTGCAATTTGCTTTTGTTCGAGCTCTGCTGCGTTTGGCGGGCTATGCTTAAAATGGCCCACTACCTTTCTGCATTTTGCCAATGCGCCATCAAACGCACTGTTCTGGAGAGACACTGTGATTGATCGTTGGAGGCTATGTGCGGCGCAAGGCATATGCTCGAACGGGAGTTGCCTGGACGCTGCAATCATGTTGCGTGCACTATCCGTAGTGAGTGTGCTGACTTTTTCTTCAATGTCCCACTGTCTGGCTACCTGCATAAAGTGTTCGGCGCAGGCGTCAGCGAAATGCCGCTCCTCTGTCTTCATGACAGTTAAGGCATGAGACTGAAGTTCCCACTGTGGGTCAAAATAATGCGCTGTGACTCCGAGGTAACTGTGATTACTGAGTGAAGTCCAATAATCTCCGGTGAGCGCAACTGTGGAAGTCTTTCCTAAAGCCTCCTCTACTTTCGCTTTTTGGACTTCATACAAGTTGTGCATTTTCGACACAGTGGTGGCTCTGGAAGGCAATTCATAAGTGCAGTCGTTGGATGCGATCCGAATGATCTCACGCAGACCCTCGTCCTCCACAATGTTAATTGGCCTGCAAGCTGTAGCCACCCATTTGGCTATCGCTGTTGAAAGCTTGCTGCTAGTAGACATGTCCAGGCGTCTCCCCTGCACACCTTCAAGCGTGGTCTGCCGCAAGCGAGAGGCAGGAGCGGGGCTGTTAGCATCAGCGGTGTGCTTGGCTTGCAGGTGGTATTTTAAACTCGATGAACTCCGGTGGTAACTTAATTCACATCGACAGTAACTGCATATTACTTTGGTCTTGTCGACAGAACCATCTGGCAAAACTTTAAAGCTGAACTTGCCGTTTAGAAGACCTTTTTCTTTCTCCATTTCTCAACGTCAATGTTTTACGCTCTGAAACTACAGGGCGGGCCGAGGGCAAATATACACCCGCGTTAATCGCACGTTAAAATAATTAGTGGCGTTAAAAGAAATTTGCGTTAACTCGTTAATAACGCGTTAACTTTGACAGCCCTAATATATATATATACTTTATTAAAAATAAATATATAAAGCATAGTTGAGCCAGGAGTTGTATTATATGCATGTTACACGTTTACCTTTACAATGTCCCTACAACAACGGACATTCTCTCTTGGAGAGAGTTCTGTGCAGTGACCTACATGGCATGAGTAACTATTTGTACAGCATGTGATTTGTTGTTTGCTGGCCGCATCATTATAAGCCCAAACGAGGCTATGCGAGAGAGAGAGAGAGGTAGAGAGAGAGAGGAAGAGAGAGAGGGGGACATTTTCTGAGAGTAAGCAGCAAGAAAGATGAGCTCCTGAATATTGCCTATTATTTCTTATTTTCACATTAGAAATGTTTAGTTTTTGGTCAAATTGTTTTTATAAAACAAATCAAAAAGAAGAAGATGGACCTAAAGTAAAAAGTGGAGAGGGAGTAAAAAACAACAAAACAAAAAAACACAAAAAAAGTGGAGTGCTATCTGTTAGCTAACCTGCTAACTTAAGATAGAACAAGTCATACTATCCAGGGAAATGAAGGAATGTTTTCAGATTATCAAGAGAGAAGAAAGAGAAGACACGCAATATAAAAGAAACTGAAAGCATAATGTCATATTAAAATTTTTAAGAAAGAAGTGGAGTGCTAACTGTTAGCTACCCTGCATATTGAAGACACAGCAGGTCATACTGTCTAAGAAAGTGAAGGTAGGCTTCTGGATTTTTCACAGGGAAGACTATATCAAAGTGACTGAAAGCCTAATTAAAAAATATATATATAAATACAAGATTATATATTAAGAAATTAAAGAAAGATAAAATAATTACTGGATAATATTTGGTTGCTATAGCAAAAATTAATAACAATAACAACCAGAGCAAAGAAACAGTTGAAGATTCAACAACCGCCATTAGAACCAGTTCATTCCAAGCTTGCAACTGAGGGAGATTCTATACCCTGTCATAGTAAACTCTCCCAGTGCCAGGAAAAGACACAGGGAGAGAGGGCTCTGGAACCAACCAAAATCTGACATGCTGTTCTATACCCAGCACCCATCAACATGGCATAAAGCCATATGCAACACCTTTCCTAAGGTGAAAAGGCTGGGGATTTGCTATGGAAGGCAAATTCAAGTGTTTGACCAAGAGGGAAACAAAGACAACACTTATCTGATGGTCAACATATATCACAATGGAACTATTTTGATACAGGATCCAGATACCAACCTGAGTGAATTTCAGTCATGTTTCCAAAATCTCAAAGCTCTGGCAGAGTCAAATAAAGGAGAACCAGAGCCTAGTACCTTTGTGCTGAATAATGAATCTTAGGCTCTACCTGCAACTCCCTCTCACCCAGCCCCTGCTCCCAGGGACTGTTCTCCTGTCTCTCCAAAAATTAAAACCCTGAAAAACTGCATATCCACACTGGAACTACAGGTAGTTGAGCTCATAGAGCACACCATCGCCAGCCTCAGAGAGGAGATGCAATGCATGCAGTCTGAGCACAGAGCAGAGCTACTGGAGCTAAGAGCAGCAATGAGGGATGAGCACAGAGCAGAGCTACAGGACCTAAGATCAGCAGTGAGGGATGAGCACAGAGCAGAGCTACAGGAGCTAAGAGCAGCAGTGAGGGATGAGCACAGAGCAGAGCTACAGGAGCTAAGAGCAGCAGTGAGGGATGAGCACAGATCAGAGCTACAGGAGCTAAGATCAGCAGTGAGGGATGAGCACAGAGCAGAGCTACAGGAGCTAAGAGCAGCAGTGAGGGATGAGCACAGATCAGAGCTACAGGAGCTAAGAACAGCAGTGAGGGATCTAGAAAAGGAAAACCAGAGCATGAGGACAAACCTACAAAGAATAAAGAGGGAATGCAAGTGAGAGAACAACAATACACCCAGTCAAACATCCATCCTAATACTCACACACCCTCCAAGACACTCAATGCCCCAAACACAAACACTCCTACCACACCTGCTAGCACCATAAAACACACTGCTCCCACAGCCAACAGCTTAACACCCACTGCATCAGTCACATCGCCCAGCACTGGCACACACACAGAACAAATCTTTGATGCAGAAGCAATCATCCTGTGTGATTCTAACAGGAAGTTTCTTCGAGAAAGACTCTTGTTCCCAGGCATGAAAGCAAAGAAAATATGGTGCCCAACTACAACCAAAGCTCTGGAGCTGCTATCTGGAGAGACGCTGAACAAGGCCCGGCACATCCTCATTCACACCGGGACCAATGACCTTCACCCACAAAGAGGAGATATGGCTGCCGCAATGAAACAGGTGGCTGCCAAAGCATCAGAGGAATTCCCCAATGCAAGGATCACCATGTCCACCCTACTACCACGCGGAGACGTCCCATTCCACATCATCCAGGTCATCAATGCAGAGCTATGGAGAGGTAGTGCACTTATGCACAATGTGCACCTGGCCCACCACCGGGATATACGGCCACACCACATGCACGATCACGTTCACCTTAAAAAACAGGGCATCAAAGTTTTTGCCAAGGTGCTGAAGGACACTGCCCTGGGACGCTGTGTTGTGACCCCTTACTCTGAGAACAGGGACCCTACCAACTGTCTCACAGCTCACAGGAGTTTCCAACCAGTGAGACCTCAACGCTCCCTTACACCCAGAATCCCTGCACAGCAAATCAGCAACAGCGCCATGACTATCAAGAAACCAGAGCACACAATCCGACCAGAACTAAGAGTAGACCCAACCCGACCAGAGCAAGCAGCACAGCCAGGGAGTTACGCAGCTGTAGCTTCCAGAGTACTGAACCCTGCAACATCACAACTCAACCAAATTAGAGATCTACTGCATATTATCTGCTCCATATTTCTGCAATGATAATAGCAACACTGTCTGTGTAGTATGTATGCATTATCAGTAAGAACATGGCATAAAGTAACTTTTTAACTTATTTTACTCATTAATTTTACTTGTTTAAAAAGTATTTCAATTTTGAAACATTTGATAAATCAGAAATACATTATAATGTTAAAACAAAAATAGACCATAAACTAAATGTTTCTACAAGTGAAGGTAAAACTTAAAAATAGCTTCACTTCACAGATTTCTTGTTGGAATATCCAAGATCTCACCTCTTCCACATTTGTAAATAAAGGAAGAGACCTGGATTTTGTAAATAGTGTAAATGATATGGATATTATTATTCTCAATGAGACATGGTGTAGCACATCATCTACCCACTGTCCTGCAGGTTATAGGGAAATCATTGTTCCCTCCCTGAAAAAGCCATCAATTAAACATGAAAGAGATTCAGGGGCTATACTAGTGTGGTACAGAGAAGGACTAAAAACCCACGTCTCCCCAGTAAAAAGAGGAGAAACACACATTTGGCTTACCTCTGTGCAATATATATACCACCCACAGAATCCCCCTATTTTAAAGAAGACTGTTTCCTCAGCTTCCAAAAAGAAATTTTCAATCTCGGGGCTCTGCTGATATGTGGTGATCTCAATGCCAGGACTGGCAGCAATATGGATTATATCAGCACAGCTGGAAACCACCACATATTTGGAGATGCATCTCTGTGCCACACTCCCACAACAGCACAGCGAAACAGCCATGACAGTGCGGTTAATAAAAACGGGAAACAGGTATTGCATCTATGTAAAGGGCTCGGTCTCTACATAGTCAACAGAAGGACTAGGGGTAATTGTCTTTTGTGAGATTCACATACAGTTCAAGATTAGGCAGTAGTGTTGTAGAATATGCCATTACTAATATTGATCATAAATATATAAATTAATTTGTTGTCAGGCCACAAACCCCATTATCTGATCATTGTCAAACCATTCTTTATTTAAAATGGAGCGATGACCAAAACATTTACCCAGTTGAAAAATGGATTCTCTTGAGATCACGGTATATTTTGACAAATATCAGTGAAGAAAATTACAAAATTAACATGACTAACACAAAAAGGATCAATCTCTTTAAAAAACTTTCAAATAACTAGGTACCAACTTGACACAAATGGAATAAATTCAGCGACAAATCAACTAAATCATATATTTGAAACACTAGCTTTGCTAGCAAATCTTAAACAAAACAATAAAACAATACAAAGAAGAAACAAAAATGAGGAATGGTTTGACCAAGAATGTGAATGTGCCAGAAAAGGCTAACGAGAGCTCTCCAACAAAAAACACAGGGAGCCTACTGATCAAGAACTACGTCTCAAACACTCACTGGTACTGAAATAATATAAGCAACTCCTCAACAATAAAAAACATCGATTCACAACTAAAAAATTTAACCAAATAGAGGAGGCAATTGACCAAAATTCTTTCTGGAATTTATATTTAAAAATTTATGACCAACATCAAAAACAAGAACTGGCAATTCAAAATGGAACCATATGGAAAACATATTATAAAAATCTTTACAAAGAAATTGAAATAAATTATCTAAACCCAGATCAAGAGATTATAAAAAGAAATCTGGACATATTGGAAAAAACTATTAAAAATAATCAAAACCCTCTTGATTTCCCAAAAATAATTCAGGAAATTAGAAAACATATCAAGGCCCTTAAAAATAGGAAAGCATGTGGGCCGGACAATATAAACAATGAGATGCTGAAATGTAGTAGCCCTGAACTACAGGCAATATTGAAGCTCTTCAATCTCATATTAGAGGCTGGATGTTTCCCTGGGATCTGGAATCAAGGACTAATAACCCCTATTTATAAAAACGGCGACAAATTTGTATTTTGCAGTATTATTAATGCCCGAATACTGGCCTTCCTTAACGAACACAGTGTCTTGAGTAAAAATCAGATTGGCTTTCTACCAAAACATCGAACTTCAGATCACATTTACACCCTACACACCCTAATACAGCAAAACATAAAAATTAACAAAAGAAAAATATTTGCCTGCTTCATAGACTTTAAAAAGGCATTTGATTCAATTTGGCATGATGGATTATTGTTTAAACTTCTCCAAAATGTTGTAGGAGATAAAACATATGACATTATCAAATCAATGTACAATAAGAACAAATTTGGTATAAAAATTGGTAATAAAAAAACAGAATTCTTTAAACAAGGCCATGGAGTGAGACAGGAATGCAGCTTGAGTCCAACATTATAAATAATAATAATAATTGATAGGTTTTATATAGCGCTTTTCTAAGTACCCAAAGACGCTTCACATTTTTGATGAGGGGGAAACTCGTCTCTACCACCACCAACATTGTTCAATATTTACATCAATGAACTGACAACGGTGTTGGAACAATCTGCATCCCCTGGTCTCACTTTGCATGATACTGAAATTAAATCCCTGCTCTATGCAGATGACTTGGTTCTGTTGTCTACCACAGAACAGGATTTACTACAGAGCATGTCACTCTTAGAGCAGTACTGTCAGAGATGGGCACTGACAGTTAATCTGGACAAGACCAGAGCCAAAAAAGCCAGATCTCAGGGAAACAGATACCGCTTCACCCTGGATGGCTCTGTTCTACAGCACTGCACAAGCTATACCTACCTCGGATTAGTAATCAGTGCATCAGGGAGCTTTAGCCTGGCAATACGTGATCTTAAAGGAAAAGCTCGCAGGGCTTATTATGCAATAAAAACAAAATTTGGAAACACTAAAATACCCATAAGAATTTGGCTCAAAATTTATAATTCAATCATAACTCCTATATTATTATATGGGAGCGAAGTATGGGGTCCCCTTTCCAATCCTGAATTAAAAAATTGGGACAATAACCCTGCAGAAATATTTCAATTGGAATTCTCCAAAAACATTTTACACACTCATAGAAATGCACCAAATAATGCCTGCAGAGCTGAACTTGGCCTATTCCCTTTGAGTATTAAATTTTTTTTTTTTTAAAGCAATACAATTCTGGTACCACTTAGACCAGGCAGACCAGCACTCACTGAAATATAAAGCTCTACTGAGCAATAGGTTCTCCCAAGACAAGGACCCCCTGGATCAACTGGCTCAGAGGCTCACAGAGCCGCATCAAAATACTTGAGCCCCAGAACCAAATCAGAAATCAAAACTGTCTCAAAAATATATTTAAAACAATAGATCTTGATTTGAAAAATGAATACACAGAAAATTGAAAAAATTAACTAAAATATCAAAACAAACGTAATTGCTATCAGGCCCTAAATAGAAATATTACATTAGTAGCATACTTGAAAAATGAAAACTCAAAAGAAAGAGAAATTCTTACAAAATACAGACTTAGTGACCACGGCTTTAACATTGAAATAGGCGGACACAAAAAAATCTTGGCTGCCTAGAGAACAGAGACTGTGTTGTCATTGTGAGCTAAAATAAACTGAGACGGAGATCCACTTTCTGGTATACTGCTCAAAGTATGAAAGAGTATTTCCCAAGATTTTAAACAATTATCCCAAAATTCACCCTACTACCAAACATACAAAAACTTCCCATCCTATTAGGAGAAGACGAACACAGGGGGGGGGGATAGGAAGAGGGGTTAGATGATTGTCTCTAAATGTCTTCATTCACTCCAAAAGGGCGGAGAGAATTTCTCCATATGTTATTCAAAAAGAGTGTTCTTTATTATTCTCTTTAGCTGCATTTCTCTCAATTAGGAGATAGTACCTCATAAAGTATTTCCATTGATTCATTTTTGGCGGGTGTAATGAGTTTTTATCTTTTTGAGAACTATTGAAGAAACAACTTTAACTAGATCTTTAGTTCTAAATTATATTACCTACTTATTTAGAATCGTTGATATTCAGTTTTCCCACGGCGCTCCGCATGGTGCCCACCGTGGGCAAAATGTGGTCATTTCAGGTCACTCAGGTAAAGCCCCACAGAAAACGGTGAAATTTTCTGGAATTGCCCTCGCCGCTCACAATTGGTCGCTTCTGGGCATGTGTTCTATTTTTAAAACACCAGGTTTGTTAAATTATATCGATCGGATTCTATGGGAAATTCCCACACAGCAATAATTAACGGGTACACCATGAAAGAACTAGGAGTGGGGAAATAAAATTTGAAAAGGGGAACAATTTATAAATCTGATCTTTTGCGTTGAATTATCGGCGGCAAAGTTTGTTTTCCGATCAGGTAGATAGTAACATTGGCAAAGACGCTAGCCAAAGTTGCAATTATGTTGAGTCATGGATTAATGTGGAACAGCGAGGAGGTAGCCTACAATGAAGGGTACAAAGTCTCATTGAGATTTGGGCAGACGATCACATTTCTCAGATGCTGGCGAACACGTACAAGAGCACTGAAGTGTGCAAACTGTTTAGTGACTGAGGGAAAAGGGCTTTCACTGGTCTGTCGAACAGTGTCGCACGAAAGCAAAAAATATATATTTACAGTATGTGAAAGTGTGAGATGATCTTGGCAGAAGTGGAAGTTATGGGGAGGAAAAGGACAGGTTTCTTGGTTTGACTAGCTGGACAAAATCCTTGGGACTAAACCAGTTGTTGATCCTGCAGATATCGTTGAGTCCTATGATGATGCTAGCTCTAACGTTACCCCTACCAACAACACCAGTTTTATTTTGTTCCTTTGATAATTAGGGTCATCAACCTAGGAATATACCTTCTTGTTGCCGGATGCATCGAGATTCTTATACCAACTATTTGTCATGGCCATGACTTCCGTGTGATGACGTAGGTTCCTCTATAAATAGATACGGTCAATACAGAAGTAGTCTTCTTGTTTATATAATTGTGCTAATCCCGCGCGCCTTGTGACTACGGTCGGCTGCAAAGGCTGTGATGGCACTCACATGAGCTTAACTGCTGGTAGCATTGCTGTGAAGATACTTGGTATTGTTTTTTTCGTTGTTATTGCTAACGCTAAACTTTGCTTTTCGTATAGCGTATAGTGCGGTTGGGCACTCAGTGCTGCTGCGTTTATGTTGCATCTTAAGAATGTTTGCATTTTTTTTTTGGTTATTTGTAATAATCCTGGTGTGGTTGCAATCTGTGAGCGTGTGAGCTCCATTGATTGATTTAAGCGCTGCAAGAAGTGTTTGCTGATTCTGAATCTATCATGGGTGTGGTCACACCCCAGTAAGATTTCTACCGTTTTTTTTGGTGGAACTAAGTGCTGGGCACGCCCTGGCTCGCAACGGGTGCCTGCAGATTGTGGGACGTTTGCGTCCATGGGCTTGACCATATGCCCTCTGTAGAGCCCACCATCGCTTGTGGTATCTCCAGTTCGGGCAGATGCCTTAGACCAAAGTGCAAAGCAACTGATGATCTGCTCTGTAGGTCACATAACGCAGCTGCCAGGGTGGCGCGGATTGGGAATTTTATTTCCTGGCTGATGCTTGCTGGATTCAGGGGTGGACACCTCGATCAGCGACGCATCTTTTCAGGCGTTTGCGTTCTTGAGCTTGGTCGGGTGATGTCCTTGCTCACGATGAATCGGAGTCAGGTGTGTTTGGCTCAGTCCACTCTCCCTGACGCCACAAAGAGAACCATTCGAGACCTGCCAGTTATCCCCAGCCAGGTCTTTACGGAGAGGCTTGAGCACTGTGTGGAGGCATTGAAATACAAGGAGCGGCAGATGCCCCCCCCTTCAACACACTACTGTTCGTTGGACCCAGCCTATGGCTCCTGGTCACGCACAGTCTTCAGTTAAGAACCAGCAAGCCCCTCATCGTCCGGCCGCCTGTTCGCTAACACCTTTGCATGCGATAGACAAATCGGCCTACATAGCCAGATTTGGATTAGCCCCTTATATTAAAAAACAACTAATCGTAGATGTAAACAATGACATGTTTGTTTTGATGTTTGATGAAAGCCTCAACCAAACCACGAAAACCAAACAACTGGACCTGCATGTCCGCTATTCGGACGAAGATCACATTCAGTCCAGATACCTGGGGTCGCAGTTCATGGAACAGCTCGGGATTTACTGCACAATTTCAAAGTAAGTATTTAGCCAATACTAATCAATTATCTAGGTATAATGAATAATCTTTTCTGTTCAAGCACTTTTAAAAAAGAAAAAATAGAGTAGAAAAAAGTGCTCTAGAAATAATGGCTTATTGTTGATGGTTATTATTATTATGTGATACACTTCAAAAATCATTCTGGGGAAAATTGTGAAGACCTGTGGGAAGATCATGGGGTCATTTCATATCAAATCATATAGGTGCTCCTATACCAAACTTATAGAGAAATCCCAAATTTTAGGTCTGTATCTCTAATAGTTTTGAAACTACATACTTAATTAATTTTATGCCTTTTGCCGAACAAGCCTTTCGGTCCAACTTCCGACATTCATAGCTTTTTTGATATGGCATGTACAGCTTTGAAACTTTGTGACTATGGCTAACTTTTTCTGTAGAATACAAAAATGTAATCAGTCATATCTTATGTACTTTTCCTCCTACAAGGCTCTGAAAATGGCAGAAAATTTGAAACATAACAAAACGACACCCCTTTTGAGAGCTTCTCACTCAAACAGTATGCCAGATAAAGCACTCAGAGTTTTTTTTCCAGTCATCTATGACACATTGTATGCAGTAACCATATGTATTACTGTTATAGGAGTGTCAGGATAATCTTTTGAAATTAGAAAATTTTCATGTCCTCATTTGACCATGTGGGCAGTTAACCATATTTTTTACCATGTATTCTTATATATCTGAAGATGATCTGACAAAAAAATTGCAGTTGTTGCTGAGGTTCCATCTGGAGCATTTTTTGTAATGCATATTAAATACTCAATGTTGTATCAGTGTCACAAAGTGAAAAGCTCCTGAATCAAGGGTAGTGCTTGGTCCAGCTTCTTCATCAGCTTGGTAATCAGCTTCCGTTTGATCCCCAACACCTATAAGGTCCCTCCAGCAACTCAAACACAGTTTCTGTCCAGGTATCAGGCCCAATGCTTTGGCTGTATCTTCATTTACGGAGGGATCCTGTTTAATTCCAAAATTCATAGCTGTCGCATACTGATTTGATTTTCTAATTACCGTAAGTTTTAAGATAAAAAATTCTAAAATAAGCATACTTTTGTAACACAACAGAAAAAATTCATCAACTAACAATTGATGCCCTTAAAATGAAATAAACTTTTTTTAGACAATCAGATATTAAAATGGCACTTATGAGATAACTTCTTCTTATGAATGCTTCTTGGATCCACACAAAAGCGTTGAAGGCTTTCATACCGTGTTAAAAATAATTTATGATTATGGAAACACACTGTCATCCTCATCCAGTGAAATTCATGATCTCCAGTGAATTAAAGCTTTTTTCTCGTCAGAGAATTAACTGACTTTCAGAAATCCTTGTTTTCTTGAATAAGTAATTTTATGACATTCATCTTCCAATCTATTTCCAAGATTACACTGAGATAAAGCACTGGTCTCCATCTTGATGACCTGAGTGATTATGATTATCCTAAATCCATTCGCTTTTATATAAGGAAAGAATTGCGCAATTTTTCTGACGTGTCTGGGCAAGTGAGGATTAATTCATGAAGCAATACTTACCCAAGATCATGGACTTGATAGGGGAACTCACAATCCTCGAGCTTAGGAGGGACTGCATTAAGGGAATGTCCACCATCTTTAAGAAGGTGCAGGACAAGAGCCCCTTGAAGTATCCTACAGTGAGACAGGTGGCCTGTTTGGATCCCAGCATCATGTTCGCTGACCCAGACTGGTGTCAGGGAAAGACGATGCATAGAATCTGGTGCATAGGTTTCTGCAGGACAAGCAGGTGTCAGGAGGTGTTTCTGCTGGTCGGAGAGAATAGAGAAGTTCTGTCAAAGTTTTTCATCCAATTATTACAAGATGTGCTTCTAAATGTAAAAGAAATCTGACTGACATGCATCTAAATAATATTTTTTATGTTGTTCCTTTCTGTTGTTTGTTGCAGTTTCGGGACTTCTTATCTGTTGAAGTCAGAGATCAGACCTTCCTCTCCTACCAACCCATTGAGGCAAAGGCTGGATGTGTTCCTCCATGGTGTTCTGAGCCAACGCTACCCTGAGCTGTGGGAGTTTTGCAAGAAGCTTCTTCTTCTGTCCCATGGGCAGGCAACAGTGGAGAGAGGATTCTCTGTAAACGAAGAGATTGAGACCTGCAATATGCAGGAGGATACAATGATCACCCAGCGACTGATCTGTGATTATATCTCGAAGGAGCTGCATCAGCAAGATCCAGACACAGAATGCACCTAGATGAGGAGAAGAGTAAGAAAAGCAGTGATGTTCAGGTACAGAAGCGAAAAGCTGCAGAGGAACACATAGAGGAGCTGAAGAAAAAGAAGAAAATGCTGCTTCATGTAACCAACAGCCTGCAGATGGATGCTCATCAGTTGGCTGAGGAAGCTGAAGGAAAGGCCAGTACCTTGATGGCACAGCTCATCACAAAATCGAACACACTGAGGAGCGATACAGAGAAAATTTGTGAATTAAAACAAGTCGAGGCAGAGTTGGAGACAAAGGCCGCAGAACTCGGATACATGCAATAAGTGTGTGAGAGAGAGGAAGGCAGTTGAAGTTGAAGGCAGATGAAGTTGTTACAGTAGGATAACACTGATTGTATTTTGATATTTCTGTTATTTATTTTTGATATTTCTGTTATTTATTTTTGTGTCATCCCTTGGGTTTCATCCCATTCAGTCACCCCTTTGTGTTTCAATAAACATATTTGAACAAGATTGTCCCTAAACTTAAATAATTGGTTTGTTGTTTTTGTGAAATTGGTCTTAAATTTTATTCTGAGTGGCATTAAAAAGGTCTTTAAAAAGTCTTAAATCTAACTTGCCTAAACCTGCAGATACCTTGTTACAAGCCTCCTGGAAAAGGGCGCCATGTCAGCGGTGCCTCCCTCCGAACGGCTCAGTGGCTTTTATTCGATCCATTTTCTGATACTGAAAAAAGATTGTCCTGAGGGCCCTGAATTCGTATCTAAGGCGAACGCTTTCAGGATGCTCCGTATATCGGAAGTCCTACACAGCGTGAAAATGGTAGATTGGTTCAATCTTCCCAGGTTGACCTCTTTTCATGCCGTACACATCCCGGTTGTCCGAAATGATACAGCAGACTTTTTATCTCGCCAGGAGAGTCATCCCGGCGAATGGCGTCTCCACCCTGATGTGGCGCAGTTAGTATGGTGATGGTTTGGTCGTGCTCAGTCAGACCTGTTCGCCTCTCAGGAGTCCACTCACTGCCCCAGTGGTTCTTGGTAGCCAAGGATTCGAGCCCCCTGCGCACAAATGGCCGACCAGCCTACTGTATGCTTTTCCACCATTGCCTCTGGTCAAGGAAACCTTGCACACGGTCAGCACGGGCCACTAGCTTCTTCTGGTGGCCCCCAGGTGGCTGATGGAACCGTGGTTTCTGATGCTCCCTGGCCTTCTTTGCGGATCGCCCTGGGAACTCCCAATACGGACAGACCTGCTGTCTCAAAAGAGCGTCTCTGTTTGGTACCCTCGGCTGAGCAGGATGAAGCTCGGGGTTTGGCCACTGAGGAGCCCGACCCTTCGCTAACTGGGGATGGTTCCCCTGTCCTGCGGACGTTTCTTAACTCTAGAGCCCCCTCCACGAGGAGGGCCTAGGGGTATATGTGGCAGTTATTCTGCACAAGGTGCTCACATCAATGCACGAACCCAGTGCATTACTCGATTGCTTCGACAGTCCCTGCTTGATCACAGCAGGGCAGCCAGTACTGTAAAGGTTTGTGCTGCTGCCATATCCAGCATGCATTACCTTGTGAGCTGTTCCCCGAGCGGTGCCTGGCAGCGGAGACTAACGAGGTCTCTGGTGGCTCCCTCCTGGAATCCCCCTTGGATTTTGCGAGTGCTTACGGGTCAGCCCTACGAGCCTCTCAATATGACCAGCCTTAAGTGGCTTTCTTTTAGCTTTGTAAACGGTTGATACGTGTGTGTTTCAATTACAGTATTCATGTTTGTCTGAAATGATAAACTACAGCTTTAAGAAAACCCCGTAAATTTTGACGCAGTATTGTTTAAAAGGGTAGCCACTTGCGAAAACCTCAGCTTCTCCAGTTACACTGCAGTGCAGTAAAATAGGAGGGTGCCATTCATAGCCGAAAGCACTTACGACCCTCTGGCCACAGCCACAGACTGTAAAATGCATAAAATGCACCGTTTATACACGCTAAGAAAATCATGTTCACGTATAGAAACAATATATTTTTTAAACGTACAAATGAGCATTCACTGTTTTTCCTTGCTTACTGTACTATATACAGTACCTGATGCACTTACATTTTTTTTTCAGTATATTCAGCTACAGCTGTTTTATGATAACCATGGCGAGTTTCTTGTTATAATTCGCCAAAGTCCTGTAGTCGACATTTCCACAGCGACCGCCTATCACACTTAGGGCTGAAATACGTTGCTGTTGTTGTGTAAAAACACACGCTTTTGTAACGTATTGAAATAATTGAAATTAGGCTACTTATGTTATGGTTATTATGTATATACTGTATGTGACTATTCTGAAATAAATGTATTCTGTTGCAAATTTTTGAATGATACAGCTTCTTTTTCAATTTGAACCATGGATGTGCAGGGAATATTTTTTGAGATATTCACATTTAAATAAAGCTAGAAGAAACTAGGTGGAATTGCCTCTTGAGGGCCAAAGTAAATAGAGTTAAGATGGCATTTCTACTAGCAATGGCGTCAGCCAGGCGTGTTGGTGAGCTCTGCGCTCTCTCCATCACCGCTGAGTGTATGAGGTGGCGGCTGCATGACTCTGGTGTCACTTTGCGGCCCAACCCATCTTTTCTCCCCAAAATGGTTTCTGCGTTTCTTATTAACCAGCCGATTGAGCTTGCTGCGCTTCGCCCCTCACCAGGCGGGGACCTGCGGGAGGCACATTTGGTATGCCCAGTGTGTGCGCTGCGCTGCTATGTTGAGGCTACTGCTTCCATCAGATGTACAGGACAACTCTTTGTCTGCTACGGCATGTCTAAGGGAAAAGCGATCTCGGCTCAGAGCCTATCCTGCTGAGTAGTGAGGATGATAGCTGTGGCCTAGGAGGCTAGTGCTAGTCCTTTATCTACGACTGTCCAGTGTAGGCTAACTAGGGGTGTGGCTACATCATGGGCAGCACTGAAAGGTGTACCACTTCATGATATCTGTGCGGCGACGACTTGGGCGTCCCCCGGCACATTTTTAAGATTTTATCACGTCAACGTGGCGCCCGTGTCAACGGTCAGCTCAGCCATCCTGCCAGCGGCCTTGGAATCCACTTAACGGTATGTCTGTCCCTCGTGATGCGGTGTGTATAAGTCATCCGTAAGTTGACAACCCTAATGGTCGAAGGAACGAAATAAAACAAAGGTTACGACTAGGCTTGCAAAATTCTGGAAATATTCAAAGGTGGAAACTTTATATGGGAATTAACGGGAATAACTGAAAATGTTGGTGTTATTTGTACTAGCTGTATTTATCTCGTCATATGCAGACATAAATATTAAGATTTTGTTTTGTCATAAGCAGACATTCATGCAAACATTTGTGAGTAGAACTTTAATGGATTCTTTCATTGAACAAAAAACATGAATGTTGAAAAAAAACAAATGTATTTCCTAACCCCCACCCCCCCCAAAAAAATGGATGTAGTCCTTGGGCTCAAATGCAGTAGTGTGGCCTCAATAGAGTACTCAAGTGGCTACGTCACACTGGTTTCGGAAGTGACTTCCCCATTCATTTAGACCATAAACATTATTCATTTAGTAACATAAACTTACTTACAATTTCTAGTGATTATGTCTAACCATCAATTCCCTGGATAGTTCAATATAACGCCCGTTCGCAAAATGTTGTTTTTCTGGACCAGCTTCGAGTATATTTAACGTTTTTTCGTATTTTTTTGTGAGTATACCATGACTCTACGTCCCATAATTCCTCCGGACGGTTCAATTAAGTAAAATAGCCGAATTAGCAAGGTGGTATGCACTGCCAAAAATGTCTAGACGAGAGGATGATATCTGATTGGTCGAGAACCACCTGTGCGTTGCAGTAATGGATATGTAGTCTATTAAAGTGTACTACAAACCGGACTACAATCATTCAATCATTCCTTTAAAAAAATGTAAATTGGAATATGAAATGTATGCACTATATCCTTATACAACACAGGCTAATCCAGGAACGTTTCGGCTCATTCTATAAATCAGATTTCCAAAAATTGTCAATAGTCTCCAAAGCCTGTTCTATCTGTCATAGGGAATTTACTTCCGAAACCAAACTCCACCCACGTCTGATGTACTCACTTGAGTATTTTACAGCCTTGCTGTAGTGTGCAGAATGCTGGGATTTTAAGTGTTGAAATTCAACTGAATTCACATTAAATTGGGTTGTTTACCAAAGTATGCTGCAAGATCTAGAATTGCATTTTATATGTATTTTCCAACAAAATTTAAGTTCCATGTTATAGGCTAACTTTTGCTATAAAAATTTGTCAAAATTTTCTAAATTAACTTCCTTTGGTAAATTTCCCGAAAGTTTCAGGTTTGCCTGGATGAGAGAATCGTTATGACACACCTGACGGTCCAATATAGTTTAGATTGTGTGACGTCTTGGTAAACTGCAGTAGTACTCATTTAACACAAAGTTCTAATATAACGCATACTGTGACGGAGTTACACATCCGTCACTTAACTGTTACAGCAATGCTAACGTTTTAAAGTTATATAGTGACTGAAATAACACAAGCATACGTATTTCCATCTGTGACTTTTATTTTAAAATGCAAATGTACAAGCTAACGTTACTTGCGAGTTGTCCATCTGACGAACTGCAATGTTGCTGAAAAACAAAACCGTCTACAACGCTATTAGACTGGCCAGCTTATTGTGCATGCAACGCAGTCAGGGTAAAATCTTGTTAGTTCGCTATGTACAGGTGCAGCTCAAAAAATTTGAATATCGTGAAAAAAGTTCAATATTTTTTGTCACTCATGTCAGAAAGTGAAACTCATATATTATATAGATTCATTACACATAGAGTGAAATATTTCAAGCCTTTATTTCTTGTAATCTTGATGATTATGGCTTACAGCTAATTAAAACCCAAATTCAGTGTCTCAGAAAATTAGAATATTACATAAGATCAATAAAAAAGGATATTTTAAACAGAAATGTCAGCCTTCTGAAAAGTATGTTCATTTCTATGCACTCAATACTTGGTTGGGGCTCCTTTTGCATGAATTACTGCATCAATGCGGCGTGTGGCACTACTGAGGTGTAATGGAAGCCCAGGTTGCTTTGATAGCGGCCTTCAGGTCGTCTGCATTGTTGGGTCTGGTGTCTCTCATCTTCCTCTTGACAATACCCCATAGATTCTCTATGGGGTTCAGGTCAGGCGAGTTTGCTGGCCAATCAAACACAGTAATACCATGGTCATTGAAGTCCACGCCTTGTGAAGCTCCCCCAAATTCTTGAATGGATTTTGCTTGACAATCCTCTCAAGGCTGCGGTTATCCCTGTTGCTTGTGCACCTTTTCCTACCACACTTTTTCCTTCCACTCAACTTTCTATGAATATGTTTGGATACAGCACTATGTGAACAACCAGCTTCTTTAGCAATGACCTTTTGTGGCTTACCCTCCTTGTGGAGGGTGTCAATGACTGTCTTCTGGACATCTGTCAAGTCAGCAGTCTTCCCCATGATTGTGTAGCCTACTGAACCAGACAGACCATTTAAAGGCTCAGGAAACCTTTGCAGGTGTTTTGAGTTAATTAGCTGATTAGAGTGTGACACCATGAGTTTCCAATATTGAACTTTTTCCTAATATTCTAATTTTCTGAGACACTGAATTTGGGTTTTCATTCGCTGTAAGCCATAATCATCAAAATTACAAGAAATAAAGGCTTGAAATATTTCACTCTATGTGTAATGAATCTATATAATATATGAGTTTCACTTTCTGAAATGAGTGACAAAAAATATTGAACTTTTTCACGATATTCAAATTTTTTGAGCTGCACCTGTAGTTCCAGTTGTTAATTTTAGATGTCTTTATTGACTTTGTAACTTCCGAAAGCAAAAAAGCAGTTTCTGTTTATCCATAGAAACTGATGAGTTTGTTCAAATTATGCCTTTCTCCTTTCTGTACTGCCAAAAAAAATTGGACCTACGAAAAAATGTGAAATGATAATGCCTGCTTCTATTGCGCTGGGGTAGACTGCGTTAGGCGCATAGACTTGCCTAACGCGGTTGAAGTTCACAACGCTCCATAGGAAATGCATGGCAGAGCTCATCGGTAATACTATTTCCGGGGTGCCACTTGCAGAAGTACCAAATTGAATAGTGTCATATCTAAAATATTGGATTGGGTTGAATGGAACCACAAGACCACATTGCCTTTCTAGTTTTTTTTGCAGTTGTGTGGTTAGAAATGCAAGTGAAGCACGTTACAGAAACATTAACAAAACCCTTGATTTGGCACAAGCGAACGAGTACACAAGACTGCAGACTTCGGGCCGTGAAAGTGTAACCCCAAGCTTCCTGAGATCATTTAAAAGTTTCTTTTTTTTATTGCATGACTGAACTGTTGAATAAATTAGGAAATAACATGTAACATCCGCCGTTTCCCTCCAGTTCACCTCCCTTTTGTTTTTTTTGTTTTCCATGTTTCATGTCGTGTTTTTCAGTTCACCCTGTCTGTCTAGTTCCGTGTTTGTTGCAGGCTGGGCGTGGTCCCAGTTTTTGTTCATTGTTTTCTCCCCTCATTGACTAGCCTATCACCCTCCTCGCACACATTCCGCATGCCCTTCATTCATTCAATCAGCCTTCCCACCTGTTCCCTCCCTGCTCTACTTAAGTTCCCCATTTCCACTCATTCATCGCCATTTAATTTCTCAGCTCCGTCTTCAGATCTCTCCCAGCCCATTTGTTTTGTCTGTGTTTTGCGTTTAGGTCCAATCCAGTGTTCAAACCGTAATATAACATTGATTTTGTGGTTTGATAAAATCACTTTAAAACGTATCTCCAGCAAATAGTTTAATGTTATAGCCTACTAGGATGCAGTATTAGAATGATTATATCAGGCTACGACATAATCAGCTCGTTGCAGTTCAGCGAGTATCCAGCAAATGAGCCAGTACAAGGGTATAAGCATGGGAAATATTACAAATACATTTTTATACTTCTGTGCCACCTGCAAAGCAATCTATGCATCCACCTTTTTGATTGCAGTTTATTAATATATTTGATTGGCAGGTATTTTGTAACATACAAGTGTATTATTCCCCATGCTTATGAGGTATTTTAAAGTGCTGTCTATCAATAAATTGATCATCAATCATTTTCTAGTTTGCTTTTTTGCCAGAATAAACATTGAGATGTTGGCTGGAGTTTGCCCTCTTATGCAATTTATTGAAAAGTTTTGCACAAACTCATTTGCTAATGGTCTGCTAGCATCTCTGGCTGTGGTGAATTTCTGGGGGCAAGTGCGATCCAATTAAAAAATAATTCCGCTCCCTCTCTTGCTCCTCTCCTTCGGTTCAACTGTCTTCTCATGTTCTTTTGATGCTGCGTCACATCCTCACGCGGGAAGTTTGCAAGTGAAGTTTGCGAGGGCAGAACATATAACGGATTGGACCGCAGCCTTAGAGTTCCAGAACACTCTGGCATTGAATGAGTTTATGAAACAGGGTGACAGACCTTTCAAGTATACTTTTTCAAGTCTTCTGTATAGGTTGTTATGTCCTTTGGTACCCTTTATCTTACTGTATGTGGACTATAATGCATGTTCATTATATCTTTTCAGACATGACGTTCACTCATGAAGGCAACAAGACATTCATAGACGGTTTGGTCAATTTTGAAAAAATGGTAAGTAGACACAGCACATTTTCGTGGTGGTTCCTGTTGTGGATGGTGGTCTCGTTTCTGTACATGAAATTCTATAATTTCTTTTCAGAGGATGATTGCGAACACAGTGAGGATAGTGAGATTCTGCCGAAGCCAGTCATTCAGTAAGTCTGTGGCCATTTTTGTATTTCACAGTTTGCTTGCCCTATTGAAATCTGTGTGTTAAACCATGTGGTACAACACAACATTAATCACGCTTCACTTTTGAATCCCAGAATCCTGACGTCTTGTATTAGCATAATTTTCTTTTTGCCAGTTTTACAAGGGGAGATGTATTGGACACCAGCTTGAACTTTTTGTTTTATGCCATATAAATACAAATATATTATAGTTTATAGGAGTATTATAGTTTGCATATCAACTTTAGTGCTCATGTTTGGCATACGATCATAGAGATCATATGATTACAGGGGGCTGTAGTTCTGCAGTATGGGGCCTGCTACGATATCTGCATTGTGTTGTAAACTAAAAGACCATGGCAGGTCTTAAAGAGACTCAGTCTATTGCAGTTTCTTCGCTCTATTTGTTGTTTAAAGTTTTCCCTCCTTTCATATGTTTGCTTTTTATCAGGCAGATAGAAAGCAGAGATTGAAATGGATAGAGAAGAGATCGAACCCCTCACCAAGTGGGATGATTTGTACATGGTTTAAGAGACGGTCACCTTATAGACTGCGCCACACATCTCGGCCTTGACCATGCGGCCTTCTGTTGTGGAACTGGATGGTTGTAGTCCTGCAGGTATTTTACATCTCCCCATATTCCCCTCCCTCCTTCTCCCATCTCAGATCCAGATGTATCCCAGGCCAGTAAGAACCACCAAGACGTGCGGAGCTACGTGCGACAGCTGAATGTAGTTGACAACCAGAGGACTCTTTCCCAGCTCTCCCATAGACTGGAGCCCCGCCGGACCTGAGTAACTGCCCAGTGAACCACACAATCCTACTCATGCTGCTGCTCGACTGCCAAACATAACCATGCTTGATGTGTAATCTGTATCATACTGTATGAACCCCCAGTCCTGCACCCAAACTGCCCTGCCCACAGATGTGTAGATCAGAGACTGCTCTACACGCCTCATGATGTAATCTCCCTTCATAACTCCTTTACTCAAAGGACATATTGTTTCTTATGTCCGTTTTCAGTAGCATTTAAAGGGGAACGCCGGGTTATTTATTAAACTTCTATATCGATTTTATGTTTAATGTGAGTCCTGAAGCTTACTGCACTAGAACTGTGCATCCCGGGTTCCTTGTTTTTATCAGATTCAGAGTACTTTCCTGCTTAAACCTTCTGTCAATTTACAGACATTTTGAAATAAAAGATGAACGAAATTAAGGTATGATTGACCGGGGCGCTTTAACTTGGTACTGGGCCCCTGGGCTACTCCAGCGAAGTGGGTCAACGAATTAATGGAAAAAAAACAGTGTTTAGCACAGAGCGAGGTTATTGTATAGTGCTCCATATTGCAGCTAGTAGCCTACATAATAAATGATGTTGCACAGAGATAACACAGTGTGTAGTTATGTAGACTACAGCAATTCAGGAAACAATTACAACAGAAAAGACTCAAACCAACCAGACATTTACACAATCAAAATTACATTGAAACCTCGCTACCGCTCTAACCTTACTACAAACAAATAACATTAGACAGACATGTATCGGGAGACATAAAAACTATCCACGAAAATGACAAGAAACTTTAAATAAATGACAAGCAACATAATTCTGTGCGAGATTTTTGTTTGTTTTTTAACCATGATATGTTGATAAAAAATCTTGTCTATGACAAAATATAGTCAGTAAAAAAATGATAAGTTAATTTTTCTTATCTAACCAAAATAAGAAAACTATTCTAATGGTCTCTCTTAGACTTGCAACTGTACACTTAACTGTGGTTAATGTTACTGTTATAGCAGCACCTAGTGGTAGAAGTTGGTACCTAGGAATTTTAGGTTCTAGGTTTGGTTCGGATTTGTGTAGTACTTGTCTGGCCTGACCAACAATGCAAAAAGCCATGTCTAACCATTACGCATTGGTGAAAGATGGATAGATAGAAAATATATATTAATTTCAACTCAATTGACCACCAGGGCAACAGCTGGGCTATCAGCCAACTATTTTCAAAAACTCTATTTTCAAACAATGCACAATTAATAAAATAAAGCATGAGCGTCAACAAAAAAATAAACAATGGTCTTACTTTTAGAAGTGCTTTCGTCTTGTTTTTCTGGCAGAGAAGTCATTGATTATGTCCGTAAAATCCAGTTCACGGAGGAAGCTAATTAGCTGCTGTTGGACTAGCTGTCAGTTGGTGGCTTTTTCTAACGTGCTGTTAGCAGTCTCTGTTTCCCTTTTCCACTGGTTAAATGGAAGAAGGTTTGAAAAACCCAGTTAGCTTGGGAATGTTTTTTAGCAACTTCTGTTCACAAATGTCTTTTTTTTCTTTCTCTCTTCCTTTTTGTGATCCGCTTTCGGAACTCACATTTTAGCTTCTGACAATGACAAGCAAAATCAGCACGTGTAGGTAGGCGTATAGCCACCAATTAACAACAAATAGCTACATTATTTCAAGTGAATGAGTCACTCACTGGCAAATTACAACATTATATTCTGGCCATTCGAGGCACATGATCAGTCGAGGCCCTGGGCTTCAGCACATATAAGCAAACGGTAAAACAAGGTTTTTAAAAGCTCCTACAGAGCTGAACAGACTGTGAAACATAAATGTTCTGAAAATGTTTTTGGGAACTACTGCCATTCATGATGACAGACACTTCCACAGGGGAGTTTTTTGTTTTGTTTCATTACATTATTTTGCAATTAGTATTTAGCGAGGATACTCTAGGAATTATGAGTAAACTGCAAATATAAAAAAAATGTATTAGCAATTTAAATGTTCATCCAATACTCTTTCATGAACCCTTTGTTTTATTACTGTAGACCATACTTTTGTTCATCTTAACATTCAGCCCTCTTCGTGAGGTTTTGTAAATTAGTTTATTGATATCTTGTTTTGTGTGGCTGTTATCTTACAAATATGGTGAAAATGGCATTAATTTTTTAATTTTTACCTCAGCATGCACAGATTAGAGAAAAACACTGAGAGCCGCTCCTCTTAAATGAGTCTGTGAGGTGTAGTGTCTATACACTGTACTTTATCTTCATTTTGTAAATATTATAAATGTATTTGCAGAACACTGCATCGTTTCATGTGATCCAGACATTGATATAATTGAAAAACTTTTTTTTACTCTAGCGCCTCTGATGAGGAATATGTTGAAACATTAGCATTTTTATGTTTTGGTGAAAACTTATGAACATGTTGTAGAAATGTAACATTGGGCATGAGTGGTAGCAGAAACGCTCATTATGCTTCCCACTAAGAATACTCATAGATACAGTTGTGTTCGTTTTAAAACTCAAACTTTATACTTTAGTTTGGTTGTGATGATAACATTGATAAAAACCATGTGTCGAACTTTTATTCTTATTTTATTCTTTAACTTAAAAATTATCATATTTATTGTCTGTATATGTCTCCATATCTCCCTATTCGGTGTGATACAGAAGGAAGTGGTTCTTGTGATCTGTATAGCACAGACAGACATCACACTTGATTCAGCTGTTGTTTGTGTACCCAGTACTTATGGCACACACTATACATATAAATAATGAATGCTACATTTTGTGTGTTTGTGTGTGTGTATGCATGTGTCCGCACGTGTGACACTATTGTTCTCGGCGTTCAATTGTGACACAATCGTAAGATATTAATTGGAGCACATGGGAAATGTATGGCTATAGGGCTATGATTCTTGAATGGGGGGTGGGGGGTCTAGTGCCTGGTCACCCACCAACTGAACACAATATTCACACGATCACAAGATATTTCCTGAAACTTGTGTAAAATTGAGAGCTATTATCATTCCTGTATTTCTTGGGGGGTATCTGTTGGACACTTTCCACACAAACTACCTAAAACAATAATGACACGAGCATAAAATTCACAACAACTCATGGAAAATACTACTATTCCTTTATTTTGAAGGGGGGGTATAGGCCACTCTCCAACTACTAACACAATAATAACACAAGCATAAAATTCACTACAAATCATGAAACATTACCAGACATCAGTTCTTGTATACTGTTATAGTAAACCTATTCTCCACATGACTGCTACCAGTGAGTCCCAATGTTGCATTTTTGCAACATGGACAAAATGTCCTCAAAGTAAAATGCAGTTTTGTTTTTCATAAATGTATTATCCACATGATGTACTACACACATTTGGCATCCCAATAAAAAAATATTGGAGGTAATTTACTAACTTCAAATTGTAGATAATTCTAAAGTTATGAGAGACAAAGTGGATCTGCTTGAGGAGGCTATGGGCAGCTGTGGCTCAGGAGGTAGAGCGGGTCGTCCACTGATCGCAGGGTTGGCGGTTCGATCCCCGGCTCCTCCTGTCCACATGTCCTTGGGCAAGGCACTGAACCCCAAATTGCTCCCAATGAGCAGGCTAGCGGCTGCCGCCATTGGTGTGTGAATGTGTGTGTGAACGGGTGAGTGAGAGGCCATTGTAAAGCGCTTTGGTTAAAGGCGCTATATAAGTGCAGTCCATTTACTCTAGACATTCTGTTTAGCAGTTGAAAATGTTTCCCTCAAATTAGATGTTTCCAAGATAGAGTATAGGGCCTAAGGAACTGAGAAATATTGTTTTAAACTGCAATTTGGTGGAAGTGGGGTCACTGAAAATAAATGTTGCATTTGCACAGGGTTAATGTTAAAATTAAGATGTTTACACATTTAGCATACCCAGTCACAACAGAAAAACCCATTGCCACAACATCCTCTGCCAAGTCAGGAAGGCTGCATGTACATGTGTCCTCCAAGGTATGTGCAACTGGGTGACCACTTTTTCTGCTCTGAAATATGCAGCTGGAGCAGGTAGATACCCAGGCACCCCACTGATCAGACGGGTCGCTGATGCTTGATTAGGTAGAGGATACCCTGCTTACCGAGGCCCTCCCCTCCCTGGACAATGCTAGCCAAGCAATGTCACTCCACAGGACTCCCAGATTTGGTGAGAGACAAAGAATGCAGCTATATCCTGCTCAGAAGACACAAGGCAACATGAAATTCAATAATTATTTTCATAAATGTTCTCCAATCCATGTCCAATCACTGCTCAAAAAAATGAAGGGAACACTTAATCATCACAGTATAACACCAAGTCAATTAAACCAAACCGGTTATGCTGGATGATGTTGCAGGCAGCATAACATTTGCTACGGCGTCTCCAGACTCTCACGTCTGTCACATGTGCTCAGTGTGAACCTGCTCTCATCTTTGAAGAGAACGGGGCGCCAATGGCGAACCTGCCAATTCTGGTGTTCTCTGGAAAATGCCAATCGAGCTGCACGGTGCTGGGCTGTGAGCACAGGTCCCACTACAGGACGTCGGGCCCTCATGCCACCCTCATGGGGTCTGTTTCTGACAGTTTGGTCAGAAACATGCACACGAGTAGCCCGCTGGAAGTCATTTTGTAGGGCTCTGGCAGTGCTCCTCCTGTTCCTCCTCGCACAAAGGAACATATACTGGTCCTGCCGCTGGGTTGTTGCCCTTCTACGGCCCTGTCCAGCTCTCCTCGTGTAATGGCCCGTCTCCCGGTATCTCCTCCACGCTCTTGAGACTGTGCTGGGAGACACAGCAAACCTTCTTTCGACGGCACGTATGGATGTGCCATCTTGGAGGAGATGGACTATCTGTGCAACCTGAATGGGCTGCAGGTACCGCCTCATGCTACCAGTAGTGACAAGGGCACTAGCAAAATGCAAAACTAGAAAAAAATCAGTCAGGAAGGATAAGGAGAGATAAATGGTCTGTGGCCACCACCTGCAAAACCATTTACTTTTTCGGGTTTGTCTTGCTGTTGCCTCTCCTGTCCATCTGTTGTCACTTTCATTTGCACCAAAGCAGGTGAAATTGATTCACAATCGTTTACGCTTCCTAACTGGACAGATCGATATCCCAGAAGTTTAATTGACTTGGTGTTATTAACTGTTATTGACTGTGTTGATTAAGTGTTCCCTTAATTTCTTTGAGCAGTGTAGTTTCTTAGTTGACTGGCACTGGTTTGTAAATTAGTCCAAGGCCATTGTTTCCCTTGTTCCTCTGATGACACATAAGCTGCAGAGGCATCTTTGTTCTTGCCCTTTCGTGCTGGCATGTATTTGAAACTATAAACTGAAATTTCTCTGGATAAGAATGCCTGCCTGTTAAATGACACAATGTAATATGTGATGTTACTCTGACAGTTATGTTAAGATTCCAGCTGTAGGCTACAGCATAATCAAAACACATTGTGGCGCAACAAAATTCTGAGTAGGCTATTATTTAAAATTTGCGATTACAAATGCCTTAATAGAAACATATAATGGCCCATGGTTGCAATGAAACAATCAAATGGCAGTTCTCAGATGCATTATAAAAGCCCCTTGTTAGCCTACACATTACCCTGCTATGGTCATGCACTTTGGTATTCATTCACGGTTAAGCTCATAGAACCTATACCTACAGAAGTCCACGTCGATCGGCCTCATGGGGGAGCTACAACATGAAAGTTCGCTTACAAATTGTACCACATGTAAAAATTAAACTGGCACTAAGCAGATATTGCCCGAATTTAAATAGTTTTCATATTGAACAGCAAAACGCGCTGCCGTCAATAACCGCTGTCTTGCAGTTTTTGTAAAAATAAATTGAATCAGAAGATGTATTAAATGTACAAAAGGCTTTCTTGATATGGGACTGGTAATTCACAGGACATTAAGGAAATTACCTATAAGCTACCTGTGTCTGGCTGCTCAAAACTGCCACTTTAGAGTGTCCCTTGAACATCTAAAACTTGAGAATTGGTGCTGAATCAAAATGGTTGAAAAAAAAAAGTTTCACTCGTTTAAGTTGAATGAAAAAGAGTGTTTTGCAATTTGTTTGTCTTTTCCCATGATAGTTACAAATGTGATTAAATGACCAAGTTTATAATAGGTATGCATGTTACATTAGTTATATGCGTATAGGCCTAAAGTAAAGCTGCACAGATGGGAGTTTTAATGTTATATTCATGTGAACAAGGTTGATATTTAAATAAATAAAAACATACATTTGTAGGCTACCCAAATGTAATAAGGACCAGAGGTTTGCAGGACATAGACCGCAAAATGAAACACATGGGTAAAAATAATTTGGCCCATCTCCGGCCTCGATATTTCGTGTGATCCAATATTGCGGTCTGCGCTGAACAGCAACCAAAATATTACAATATCTGCCCGATGGGTGGAGCTGTTGCCACCGCCTTTTTGTGTGCATAGTTAGCCGACTTCGGTAGACGAGCCTACAGAAAATCTGGACAGTCCTGTTAAGGAAGAAGTTCAACAACTCAGCAATTAAGCTACTGGGGCAAAAGGAAACGTCACGAGTTCGAGGTTTTCAAAATTCAAGAGTGAATCAATTCGGGACGTGTGACGTGATATCCGCAGAAGAAAAATAAAAGGTAGGCTATGTGTGCGCTGTATTGGAATGTTATTTTGCTTTCTTAGATGTCCTTGAGAAAAATGGTTTTAAAGAATGGAATTTTGTAAAGAACTGAATTCGCTACTGCTGAAGCAACATCGGTGGCATTAGGCCTACGTTACGCGGTTAATATTAGTTTCAGTTCACTATTTTATGAGTGACTTATTTTTTATCGTAGCCTATATTTGTTTCCAAGTCAGTGGTTATTCGCCCAATTACAGTTTGACACACAGCGAAAACTTTTCTGTATTCCGGTTTGCAGAACAGGTGAGGACAGCGTAAACGTAGCTATGGTTGTCATTTGACTTGAGAAGAGACAGGAAGTTTCATGACTGGACGTTTGTTAGTGACCGTGGAAACCGGTTCTCGTGTAACGTTAGCTAATTTGGACGTGGATTAAAAATGGATTCATTCCACAATTACTGTGAAATTGAAATCGGTTTATCCAGAACCTCAGTATAATGTAAGTTAGGCTACCTATTGATTTTATTTTAAAGTAGGCTAGCTACGTGACAGTCTCGTTAAGTGTCCCCATGAGAGCTGTCAGATAAATAACTCAGAGCAGAAAATAATGTCTTGAGTAGTAGAGGGATGGTCACTAGCCTACCATGCGTTTTAAAATCAGCAATAGGCTACTGGTCTTACCAACACCGTGTTTCGTGTGATGTTCCTTCAACAAATCAAATAGGCTATAGGCTAAATCAGGCCAATATAGGCTAACGTTACTTATTTGTTAAGCAAATCGCCTTTCGATTTCACCCTTTCAATTCGTGCAGTAGGCTTAGGTAACATTCAGTAGCTATAGCGTAACGTTAACTTGCACTATTTTCTCAAGAATCTAGTAGGCTATCGTAAACGAAATCATTTATTTATTTACATGCATGCATGTTGAATGGCAGCGTATTTAGATTTTGGCGATATTTGTGACCATTAAATGGTTATTAGCAACAAACTGAGAAAAGTCGTAAACAAAAACAAAAAATAATAATTACGCCACCAGCCTGTTATTTTTGTATCTGTTGCTCATATTATTTGCTTCCTTAGATGGATCAAACTGGAGCTGATATTTGAGTGGTGGCAGTAGCCTAGTTTAAGTACAGTGTCTGTTTACTTTAGCGCAGGAGCAGGATACAACGGCCCTCTAACTCTCCTCTATCGCGGTAACTCTGGCGTTTCGAGTGGCTGTGGAGCTCGTTTCAGCCTTTCGTGTGCTGAACTGGGCGGTGGGGGGCTAAATATAGCATGAATAGCAATAAATCACCTGAGAGCGCTGGCTCCCCTCTGTGACAATGGAGGCATTTCCTACTGGTCTAGGTAAAAGTCACAATTCAGATCCAGGTAACACTAACAGCCTTTTAAAGGCCATAATTGCTCAGCCGAATGTACGAGTCTCGTGATGCAATAAACGAGAAACAATTTCCTGAAATATAGGGATTATTTGTAGAAGGTATTTGTTCAAATAGCAATAGTCGCCGCGATGATTTTCGCCGTGCTGCAAGAGTTTCCACTTCCTTGTGTTTTGTTGCCTACCTGCTGATGAACAGGCGATAAATTTGTCTCAAAGCTTGGGAATACAGAAGTGATGATTATGGTTTTGCCAACGTATCATAACTTGAAATATAGTTGGTTCAGTGCGGAAGATGTGTAGCCTATGCGTGTCACACATCTGAATGTAGTTGGTCCAGTGTGGAAAATGTGTAGGCTATGCGTGTGACGCATCTGAATAATGATCCAGTGTGGAATATGTGTAGCCTATCCGTGTCACATATCTGAATATAGTTGGTCCAGTGTGGAAGATGTGTAGCCTATCCGTTTCACACATCTGAATATAGTTGGTCGAGTGCAGAAGATGTGTAGCCTATACGTGTCACACATCTGAGTATAGTTGGTCAAGTGCAAAAGATGTGTAGCCAGCCTATGAGTGTCACACATCTGAATATAGTTGGTCGAGTGCGGAAGATGTGTAGCCTATGCGCGTCACACATCTGAATATAGTTGGTCGAGTGCAGAAGATGTGTAGCCTATGCGCGTCACACATCTGAATATAGTTGGTTGAGTGCGAAAAATGTGTAGCCTATGAGTGTCACACATCTGAATATAGTTGGTCGAGTGCGGAAGATGTGTAGCCTATACGCGTCACACATCTGAATATAGTTGGTCAAGTGTGGAAGATGTGTAGGCTATGCGTGTCACACATCTGAATATAGTTAGTCCAGTGCGGACGATGTGTAGGCTATCCGTGTCACACATCTAAATATGCAGGTGCTTGAGTGCGTAAGGTGTTCATCACACATCCGGATTCTGGTGGTTGAGTGTATAAGATGCGTTTGCATGTTCTGTACAGTGGAATGCAAGTGCATGAGTTTGTAAGATGTGTGCACAAATAGGAATCAAGGTGGTTGAGTTTAAGATGTGCACACTGCACACATGTATCAATCGGCAGAAAAGTGCATTTAAACACTTCCATGTGCATTATACATTAGTACAGGTAGTCGACTATATTTGGTTTGTGTTTGTGTGTGAGAGCATGCCATGAATGTGACTGAAAGTGTAGATTTCGATGTTCATGATCTTTCCTGCATTAGCCTACTGTTTCATTGAAAAAAAATGTACTGATTTGTTGAAATATCTTTTATATTTTTACATATGAAATTGATTATGATGATGATCTACACTCAAAATCTACATTTTCAATCACATTCATGGCATGCACTCACAAACACACACCTAATATAGTTGACTACCTGTTCTGGTGTATAATGCACTCAGACATCCGATACACTTGACATTCACATATGTATACTCTATATAAAAGTAAAAGACAACAATTACCTTCAATAAAATACCTGGGGCCTGTTCCAGAAAGCAGGATTACTGCATTAGCTGGATAACTGCATTAAGTAAATCCCAGAACAGCTCTTTTTACTTCAGTCATGTTCCAGATTTGGGATGGTTCTGGGTTTTACTCTCAGTGCAGTTATCCAGCTAACTCAGTAATCCTGGGCCCTGTTTCATGTACATCGCTTAAGCAATCCAGGATAATTTGATGCGTATCATATGTAATCATCTCGTTTACTAAATTTGGGTTTACTCCGTTTCACAAACATGAATTACATTTTGATTAGTTAATCTAGCATTGAATAATCTCAGATAACTGCGAGCAACCGCTCTCCTATAATGGGGAGATGAATTGCATGCCAAAAACAGGATCACAGTCCAGAAACAAAGCAAGGGACGCTGCCATTTGCCGGATCGCGTAATACATTGAAATGGACAAAAGCAATATTTTTTGAACTCTCATAATGTAACCTATGTTTTTTTTCTTTTGTTTTGGGGTTGTAGATCACTTATTATTAATTATGTGAATATTAACATTGTGAAACCCTATTACAAAAGATATCAAATTTACCTGTGACTGCATAGAAACATTCCTTAATAGTGAACACACTGATATGCCTTTTGATTGCAAAGTACACTTTCTAGATTGCTTTGCTGATATTTTAATCTCTGTGGCTTTAATGATGTTTCTCATTTTATTTCTTTTAATTTCATTGTTTTTACTATGTAACTATTTTGGCCTATTGTGTAATCTTGCATTCTGTTTTGTTTGCTTTTATTTTGTTTTTATTCTTACCCTCAAATGTGAAGCAGTTTGCATAGAATTTTATGTATGAAATGAGTTACAAAAAATAAGATAATTATATTTTATCATCACCATCACCATCACCAACACCATGAAAAGTAGACTAACATGACAATAGTCAAACGGTTTCACTTTGAACATTTTACAGATTACAGAAGCAAAGTTAACAATGTCATTTTCTGGGCTAAGTTATTGCCGTTAGCTGTTGTTAGCCATGGGTTTCTTGGCATTAAACAAAGGTGCAAATCTGGGTTTTTGAATCTGTTTGCCATGCAGTAGCTAAGACACACATCAGCTTTTTGGCATTTCGAAAATTGCAATGTTTTTAATGTAGCCTATTACTAGATTTTGTCGTATGTGGAAGGCTTCTGTTTTTAGCCCGAATAGGCTATCCCGCGCTGAACGTGTCATGGTTCGTGGGTTTTTCTTTTCTTTTCCGTTGCGGTTCTCGTCCTTATTTCCCGATTCAGAATCTATCAGATTTTTTCCATGTTCCGTTCCGGGGTTTGCTTTCCCTCATCATTGTTTTCACCTGTGCCTCTAGCTGCGGGGTATTTAAGTGCCTCACTTCTGCTTCTCCAGTGCTTCTTTGTCATTCGACATTGCATTGAGCCAGGTATAGCCAGTTACTAGCGACCTCGTGATATTAAATGCTGTTTATGTTCACGGGGGACTTGCTATTAGCTTTTAGTTCAGGTATAGGTATTATTCCTCCTGTTAGCATTTTGTATTGCTACCTTGTCTTGTATTGCTACCTTGTCGTGGTGGAGAGGCTTGAGTGCCTCCGTGACTCAGAAGGCTATACCGGAGGGGGTTCATACCCTCAGCAGGTGCAACCATGCCGGGCAGGTTTCTAGAGTAGAGGGCGGACGAAAAGTAATACCTGGCCCTCCAGGTTGGGGGTTGGGCGTGGGGCTAACAACCCCACCCCGTAAAAACACTACCTGTTACAGAAACGCCAACAAGAGAAAAACAAGACATCAACACCTTGGCCCAGGGAAGAGAAGGGTCTTCGATAAGAAGGTCTATGACGCCATGTGGTGAAAGCCGGAAGTCTCTGGAAGCGACACGGCCGACTACCCTTCTTACGACCAGGGCTGCCCATATCGGTACGTGGAACGTGAGAACCATGTACGAGACAGGGAAGACTTTCCAAGTAGCAGCAGCGATGAGGAACAACAATCTCACGCTCCTCGGAATAAGCGAGACAAGATGGACACAGTCCGGACAGAAACGACTGGCCTCAGGAGAGCTGCTACTGTACTCCGGACACGAAGAGGACAACGCCTACCACACCCAAGGAGTAGCAGTGATGCTATCCAAAGCAGCACAGAGAGCGCTCATAGGATGGGAAGCCCATGGTCCAAGGATCATCACCGCGTCCTTTCGAACTAAGGAAAAGAGGATCAATATGAACATTATACAGTGCTACGCTCCTACCAATGACGGTGAGGAAGCAGACAAAGACCAGTTCTACAACAGACTCCAGTCCATCATAGAAAAGCACCCAGAAAGAGACATCACAATCCTGATGGGAGACCTTAATGCTAAGATCGGAAGGGACAACATGGGGTATGAAGATATCATGGGAAGACATGGACTCGGAGCCATGAATGAAAATGGGGAGAGGCTGGTGGACCTGTGCGCTATGAACAACTTGGTCATTGGCGGCAGCGTTTTTCCCCATAAGAACATCCACAAGGCCACTTGGGTATCGCCAGACCACATAACCGAGAACCAGATCGACCACGTCTGTATCAGTAAGAAATTCAGGAGGTCCATGCAGGATGTAAGAGTAAAGAGAGGAGCAGATGTGGCTTCAGACCACCACCTCGTCGTAGCCAGTCTGAAACTGAAGTTGAGAAAGAACTGGATGTCGGCACACACAACACGACTCAGGTACAACACAGCTTTCTTGAGAGATTCCAGCAAGCTGGAAGAGTTCAGAGTAACACTCAGCAACAAGTACCAAGTTCTACAGGAGCTGTTGGAAGAGGACGAGTGCACCCTGGAGAGCAGGTGGAAGGAGATAAAAGAGGCAGTAACATCTACCTGCCAGGAGGTGCTTGGCCCCAAGAAGCACCAGCACAAGGAGTGGATCTCAGGGGACAGCCTGCGAAAGATCCAAGAGAGGAGGGAGAAGAAGGCGGCAGTGAACAACAGCCGGACAAGAGCAGAGAAGGCCAAAGCACATGAAAGGTATGCAGAAGGAAACAAGCTAGTGAAAAAGAGCATCAGAGCAGACAAGCGAAAGTATATGGACGACCTGGCAACAGAGGCAGAGCAAGCAGCAAGAGAGGGGAATATGAGAGAACTGTACAACATCACCAAGAAGCTGGCAGGAAAGTATAGCAAACCAGAACGACCTGTGAAAGACAAAGAGGGAAGACAGATAACGGGAGATGAGCAACAGAAGAATAGATGGGTGGAGTATTTTGAAGAACCTTTAAACTGGCCAGCACCACAGAACCCACCAGACATTACACAGGCTGACACAGACCTACCCATAACTTGCAATGCACCAACCATGGAAGAAATTAGGAAGGCTATCAAGCAGCTGAGGAACGGAAAGGCTGCAGGTCCAGACAACATCCCCGTGGAGGCACTGAAGGCAGATGTAGAAACCACGGCGAAGATGCTCCACCCACTCTTCCTGAAGATATGGGAGGACGAAGAAGTGCCAGGAGATTGGAAAGAGGGCTACCTCATCAAGATCCCAAAGAAAGGCGACCTTAGCAATTGTGCAAATTATAGAGGGATCACACTGCTATCAGTGCCAGGGAAAGCTTTTAACAGAGTCATCTTGAACAGGATGAAGGACCTCATCGATGCATAACTCCGCGATGAGCAAGCTGGTTTCCGCAAGGACCGATCCTGCACAGACCAGATTGCAGCGCTGCGCATCATCGTGGAGCAGTCGATAGAGTGGAACTCGCCCCTTTATATTAACTTTGTGGACTATGAGAAAGCCTTTGACAGCCTAGACAGAGAGACCCTCTGGAAGCTTCTCCGACATTACGGGGTGCCGGCCAAGATAGTTTCCATCATCAGGAACTCCTATGAGGGACTGACATGCAAGGTGGTCCACGGAGGGCAACTCACAGAGGCATTCCAAATGAGGACCGGGGTCAGACAAGGTTGTCTGCTCTCGCCTTTTCTCTTCCTGCTGGCCATTGACTGGATAATGAAGACCTCCACAGCACAGAGAAGGTACGGGATCCAGTGGACACCTTGGACCCAACTGGACGACTTGGACTATGCCGATGATCTGGCACTACTGTCGCATACACAACAACAGATGCAGGAGAAGACCAACAACGTGGCATCCACTTCGGCGCAAGTCGGACTCAACATCCACAAAGGTAAGACCAAGATCCTCAAGACCAACGCAGCAAATACCAACGCAATCACGCTGGATGGCGAGGCATTGGAAGAAGTGGAAGCCTTTACCTACCTTGGCAGTGTTATAGACAAGCAGGGTGGCACAGACGCTGACGTTAGAGCACGAATCAGGAAAGCACGTACAGCATTCATGCAATTACGGAACATCTGGAGCTCAAAAGAACTGACCTCCAACACCAAAGTCAGATTCTTTAACACCAACGTCAAGGCAGTCCTCCTATACGGAGCAGAGACGTGGAGAACTACAGCTGCTACCATCAAAAAAGTGCAAGTCTTCATTAACAGCTGCCTGCGAAAGATCCTCCACATCTGATGGCCAGACACCATCAGCAACAGCGATCTCTGGCAGAGAACAAACCAGCTGCCCGCAGAAGAGGAAATAAAGAAACGCCGATGGCGCTGGATAGGCCACACCCTGCGAAAGCCCGCAAGTACCATCATTAGACAAGCCCTAACATGGAACCCGCAGGGCAAGCGAAAAAAGGGTCGCCCAAGAAACACCTGGCGCAGAGACCTGGAGGCAGACACCAAGACCATGAAGATGACATGGAACCAACTGGAGAGAACAGCTCAAGACAGAGATGCTTGGAGATCGCTTGTTGACGGCCTATGCCCCAGAAGGGGTAGTAGGCGTAAGTAAGTAAGTAAGTAAGTAGCATTTTGTGATATTTTATTCTTTGCTGTTTTCTCTGAGACAGTTTTCTTTGTTTGTTTTACACTCTTCCGGCCGTCCGAACTTGTGCTGAAGGTGTTCTTTTCTTTGCTAAGTTTCCCGTTTTGGCTCTAGTATTGAGCTCTGGAGATTTAGTTTGTGTTTCGCTCGTTATTCGAGTTCGCCCTATTTTAGTGGTTTGATTTTTGTTTGGCTGTTTAGCCACAAGGAATTAGTTTCCTGTCTTTTCTTTCTTTGCATTTATTTTGTTATTTCCTTTATTGGTCCTCACTCGTGAGTGACTTGTTTCCGATCCCCCTACCTTCGCGTTTGATTATCCGCCACTAAAATCTATTAAAGTACAAAGAAGCCATATCATGGATAAATCAGCGAGGTCAGCCAGGGGATAAGAACCCTCAGGAGTACGTTAGGGGATTGGAGGCCCAACAGCAGCTACTTACGGATCAAATATGGCAGCTGAATACCCAGATGAGGGCTCAAGAGTGTTGCCTCAAAGAGTTGATGGAGAGCATGCGCCTACTCACAGTTGCACACCAAGCACCTCTACCTGCCGCACAGGCTATCACTCCTCCGGTCCCTGTTGCTCAGATGGGTAGGGAACCCAAATTACAGCTCCCCCTGCGCTATGACGGCTAACCGGGCAAGTGCCGAGGGTTTCTTGCCCAATGTTTTAATTTTTTTAAAGCCCAGTCGTCACGGTTTAGTGAACAAGAATCAGAGGTAGCGTTTGTATTTTCACTACTCACCGGATCCGCGCTTGACTGGGCTACTCCATTAATCAGGGGGAAGTCTCCAATTTTAAATACTACTAAAACACTTATGGACGAAATGGAGTCGGTTTTTGACCATAACATTTTGAGTCCGGAGTCGGCTAGACGGCTTTATCGCCTTCGCCAGGATAGCGATACTGTGGCCGAATTTGCCATAGAATTTTGAGCACTGGCAGGCGAAACAGCTCGGTCAGAAGCTCCCCTGAGGACGTTATTCTCTGAGGATAGACGAGTCTGTTCAGGATGCCCTATCTATTCTTGAGCAGTCCGATTCTCTAGTTGTGTTGGTATCTTCTGCTATTCTGGACCAATCCCGGTTGATTACCGCTCTCGACGATCGTTCGTTGGGGTCAGGCACCATTAAGGAAGTTACGTCTCTTCTCACCACGTCGACTCTTCAACAGAAACACATTTAGAGCATTCAGTTTCTGTTGGTCGATTCCCCTGCTTATCTTTTGGTGTTGGGTCACACTTGGCTAGTTATGCACGATCCCCATATTAAGTGGGGAGGGGATAAGTTAGTTATTCGTCAATGGGTTTCCGTGTGTACCATGCAGGGTCACCTCGCTCCTTCCAGTTTGTCCAGGGAACATTGTCCAGTTGACGTTTCTGATTCCAAGTCTGAACTGGAGGAGGTTACCTCTCCGCCCAATCGCGGAGAGTCTGTCTCAGGTTCTGAGGCTGGTGACGAGAGTCTTGAGTGGGACTCCCTGGCTGAAAGATGTTCAAATTGGAGGGATATTTCTTCTGAGGATCTATCCGACTCTGAGATTCAGTGGTCTCCTCTCTCTGGGTTCCTTACTCAGAGAGGAGTTACTGGGATTGCAGGAACACTTGAACTTTCATTGCCTCCCAACGTCCCGGCTGAATACGCCGAATTAGCAGAGGTTTTTAGTAAACAGAGGGCAACCACCCATTCTCCCCACTGCCCTTATGATTGCGCCATAGAACTCCATCCGGGTACTACCCCTACTAGAGGGAGTCTAAATTCCTTATCGGCTCCTGAGAGTGCGGCTATGAAGGAATATATTGCAGGGGCGTTAACTTCTACATGTGGACAGGAGGAGCCGGGGATCGAACCGCCAACCCTGCGATCAGCGGACGACCCGCTCTACCTCCTGAGCCACAGCCGCAAGGTCTGTATGGATGGATCCCGTGAAAGTCTCTGCTGTACTAAATTAGCCTACTCCCAATTCTGTTAAGGTCCAGCGTTTTCTTGGGTTCGCAAATTTTTATAGGCGTTTTATTCGCAATTTTAGTTCGCTCGCCGCACCCATTACTGCCCTTACTAAGAAAAAATCGGCTACTCAATTTCGGTGGAATCCGAGGGCTGACTCTGCTTTTGAGGAACTTAAGAAGAGGTTCAGTTCTGAGCCTATTCTCGTTACGCCCAATCCCTCCCTCCCTTTTGTGGTAGAGGTTGATGCTTCCGAGTTGGGCGTAGTTGCTATTTTATCTCAGCACTCACCAATTGATTGCAAAATGCACCCGTGTGCATATTTTTCTCGAGCCCTTACTTCGGCCGAGAGGAATTATGACGTAGGTGATCGGGAGCTACTGGCAGTCAAATTGGCTCTGAAAGAGTGGCGCCATTGGCTGGAGGGAGTGGAGCACCCCTTTACTATATAGACCGACCACAGGAACTTGGAGTACGTCCAACAGGCTAGAACACTAGACAGGCGCGTTGGGCATTGTTTTTTATGTGGTTTAACTTTCTTTTAACGTATCGTCCGGGTATGAAAAATGTAAAACCTGATGCGCTGTCACGCATCTTTGAGCGGACTGACAGTCCCACTATTCCGGAGAACATTGTGCCGCTTTCCCAGATAGTCGCTCCTGTGCTATGGGACATTGAAGTGGAGGTGCAACAGGCGTTGCTACGTAATCCGGGCCCGGGTGGGGGTCCCATCAATTGCCTTTTTGTACCTCCCGAAGTGAGGCCTCGGGTACTCCAGTGGGGTCATTCATCACAGTTCGCGGCACATCCGTGTACTCACCGTATCAAGGAATTTATCTCCAGATGATTCTGGTGGCCTGGTATGGAGAAGGATGTGTGCAAATTTGTTGCTGCTTGTTCTGTTTGCACTCGCAGCAAGGGTTCTCGACTCCCAACTGATTAGGCTTGTTACGCCCGTTACACATGCCCAGTCGTCCTTGGAGCCATATCGCATTGGACTTCGTAATCGGGTTGCCCGATTCACAAGGTAATCGGCGCCGGAGACTGCTCAGTTAGTGATCAGCCACGTGTTCCACGTACAGGGATTACCGTAGAATATAGTGTTGGACCATGGTCCCCAATTTGTCGCCAGGTTCTGGCATTTTTTTTGTGTTTTTTTTCTTGTCCGGTTTCCATCCGCAAACTAATGGGCAGACGGAGCAAACTAACCGGACTATGGAAAACACCCTTCGCTGCTTAGCAGCTAATAATCCTACTTCCTGGAGTCGTTATCTCTCTTGGGCAGAGTATGCCCCTAATACTCTGTGCAATGCCTCCACTGGCCTTTCTCCCTTCGAGGCCCAAGTAGGATCTGCCTCCACTCTTACCTGAACTTAAGAGGAATGTGGAGGTTCCCTCTGCTGGCTCTTTTGTTCGGAGGTGTCGTGCGGTGTGGAAACAAGTTTGCGCATCTCTGTTGCAAGCGTCGGCGTCCCAATAAGTTTTGGGCGACAGACACCGCCGGACATCTCCCTCTTATCGGGTAGGTCAGCGAGTCTGCCTCTCGTCGCAAGATTTTATTTTGAGGGTTGAGTCGCGTAAACTGGCTCCACATTACATAGGACCATTTAAAATCATCCGTAGGATAAATCCTGTAACGGTTCGTCTTCAGTCGTCACGCTCTATGTGGATTCATTTTATGTTTCCCGTTTTGCGTCTGAAGCCGCTGCTGATCAGTCCGTTGTCGCCTGCTGAGAGACCCCCTTCTTCTCTGATCGTGGATGGAGGTCCAGTGTATACTGTCTGCCGCATTTTAGCGGAGAGACGCATAGGTAGGGGGTGGCAGTTTTTAGTGGACTGGGAGGGGTATGGTCCAGAGGAACGGTGTTGGGTCCCGGCCAGAGACATTTTGGATTCTAATGATCAGTAGCACAATCACCCCTCCATTTGGCGGCAGTGTAGTATAATGGTTAAGGAGCTGGACTTGTGACCGAAAGGTTGCAGGTTCGATTCCCAGGTAGGACACTGCTGTTCTACCCTTGAGCAAGGTACTTAACCTGAATTGCTTCAGTATATATCCAGCTGTGTGAATGGATAAATGCAATAAGAAGTTGTGTAAGTCGCTCTGGATAAGAGCGTCTGCTCAATGCCTGTTATGTAATGTAATGTAATGTAATTTGGTGTTACAAAGGTTATTAAAACAAATTTCACAGCAATTTAGTTTTCTTTGTCTCATTTAATGTATTTTGATGTTAGATCATGATATCAATAGAAAATAATGAAATATAGTAATTTTAGATGCTGTAAGCTGCATTTTGTAATTACAAAATTGTAAGCGCACTTGGACGTGACTTAGATCACGCAATTACGAAATTTACTTATTATGCAGTCCACCCCAGTTATGTGTACTCCGATTACATGAACGCCAAGCGAAGAAGAAGGGAGCAAATATCTTTATAGATCTTTATCTTTATAGGTTATATGAACACATTTCAAAGCATTCTATTGCGTAACATACAAGATATTAAATGAAGAATAAACTATTCAAATAGCAAATGGAGGGGTGATTGTGCTACACATCAATCTAATTCAGGATGTCCGCAGTAGTCGGTCTGAAGGATCGCCTGCGGTCGTCCCTTAGTGGGGGGGTCCTGTCATGGTTCGTGGGTTTTTTGTTTTTTTCCCGTTGTGGTTCTCGTCCTTATTTCCCGATTGAGAATCTATCGGATTTTTTCCATGTTCCGTTCTGGGGTTTGCTTTCCCTCAACATTGTTTTCACTTGTGCCTCTACTTGCGGGGTATTTAAGTTCTTCACTTCCGCTTCCCCGGTGCTTGTTTGTCATTCGACATTGCATTGAGCCAGGTATAGCCAGTTACTAGCGACCTTGTGATATTAAACGCTGTTTATGTTCACGGGGGACTTGCTATTAGCTCTTAGTTCAGGTATAGGTATTATTCTTCCTGTTAGCGTTCTGTGCTATTTATTAAATTTTTTGCTGTTCTCTCTGAGACAGTTTTCTTTGTTTGTTTCGTTTGTTTTACACTCTTCCGGCCGTCCAAACTTATGTGCCGAAAGTGTTCTTTGTGAGCTCGGGAAATTTAGTTTGTGTTTCACTCGTTATTCGAGTTCGCCCTATTTTAGTGGGTTGATTTTCATTTGGCTGTTTAGCCACAACAAATTAGTTTCCTGTCTTTTCTTTCATTGCATTTATTTTGTTATTTCCTTTATTGGTCCTCACTCATGAGTGACTTGTTTCTGATCCCCCTACCTTCGCGTTTGATTATCCGCCACTGAAATCCATTACAGAACACAATGCCAATTAGGATGCCAACTGCCCGGTAGCAAACATTTCCATTTCAGTTGGAATTGTGGTAGTTACCACATGTAGGCTAATGTTACACCACTCATTTTCCTAGGTTAAACGTTAAAGGTTAACGTTAGAGGACAGGGATGAGAAATTAATATAAGTGTTGCAGACTAGAGGCGGCTGTGGCTCAGGAGGTAGAGCGGGGCGTCCGCAGGGTTGGCGGTTCGATCCCCGGCTCCTCCTGTCCACAAGTCGAAGTGTCCTTGGGCAAGACATTGAACCCCAAATTGCTCCCAATGAGCAGGCTAGCACCTTGCATGGCAGCTGCCACCATTGGTGTGTGAATGTGTGTGTGAATGGGTGAGTGAGAGGCCATTGTAAAGCGCTTTGGATAAAGGCGCTATATAAGTGCAGTCCATTTACCATTTACTTCTGGATAGGCTCTAATATGATTCACCATACCAAAAGTTGATAAATGAAGGACTGTGTTTTCCGAAATTAATGGCCATATTTCCCAGCTAATGCCTGCTGGTAGTATTTTTTTTAGTAGAACTGTTACATTAGTGGCTTGCCAGCGAGTAACGTGGCGTCTGGTATGTGCAGGGCAAGCAGTAAAATGCCCAGTCTCTCTGCTCAGTGTTGCCAGGTCCGTGGTTTTACAGCCAAATTGGAGCACTTTCCAAGTGCAGTAGCGGGGGTAAATGAAAAATCACAAAGCACACACTTTTATAAGGTAAAAAATATACGATGATTTCTACTTAAAATACGTTGGTTTCAGTTAAAAATCTATTTTTGGCTAGTTTTGAGTTGCCATTTGGCTGAAAACTCTTGCAAAAACTGGCAACCCTGCCTCTGCTCCAGTCGTAACGTTATTCAGTGTGACTGGCATTGTCTGACACCGCCCATAAATTGTAATCACTCTTAGCCATTGTAGTTCACAGGAAAGCAGGTTTTACCTGGTACATGCACAGTAGTTTGGGGCCATATCTCTGCTCTTACTACAGCTAGAAAGAGCTCATTTTAATCAGGAGTAGAGCTACCATTACAACATTTCTCAGCATGATAATTTAATCGAAGAATTGAGCCTGCCATCTGAGCCATCACGGGGCCCCCTATAACCAGAGCCCAGGACAGCAGGCCCACTCATCCACCCCTGACTGCGGCCCTGGTTTGTCAGGACTGAGATGATCATACCTATGCTTACTAGCACTACGCCTACTTGCGCCGTTAGTGTTATATAAAGTCACATTTCCATTTGATCATGAGTTTTATTTTTTATAAAGTTTTTATTTGATTGTTATTCACTGTTTGTTATAATAGATGTTGTAGCCTATTGTTTATTTGATTCAAATACTAGTTACTCTTGTATTCTGCAACACTATTTGCTCCATGATTTAAATTTTTTTTTTACTATTCATGATATAGCCTCTGTAGGCTATCCACAAATTCTCTTCTTGTGTATTTTGTTAGTTAATTAGCCCCCATTGTTACGCAATCATTCAGAACTTTCAGTTATGGATATTCCAAGCACACCTGTACTGTCTTTCTACAATGTCATTTTATCGATTCCATGTTTTTTAATAACTGCTTTCCATTTGTCACTTTACACATCCTAAAGTAATCCATTTGTTACGTTCCCCCAAACTGGAATGGACCCAAATGCAGGACTCGGAGACAGACTCCGCAAGGAGTGAATTTATTGAAATGAGCAGACAAGCAGGCAGACTGGGTGACAGACTGGATACGGGGTTGGCGAGAACAAGAGGGCTAAAGAGGGTTCGGGGCAGAGACGAACTGGAGCTGGACAACAAGCAGGAGAGCTGGAACAGGAAGTCAGGCTGGACGGGCGAACTGAAAACAGACTGGATGATTAGTAAATAAACAGTCAGAGGCAGAACACTTGACAGAATTAACTGGTGACGAGACAAACAAAGAGGGCGATATAAATAGGGTGGTGAGCAGGTGAAATGAGTCGTAAGTATTGAATGAGGAATGTATGCAAGAGCGAATTAGGTAATGAGTGTGAGTGTGGAATGCGAGCGGGGAAGGTGAGTGATAGGCTCTGTGATAAATGGGGAGACAATGAGGAAACAACCACGGAAACCACACCCAGCCTGCACAAACACGGAAAACAGACATGATAAAAAGAAAAACATGACATGAAACGAGAGGAATGGGGAAAACACAGAGAACAAGAGGAAGGTAGACTGGAAGTGAACAGCGGACATTACAGTACCCCCCCCCCCCTCAAGGAACGCCTCCAGGCATGCCACCGAGCCGGATCTTGTGCGGATGAGCCTAATGGAAGTCCTGAAGGAGGGATGGGTTGGCGGGTCCATGAGTTGGCGGGAAATCCAGCTCCGATTCTCAGGCTCGTAGCCCTCCCAGTCCACCAGGTATTTAAAACCATGACCCCTGCGGCGGACATCAAGGATGGGGGGAAGGAGTAGGCGGGCGCGTTGTCGATGATACGGTGGGGTGGAGGGGATTCGGCGGGGGGACTGAGCAGGCTGGAGGAGACGGGCTTGATCTGACTGATGTGGAAGGTGGGGTGGATTTTCAGAGAGGGCAGGAGCTTAAGTTTGACGGTGGAGGGGTTAATGATGGCACTGATGGGGTAGGGACCTATGAAGCGGGGCTGAAGTTTCTTGGAAGTGGCTTGAAGAGGAACAAATGAGGTGGATAGCCAGACCTGCTGTCCCGGGGCGTACTGTGGGGCTGCGGTCCGGTGGAGGTTGGTACCCCAGGGAATACTCAAAGGGGGACATCCCTGTGGCGGAGCTTGTCAGCGCGTTGTGGGAGTATTCCACCCAGGGGAGGAGTTTGCTCCAAGACACGGGGTTGCGGGAGGTCACGCACCGCAGGGCAGCTCCCAGGTGTAATTGCATTGCGCTGAGGTGAGTCGGCGAGAGAAGTAGGCACAGGGATGGATTTTTGATCCTCAACCGAACTTTGGAACAGGACAGCTCCCACGGACGTGTCTACCTCCACCATGAACGGGCGGAGTGGGGTCAGGATAGGACAGGACCGGTGCAGAGGTGAACCTGGTTTTGAGATGGTGGAAAGCATTGTTCGCTTTTTGGGACCAGACAAAGGGAACAGAAGAGGAGGTAAGGTTTGTGAGGGGTGCGGCGATCTGGCTTTAGCCGCGGATGAATTGCCTGTAGAAGTTGGTAAACCCTAAGAACTGCACTAGGTGTTTGTGTGATGTCGGACGGGGCCACTCCACTACTGCTTGGATCTTGGCAGGATCGGGTTTGATTCTACCCTTCTCAATAAGGAAGCCCAGGAAGGACACAGACGGGACATGAAAATCACACTTTTCTGCTTTCACATAGAGCTTGTTCTTCAATAGCCTTTGGAGTACCTGCCTGACATGGGACATGAGGGGTTTAAAAAAAAATTGAATGTCGTCGAGGTAGATGAACACTAACCGGTTTAGGAGATCACAGAGGACATCATTAATAAGTCTGGAACACAGCTGGGGCGTTTGTTAGCCCGAATGGGACGACCAGGTACTCAAAGTGCCTCAGGGGTGTATTGAACGCCGTCTTCCACTCATCCCCCTCCCAGATCCGGACGAGGTGGTAAGCGAGCTTGGAAAATACAGTAGCACTATGGAAAGGCTTGAATGCAGAGTTGATTAGTGGCAGAGGGTACTTGTTACGAACAGTGATAGAATTTATGATTAGGCTACATATTTAGGTGTGTGTAACAGTGTGATATCAATGTTTTCATCTTAAACCATCAGAAGGGGAAAATGTATATGCTTTATAATGGACAAAAATAATTGATTCATTTTATGACATGTTTTGGAGAGGGTTTTGGACCGATAGACATCTACCCCTTTATACTGATGAAAAGAGAGCAATTCCAACTTGAAAATTATGGAAAAGTGAGTTTTATGAGCCAAAACAGTTGATTTGTAGATAATATATAAGTATTTTATAAGATTCAGAGCAGTGCACAATTTAGCCATTTGGAGACAGAATGGACAACAGGGTACACTGCCTATTAGTAGTTCACCCTGACTTTTTACCTGTTTCACTTATGTAGCTCTCAGTATTTCATTGCAAACAAAAGAAAAAAAAATTTCTTTGCATTTTTCCAAAGTTTCTTTGCATTCATGGCACTTTATTTAGACTTAAATTATTAAAGTAAACAAATCTAAGTTTATATTGTAAATGGCACAACTGTCTTGTTTCATATAAGCCATTACCAACTTTCTGTGATGCTCACATCTGGAGTTATAAAGCCGGCAGGGTTCGAAATTAACAGTTGCCTGATTGACCGGGGAAAGTAAAACCATTTGCCGGGCATGTAAAACCGACCAGTGACCTGCCCGACTGGGCAAGTGATGATTCAGTACAAATTCATAATTTCAGTTTGTACAATCTCCAGTTTAGGTTTGGTTCTGTGTGTGCCCCGCCCACACGCAAGCAAGCACAGCAGCAGTGTGTGTGTGAGACCTGTTTGTATAAAAAAAGAAAGAGACTAATCATAGCATTAAAACAGTAATATTCTTGACCAATAGCTACCTACCACTAACCGAGGTGCGCAGGCAGAGAGAAAGAGGCGGATCTAAAAAATTTGGCTCAGCGGCGGCAGGGAGGGCAAATGACAATGCCGACAGCAGTGAATACACGTGAGCTCGACAATACATTTCTGACAGAAAACGTAGTTTGTTGACTTTGTTTTACTTCACTGCAGCAGTGATAAAACTTACAAGAAGTAAATGCTAGTGTGTTGTTAGCCTTTATTGATCGCCATATGAGGCTAGAATGCTGACCCTAGCAGAAACCAATAGCAACCCATAAACAATTTAATTCTAACGTTACTTGTTCAATCGAATGGCAAAACTGAAAGCGTTCGATTGTGATCAGTGGCACCGAAGATTTCTGTCACACCCTCGATAAATGCAAAGGTCTCAGTCGAAGATGGAATTAAATCTTTAAAAGTTGTATATTTTCTGAATCGTGATCGATTTCCCTTGGCCGCTGTCGATGAAGTGCTGTGATCTGGGCATACAGTTGTAAATTACGTCAGAAGTATTCAGCATTGTTATTTGCTACCCAAACGCTACAGTAGCCTACGTTCGTCTCCGTTACATCTTCAGAATCCGTTTAAACCTTTCACCAATAAGATGGGACTTTTAAGTTATAAGGCGGGATATACAGTGTCAGGCGAAAATATTGACCAGTCTTTCTGAATTCTGACAGTTGAATTGGTGATCTGTTTTGAGTCCTACGCTTAACATTGATGGGATGTTGGGAAAATGTGAGTTTAAAAGTGGCAAAAACAGTCCATATGTCACATTAAAATGACATATAAGGACAGTTATTGTCCATAATGCGTTTATTTAAGGTTAAATTGATATTTTAAACACGATATTTACGTTGATTTCCGTAAAAAAAAAATCCGGTTTCCTGGCCTTTGTCCACTGCTGCATGTGAGCGAGGTTTCAGCACCATGAAACAGATCAAAACAGACTGGAGGAGCAACTTGTAAGCGGTCAAAACTCCTCTTTGTGAGCACTGAAGGCCCTGCAATTGAGGAGTTCAACTCGCAGAAGGTGGTTGAGAGATGGCTGGGTGCTGGGGAGAGGGCATGAAGGCTGTAAGGTAGTTGTAGTTGGTGGGGAGGGGGGGCCAGAATGTTTATTTGTTGTGTATTTTTCAATAAAATAAAAAGTTTAATATTACAGAATCTTGTTTTTTTTACGGGTTTATAAGCTATGCCATATCCGGGCATGTAGAAGTTTATCGAATTAGTCCGATTTACCTTATGCACAAGGCGGTGTTTACCTTATGCACTTTTCCGTTCTGTGATTTAAACCAGTGTGCTGTGGGCCTCAACGTATTTGTACTTGTTTATACCTGACGTACCACTCACTGTTCATTTGTTTAAAGTGTTCATAAATTGGGCAAAGTCTGCTTCTCTCACACCTTAAACATGTCAGAATTATCATGTGGGCAAGGTGTAATGTCATTGAAGAGTAGTATCTTGATGTCAAATTGCTTGTTCATTTCCACTGTGTTGTTTTCTTTTATGAATTCTATTATTATTATTTATTTTTTTAAAACTTTCACTATGATTGTTTACTGGCTAATTTTGTTGACAGCTGTTAAATGAAGACCTTTTAAAAGTAAAGTAAACTGTCTGCCTTTCTCTCTCTGGTTTCTCAGAACCTGAGCTGTTGTCAAGTGTCACTATGCAATGTCGTCTCTCGCTGCGTCCTTCGTACAAATCAAGTTCGATGACATTCACTTTTACGAGAACTGTGGAGGAGGCAGCTTTGGAAGCGTCTACCGAGCCAAGTGGATCTCGCAGGACAAAGAAGTGGCAGTGAAAAAGCTGCTGAAGATCGAAAATGAGGTAGGAGTCATAATTACTCACTCCTTTTCACATACTTTCTTTTTTTATAATTGTCTGTATAACTCTTTTAATTGCTCTCCCATTTAGTGGGTTGTGATGACTTTTGTTCCTGTCAGTCGCTCGCATAGTCATTATACCCCCTCCTCTCACTGGAGGCTGTGCCTGTCTTTGAGCGCTTCCTTTTCATATCGATATATTCTCCTGCGGGGAACATATCCTTTAGAGCAGAATTATTGGCAAATGAGATCATATTAGACCCAATTAAAGCACACATTCTGAGCCTGGAGATAATTGTGAGATGATACCTTTATTGTCTTAGGGGTAAAAAACAGATCTGAAACATCAATTCGAATGACTTCTTTGCCTTTGTTTCCATTATATAGCATTCCCATGCACTTGTGACAGTTCATCTGTTTCCCTGACTGCACAGGTGATGCACAAAATCTTTCTTCATATGTTATTATTTCCGCAATTCCAGAGTGAAAGGGAAAGTTCAGGGAGTGCAATTAAATTTTCTTCTTCACACAGGGGTCATGTGACGTTTCAAGGAACTTTTATTAATACATATGAATTCATTAACTGTTTTCTTGCATGGGACATTTCAGACCACATTTATTGTCAAGGTAGATATAGGAAAATTGTTTATAGCAGCTAAAAATATTATTTTGCTGTGGGAATTTAGATTAATTAATAATCATCCAGAGTGATTAAATGAATGATAGTTATAATCAGTGAAAGTGTTTGGTTAGACAAGTCAAGCATGTGTAAATAAACACGTATTTGGTGTGTGCTATTCCTTCCAGCTAAATATTTTTCTTAGGCCTTGTCTTCAGTAAATTTAAACTTTCCCTTGTAAGTAACTTCAAGCTCAAAGTGTGCATGTTTAATGGCCACTTTTTGCCAGAGAACAACTCTCTGAGTACCCTTCAAACATTTCTTCTTTCACTAGTGATTTGAGGCTGCTTTGTGCTTTGATTGTTGCTCTAAATATAATCAGTACAAGCGCAGGTTGTTTTAAACCCAGGAAGAAGAGTAACACAAGAAGAATCGGTCACTACATCTATTGTTCTGTAATCCATCCACAGCATGTCTCTGACATATAGCCACACTGGCCTCTGTGTTTTCCCCAATCAGGCAGAAATCCTGAGTGTTCTGAGCCACAGAAATATTATTCAGTTCTTTGGGGTGATCTTGGAGGCACCCAACTATGGCATCGTGACAGGTAAGGTCCCAACCCATCCTTTTCTGTGTGAAAAACTCAGACAAGCCATCTGTCTCCTCTGTGCCTTCCCATCTTTTAGTTTACTTTGAATTGAGAGGTACGGAAGGCTCCATTTCTGTCTTTTTGATCACATTGTTGAAATATGTTTTCTTAATTTTTCTGTTAGAAGTCATAATAATTGCAGTATTTCAGACTGAGACTCTGTACACTTTCCATGTGAGTCTTGACTGCAGTAGTGGTCAAGACTCAGTAGTAGTTTATAATGAGTGCACTCTCGAAAAGGAAAGCTAAGTATCAAATTAAGTTTACCAAAGGCATATTATTTATGATAGCCATGATCACCTCATTGTGCTTCTGTCAGACTGGCATGTTGTGTACAAATGTGGGGCAGGCCTGGGGGTTGTTCTACAAGGCTACTGACAGATTCCCACCACAGTAGGACAGAATTTGCCTAACAACATACAGAAATTGAAACACAGCTGGTGATCATTTAAAACGGAGAAAAATTGCATGGTAATAGCAAGCGATGGTGTAGAATACATCATTCGCTAATTAGGGAATGTGTTTGCAGTTTTTAAATACAGCAAAAAAAGTGCATGAAATACATGCTATATGTGGTTTAGTTCTGTATCATTGGGATGAAGCACTCTTTCTTACATCAGGTGATTAAGCCCATTGACCATGTGGGAGTAACTCACATGTACAGTAGAGACTGGTTGGTGAACTGGGACAAAGAATTTGTGGAGAAGCCAATATGTAGCATGAAAACAGTCTATAATGCAGACACAATTTGCACTGTGTGCTTTAGATTTGTTATAAGATGCAGTTATAGGTTATATTAACCCATTTGCGCAGATGGCAAATTTAGTCAATTCTCATCTATTTAGGGGGTGCTCTGTTTAAGGCTTTATAACTCCAGGTGTGAGCATCACATAAACTTGGTAAATGGCTTAAATTAAACAAGACAGGTGTACCATTTACAGTATGAACTTAGATTAGTTTATTTTCATAATTTAAGTCAAAATAGAGTGCCACAAATGCAAGCAGAACTTTGTAAAAATGCAAAAAAAAACATTATTTAGTTTGCAACAAAATACTGAGAGCTACATAAGTGAAACAGGTAAATATATACATTTCCTGGATCATAAACTCCATGTCAACAAGTGTGCAAAATCTGAGGATGATATTAAACTACTAAAGGTCTATGATACAAAATATAGGCAGTGTACCCTGTTTTCCATTAGTGTCTCCAAATCTATCCAAATGGCTAAATTGTGTACTGCTCTAAATAAAAAAAGAGAGATATATTTAACTACAAATCAACAGTTTTGGCTCACTTTTGCATAATTTTCAAGTGGGAATGACTATATTTTCATCAGTATAGGGGGGTAGATGGGTCCAAAACCCCTATGAAAAACATGTCATAAAATGAATAAAATTAGTTTTGTCCATTATAAAGAATATACATTTGCTTCTTCTGATGGATTAAGATCAAATACTGATATCACAATGTTAGATACACCTAAATATGTAGCCTAATCATTCACTCTTATACCTCAATAAAACATGACTTTTTCCTGTACTCTACAGTATGTATACTTTTGCCCCGGGATTTTATGTATTTTTTTTCATGTTTTTTTTAAATATTTCAATTCATTTTGATGAAGGAAAATCTTTACCTTAATCTACCACATATCAGCGCACAGAAAATTGGAATGAGCAGTTAATAAGTGCCAAGTATATACGCCATAGCCTATATTATGTACAATAACATGAAAATAAAATAGTATTCCACCATCTGCAAAAATCCTGCCAAATGTTAACGATTGCACTACAGTATGTGAAATGCGCTCAAAATGCGAAAATAACAATGGGTGTATCAATCATATTGGAAAGACAGTGCTCGAGTGGAAAAAATTACTTAACTTATTATCTGTAGCCAGCGAGATCAACTGCATTTCCTCTCCCTCATGCGTTATTTATACAGCTTGCGTAATATGAGACCGTGAAAATGAGAACTGGCGTTACGCTGGACGGTAGTAAATAGTTTAAAGCACCCCGGAAGACATGGGATACACCGTTGCTAAGGTTATAATGCAGTCTGTTGGATAAAAGAGCCGACAATTAAACCAGAACTAACTGTAATGAACGAGACAGGCTTGCAGAGCATTGGGGGTATTACGAGTCAACGTTTCAGATAGTGTAATTGCGGTATAAAGTGTTGTATATTTCTCAAACCGATTGTACCAGACAATAAATGACCACTAAATTTTGAAATGAACATCTCGATGTGTAAAACCAATGGTAGGATTGTATATTAATTTCATATTTAGTAGCATATATTGAATGTAAATTAAATGTAAACTATATCAACTGTTACTGCATACATTTTGACATTTTGTTATTTAAATGGAACGTTTTGGTCAGATACAGCATCGGCATGTTTGGCATGGAAACAGAGATGCATACAAGGAGAGGCACCTAATAGCCACGGTGAAATAATGGTGGTGGGTCAGGGATGTTTTGGGGCTGTTTTAATTCCAGAGGTCCAGGGGCACTGGTTAAGATCAATGGCATAATGGATTCCACCAAGTATCAGTCAATTTTAGTTGACCATCTGGTTGTCTCTGCCAGCAGGCTGAGACTTAGCCGTAGGTGGACTTTCCAGCAAGACAATGACTCAAAGCATACCTCAAAATTCACACAGAAATGGTTCCGTGATAACAAAATCAATGTTCTGCAATGGCCAACTCAATCGCCGGACCTCAATCCAATCAAAAACCTGTGGGCTGAACTGAAGAGGGCAAGTGATAAGCGCAAACCCAAGAACGTGAAGGATCTGCATAGAGAAATTGTCCAAGATTCCTCCAAATGTGTTCGTTAATCCTGTCAAACTGGAAAAGAGGAAAAGAGTCTATGCTTTTATTCTTGCCAGAAGTGGTTGCACCAAGTGCTAAACCAGGGGTGCGAATAATTATGAAACCTTGTTTTTTTTCGTAAGTTTTTATTTATGTTTATTAAATAAATGTATCATTGTGGTTGTTCCATTTATAAACTACAATATTTTTCAAATCTTGCCATTTTGAGTTCATCTCAATAATTATATTGCTTTTTTAAAAGTAGTTTTTATGCACTGCCAGTCAGGGGTTCCAGTAATTCTGGAGCCAACCATATATATTCATTTTTTATACTTATCTTTTTATTTGGTCCATTGCTAAAAATAATACATGTAGCATTTTCAAAAACACAAGGCTAAAATAAAAAAACAGGGAGGTGCAGTCTTGCTGTATGGGTGCCTAAAATCTTAAAACATTGAATATTAGTCTATCATTGCACAACACCGCAAAGGTTAAAATGCCTTCTATTGTGTAAAAAATCTGGTTGTCTTTATGCATTACATTAGCGTGTATTCGCGTTATAAAGGTTTGTATTCTCAAACGGATTGTCTGCCGTTTCCACTCATAAGGGTCTATCTTGACGATGTAAGTGCTTGGTCTAAAATGCTTGGCACAAGTACATTACGGGCGTGTCCAAGTCCACTTTTGATAGTTAAACACTGTGTTATTTGAACTACAGTGCAAGGTGCAAATGGGCTGAATTTAACCTCTTAATTAATTATAGGTGTGTCTTGGGGTAGGGATGGGGATCGTTTGGATTTTATCTTAACATGCAATAAACCAATCAAAATGTCATATTCTATTCCATTAAAAGGGTAGTTCCACCGAAAAACAACGTTAACCTTATTTAACAGAAATTCGGCCCTTGAACTTGATCTTGATCTGAAGTTTCTTGTTGAAAATGGCAAAACTAATTAAGTCGCTCTTTGTGGCTGACCAAAGAAAAATTCTTTACTGAGATATTTGAATATAAAGTAGAGGTACATGTCATTTTGACATATGCCGTACATCTAACATTTCCTAGTTTTTGAAAGACTACAGTGGCATCAAGTGGGTGTGTAAATTACCTAGGCACGTAGGCGGAGCCAGCCAGCAAGGGAGGAAACAATGTTGCGTCTGTCATTGTTCTAAGTAAAGACACATCGTAGATCAAGCTAGCTATCATTGCAATTTTATTATAATGTCAGAATATTACATTGATAGGCTACGTTGTTTCCTCAAGATGTTTTGGCAAACTAAACCAAACAGGACTCCCTTTGCTGAGGGACAGGTATGTGGTCTGATGGACTCTTTTATTATTATGCATTATTTGATATAGCCTACGCAATAATAATATTTCACATTGTAATCTTGATATTTTTATGCAGGTTTTGTGCGCGCCCCTGTGCAGGCTATAACAGACAGGAGGAGGGTGTACGCACGTTGTGCACACGCCTATGTACACGCATATTACATATTATCTTAATATTGTGCTGTTAAAATAACATTGAAACAACTGCGACATGACTTAAAGCACAATTGAACTTTGGTAGAGCTTTGGATTGTGTATTTAACTGGCCATGATATGAATCCAAATGGTGGTGAAATATGTTCGTTAGTTGCTCTGTGCTCCCTGTGGTGATAATCCAGAATAGGGTATTTGTCGCTCTCCATTCATTTCTATAGGGCAGCTAAAACGGTCTCAAAATGACACTTCTAGCATGTATACGAACTAGAACGAAGCAGATTCTGTCAATATAAACAATAACCAGTCCTCATACATATTTTTTTTCATGTAATTTAAATTAATTATAAAAGTACAATTTTCTTTAATGTTGTTAGCAAGCTACCAGAAAAGACTAGCAAAATGTCGACATGTCGGTTTGTTTACCATAGATGTATACTACCAGGAGCGCTTGCTTCTGTGAAAATTTGGATCAATGAGTGGTTTCTGACGCATCAGCGCATTAATGCTGTTTCTGGCGCAAGAATTGCCTACCGGATCTACATTGCAAATAAAATACGAAAAAGCCAAGAAAGGGCCATTTAATAAATAAATAAAAATATGTACGAGAACTGGTTATTGTTTGTTGAAAACATTACCCTCTGTAACTTCTGACCTCATGTAACCACACAGATTTCAGATACAACTTCACACATCCATGCAATAAAGCCCAAAACGTATTTTGCTTATTTTTTTTCTTCCTACCGATTTCATCATCAAAAATGCTCCATGCCCTCAAATAATAATTTTCCCCATTGAATAACAACATCAGATCTGTCAATAAGAACATCTGATCAAAGTAGTGTGACTGATCAATGTATCAGGATACACAGACAAAATCCCTATGCGTAGCTATCGCAGTGAATCCGCTTTGGCTTTGTGGTCAGAATAACGGCCTTGCACGTTGGTGATCTGGATTCGATCACCGCTAGGTACCAAGGGTTAAATTTACTTCCGACAAAAACAATGTGCACATGTTATGCCTTTCACATGTAAGAATGTTCTTTTTACATTAAAGAACTTATTTTTACTGCAAAGGCAAAGAAATTTAACCATATTAACTCTTCACTGTTTCACTTGTACTTCGAGGTGAAAGTCAGCCGACATGGTCTGTTAGCCCACTCGCTACCACTAAAAGATTTACCGCAGGTAACGTTACGTAGTATGGGAACAAATTTCCCATTTATCAAGCAGAGAAAATAAAGTTTTAACACACAATATCATCTGGTTAAGATCGTATTACATGCATTTTTTTACATTAATTTACATTTGTGTAGGGGTGTACCCGCCACGTGGCAGATCTGGAGAGGTGGATAATTTATACGCATCACACTTTCCGAGAAAAGGCTTCTGCAAAGGCTACACTTTTACTTTTGTGTTTGTGTTTCTTCACTGAAGCATCCTCCGGGAGCCTCCGTGTTTTCTCTCCTCGCTCCTCAGAGGAACATTCAGCGGTTAGATAAAATAAGCGATTGGAATGAACCCCAGGTGAACAGCAGTACATGCGTTTTTGTGAAAATGCCTTTCTAGAACATGTTAAAAATAACATGTTAAAAATTGAATAATATGTGCTTGCAGTTTTTATACTGATCTTAGTCTCGTGCCAGCACGGTTTTATTTGTGCGCTCTGCATATGTTATTTCAATGCTAGCCAATAATGATGCCGCATGACTACTGACTATATTACAGGTGCAGCTCAAAAAATTAGAATATCGTGAAAAAGTTCAATATTTTTTGTCACTCATTTCAGAAAGTGAAACTCATATATTATATAGATTCATTACACATAGAGTGAAATATTTCAAGCCTTTATTTCTTGTAATTTTGATGATTATGGCTTACAGATAATGAAACCCAAAATTCAGTGTCTCAGAAAATTAGAATATTTTGCTTTAACATATTTTTAAAGTTTGTAGTTTATTGAGTATGTTGGTGGTAGTTTTCCATGTTTCTGATCCGTTGAGAATGTTCTCCTCATAGTGCGTCACACGAGGATAACCACTCCCCTATCCACGCCCCATAAAGAAAACTGACTGGACACAGCACAGCTACCTCCGAGTTGATACTACCCTGCTGTGTTGTTTTATTCTGCGTGAGCATATTGGAGCATATACAGTTTGTCATTCAAAGTAGTAAGTGGTAATTCTTTAATACCTGATTGCCTAATAATAACACTAATCTAATGATGTTTACTGAAGATTTACACGTTGAAGAAGTATGTGCTAGTGTATTGTTAGCCTTTATTGTTCACTGTATGAGGCTAGAATGGTGACGCTAACAGAAACCAATAGCACTAACCCATAAAAAAATTTACTTCTAATTTACATCACACCCTCGATAAACGGCAAAAGTCCCAGTAGAAGATGGAATTAGATTTTTAAAAGTTCTATATTTTCTGAATCGTCATACTCGTATACTAAGTTAGCTAGCTTGTGAAAATTCAGTCTCCCAAGATCCCAAGAGCGTGTATCATGGAGGTAGCTATGGTAACAAACAACAATTTATGGAAAGTGAGGGAACGGTCTGTCAATCATTGCTAATTGACAGTTCTTATTACCACGCCCAGACAGTTTGGGTAAACTTTTATAGTGGGAAATTCAGGCTTAGAAAAATAAGTTTTAAAATACATTTAAATTAATAATAAAAAAATTATGCACATTTGTTTTGTTGTTGCCAAAAGACAACTGGCAAGTGTCACATTCAACCACAATGTTACTCCTTTAACTCGGCACCACTACTGCAAAACTCTGTGACATCATAAACAATATAACACAACCTAGCTAGACTTTCTGTGGCTAGTTAGCTATACTACAATGAATACACCATAAAACACACACTTTGTACACACGGCAACACTTAGCTCTTCACCATTGTACCATTGGAGCCTGACCGAACAGTTAGAGGATTTAGATTTTGACGATGATACAAATCATAGATTTTGACGATTTGGACAAATCATACAAACTGGAAGGAACTCCTGCCACGCTTGGACTCAAGATCAACATACTAAACACAAAAGTCATGCGAGTCAACAACAAGAACAATGCACCAATAACTATGGACCATAAGCAATTAGAGGAGGTAGACAGTTTTACATACCTTGGGAGCATAATTACTGTGGATGGAGGAACGTATGAAGATGTCAAAGCCAGAATAGGAAAAGCAAGAACAGCATTCAACACTTAAAACCAAACTGAAAATCTTTGATTCCAATGTTAAATCCATCCTGTTGTACGGATCAGAAACATGGAAAACTACCACCAACATACTCAATAAACTACAAACTTTCATCATCCGCTGCCTCCGACGCATCCTGGGAGTCTACTGGCCAGACACCATTACCAACGCCAACCTGTGGGAATGTATTAGAACCATTAGAGCTACAAATCAGGAGAAGGAAGTGAAGCTGGATAGGCCACACACTCAGAAGACAAAATAAATCAATCACTAAACAGGCACTAACATGGAACCCACAAGGCAGGAGAAATAGAGGAAGACCTATAACCACTTGGAGAAGAAACACGAAAGGAGATGAAGACAGTGGGACTGTCATGGCAACAAATTGACCGAAGGGCACAAGACAGGGGAGGATGGAGGGTTTTCATTGATAGCCTATGCTCCTTAGGGAATACTAAGGCCTAATATAGTATAAAAAAATATCATTGCGCAAAACCACGGAGACACAGACGCTTGTAAACACGTATTGTTCAGAAATGCGCTCGTGACATGCACAGCTCTAACAATCACTCCCAACTGTCCAATGACCTGTATTGTACCTCTTTGCTTAGAATGCATTAGAATGCATTATTTTAGGCTATTACGGCTGTCAATCAATTACAATCAATTACAAGAGATTACTACTCCCAATTTGAATTGCGTAATGTTATGCAGACGTATTTTTGAGATCTCTCCAGTGTTGCAACTTTACACTGTATGCCACATATAGACAGAAAACTGAAAAATAACTGCATCATTTTAGAAAAGACATGTCTGGCTTTAAAGCTGCAGTAGGCAAGATTATTTCCATAGGCGGAGGGTGTGTAAGGCTGGGGAAGGCTAAAGCCTGATTTATACTTCGTCGCACGCCCCTTTCGAAAAATCATATTTCTGGCTGTTGAATCAGACTGCGTGACAAAGTACTATGATGTCCGTGACATAACAACATTCTAGAGGTGCGCGACACTGAGAAAAAGTGTGGAACGACACATTTTTCAGTTGGAAATATGTCATTTTTGTCACTCGACACTTGTCAAAAGTATAAATCAGGCTTAAGCTTTCCCCTGGCCGGACAGGGAAAATTAATATAATGTAGGCTAATGCTAGCCATTGAGGATTCGAGTTTGAGTTGGCTCACTCAATCTACTAGGCTACTGCCTACTGGGGAGGAGATAACTAAGCTGGCCAGCTGCGCATAGCCGATTGCTGCTTGGTTAGACTACCTGTACTAACATTAGTTGGCTAGTTAGCTAGCTAGTCTCATCCATCAACGTGTTGTCCTGTCAGTGAAGCGGCAGTCAAGCTGAAGGATCATCACAGACTCACTGAGCATTTCTGGACACACTGTTACACTCTCTGTTAATGTCAATTAAAAATGTTATAAATTATGTGTGTTAGCTGCCATGCCGATAGAAAAAAACAAATCACACATTCTTGCAGTGGAGTCGCTTAGACTAAATAATTGGCCTATCAATGTGATCGTATCTAAATTACTCACATTTTCTGGAATGTTATTTTGTATGATGATTTCACGGAGCACCAAAGGTAAATCACGACCGGCAAAATGAAAATAATTGAGAAAATGGCAAATAAAATCACATCCGAATGAATTTAAGTTAATTTGGATTTTTGGGTGCAATGTGGTTCTTCGGCCAGCGGATAGCGATACGTTGTAGGCTACTAGTTGCTACGAAGATGTTGGTACTAGGAGTAGAAGAAGCATAGCACCGCGGCTCAGCTGTTCGAGTGCGACTCGGTAGAAAGAGTCGCACTCCAGGATGCGCTAGTAATGCGCCCCAATTTTGAATGAATTTAGAAGCCCAACAAGTTCATGCAATGTTTTAACAGAAGGTAGTATTGATAGTAGATTGTTGTTTCACCATCTTTACGGAAGGGATAAACTGTCTAATTACTATTTTACCTCAGCAACACTAGGCTACTATCTAACAGCATTTGACCTCAGTGACATTATTTGGAACACTTATCTTGCACACTTATTTTTACTTTCTGTTTTAGAGTGTTGTTTATTTATTTTTCGATTTGTGCACTATTCAAATAAATGGTGTAATATTCAAATGTTCTAAAAGCTTCAGGGACCTTTGATTTATAAACTGTAACTCCTAAACACAACCCTACTGGAACTTTACAAGCAAAGCCTACATGGGCTCTTTGTACTAAAAAAATTGTATTTACGGTGAAATTAATGCAAAAATCTTTGCTGCTTGCGCACTTTGTGTGCTCACACAAGGGTGGACACCTTCCCCTCCTAGCCTTATACTCCAGTTGGTTCAACCTCCGCCTATGATTATTTCCCTATAATTTTGGCTAAATTATTACATTTACTCATGACATTCCAGCAGCTATCAATAAAAGTGTTCTGTGAAAAAATCCGGTTTCTGTGAGTGTCCTGGGCTCTGTATTAGGCTGTAAAAAAATCTCACTCCAGTCTTACAAAAACCAGCCAATCAGGGCTACCTATGTAGCTACCAATCAGTGCAACTATCTACAAACAAAAGATCTGCTCCCAAACTCGCCATTCTGCTAGAGGCGCTATTTCTGTAACCGTCTTGTTATTCTACGATCAACACCGTTCAAAAACGTAAGCTCTTTCTGAAGCTGAAACATTTAACTGTATAATCTGTGAATTTCATGAAAATTTACTTACTTTTGATGTTATGAAGTTTATATAAATCTCTAGATCACGTTGATCTTAAGGTTAATCATTAGAATTCCATTGGCGATAGAAATTTAATACGAGGCAACAAAAACGATGTGCTTGTCTCCTCACACTCTCCCTCTCCCTCACCCTCTCTCTCTCTCTCTCTATCTTCCTATCTCCCTATCTCTCTCCCTCTCCCTCTCTCTGTTTCTCTCTCTCCCTGTCTGTCTCCCCCACCACCACACTCACACACACATCAAAGGGAATGTCCTGAGCTCATTATCTGTCCAGGCAATCTAAGAGGCCACCAGACTGTGAGAGTTTTATTACCTCGCAGAACAGGAATGTATTTAGGTCCCAGCGTGGCTTAGAATACCTTTCCTTTTTGATTTTATGTTTGAATGCCCATCTCTGACATTTAATTGAAATAATCAATTTAAATTTAAATGTCTAGGCAGATAATGGATGTGTGGGGCCTGCCCGTTTGTAATTTACCTTTTTGCCACCAGATAAAATCAGATACCAGCGGTGGTACCACTGGTATTGTCACATGGACGGTAATATTTTGCCCAAATCTGAATGATTGTACAACAATCAGTCAACTTCTGTTACTAAAAGCAGGAGCAAAATGTCTCTTTGTAGAGGTTCTCAGTGGATAACCTGAGTTGTTTGTTCTGACCCAGGGTTGTTTGGTGGTGTTGGAAAGATGTTAAAACGCTGGATCTTTTAATAATAATATCATGGGGATATGAACAACATGAGACAGTTTATTTCTTAATTAAAGTTTCCGCTTTCAGATAAGCCAGTCCTGCCATAAAATATGCATTCCCCTCCCCCTTTCACACCTTATTCCCCCCTGGTGGGTAAGTTACTTAGGGGAGGCCAAAGGAAAGAGTTTTGGAGAGTTAGTTTGTTCAGTCAGTTTTGGGGGTTGCAGTTAAGTTAGTTTGTTAGGAGATCAGTTGGGGCTGTGAAGTTTTTGGAGCCGTGGAAGTTCTGTGAGTGTCACGCTGTGAAAAGTCTATAGACAGAATTAAGTTTTTCCTTGTTCCTTGGAGTTCTGAAAACTTTGTTTCTTTTGCACTGGAGGAGGGTTATACTGGCAATTTCTGGCTTATCGATCTCTCTCTTTTCTGGTAAACTCAATATGATGTTATATATGTCTTCTTTCTTTTTGTAAATTATAGGCAGTGAGTTCTTCAATGAATGTTTGATTACAACACATTATTCCAATTGACCGTTTCCTGTAATAAAACTACTCAATCTTAAAACCTGATTTAGACTTTGTTTTGACTTGTTGGTTGATCCACCAAGTTACTGTTCAACTTCAAAGAATTTGGCGATTTAATTTATGATTGTCATTTTTAATAATAATGAATGAATTAAATCCATTAAATATAATTAAATGTACGGTTCAGTGTGGGGTTTCAGCACGCAATACCGCTTGTGCTCAGTATTCAGATTGCTGGGCAATTTAACGAAGGCATTGAGTGCTGGAACTACTGGATTATAAGCATTTTTACTTAATCCTAGCTTCCCTGACCGACCACACGGATCACCACAAGTGCCCGTGTCATCACGGAGAATTAATTTTACAGCATTCTGATGGAGAAGAATGCAAAGAAGAGGGAGGCAGAGGAAAAGAGGTGGGAGTCTCTTGAAAAGAAAAAGAGAAAATTGGAAGAACCAAAGAAAAAAGCAAAGGCAAAGAAAAGCAGCCCAGCACACCATCTTCCAAGAGCAGGGATAGATGACAGCATCTGTGGCGAGCTGTGGCGGAGCCTCGTCTCGACTGCGTTGTGGAGTGGACCGAATGTGGAGGGTGCGGCGTGTGGTTTAATACCGTATGTGTGCAGTGAGTCCCAGAGGAACCAACCTTTTTCTGCAATTTCTGGAAATAATAATCACCCACCCCCCCCACCCCCATCAATATTCAATGAAATACATTTTAGTTCAACGTTCAGTATTAGTTCAATTAGCATTACAGATCATTCCATTTTATTCTGGTATTATCTTGTATTGATATCTGCATTGTAACAGATATGCAATGTTTATTCAATAACAATTACTAATTAATAAATAATAAAATTATTAAATAATGTATTGTTTCTTTTGTTGGATTATGTGGTGAGTTTGGGCTCATGGAATGGCGAGATTGGGACCACAGGTGGAATCAATACGGAGGCGGAACAGACGGTCTATCAAGTCAATTTTAAAATACAAACAACAAACAAGCATAAATACAGTAATCAAGTTTGATAGTCAGTAAGTGACATTTCAAAACGCAGCACACAGTGATTCTATCTGTGCCTTTGCTTTCTTTAAAGGATTAACATGGTTGAATGTGACACTTGCCAGTTGTCTTTCGGCAACAGCAAAACAAATGTGCATAATTTTTTTATTATTCAATCATTGGAATGTATTTTAAAACTTATTTTTCTTAGCCTAAATTTTCCACTATAAAAGTTCAACCAAACTGGCTGGGTGTGGTAATGAGAACTGTCAATTAGCTATGATTGACAGACCGTGCCCCCACTTTCTACACGTTGTTTGTTACCATAGCTACCTTCATGATACGCGCTCATCTTGGGAGACTGAATTTTCACAAGCTAGCTAACTTAGTATATCAAGTATCGATAGCTAAGGTAAGGACGCTGACGTAGCTAAAGTTAAGATAAAAGCACAACTACAACGTCCTTATGAAAGAAAACTAGCTAGCTAATGTTATTGATAACGTCACCTTATGAAAGCAAACTAGCTAGCTAGCTAAATGAATATAACCAGAAATAGTCTAATAGTTCTTAAAAGGCATGGGTCACGAGTTATCCAGGGTCCCGAGTTATCCATGGGTCCCCAAATATGATTTAGAATTAGCTATCACAGAAATCTGACTGACAGAATTAAAAACTCACCTCAAATTTGCAAACACGCCATTGTTTTCATAAGAGGGTCTTCAACATGTAAATCGACAGTAAACATCATTAGATTATTGTTGTTATTATTAGGCAATCAGGTATTAAAGAATTACCACTTACTACTTTGAATGACACACTGTATATGCTCCAATATGCTCACACAGGATAAACGAACACAACAGGGTTGTATCAACTCGGAGGTAGCTACAAATCACTGGTTGTTTTTAAGAGTTAATTCGATTGAATGTAACATTATATAGAGCAGAACCTGGAAGGTAACAGACATGGAGATAATAGACCTGCTTCAACTAACCAAGAGATAGCTGAATACTGTAGTCATTGAATCAAGTGTTAGTTCTAGATTGGAACAAAAACATTCTATTAGGGGGCTAATTCATGTTAGTTAACTCAGCGAGTTAACATGCTGGATAAAGACAGTTAGCTAGCTAACGTTATCCAAACAGCCAGCTTTTAAAAGATTGTGGGTAATTTTAGCTGTCTTGTTACATTTCGCCTAAGTCCTGTACAGTCGACATTTCCACAGCAAGCATCTATATCACACTTAGGGGTAAATACGTTGCTGTTATTTTGTAGAAACACACGCGCTTTTGTATGTTTAACAAAAAAAATACATATTTAAATACATTAGGCTACTTGTGTTATGGTTATTATGTATATAGCTACTAGTGACTATTCTGAAATAAATGTATTTTGTTGCAATTTTCAATTCAAATATGGAATATTATATATTTTTGACTGGCTTCGTAGTAGCAGTTTCCTTTACACTAGTTTTCCTGACCAGCTGACTGACATTCAAATTTCTCTGGTAAAGCTATTTCCCAGAGATATTTGCATGAGAAAAGAAGACAATTACTATTGTAAAAGAAGGTAGCCTACCACAGATAATCATTATGTGTTATATTATTATTATATAGCCTAATGTTTGCAATAGACATTGTCTGCAGAAGTAGACTTTGACATGTTCGGAGGCTATTGTAAATTTGTGACTAACCATGAAACAGATATTTTTGCTGAATTGATAGTATATAAACCCAAACCCGTTAGGGTGTGTAGGTTATATTATCGTAAATTCTTAATTTTCGTAGTAGTTAATTTTATGGTCACATTGTGTGATGTGTGAAAAGGATAAACTGTATACAGGTGAAAAAATGTGTTCCTGTACTGCGTAAATATGAAACATTGTTTTTGTCAAAAATAAACTTGTGCCCTGTTCGGCTCGAACTCCCAATCCTCTGTGTGAGAGGCAGCAACTCAAACCAGTAGGCCACAGTCGCTTCATGGAAAACACCAAGCCATATAGCGTAGAATAAAGTAATAATTTTTAATACTTGGTCGCATATCCGTTGCATGCCATGACTTCCTGATGTCTGTGACCCAACAATATAAAAAGACTCTTGATATCTTATTTTCTGGTACTCTTACAAGCGATACTATAACTTCTCTGCATTTCAATGGATCTCTATGGGAATTGGGAGGTGGGACTAGATTTAGCTGTAAATTATGCTGGAAAAGTATGGAATACATGGTTGGCGAAATGGCTGTAAGTCAACAAGGGTCTGAGGTATAAAACGAGGCTCAACCCATCACTCTGCTGCCAGATATGCAGTAGATATGGATGGATCACTGGATGGATTTCTCCTGTCAAATTTTCTCTAAGGAAAAATAAGTTTGGAGAAGAAACCCTTCAAGTTATCTCTCATTTAAATATGGCTGTTTGTGGTTGGAGTAATTTGCATAATGACTCTTAGTTGATCACCCGCAAAGTGTGAAATGCACGTGCAAATACTTTGGCTGCGCCCGCAAAATAGCCCCCCTTATACAGGTCTGTATATACACACACATAAAATAGCAATAAAAATACTAAGAGCAAAAAAATGGCAAGAAAAAATAAAATAATAAACCATTTAAAAATGAACATTAAAAATCTAAAAGTTAAAATGAGTAAAATAGTATAATAGGAAAAAGCACGTTCATAGAGGTATGTTTTCAGATTCCTCTTAAAAATATCCACAGATTCAGATGCCCTCAGATCCAAAGGAAGCTTGTTCCACAGCCTGGGGCATATGAACTAAAAGCAGCCTCCCCATAAGTTTTAGTCCTAGATTGTGGGATTTACAATAGGAGTGAATCCGAGAGCTTTGACAGGAACATATTTTACAAAAAGATCATTGAAATAGTCAGATTTCCTAGTTTTAGTTAGTACCCTGGCTGCAGCATTTTGAACTAGCCAAAGTACTGTACCAGTCAATTCATGGAGAAGTCACTTTCTCAAATATTGAGATAAACGGCGGATAGGTTGTATATTCCTGTAAGCAATGAAGCGATCTTGTACCTGAGAAAGCTATGTTCAATGTACAATGTTAGCTGGCATCTGTGACAGAACAAAGCTACGTAACAGCTTAAGCTAGCTAATGCTAGCTTGTTTTTTTTTACTTCAGTCCAACATAGCATTACATTTACATAGGGAACATTGCTTGGATTGCTGGCGGCATGGGGCTAGCCGGAGAAGCGGCTAGGGAGATGGCCTGAATGTATCTTCCAGCCCTCCCCTGAAGCCACACAGAAAGCAACATTAAGCGAATTTCTCTGGCAATCACAACATAAATTTTCAATGAGAGACGATTCCTTGCTTGGGCAATGTATGTTGGGATTGCTTGCGATGTGAGGCAAGTAGGCGAATTGACCGGTAGGCTAATAAGCCTAAAGATTCCACCTACACCTTGAAGATCAAATCTGATTGGTTATCGCGATGCGAAGTTGTTTGGGACAATTTACAAGTCGGATCTTTAATTACAGATCCCTTCGCCTGCTTGCTTCACATCGCAAGCAATCTCAACATGCCTTGCCGAAGCTAAGAATAATCTCTCATTGAAAATGAACGGAGGCGATGTAATTCACTTCACATCGCTTTCTGTGTGGCTTCAGGGTAGGGCTTCTGGCCATCTCCCCTGCCGCTTCTCTAGAGGCTGGAGTCAGTGCACCAAGAGCCACCACGCACAGACGAATCCAGGACATGGGCTACAAATGTCGCATTCCTCGTGTCAAGCCACGCCTGAACCAGAGACAACGTCAGAAGCGTCTTACCTGGGCTAAGGAGAAAAAGAACTGGACTGTTGCTCAGTGGTCCAAAGTCCACTTTTCAGATGAAAGTAAATTTTGCATTTGGAAATCAAGGTCCCAGAGTCTGGAGGAAGAGTGGAGAGGCACAGAATCCATGTTGCTTGAAGTCCAGTGTGAAGTTTCCACAGTCAGTGATGATTTGGGGTGCCATGTCATCTGCTGGTGTTGGTCCACTGTGTTTTCTGAAGTCCACAGTCAACGCAGCCATCTACCAGGAAAATTTTAGAGCACTTCATGCTTCCTTCTGCTGACAAGCTTTATGGAGATGCTGATTTCATTTTCCAGCAGGACTTGGTACCTGCCCACACTGCCAAAAGTACCAAAAGCTGGTTCAATGACCATGGTATTACTGTGCTTGATTGGCCAGAAAACTCACCTGACCTGAACCCCATAGAGAATCTATGGGGTATTGTCAAGAGGAAGATGAGAGACACCAGACCCAACAATGCAGACGACCTGAAGGCCGCTATCAAAGAAACCTGGGCTTCCATTACACCTCAGCAGTGCCACAGGCTGATCGCCTCCATGCCACGCCGCATTGATGCAGTAATTCATGCAAAAGGAGCCCCAACCAAGTATTGAGTGCATAGAAATGAACATACTTTTCAGAAGGCTGACATTTCTGTTTAAAATATCCTTTTTTATTGATCTTATGTAATATTCTAATTTTCTGAGACACTGAATTTGGGTTCTCATTAGCTGTAAGCCATAATCATCAAAATTACAAGAAATAAAGGCTTGAAATATTTCACTCTATGTGTAATGAATCTATATAATATATGAGTTTCACTTTCTGAAATGAGTGACAAAAAATATTGAACTTTTTCACGATGATGCGCAAAGGCAAACATTTTTTTAGTAGAAAGCTGGCAACTCAGGAGGCAGGTACAAGAAACAGGCCATTAGAATAGCATGCCCTGTGCCACCCGCATTTTGAGAAACGCGCCGCGTAGCATAGGTTAGAATACGGCGTATCTCATCCCGTGTTAAATCCGTGCAGGAGAGGCACTTAAGTGCATGACTTTAGTTGGCCATCCCTAAATCTGGCCCTAGAGGAGCACAAACTTAATAATAAATTGGCTACTGTAGGGCCTATGTATTATGAATATTACTATATAAGTTGTTGTTGCTGTGTTATTAACAAGTCCTCCATGAAGGAACTATGGAACTAGGGAACTAAAATTTGAAAAGGGGGACAGTTTACACATCGGAGATTAAATCTGATAGATTAACAAACGCACACGCACACACACACACACACACACGTACACACACAATAACAAATGGTATGGCCTCAAAACTCCTCTTCCACATTGCAATCGCTACTTGAGGAACAGTATACACATGAGGACTGATCGCTTGACATCTCCACATGTAATCTGTGTGGCATAGATGGCAAGATGTGTGCATTCATATGACCTCCTCATGATTTCAGTGAATCCCCTGTTTAACTGCTGTGAACAGTAAGTCTTGCACAAGAGGAGAGAATTTCTCCTGGCAGACTTTTATAGTTATAGTAACAGGCTGTAGGTGCCCAGCTCTATGGTCAAGACCTCAGACATTATATTTCAGTGCACCTTTTGACACCCACAATAGATCTGACCAGTCGTCAGCGAGCTGCCATCTCTACTATTTATCAAAGTACAATCTAATTAGCCTGACATTTCCATGTTCATCAGCAGTGTTATAAATTTCCCCTGTTCACTTGTTTATCATAAGCTAGCACTTCTGCTTTTCAACAAACCATATTCATTGGTTGATCCCCTGTTTGTCTTCCCCTCTCTGATACCACATCACCACACTCCACCTTATTATCTGTTAATGATTACCAGCAATTACTAGCCAGATGCATTCACTACCAAATTGGGATTTTGTAATAACCGGTAATGCCCTTTGCCATTGTTTTAATTAAAAAAATGTTTGCATAAGGTTATTTAAACAGTTATTGTTACCCTGTGAATAAGCCTCGCTGCAGTTTTGTTAATCAGAGCCAAAATGTAGGGTACCCAAGATTCCTAAGGTGTTTAAATGTGATTCATAATGTCTTACCCAGAGAATGTGATCAGATTTCTTAACTTCCCATTTGAACAGTTAAAAAAAACAAAACAATGCGGTCATGTAAAGGAAGTGCCAATTTCTGTGCACTGTTAAGAAATCATTGCGAAGCATTAACATATGACATAAAACAACTGGTTTGCATTAGGTTATCGTTTGTTCTTAACAAGGAAAATGAAAAAGCTGGAAACTATAATTTACAATAGTCTGTCGAATATTAGTATCATTACAGAAGATTAAAAAATAATACCCGCCAGGTAAGAGCAATTTATACTTTAATGTAAGTGCTTGTTTAATCTGTTAAACATTAAACAAAACAAAATATGCCTTTGTTAAAAAAATTGCATGCATGTCATAGTGATACACTGGCAAATCAATTCACTCAGTAGCCCAGAGTAGTTTCAGGGTCAGATTCAAAGTTCAGATAATCATGCGTAAATGGGACTTACTCCTGAAATTTTGCGTAGCTTAAGCTACTTGTGATTCAGACATTTGGCTTATCCGCTGTTTTAAGTGTCTCTCCAGTATACAGTGTTAAAAAAAATAGCAGTACAACATCAGTAACCTGATGAACCACTGTTATTCGTAGTAATGATATTTCTGTCTGGCAATAATTTACTTGTAGATGTAGTACAGTAATAGAAAAACAACAGACCCAACTGTCATGACATGCACGCTGCTTGTTCTGAGTAATTGACTCATTCATTGAAAGGGGCGTGTTCAAAATAATAGCAGTGTGGAGTTTAATTAGAGAATGAATTAATTCTGTGAAAAAACAGGTGTCATTAATTGTCCTTTATTAAGGAAGAAGGGAAGCAAATGTTTCACACATTGTTATAAAATATATTTCCTTCTGAATTGCTAAGTAAAATGGGCCGTTCCAAACATTGTTCGGAGGAACAACGTAATTAGATTAAAAAGTTGATTGGAGAGGGGAAAACGTATAAAGAAGTGCAGCAAATTATAGGATGCTCAGCTAAAAAGATCTCAAATGCTTTAAAATGGCAACAAAAACCCGAAACACGTGGAAGAAAACGAGCAACTACTGTTAAAACGGATCGAAGAATAGTCAGAATGGCAAAGATTCAGCCAATCATCACCTCCAGAAAGATCAAAGATGATCTAAAATTACCTGTAAGTGCTGTTACAGTCAGAAGACGTTTGATCGAAGCTAAGCTATCAGCAAGAAACCCCCGTAAAGCACCATTGTTGAAAAAACGGCATGTGCAGAATCGGTTAAAATTTGCCAAGGAACACATCAATTGGCCCAAAGAGAAATGGCGTAACATTCTGTGGACTGATGAGAGTAAAATTGTTCTTTTCGGGTCTAGTGGTCGTCGACAGTACGTCAGACGACCTCCGGGTACAAGAATTCAGAGGTTGGTTGACTCGATGCAACGCAGATGCGCAGCAGTTATCAAAAACAATGGTTATGCAACTAAATATTAGTTCAGCAATTTAAAGTGAAGTTAAATTTTGAAAAAGAAATTCCATTTATACAGTAAGTGTTTGAGTTTGAAGAGAAAAATGTCGACACTGCTATTTTTTTGAACAGATTAATATTCAAATATTCACGCAGACTTGATAAAATTTGTTAATGCTTTGATTTGGAATTGAATGTGTAATGTTTCCACTATATTTGAAATATAAAATATAAAAAATATATTAAAATATATTTGCACTTTATTCACTTTTTTTAACGCACTGCTATTTATTTGAACACCACTGTATACGTGGCATTAGGCGTGCGGGGTAGAGATTTGATGAAAATGAGGCGTGTCTGCATGTCGTGCAAGATCAGGCGTGTCTGCGTGTCGTGCGTATTCAAAGTTTTCACTTTTCCACTTTGTTCGGGAAAAAAAGGTGGTTTATAGAACTCCATGGGGAAAAAAGTCAGGAGAAACAACCCTTAAAGGGACCCATCCACATCTACTCCATATCTGACCGCAGAGTGATGGTTTGGGGCTCGTTTGATACCTTTAGACCCTTGATGACATACAGCCATTTCGCCAGTCATGTGTTCCATACTATACCAGCGTAATTTACAGCTGAATCTAGTCTTACCCCCCAATTCTCATAGAGATCAGTTCAAATGCAGAGAGGTTATAGTATCGCTTGTAACAGTACCTGAAAATAAGATATTGAGAGTCTTTTGATGTTGATTGGTCACAGACTATTTGCGACCAAATATTAAATATGATACTTTAAAAATATGTTAAAGCAAAATATAAAAATTTTCTGAGACACTGAATTTTGGGTTTCATTAGCTGTAAGCCATAATCATCAAAATTACAAGAAATAAAGGCTTGAAATATTTCACTCTGTGTGTAATGAATCTATATAATATATGAGTTTCACTTTCTGAAATGAGTGACAAAAAATATTGAACTTTTTCACGATATTCAAATTTTTTGAGCCGCACCTGTAAGTGGCCATCTCTGATCCGGACTTTAGTGTCTAACTCGTTGGTAGCCATCATGTGTATGGGGCCTGGGGTTTGAATTTCGAACTGCGTGGGTATTTTTTCTCAGAACAGACCGATAGCACTCCCTTGAGAAACATCTTTTCTGTCATCTGTGGCATGCATTGACTAAATAATAATACAACTCAATATAACTTTCCCAAGATCTTGTGTGGGCTCCTCTCTGTTTTTCTTATACCAAAAATGATCTCTGTTAAGAGAGATCTCTATTCTCAATAAATTCTACAAGTTGTCACCCAACTGCAAGGCTATACAGAAAAATGTGTGCCTTTGTGTGATAGCCAAGGATATTACAATAAAACAAAGTCCACCATATACTGAAATAGCCCGTGCAGCAACTAGCTATTTGCATATTTAAATGACCAACTAAACCGTTAACCAATTATTTCACCTTGTGACATTATGCATTGATATTATGCTCAAACATTTTCACTAATCAAGCATTCAATCGTGCAGAAATACAAGTTAATCCATTCATCAAAGGTTGTTAGGTACCTCAAGGGGGGACTGGACCCAAATGCAAGACTCAGAGACAGCTCAAGGGAAAACTCCACCAGGGAGCACATTTACTGGGAAGACAGGCACGGGCAAGACAAAGACAGGCGAGACAGGAACTGACGAGACAGGGTCAGGAACTTGGAGGGTCAGGAGCCAGGCGGGACAGGCGCAGAAGCCAGCGGTCGGGAACAGGAGCTGGGGACCGCAGATGGGGTGGCCTCACAGACAAACGGAAGACCAGGAACAGATCACAGGATATCACAAAGGCTCGGACAGGCGCTCAGCCTGGGGTACAGGCGGTCGGCCTGGGGTTCAGGAACAGATGCGGGGTTCCCGTGGATAGTGCGGGGGCCCACGGTCAGGGACAGGCACACAGCCTGGACACGGACAGGGGAGCCGGGAAGAACTGTGGCGTCTAGGTACGAAGAGGGGACCAGGGGCAGGAACTGAAAGCCCGGACAGGAACTGAAGGTCAGGGCAGGAACTCGGACAGGACAGGACAGGACAGAACAGAACCTCACAAGATAACAGATCACAGGATATCACAAAGGTGTCTTTATTTAGAAGCACCATCGATCGCTACAAGGATACAACACAATTGGTTGAACTGCACACTGTAAAAACATACCATAAAAAATGCCAGCAATGTTGCCAGTGAAAAACAATTTAATGAATGGGGGAAACTGTATGTATCCTATTATGTAACTGTATAAACCTGTTATTGCTGTTATTCGACAATGAAATCCCTCCTAAGTCTTTTTTTTTGGCAGCTGGCGGAGGTGGGTGAGTAGAAGGAAGGTGTAGGAGCCAGGGGTATTTGGAAAGGAGCAGGCAGGTCACTTCATTGATTTGTAGGGGGGTAGACAACAATAGCAGGGAGGATAACAAATAAATGGTTATAGTAAAGTATGCAGGATAGTACCATAGGCTTGTCTGTTAGCTAGGTTATAGAATTAAGAGACATTTGAAGAACTGAGCTCAGGTCAACCAACCAGCATGGGGTCCTAAAACATAAGGCTTGGTTTGTATTTTGATGGGAGGGAGTCTTGGAAACCTGGGTGTTGTTGGAAATGCTGTTGGGGGCGGGGGGAGGGGGGAGGGGGCATGGGCATGGGCAGTGTCACAGTGGCGACACCATTGTTCAGATGGGACTTTAAACTGAAATGCTCACTCACTGTAGGGTCAGACTAAGCTATATCAGTGAGGATTTGCTTATTTTGCATGCTTAGTACTCAAATTGTTCCAAATTGGGGTCCAAATAGGCCAAAAATAGCCACCATCATGGGTGCTGGAACCCTTTATATGAGTGTATTTCAGGCAATAAAGGAAATAAAAATAAGATTTTTGGAGGGATATTTTCACAGAACTCGCCTAAATATGAATGCTGCCATCTATACAGGGCATCTGATAAATCATTTTGTGTTTTTTCTTCAAGGACAAAAAGTTACTTGTGGGCATATTAGTAGTATTTGGGGCAGCCCCACCGGACGTGGCGCTGTTGTGCACAATATTCGTAACATCTGACCGACAAAATATATTTTATATTTAATACAAAATGGAGCACTCTGCCCCACTGTTGCTAGGGAAACAACTTGAGCGTGATCTGCATAAGCAGGGAAAACCTGCCGCAAATTATGTTGGGCGGAGGGTCAGAAACATTTCTGCCCCTACTAATTCTGCCTAGCAACAGGTGGCGGAAAAATTATAAACGTTAAGTTAACGTTGTTAACGTGGGCTGACAAATCAGTGTATGTGTATCGATAATGCTAGCCAGCTAAAGTTTTCCCATTAGATTTTATTTTGTCATAGGTGTCAAGTTTGCCCATATAAAATACGGTTTTTCCACCTTTTCGAAGGTATACAGGCGTATAAGGTTATGATATTGGAAATCTAGTCTAACACATTTTTTTTAACGTTTTCCAACATAATTAATTTAATCGCTGCAATCACATTTTCTTTCTCCCTCTCTCTGATGTTCTCTCGATTTCTGAGGCTGTGGGAAAAGCAAGTAGCGCATCAGGACTGTAAGTTTTTATCTAAAAATACGCTTTATGACAACAAACCACAAAGACATTGTAGCTAGTAGCCCACAAGATAGGCTACCTAACAACTAGCTATCTAATGTTAGTTAACCTAGCGGACAGTTAGCCGAAATATTTATGACTGTAGTGTTCATGTTTATGCAATTTTGACCGAAATTAGATAATGTTTCTTTGCGTTTTAATGTGGTGGCCTCAATTTATTGAGTTTACTACAAGTTTCATTGTAAATCAATTCATGGCTAACTGGTCTTTAACACCGTTAACTGTTACTAGAAAATTATAAACTTATGTATATTAATGCTAATGTATTCTAATTAGGCTATGAACGTTATGTAGGCTAGTAAGATAGCAAAACTGCATTAAAAGCACCACAAGCTCATGTAACAGGACTCCTGCATAATTTAGGAAATTGTGGTAGGACTCTCCATGTACAGTCAAGCCAGAAAGTCTGCACACCCCTTTCACCTTCTCCATGTTTTATTATGTTACAGACTTATACTACAATATATTGAGTTAATTTTTTGCCTGAAACATCTACACACAATAGCCAATAATTACGAAGTGAAAACAGGTTTTTAGAAAATATGCTATTTTATTTTACTGACAAAAATAGGTTAATTAGGGGTTACATATCTGTACACACCCTTAGCCTAATACTTGGCAGCGATTACAGCTTCAAGGCGTCTTGGGAAAGAAGCTACAAGCTTGGCACACTTGTTTCTGGACATTTTTGCCCATTCCTCTTGGCATATCCTTGCAAGCTCCGTCAGGTTGGATGGGGAGCGTCGGTACACAGCCGTTTTCAGCTCTTTCCACAGATGTTCAATTGGATTCAGGTCTGGGCTCTGGCTGGGCCACTCAAGGACATGCACAGACTTTCTCCGAAGCCACTCCATTGTTCTCTTGGTTGTGTGCTTCGAGTCGTTGTCATGTTGGAAGGTAAACCTTCACCCCAGTCTGAGGTCCAGAGTGCTCTGGAGCAGGTTTTCTTCAAGGATCTCGGTGTACTTAGCTGCATTCATCTTTCCCTCTATCAGGACTAGTCGCCCTGTTCCTGCTGCTGAAAAACATCCCCACATCATGATGCTGCCACCGCTATGCTTCACTGTAGGGATGGTATTAGCCAGGTTATGAGCGGTGCCTGGTTTCCTCAAGACGTGGCGCTTGAAAAAGTTAAATTTTGGTTTCATCAGACCAGATAATCTTGATTCTCATGGTTTGAGAGTCCTCTAGGTGCCTTTTAGCAAACTCCAAGCGGGCTGTGATGTGCCTTTTACTAAGGAGGGGCTTCCGTTTGGCCACTCTACCATAAAGGCCTGATTGGTGGAGTGCTGCCTGGATGGTTGATCTTCTGAAAGGTTTTCCCATCTCCACAAGGATACGCTGGAGCTCTGTCAGAGTGACCCTCGGGTTCCTGCTCACCTTCCCTGATTGCTCAGTTTGGCCGGGCGACCAGGTCTAGGAAGCTTCTTGGTGGTTCCAAACTTCTTTCATTTACGAATGATGGTGGCCACTGTGCTCTTTGGGACCTGTAAAGCTGCAGAGATTTTTCCGTACCCTTCTCCAGATCTATGCCTTGACACAATCCTGTTTCTGAGGTCGGCAGATAATTCCTTTGACCCCATGGCTTGGAGTTTGCTCTGACATGCACTGTCAACTGTGAGACCTTATATAGGCAGGTGTTGGCAATCCCCAATCATGTCCAATCAATTGAATTTATCACAGGTGGACTCCAATTAAGTTGTAGAAACATCTCAAGCAGTGAGAAAACAAAATGCACCTCAGCTCACTTTTGGGTGTCATATCAAAGGGTGTGCACACTTGTGTACATATGATATTTTACATTTAGGTTTTTAATAAATTAGCACAAATGTCTAAGAACCTGTTTTCACTTTGTCATTATGGGCTATTTTGTGTAGAATTTTGAGACAAAAAATGAACTCAATCTATTGTAGAATATGTCTGTAACGTAATAAAACGTGGAGAAGGTGAAAGGGGTGTGCAGACTTTCCGGTGTGGGGTCCAAGGTGGGGCGTCTCAGTGACTATTTTAACCGTTTTAAAATGAGCACCTTGCTGAATTTGTTACACACTCATTATTATGTGAGAAGCTAAATACAGGAATATATTAAATAAACTTGATTCAGACAAATAACTGTGGTGGCTAGTGATTTTAATAGATAATATAGTGGTGGATTTATACAGTTTTGCAGGCTTAAAAATAAGGGCAGCACCTATGTTTTACCTTTTTGAAGTTTCTTTAAGTTCAAGTTTGAAAGATTTATTTATTTTTACGCTGAATTTTAGGGTGGGTTGCACCAACGAGGCTTAAATTAATCTAAGATTAGAGATAATCAGAGTTTAGTAAATACAGGTTTAAAATGAATTAATCTAAGTTTACACAATTAAGACAAAATAATCAGAGTAACTGCAAGGAACTTACTCCATCCATCTAACAAAATGCTGCTATTTCTATGAATTAAACTACCTCAACTACCAGTTTAAAGTTAATCCCTAATCAAAGTTTAAATCTGAGTTTAAAATGTTGGAGCAACAATAACAAATTGAATCTAGGTTTAAAGCAAAAAAATCTAAACCAAGATTAAATTTAAATCAAAATAAAACTTTTGAACTAGGATTAGAATTTGGTGCAACCGGATTAACAGATAAACCTTGATTTAATGCAGTTTAAGAATTAAACCTTGTTGCTGCAACCCACTCTTATTCTCCATGCCGTCAGTTGGCTAAGCGGCATTTTAAAAAGCTTAGGCTAATTACTTGGTATCATTCACTTTAGCTATGTTAAGGCATGTCTTAGGATCCATCAGTGAGGTACAATACAAACCAGGAGAGAGCAGTCCCAGAAATGCCCATCTCAGAGTGTGGAGATCAGGAGTTTGTGGTTGACCGTGTTGAACGCTGCAGACAGGTCAAGTAGAATCAGGACAGAGGAGAGGTATGAGGCTCTAGCAGTGGAGAGTGCCTCAGTCACGGCCAGGAGAGCAGTTTCCGTGGAATGTCCGGTTCTGAAGCCGGATTGATGGGGGTCAAGCAGGTTGTTCTGGTGGAGAAAAACAGACAGTTGGTTATGGAGGAGTGAGGTTACACGGGCAGTCTTAAAAACAGCAGGAACATAGCCACAGGTTAGGGAGGTGTTGATAATAGAGGACAGGTATGGAATGAGCTCAGCAGATATAGACTGGAGGACTGCTGTAGACAGGTGGTTGCGCGATGGTGCGTCATGAGTTGAAGCACATCTGCATCCTCCAGAGTCTTGAAGGACGACAGCATGGCGATGGGTTCGGTATGGGGGATGTGGGGTGTCACCGGATGTGTGAAGGAGTTCCGGATCATGGCCACCTTCCCCTCAAAGTGGGTCAGGAAGTCATCTGCAGAGAGGGAGGAGGGGGGATAAGCAGGGAGGAGAAGGTGGAAAAGAGTTTACGTGGATTAGACACACATGCATTAATTTTAGACTGAAAAAAGTCTTAGCCGTTGTAGAGATAGGAGGCCAGGTCATCTGGGGATCTGGATTTCCTCCACTTTCTCTCAGCGGCTCGCAGCATGGTTCTGCTGGATCTGAGAGAATCTGTCAGCCACGGGGAGGGGGGTGATGGTCGAGCTGGTTTGGAGACAAGAGGACAAAGTGAGTTGAGAGAGGCAGGAGTTAAACATAGAGGTGGCAACATCAACATGCATATTAGCAAAGGAGGAGGAGTAAGTATAGAGAGAGCGGAAGTAGTGAGAGAGGCGTGCGAGAGGGTGCGAAGATGTCTCCTGAACATAACAGTGGGTGGGTCGTTAGTGGGGTTGAGGGAGAGTGGGCAGGAAAGAGAGAATGAAATAAAGAAATGGTCCGATATGTGGAGCGGGGTCACCGTGAGTTCAGACTTGGCGCAGCTCCTGGTGAGTACAAGGTCTAGTTGGTTACCAGCCTTGTGGTTGGCAGGTGATGGGGATTGAGTGAGAGCGAAGGACTGGAAGACTGAGGCGACACTGGATAGCTGGGAACTCTCTGGATGGAGGTTGATTTCTCCCAGTAGGATTACAGGGGTGCCATCCTCAGGAGAGTGTCCAGTTCATCCAGGAAAGCGCCGAGCGGACCTGGAGGGCGATAGAGAACAACAATGTTAAGTGTAAACGGGTGGGTTACAGTGACTGCATGAAACTCAAAAGAGGAGAAATTCAGGCAGTGTGCAGTGGGAATAGAGAATTTCCAGGATGTGGAAATTAGCAAACCAGAACCCGCGCCAGAGGCCCTGGGGGTGTACGAGAAGGAGTAGCCAGCGGGAGTGGCTGTGTTATCTGGAGTGATCCAGGTCTCAGTGAGAGCCAGAAAGTGGAGGGATTTCATCTTGGCGTAGGCAGTGATGAAGTCAGCTTTCTGGACCGCTGATCGGTAGTTCCATAGTCCACCCACCACTGAGAGTTCCTTATGAAAGGACAGGGGTGGGCAGACCAGGTTAGCCGGGCAGTGCCTGCGATGGTTGGGCCTCCTGGTGCGAGGCATAGAGCACAGAGGAATGGGGGTTAGACACATGGTAGGGGGTGAGAAGTCAAGTTAGGTAGTGAAAGATAAGGACAAACAGACAAGTCAGACAAATTGCTGATGAGGCTGCCATACTTACGGCAGCCTCGGCTTTAACTTATACACTATTTGCTAATTTACCGATTGCATTCAGCTGCTTGCAGGGCTAATTCACTCAGGTGAAGATAGTTGAGATTAGCAACACAAAAGGCCGGTTGGCTTAATAATAGCTACAAATCAGCTTAAACAGATCGCTAACTACTGCAATTTACTTCAGCTACACAATGACTACAAAGCGGTTCAATTACCTAATGCACAGCTAAAACCGAAACAGAAAATATCTGCAACAAATGTGATTGAATGTTTGCCGTCTCGATTAAGCGATGGAGTGTCTTCTCGTCAGATAAGCCAAGAAGGCCGTGCATGAATTATGATTTTAAAATACCTAACTTTTCCTCCAGCAGAATTAGGCTATAGCTACCATAGGCAAATTACGATACTACAACCTTCTTTACAATTGCTCCATTTCAGTGCTTCGCTCTATGCACCAGGGTCGATTCTACTCATTAGTTTTCAATTCACAATATATTGTTGTATTGCATTTTAAATGCGTTTCGGGTGTGGGTGTTTTGTTCAACTACTTTCAATTAACCAGTCCGTCTGTCTTGCTGAATAAAATTTATGCTTTTGTGTTTCAACACATTATTGTCCACTAGGTTGCATTCAGACACCTTTCAGTGGTAGTGTGTAGCCTATGCTATGTAAGTTCTTATTTTTTAATAAACCTGTTCATGACACATTTACAGATACATTTTTGTTCTTATTTGAATGTGAAATGCCTTTAATCAGCATAATCATAAAAAGCTAATTTAGCTCAAAAGTTCATCTGATATTTTTCTAATATTTCAAATGCCTAAAAACACAAGAAGAATCAAATTGCATCAATGCAAAACAGAAACATTATTCCTATGCCGAATATAGTAAGCACTGATTTAATTGATCCCATGAGTAGAATACTGGCCAAGAGTAGAGGTCGCGCTAGGATTTTTTCCGAATGTCCGGAATGATTACAGTTTGTCGGACATATGATAGGCAGGTGCATTTAATGATGTAGTGTAACAACATATGTTCCAGCATTGTATTATATTTTGGACTGAAAACTATTTGGAAATAAAGGAATAATATAAAAATGAAATATAACAGCTTCTCCTTGCACAAGCCGATGAATTACATTACAATCTCACATTTGGTGTGCGTGACTGCATGCGTAATGTTTTCTCAACAAAACAAGCTGTCTTGATTTTGCATCATTAGTTTATTAGAACACTTTTTTTTTCAGAATAACGAGCAATAACTTCATTTTGAATAACAATTTTATCATTTCTTTACTCCAAGGCAAATTTCAGAGTTATAAGTAAAAGAGCCAGCAACGACACGTAACAATCCGACCTAACGTTAACAAACAACGCTTTCGGGAAAGTCAGACCAAAACAGTGTAGGCTATTGATTATATCAAGCTTATAGCCTATTAAGTTCAAGTAGCCTATGCTAACTGCCTTTTTATAACTGGCAAAAAAAAATACAAGCAATCTATATAATCCAGACGTCCTCTTTTTTTATTTTTTTTATTTTGTTTTCAGATTTTCCCCCATTTTTCTCAAAATTTAGTAGCCAATTCCCCCTGTGTAGCAACCGCTAGAGAACCGCCACTATACAACCCTGTCAGCCGGTAGTAGGAAGGAGGGCGCCACGTCCTCTACAGGGCGCGACTCCTCGAGCTCCTGACCGTGATTCCAACTCGCCCAAGGCCTTTTTTGTGCGCAGCGATTCTCTCCGAGCCCCTCCCCCCACCGCCAATTGCTGCTCCCACAGGGCACCGGCCACGCTCGGATCTGGCAGGACCGGGGCGCGAACCCCGATCCTCGGAGTACAACTGCACTGACTGAAAGTCAGCGCTCTTACCGTTGTACCACCGCGGCGGCCAGACGTCCTCTTTTTTCCGGACATTTTTTTCTCAAACCATCACTCTGCTGCCAGATATGCAGTAGATATGGATGGATCACTTTAAGGGTCGTTTCTCCTGACAAATCTTCCTATTGAACTCTATGGAAAAATAAGTCAGGAGAAGAAACCCTTCAAGTTATCCATCCATATCTACTGCATATCTTGCAGCAGAGTGATGGTTTACGGCTTGCTTGATACGTCAGACCCTTGATGACTTGAGCCATTTAGCCAACCATGTGTTACATACTGTTTCAGCATAATTTACAGCTAAATCTAGTCCCACCCCCCAATTCCCATAGAGATCCATTCAAATGCAGAGAAGCTATAGTACCGCTTGTAAGAATACCAGAAAATAAGATATCAAGAGTCTTTTGATATTGTTGGGTCACAGACATCAGGAAGTCATGGCATGCAAAGGATATGCGACCAAATATTTTAAATGATTACTTTACGACATTATGTTAAACTGTCCAATATTTTTTGATGCTCGAAAATGGGGGGACTATGTACAAAAGTTTCTATAATGTCTAAACGGTTCATCTGATATGGATGAAAATATCCTCAAATTAAAGTCTGCACTTCAACCTATCGTTGTATCTTTTCAAACTCAAAGTGCTAGAGTACAGAACCAAAATAGCTAAAAATGTGTCTCATTATGGTGCTCACTGTATTGATATGTATAATATAAAATACAAATGCAGCACATCCATTTGTTTTTATTAATAGAAACCTGTGTGTCTCTCAGCGGCTTTACCCTGCCCCTGCCAGACTACTGACTTTCCTGGCAGTCAACCTGTAATACAACACAGTATGTTTTTTATGAGGTTGAGCATATAACTCTAAGGCATCACTGTCCGCAATGTGCCTGATAGATAATGGTGTATTCATAGATGTTGCTGCGTAATATTTTCCCAGCCCTCCCCTCATTCCTGCTCTTAACCACAAAAGACCAGTGGTGCCGTTTCAAAACACAAAGACAGTGTAGAATTTAATAATGGCTGTCTTTGTAAATAAACTAAATACAATTACCAAGCTGTAGGGTTGTTTTGCTACAATGGGAATCCATCCGTTGGCAACATTGTGTTTCACTTCGTAGTCTTGCAGGGGCAGTTTGCGCAGCTGCCAGTGTTTGCCCCAAGGGTAATTACTGTTGCCGTGCAGATTGAATGGGGCTGATGCTCACTGGATACGATCGTTGCTCAGACGTTAACCTCAAACTGCAATCAACAGCTTTGCCCATTGGAAAGTTCACAGAACTCACAAAGCAAAATCCGTGCGTTATATAAATTAATCACTGTGGAAAATGTGAAAACTGCTGTAAGAGTTTATATGTATATAAACATTAATAGTCCTCACACTGCAAACCCTTCTTTGCAGGAGACAGTGTTGTCACAGAGCTGGTGCTAAGATCTGTCTGCTATGAACAGGGTGATAGACTCTCTCACAGTGCTAAGCTGTGTCCAGGTTTCTTTGAGTGATTGTGACAAATTAGCTCATCTCCCCTTTGACAGGCATTTGTTTTGTCACTCCCTCAAACAAATGAATATCTACTGTCTTTATGAAACAAATGGACTGGACAAGGGCAGTGACAATGGCTGTGCACATTTGTAGAGTGTTGTACAGCTTTAGGGTGTTTGTGGAACTCACTGAGCCTCTCCGACTATGTGGGACTGCCCTGCAGTGCTTCCACAGTGGGCACAGATCTTCATGTGTGCATGCATGTGTGCGTGTGCGTGCGTGTGTGTGTCATTGTTCCAGAGTATGCCAGCAGGGGATGCCTGTATGAATACCTGTCCAGTGAGGAGAGTGAGGAGATGGACATGGGGCAGGTCATGACCTGGGCCATAGAGATAGCCAAAGGTAAGGCTGCATGGGTTTCTAAGTCACTATGAGGTGGCTGAAGAGATTGCCTGAACACATTGGTGAGGAAAAGTGAGGGTTTTTAAAAAAATATATATTAAAATATCCTCGCCATTTGTCTGGCAGATGTGAATGATTTTTATAAAGCTACGTTCTGAACAAGGCCTAGTACTTTGCCCAGTGTCTAGATATATTTAGCGCCTGATACTGTCAGAACACACTGTCATGTCCTGAGGATGCCTCCCAGGCATGCCTCAACTAATTTTCTTGTCATTGAATGATTATCCTCATTACAAAAATCCCTGTTCTAGACACAAGCAGATCATTGGCATTTAAAATGATTGAGGAGTTAATCCTAAAAATGCCTCGTCTGATGGCAACTGAAGGTTTTCACAAGGTTCTTATTGGGATCTTGCTGTTTTCCCCTCAGGAATGCACTATTTACACTCCGAGGCCCCAGTCAGGGTAATCCACAGAGACCTGAAATCCCGGAATGGTAAGAAGCCAACATGCCCCCCCTCCAAAGCTACTTCGGAATGTTCATATTCATCATTCTGGGCAAAGGGTTGCTCTTCATAAGCACATTGTCATTGGACCAAAGACTCTATCTGTTGAGTCTGGCGGCCTCTGGCCATTACATCTGTAAACAGAAAGCAATATGAAAATGAATCTTGTTCATTGTGACTGATTTTAAACTCTCTGTTCTATCATAGTGGTAGTGACCGCTGACAAAGTCCTGAAGGTACTGTATGGGCCTATTTTCCTGAATGCTTTGCACATGCCTTTCCAGATTGTTTGTGTTTCACATACAGTGTGCCCGCTAGGTTAATTATACAGGACATCTATTACACAAACCCCCAACCACCCCACCACCTTCATGCCCCACTCCAGATCTGTGACTTTGGGGCCTCCAGGTTCCACTCCCACACCACACACATGTCATTGGTGGGAACCTTCCCGTGGATGGCCCCTGAGGTGATCCAGAGCCTGCCAGTTTCAGAGACCTGCGATGCATACTCCTATGGCGTGGTGAGTGACACCGCAACGGGCAGGCCGAATGCTGACAGCCCTGCAGCTCTGGGAGCACATTTCACTGCTACTCTCCAGGGCCACACTTCTTCCCACACGCACTATGCTCATGAACAGATATGATAACTGCTATATTACGCCTACGAATAGCTGATCATTAACAGTGAAAATAGCTGAGTACACAGCAAAGCTAAGAATTTACTGCTGGTCAATGTAATACAATCAGTAACAGCTGGTTTCTCGCTTATCACACAGTCCCTTTTTAATTTTTAATGCTTAATTTGAAGTGTTAGTAATCCCAGTTCTCCTTTTTAAACTGGATGTTCTCTCTTATTACTAGATAAAACTGAATTAGTAGCAGGCTGTGTTGAGAGATGAGGTGAAGCCTTGTCAGATTCTGATATTTGTACAGTGGGCTCCAGAATTACTGGCACCCCTGACTGGAAATGCACTAAAAATATAATAAAAAATATGGGCCAAGCTCACAAAGCAACAAATACATATGCTAATGAAAAAAACATATACATCATCATGAAATGCTTAGTCAGCCTAGCAAGTATAATATGTTGACAAAGAACAGATTTTTTGTTAATTATTTTAAAATAATTTAGTTTGTGAGTAGAGCCTACCTCCTAAATTTCATGCAAATCGGCCAAAGAGTCTAGGAGGAGATGGATTTTAAGTGTTTTTTTATTTATTAAAAATGGTGGTATATCCATAATGGCAGCCTAATCGGTCCTTAAGGCATGTTTATTTTCTGTGCAAAGCATGATCATTTGACATTAATTTCTGGTCCTTATGTCAAATGTCAAACAGAGCAGGACTTATCAATATTTTATTGTTTGGAACTCAGAAGTTTGCTATAGCGCTACCTATCGGCACCAAATTTGGTCAGTGGTGCTTGGGATGTACATTCTATCAGTGTACCCAGTTTGATTTCAATCAACCAGGTGAAAGTGTGAAAAGTAGCATATTAAAAAACAAAATCCAAAATGGCCACCAATCCAAAATGGCCACAAATTCAAGATGGCGGTGATTTAAACATACTTAGTCATGTATGGACCGAGGGCTTTAGTTTTTAAATGAAAAAAAATTATTGAGCTCTATAGTGCCACACTGTGGGTTAATCAGCCAAAACTATGGCGCTGTCCTCAGGATTGAGTTATGAATGGACCTACCAAGTTTCTTCAGATTTCATCAAACTGTTAGGAAAAAAGCCACACCCACATGCAAAATGATTGGCTTGCTGCGAGCACATTTTTAAAAGTAGCGACTTTGTTTTTATAGATTTTTAAAATATTCAAGAGTACATGCTAAATTCCAAATTTCATGCAAATCGGTCAATCCTTCGAGAAGGAGATAGATTTTAAGGGTTTTTCAAATAATTCAAAATGGCAGATAATCTAACCAGATGCACTTTTTTGGTGTATGGAACTTGTTTCCATGAGAGGAGAACAATCTAGCAAAACAAGAATTTTCATTCTAGGTCAAAGGGTTCAGGAGTTATGGCCTGTCAAAGTTGGGATTTTCAATCATTTGACATAGCACCACCAAGTCGCCAATCAAGGCGAATCGCTGTATTGCCCTTTGGAGCATCCCTTTATCAAACTGCCAAGTTTTTTAAAAACCAACCAGGTGGTTATGCCAGAACTGAAAAAAACGGCAAAAGAAAGCATAATAATAATAAATATAGCTGCGAGCAGCGATTCCCGGGAACTGAACAGCATAAGCAGCATTTGTTAAACACAGAGACTCCAAAATTGTGGACAATTCAAAACAGAGTTGACCCATAAAGCAAATATCTATGTTTCTAATCAAGTGGCCTATCGCTACCAAATTTGGTGACGGCTTGTGGGGTGATACCTTCTAACTATATGCCATAGTTTTAGAAGAATCAGCCAAGCGGTTAAGAAAGAACAAAGAAAAGTAATAGATAGTTCATTAAAAACAAAATGGCGGCCAATTCAAGATGGCGCCAACCCATGTAGTACTACATATCTTTGTTTGTAATGAGGGCTTTTGTCACTGTAGCAAGTTTGAAACCTCTACAAAGTCATATTTTTTTATTTATTTGGATGTCTATACTGCCGTGCAAAGGCAAAGGGGCGTAACTTCATCTTTGGTCGTAAATTAGTTTTACATTTTCTGAACAATAAAGACCTGCTTTATCATGTGGACAAATATCTCTTTTCACTGTGTTGTTCTTTTTGAGAAAATAGTGGACTGTGTTTGCCATAACTTCAAAAAGCACAATAGAAGTCAAGGCAAAAGGGTGTAACTTCACTTACGGTTCTCTGGCTTTGTTTCACTGCGCTTTGGAGTGCCCAAGCGGAGTTACCGTAGCTACTCTGCCTTTGTTTTGCCGTGCAGCAAAGTGAAGTTACTGTTTACTGCACTGGTGCTTTGCCTTGGTATTGTATACCAATCACTGAGGCATTTCAGATAGGCAGACTGAACAAAGTAAAAACATATTGTTGTTGTTAATGAGTCTAACCTATATCAGAATGGCCCATTGCTCCCTAGGGAAAATGTTGGTGTAAATGGCTTTGAAACGCCGACACCCAGGCAAAGGTAAGAAAGACTACTGAAGATAGATTAGATAGGCAATCTACAAAATTACAAGCTTGCGTGAGCAAACGTTAGCTAACGTTACATGCTAGCTAGCTAGCTAAAATGAGAGAACTAGAAAACTGCTCCCATATGCAATCAGAGATCAAAGCATCTAGGACAAACGAATCCTGCCTGTCAATTCATGCAACACAACACGGCTGAATGTCTGACAGCCGAATATAACAGCGGTAACGTTAACTGATTACCGAATCGACACACCTCCTTGCGAGAAGTAGGCTACACACACACACACGCAATGCAATGAAAACGTTAGCCTACCTTTTTATAGCCCAGTAAAATATCCATTGCAAAGCACAAGGATGCCCTTCTTTCACGTTCAACAAGTTAAATCCAAAACATAACGAGTCTTGAGTAGGCTCTCTCTTACATTCACTGCTCTTACATTTAGCAAAGTAAATCCATAATGTGAGTCGAGTATCCATGTAGGCTGCTACTACCTCATTGTGTTGCATGGTGCACTCGATAATTTGGTTGCAAAAAGTTCTCTGGCATGCAAAAACTATGCTTGGATCAATGTCATCAATGTCTGGATTTTCCATGTCTAGTCATCAAAATAATACATCCAATCGCATCCAATCATTCAAATCCTAAATCTGTCAACGTGTAAACCAATTGGCCAGATTTTTGTCTTATTTATATCATAGTGCCACCTTTGTCACAATGTAGTACATATTTGAATACTAAATACTGAAACTTAGGCTACATACAACATCAACAACTTTTATCACTGAATGAAGTGAAATTTTACTTAACCTATTTAATGTAGGACATGATTTCCAACTTATCATCTTAAGGGGTAGGAAAGAAAATATTGCAAGGTTTTGTTTCAAGTCAATACAAACTTGGGCCTAATGATGCGAGTTAGTTATGCACCATCGAAAGACAATCAAAGTAATGGAGTTCTTAAAAATCCTACAAATTGATTGATTTATTCTCATTCATATTATATTAAGCGGACAGTTTCGTGATATATCGCTAGATTTTATCTAGATGTTATCATGTTATTGTTTATATTGTGATCAACAAAAAAGTGAGATCAAATGGAAGTTACAGCCTTTTGCTTTGGCATGACCCCTTATTTGTAGACCATACAACGACAAAATACCTGAATAAGGGTCAAAGCTCAAGTTTGAGCTCAGGATTAATATGTTGATACAATAACTTCATAAAAACACAAACAACTGCCACATTTCCAATAATCTGCCTACAACTAATTTGGCTGGGCAACAATAAAACTTTAAAGTAATTTTTCTCAGTTCTACACTCAGAAGTTAAGGCCTTTTGCCTTTGTAAAGCAGTATAGCGCCACCACGTGGCTGAATTGGCCTTAAGTCTTGATGTGACTCTTAATAGAAATACAAAGTTTCATAACTTTCTGTCAAATGGTTTTGGAATTATTAGCAATTATTAGCGCAGCGGTCTAAGGGGCAGACTTTGTCTGGGGTTCGATATGCGGTCCTGCCAGATCTGTGTATAGCCAATGCATTGAGGGAGCAGAAATTTCGAAATAAAAATGTTTCTCATTAATGGCTCAATACAATTTCCTGAAATTCTATAGGCTATAAATGGTCCAGGGCCTTTTATGAGTTTAAGTTTCAAGTTTGGTTGGAATTTATGAAAGTGGCCATGACCAGGGGCGAATCCAGGATTTTTTAAATGGGGGACCCATGGGGGACCAAGAACCAGTCAGGGAGGGCCCATGGAAACTGAGAAAATCAGAACTAAATACAGTGTTAAAAATGGGCATATGATACATTGCACTGATTGACTGTTTTGCATGGATCAGACAACACATGAAATGTGTTCTACTTTACTACAAAATATTACAAATGCATTTTGGTTGGTTCCACTGAAACATTAACCCCTTTGCGCAGATTCCTAGTGACCAGGATGCCAGCGCGAAGATTTTGCTCAACTAAGACTTTTGAACATTTACATCCAAATTACCTTCATTTACTCATTCAATGTGTAAGCAGTATAGGAAATAAAGTTCATTTGGGTTTAAATGTGTGGACAAATATTATAGGAGAACATAAAATAGAATATAATGTAACATAATGTTTACCATTTGGTGGGCATTTTTTTATCCAAATTAATTAGTTTTAGTCTGCACTGGGTGGCCCAGTGAAGGGTGGGATTTGAACATTGAACATCTAGCACTTTGTCCTACACATTGAGCTACACTGGACCAAAGATGTATGTTGACTTCAGCACATGTCGATGACATCACAGGCCAGGGGGCAGGGCTAACTATTTTCTGTATGGAGAAAGTAGCAAACACTCAGAAATATTTATTTCAACTGTCCATGGTGATATGTAACACATTTGAATTATTAAAATGAGCAGTATCCCCTTCACCGAAATATAGTGTACCTGATCATACAACCTACCTACAACCTTCTACCATTTTGTGGCCGATTTGAACAGTCTGCTTTTACATATGACGAAAATTAGACTTGTGTTTTTTTGATGTTCAGTTTTTGTTGACCAAAACGAGACTAAAATGGCCAGAGCTTTTGTTGACTAAAATTAGAACAACATGTCCATATTTTGTGTTGACAAAAACTAGACTAAAATGTCCACAGAATTTTTGTGGACTAAAACTAGATCCTATGTCCATAGTTATTGATGACTAAAAGGAGATACAAACATCCAGATAGTTTTTGAAAGTTAAAATAAACTAAAACTATGAAAAATAAAATGGACTAAATGTGATTAACTATTTACTTTGGCCCTTCAGAGGCAATTTCCACCTAGTTTCTACTAGTTTTATTTAAATGTCAGTATCTCAAAAAATATTCCCTGCACATCCATGGTTTAAAGTTCAAATTGAAGAAGAAGCTGTATCATTCAGAAATTTGCAGCAGAATACATTTATTTCAGAATAGTCACATACAGTATATACATAATAACCATAACATAAGTAGCCTAATGTATTTAAATACGTTAAAAAAAAAACGTACAAAAGCGCGCGTGTTTTTACACAACAACAGCAAGGTATTTCAGCCCTAAGTGCGATAGGTGGTCGCTGTGGAAATGTCGACTGTACGGGACTTTGGCGAAATGTAACAAGATAAACTCTTCAGGGTTCATCAGAAAACAGCTGTTGCTGAATATACTACCTTGACCTGCTTGTACACATTTGTATTCGCAGGAATTTTGTGGTTTTGGAATTATCTGCGACGCACGTTTCTTTGACAACGGATTTGATATTTTGCGTTCCTTGGTATCCATATCGACAAAATAAACAACATGGATCATTTGCCGCTTTCCAAGTGGTGTAAATGCGTCTCCTCCTTCCAAATTGAACCACGATCGGCAGTCATAATATTGAGATAAAATAATATAATAATCATAAAATAAACACAAATGTTCAACTGTTTGTGAAGATGTTTGAAATTCCCACGCAACTCGCGAGTACCACCAATGGAACTGTACATTATTTATTTATGACGTAACTAAAATTACTCTGTTTTGACAACCGATCCTGTACACACTCATGGCTAAAACCAGTTAAAGTTTTTCGAAACGTTTCCAAGCCTAGCTCCGAGGGGTTTTAAATTAAAACGTTTTTGAAACCCCTGACAGTGTGGATTTGACAGTTTTAAGGAGCTGAAATGGTTTTTGAAACGGGTTTTAGTGCTAGTTTCTACGAGGCCTAAAGAAAAACAATCATTTAAGCCATTTTCCAAGTTTCTGTGATGCTCACACCTGGAGTTATAAAGAATTAAATAAAACACCCTCTAAATAGGTGAGAATTGCGCGAAGGGGTTAAACAACGCAAACGCTGGACGCTAAAATAACTCCTGTGCCGGTCTGAAACTAGCTAAGACACTTGCGTTTAGTTTAGCACCGCTTCGCGCCGGGTGTAAGATAGGGCCCTATATCTCCTGAATAGGGCATGTTTATGAATGATTTGTGAGAAACCCTCGTAAACAAAATGACCAGGCAGTTTCCATATCTGGAATGACCTCTATTCTGCTCCAATTAAAATAAAATAAATCATGATAAAAGCCCTGCTCATTAAAATGCTTAAGATTCCTCTTACAAATAAAGCACGGTTGTATTTTAGGAACCTTGGTTTTGCTAATAGCAGCAACAGCACAGTGGTCACTTAAGTCGTTGCAGAACAGCTGAAAATTTGTGCGGAACAATAGTTAAAACCAAATCAATGAATGTAGATTTCTAAGGACATTTACAATTTGGGCATGTAGGGGAGTTAATCAATTGGGTAAGGTTCATAGAACTGCAAAAGGATTTAAAATCATCAGATATTGGCTTAAGCCAAATCCAGTTTAAATCTCCATAGTGATTTATATCTCGACTTCATTGCAATGAAGTCGAGATATAAACTGCATCAAAGACTGCAACGCACTACTTGAAGCAGAAGGAGACCTATAACATCCAGCAAGTTACGCATAACTTTCAGTATTCATTGCATGAAATTCCAGTTACTTGCTGATAGACAGGGCCACACTAACATGAAATTTTTAATTCACATAAATGGCAACCCCATCACCTTTCTTTGGTCTGTTAGTACAATAAACATTGTATCCATCAATAAAACATTTCTGTATCAAGAATTGATTTCGTCAGCCAAGATTAGTATATTACAACAATATCCACGCCTTTTGATTTAACCAAAATTCTAGTCATATCCATTTTGTATGACAAACTATGCACATTTAAGTGAATAATGAATAAAGGTTTACGAGAAGTAGTGCGGGCCAATTGGTGGTGCTATAGCAGTGAATTCAAGTAGCAATATTTAAACATCCATAACTCTTGATCACATTGTCATACATGAATCTACTGCCATTTTCTGCCTTTTACAGTTTGTAATATAAAACACTTAAAGCAGATTTCATACTTGAGTCATTGACCATTTTGCATGAAATTTGGACTAAAATGGTCAGTGGATGTTGCATAAAAAGTTTCTAAGAGAAAGATTATGACAAATTCAGTGGTATTTATGTATAAATTATATAAATTACTGTAATTTACTGCAGAATTCCTTTATTAGCTTGAAACCTTCCAAGTTGTTGGACACATGGTTCTGAATAAAATGCATTACTGGTGTTTATTGATCTGCGTGGGCCCTGCAATTGCTGCTTGCAGCTATATTTGGACCTTAAAATACCGTTGATAAATGTCAGTATGTGTTTGAACATGACCCCAACGAAAGTGCTTCATTGGACTTACCGAACTAACAAAATAGTCATATTGTGCAAAATGTTTCTTGCTGTTTTCTCATCAGACTGACCTAACTTTCCTTTTAATGAGCACATATTCTCTGATCTGGCAGGTGCTGTGGGAGATGCTGACAAGAGAGGTTCCATTTAAAGGACTGGAGGGACTGCAAGTGGCTTGGCTGGTGGTGGAGAAAAGTGAGGTACGAAACAATTACCTCTACATTGCTCTTAATAATGTTACATCAGGACAGCTTCACTTTTCCTGGGGTTCAGCAGACCAATAAACACCTGCCAGCTAGATTTCTCAGAAAATAAACCTGTCTTTAGTAAATAGAAATATGATGCAATCATGAATTCCGTTATGAAGTCAGCCCGGGTATTTTTAGCACTGGGATGTCAGGCCTCCTATACTGTTCTTGCCAGGACAAGCATTTGAAGAGCCAGTGTATGGTGTCTGTATATTGTAGATTGCAGATTGTCTGTATGTGTGTCTTTATCTGTGTGTGTGTGTGTGTGTGTGTGTGTGTGTGTGTGTGTGTGTGTGTGTGTGTGTGCGCACACTTTTATTTGTTTGCAGTTTTACGATAAAATATTTGCAACATTCACATCATTTACAGTTCTAGTGCTTTTAAAGTCCCTGCCAGGTCATTTCGAGTATATGATTATATCAGTGATTCATGTGCATGTTCACCGTTACTCCTCAACATAGTTTGGGATCTTTCCCAAAATAACATAGCCATAGATAGAGGGAGAAGGGGGTGGGGGGGTCAGCAGTTCCAGCATCATAAGTAAACACTACCGTATGACAGAGTTAAAAAACAACCACCTGATGTGATCAACCTTATATAGTTTGAAATAGTTCAAATTCAAACTTAAAAGCCATTTCTCATTTTCACTGCCTGTAGGTTTATTTATCTTTATTGTAACATATAAGGATAGTTCACTTTCTGGAGTGTTTGAATGTGTGATAATTTTTTTAAAAAGACGTTTAATTGCATTTCCTATGAGGCATGCTGCCTGACTGTACAGCACTCAAGGACATTGCACTGGTTCCTGTACGAACAGTAGTACACATGAAAGAAGCACCTCAAAGCAGCAACATATTGACAGGACTGAAAATGATTCCTGCTTGTGTAAAAAAAAAACTTGGGGGAAAAACTGACAATTTAATTTTCACCAAACTACCTTTAAACAACCCAGATCTGTTGAAAATGTGGCTAATTGTCTTCCAAAACGATCTCAGCACACCAGTTCACCTCTTTGACCTTTCAGCCTCTATCTGTTGCAACTCCTCCTAAGTGCAGGCTCAAATAAATAACGTTTCATAAATAAAGTTACTGTAACGTCCTTTTGTTTCATAGTCAGACATAATCATAGCTTCAATTTTAATTTGTAAGTAGCTTAGCTGATGTTAGGCATGCAATAGCACAGGCAGCTATCCCTTGGCCAGGCCAGTTTCATCTAAACCATGCCTCCTTAATCATGGGAGAGAAGAGCTTGCGCTGCTTATGAACTGAGAAAGAAAGAAGTACTGGCATGAAATGAAAACTGATGTTTCCTTTTATAATTGTGAATAAACTCAAAATCAATGGGCCTCATTCACCAACCATTCTACGAACAAATTTGTTCTTAAGACTTTCTTTAAAACGTTTTAATGAACATTACAATGGTGAGACAAAGAACAGCACCACTAGAGCCTTACATACCATTTTGGGGGTAAGTAAAACAATATCAAATTCTTCAAAATGGGTGAACTATCCCTTTAAAATGTATGTTCTTGCTTTAAATCACAAACCCATCAATGCCCACTTACCAGCCACTGTAAAACTGGTTGTAGAAACTTCTGTAAGTATCTACGTATACACTTCATCGCACACAAAAGCTTTCTGGACCAATCTGGCCAAAACCATACACTAAAACTGAAATAATATTGAAAATCACCAGAAAGCTATATTTAACATCTTCCAACAGTTGGAACTGAAAAGTACATCTCAGAAAAGTAGCCTTTCTTAATGCTGACATTCTGAGAGGTACAGAGAGCTGAGCATTACCTGTGTTGTAGTGACGTACAGTAAATGGCCTTAATGTTCTAACACTGACTGTGTTACAGAGGCTTACCATTCCCAGCAGCTGCCCAGTTAGTTTTGCCGTGCTGATGAGGAAGTGCTGGATGACTGAGCCCAAGGTAAGAATTTGTTGAATGGTTTTTATTTATGGAATGGATTGAATGTTGTATTCCTGTCTAGTTTGAGTGACATAAAGCACTCAATCTAGATAGCCCAGTCAGCTAGCCAGCTTGGTCAGTAGGACATTTCTCCAGTTAAAAAGCCCAAACATAATCATCTTTCTGCTTTAATATCTGTGACTAGATTTCATTGTTGCAATACTCCTTCACTGTATATTCATGCACCTGAATTAGGCGCATCCAATTATATTACAATGTGCTTTGCAAAGAAAAGCCATATCTCTTCCTCAGATATTGAGCCGTAAAGCCTCAAGTCTGAAACAGACTATTTTTGTATACAGTGTGTGTTTTACATAGAAAGTGAAGTAGCACCTAATTTTAGTTATTTCATGTTTAGTTTGGGTTTTAATTTGATATGTTTTTTAAACCAACAATGCTATCCTTTAAATGTAAATTTGCCTTTTGGCTCTATTATTTCAGCTGAATGTGAACAGATAGTGTATTTTTTTTTGTCCCAGGATAGACCAGTGTTCAAACAGATCCTGACAACTCTGGACTCCATGTCAAATGACAGCCAGCTTCCTGACCAGTGCAATTCCTTCCTACATAACAAGGCTCAGTGGAGGTGCTGTACCTTTTATCCATACAATTTTAACTATGGGTCAGTTATGAATGCTATTTTCCACAGCTAGAAGTCTGTTCGTGTCAACACATTAGCAAAACCTTACTGGATGTACCAGCAGAATCTTAGCAGAACTACTGATTGAATACAGCATGAATGCTATAACACAATTTGCACTCTATATAGATAGAGAGAGAATACCTTCCATCTGCCGTTACTTCCTACTACCATACATCACGTCTAAAAAGAATCCAAAAGTTGTTTGCTAGCGAAATTGCTTAATTAGGCTCAGGCAGCTGTAGGAGGATTTGGATCCAGCAGAGCCTGTGAACTAGCCATTAACTCAGCTTTATTTATGTGCTGCATTGCTTTCTGTCAGAACATTGCATTACATGATGAGGCCTTACTGTAAGATCTTAAATGTAAAATAAAATAACCCGTAAACCCCACTATCCTTGGGCACCTGCCAGTAATCTGTGATTCAGTGAAAGGCAGAGGGCATGGAACTGTGAGGTGGTGTGGGTGTGGTCACCCAGCTGGCAGCTGGTTAGGGCTGACTTCTCACTGACAGTTGAGAGGAATGCATCCTATGAGTCACCTGCAGGAAACAGGTGTCACAGGGGACAGTTATTACTCTAATTCTCGGCAAGATCTGAGCAGCTGTTCTGCCCTGGCTATGCTGATACAGTGTTCCTCGAGTGCCCCTAGTGGGGTGTACCTGACATGATTTAAGAGCCCCTTGTAGGCTGCTGCTGTGTTTGTCAGAGCCCCTTGTAAGCCACTGCTGCAATCTTGGCCCCTCACAAGTCTCTGCTACAGATTGATGCTACACTAATAAGCATTACAATAGGTGTAAGGGAGATCAGAGAGCACTACATCACCATACGCACATCGCAACACACGTACGCAAGCATGCACGCACACACCGACTTCTCCCATGTGACAAATGGAATGTTCAGTCCTGTTCATCCAGTGAGACACAGGCCCAGAAGGTTCTGGTAATGGTCTATATTAAGGCTGTCTGGAAACAGGCCAGGAGACTCCTCTACTGTCTATGTTTCCACTGCAGCTGTCTAAAGCAAAAGGAGAGACAGAGAGAAAAATAAATATGGAGGAGAGAGTAAGGTATAGAGAGAGGGCAGAAAGACAAGTAGGAAAACATAATGAAAAGAAGAGAAAGCGGTATGAGGAGAGAGAAAGTGTCAGGGAGAAAAGGAGGGCAGAGAGAGAACAAAAGTGCAAGAGCCAGTAGGAAATGTGAGATGTTGAAAAAGAAATGGGGGCAAGTGAATGGAATGGATGAGCGTGAAATTCCGAGGAAGTTTGTCAGGAAGGTGGCGAGCAAGAAAAGCAATTATTAGAGAAGTTTCAAGCACAAGTGGAAAGATTGTGGTGTGTGTGTTAGGGGGGGTCTAGTGGGATGGGGGCGGGAGGTTCAGTCTGCGTCACATTCCTGTTTATAAATATCTGCTGTGGGAGCTGACTGCCAGTGGCTCTGACTCAGCGTGAGTACCCATCATACACCACACAGCCCCACCTGCTGGGCAAAGCAGACCACGCTATGTGCTCAAATGTGTCTGCACAGTGTCAAGTCAATCACTCCACTCTTAGCCACTTATTTCTCAGGTTAGATTTCAGCTTGTTAGGGTGCCGAGACCATTCTGTTCAAGACTATTTAACTTTTAGAAACTTTTAAAATAAATTTTTGTATTTATCACTGTGTTGTAATGTTTAATGTTATTATACCTTATAGCTTCCCACTGAAAAAGAGAGCTCAGAGGCCAACAGGCTTCCTGGACAATTAATCATGTTGTAAATCACCCATTTTTGAGAATTGGGACAAATCATGTCCTACCAAAAATTCTTACAATTATTACTTAAAACAACAAATTAAATCCAAGTTCTTCCGGTGAAAATTTACACATTTAATTATTTATGTATGAAATAAATATCATTTATTTCATTTTTGGACTAGATAAATTTTAGTCCAAAAATTTTATTGGACTCGGGCCAGGAAACACCCTTGTCCCAGACAATAATTCACAATTTCAAAAACTTATAAATGTGTTAAAAGCCTTCCAAACCTAAAACGAACTAAATTTGACTCGTATAATCCTCTTTGTTTAAAAATATAATTTTAATGAAAATGTTGACCCTTCAAAGTTTTGTCCAAATTTTTGGCAACACCTTCAGATTTCTATAAACAGTCATAAAAAGGGTTAGCCATATTCAAAGGACCCCCGTCTCACTCCATAGTTTCACAGAACAAGGTTGCGTGATCAGTGTATATGCTTTATTATGGACAAAACAATTTTATAAATTTTTTGACATTACATTACATTACATTATAGGCATTTAGCAGACGCTCTTATCCAGAGCGACTTACACATAATTTGTTTTGCATTTATACATAGTATCCATTGATACAGCTGGATATATACTGAAGCAATACAGGTGAAGTACCTTGCTCAAGGGTACAACGGCAGTGTCCGACCTGGGAATCGAACCTGCAACCTTTCGGTTACAAACCCAGTTCCTTAACCATTATACCACACTGCCGCCCCAGTGTTTTGGAAAGGGCTTTGGACCCATAGATATCTACCGCCCTGTACGGATGAAAATATAGTAATTCCCACTTGAAAATTATGCAGACAAAACTGGTGATTGGTAGTTAAATATATCATTATTTTTTTTATTTAGAGCAGTGTACAATTTAGACATTTGGATAGATTTGAAGACACTAATGGACAACAGGGTACACTGCCTATATTTTGCATCATAGATTTGGTCGTTCTGCATATCATCCTCAGATTTTGCACACTTGCGGACATTGAGTTTATGATCCAGGAAATGTATAGATTTACCTGTTTCACTTACAATGGGGGAAATAAGTATTGGACACGTCAACAATTTTATTATCAAACATATTTCCAATGTAGCTATTCACATGAGATTTTGACCAGACATTGGTATTAACTCAATAAAACTACACAGCTAAAGAAATTGTAACGTTCCAATTCTTAAAACAAGTTATGTGCAATAAAGTGAAATGACACAGGAAAAAAGTATTGAACACGCTAAATTAAATGTATTTAATACTTGGTAGAAAAGCCATATTTTTAATATTTGGTTGCATATCCTTTGCATGCCATGACTTTATGATGTCTGTGACCCAACAACATCAAAAGGCTCTTGATATCGTATTTGCTGGTACTCTTACAAGCTATAATATAACAGCTCTGCATTTGAATGGATCTCTATGGGAATTGGGGGGAGACAAGATTTAGCTGTAAATTACACTGGAACAGTATAGAACACATGGTTGGCTAAGTGGCTCTAAGTAATCAAGGGTCTTATGTATTAAACAAGCCTTTAACCATAACTCTGCTGCCAGAAATACAGTAGATATGGATGGATAACTTGAAGGGTTTCTTCTCCTGACTTATTTTTCCATAGAGTTCAATAAGAAAATCTGTCCGGAGAAACAACCCTTAAAGTGATCCTTCCATATCTACTGTATTTATGGCAGCAGAGTGATGGTTAAAGGCTTGTTTAATACATCAGACCCTTGATGACTTAGAGCCACTTCGCCAACCATGTGTTCTATACTGTTCCAGTGTACTTTACAGCTAAATCTTGTCTCACCCTCCAATTCCCATAGAGATCCATTCAAATGCAGAGCTGTTATAGTATTGCTTGTAAAAGTATTAAATACATTTAATTTAGCGTGTTCAATACTTTTTCCTGTGTCATTTCACTTTATTGCACATAACTTTTTTAAAGAATTGGAACGTTACACTTTCTTTAGCTGTGTAGTTTTATTGAGTTAATACCAATGTCTGGTCAAAATCTCATGTGAATAGCTACATTGGAAATATGTTTGATAATAAAATTGTTGACGTGTCCAATATTTATTCCCCCCATTGTATGTAGCTCTCAGTATTTTGATGCAAACTAAAGAAAAACTATTATTTTTTGCATTTTTTCAAAGTTTCTTTGCATTTGTGGCACTTTATTTTGACTTAAATTATGAAAATAAACAAATCTATTGTATTGTAAATGGTACACCTGTCTTGTTTAATTTAAGCCATTTATCAAGTTTCTGTGATGCTCACACCTGGAGTTATACAACTTTAAACAGAGAAACCCCAAAATCGGTGGGAATTTACCAAATTTTCCATCTGCGCAAAGGGGTTAAACTGATCTTGCTCTCAATGTGATTGATTGATTGATTGATTGATTGATTGAGTAGTTAATTAAATAATCCAGGCCAATACCTTACTTTTTGATGGCATTCTTTTTACTTATGTTTAAAAATTTTAATTGCTGCTTTGCCTATATCCAGACTATTTGAGGCTGTTCTGCTTTTTCTCTGCTATTTGAGGCTGCTTTGTTCTCCATTCCTGAAACCAGGGCAAATTGACAACATTCTGTAGTGTAAATCATCTGAAAAAGCAGACGTTTTTCTGAAGTTTGTCATTTGCCTTTTGCCGCTCATGGCACTGAAAGCTGGTGCAATCTTCGGTAAACTGATTGATTAAGGTCTTTAAGTTACGCTGTACTCTTTGAGACCAATGAATTGCTGTTGTGTCTCTTAAATTATTTTAACTCGCAGTGAAGAATTTGCTGACACATGAGTCACAATTAAGATAAAGGGGATTACCTGCCATTGCAAAAGATAAGGAGACAGGTTGACAGGTTGCCATGTGGTCTGTGGGTATAATGACCCCAGCATGTTTAAGATTGAGAGTGTAACCATGCCCTCTGCAGGTGTGAGATTGAGGCCACGCTGGTGAGGCTGAAGAAGCTAGAGAGAGACCTGAGCACCAAGGAGCAGGAGCTCAAGGAGAGGGAGCAGCGACTCAAGATGTGGGAACGCAAGCTGATTGAGCAGTCCAACACCCCTGTGAGTCATTCAACACTGCCTGAGCACCGACACACTGAACACAAACACCCTGTGTGTCATTCAACATTGTCTGAACATAGACACACTGAACATCAACCACCTCGTGTGTCATGCAGCACTGTCTGAACACTGACACACTGAACACCAACCACCCTGTGTGTCATTCAGCACTGTCTGAACACTTACACACTGAACATCAACCACCCTGTTTGTCATTCAGCACTGTCTGAACACTGACACACTGAACACCAACCACCCTGTGTGTCATTCAGCACTGTCTGAACAGTGACACACTGAACATCAACACCCTGTGTGTCATTCAGCACTGTCTGAACACAGACACACTGAACTCCGACCACCCTGTGTGTCATTCAGCACTGTCTGAACACTGACACACTGAACATCAACCACCCTGTTTGTCATTCAACATTGTCTGAACACTGACACCCCTGTCAGTCATGTAACACTGCCCAAATAACAAAACACTAAACTCTCCTGTGAGTTACTTAACACTGCACACTGGATGCTAATACTTACCATTAACCGTCACTGATATACACATTAAATCCCCAGCCAATGAACATGGTCTCTACTCACAACTATGACTTTGTTCGTCCACAATTTGTGTTACATTATGCAATTAGGGTTGCAAAGGGGGATAGTTCTCCAGGTAACTTTCGGTAGCTTTAGGTAAGTTTCAGTAATTTTCGGTAATTTCTCACGCCTAACCTTCTTATTATGTTAGAATTTTACTGCCATTTGTGTTAAGGTAATATTACAGGTCAATATATAAAGAACGTTCCAAACTTTTTTTTTTACACGTATTTCCTAATTCTAATGTCAGAAAAGCATTTGCTGAAGAAAATCACCAATTTTTAATTGTACACAAAGTAATTTTGGGTCATTTAGACCTTAACATAATAGGAAGGCTAAACAAAGCTAATAAAACACAACAAGTTGAAGAAAACAATAAACCAAGTAAAATGTGCTGAACAGGCCCAGGTCCTTTCTGGAGAGGTTTCTGCAGCATATGGTACCATCACTGCCATTGCACGGCACCTTAATCTAGGTCAGGGGAAGGTTCTTATAAGTTTGGCAGAGAGTCAATGGCTTACGGGGCATTACAGTGCTGAGTGGGAGGTGAGTATGTGTAACTATAAAGAGCAGCTACAAATGTGCGTGTGGAATCTTCTCTTCATGAGAAAGGAATTCTGCTGTCCTACAGGTAAAAGTCATGCCCCAGATTTGAATGTTAGTGAAAAGATGAACTGATAAGGCGCACTGTTCTTGAGACAGTTTTGTTGCAGAATTATGTCAGATAGTATGTGCTGAAAGGGACAACCTGTGGGAATTCTTGGAAATATAGTTCCTCCCACTCAGACTCATTCATGGGCGGATTTTCTTTTGGTACTTACGCTTGAATCCACGCAGTTGGCCACTAGCACTGTCTCTTGTGCTTGCATTATGCTATGTGTTATTATTGGTGCTGTAGAATTAACTTAAAGGGTAATTCCTTTTTTTCCTACTTGGACCTATTTTTACATGCTATTCCCACCATGCTGTTTGGTAATAATAACAAATTTGTCACATCTTTATTTTTAGCGTTATGGTCACCCAAAGAACTGCTGCATTCTGCTATACCAGGGGTGGCCAATTCCAGGCCTCGCGGGCCGGTGTGTATGCAGGTTTTTACTGCCACCAGTTACCACGGTTCAATCAGCTAATTAGTCATACACACAATCACCGATTCACTTGTAAATTACAGAACGATAAAATGCTACAATACACGCATTGACGCATACCGGCACAAGAACATTCATCAGCTGCTTTTCATATCGCGGATTAAAATATCAGATCGTGTAAACGATTGGGCTAATTAAATAATTGTTAACTGGCGGCAGCAAAAACCTGCATACACACCGGCCCGCGAGGCCTGGAATTGGCCACCCCTGTGCTATACAGTATTTACATACAACCAGGTTCAATTTACTTAAAACAAGTCCAGTTTATCTAAACCTGTTATTTGAAAGGGAAAAATAGTGTGAAAGCTGATATGTATTAGCCAAAGTTAAAATTGAAATGTATTCTGTTGCATGCTCATTGAACTTACGGAATCAACCTACTTAACTACATACTATTCGGCGCACAAAAAAATGTATTGTTTACAGTGGTGTGTGGCTCACCTTTGATAAACTAACGTGGGAGATCCAAGTTGAAACCCAGTTGCAATGGCTGATTATTCGTCAGACTATGACGAGGATGTTGAGTCTCTTCACTTTGATGGCAACGCATATTTATTTGAACAAGAATATACAGACGGAAAGCTAAATTTAATTGAAGAGGATAGAAGGAGAACGGAGGCTGAGACAGAAAGACAGTCTTCTGTGTATTCCGGTAGGTCTGTTCTGCAAAAACAAAGAGCAGGCAACGGAATATATAAAAAATGTTAATCTCTGCAAATAAATTTCAACTTTGACACTCGTTTTCACTTCCAAATAAGATGTTTAGATAAACTGCACTTGTTTTAGGTAAATCGAAACTGTATCTAAATATGCCCCATCGCACTTCATTGTAAAGCAGAGCGGAGTGGTTCTTTGGGTGACCAAAACTTGAAAAAGAAAGATGTTACAAAATTATTATTAGTACCGATCAGCATGGAAACAGTACATAAAATAGGACCAAGTCGGGAAAAAAAATGGAATTACCCCTTAACCACCATTAGTGTGTCCCTTTTATGTCAGTGTGTCATTGCATGCTGTTCAGTTTCACATTGCTCAGAACCTGACTTGCCTTTACAATTTACAAGTGCATTTATTTTCTGCATTTACTTGCGATGTGTCATATGGACATCCAAACCCAGTTTCTGACTGATGTATTGTCTTTAGTTACTTTTTTTGCCTTGGTGTAAAGTTTGTAAACCATTGTGATCTTGCATAAGATAACAAGTATAGGTATCAGGACTGGAGCCGAATACGAGATGTGAAATCATCTAGGGCAGTTACGCCAAAAACATTCATTTGTTTTAATTCTGTTAATTTTTGTTTGGTATTATTAGTGTATTGTTTATTTGGCCTTTATTTAAGAAGGAAATCTGATCAAGTATAAATATATTTTGCAAGAGAGCTTTTTCAAATTCTGATCTGGCCGATTGGTTGGTTGGGTGTCCTTTATTCTCTGGCGGTTTCTCACATTTCTTTTTCATTGCCTTTCATTTTACCTTTTCTCTTGCATTTTCTGTTCATTTTAACTCTTGTGGTGTTTCTCAAATCATCACGCTGCCTTCTTGAAAAATGTCAAAAGTATTTAATATCTAATGGACCTCTGAATTTTCTCCTGGTGTTTGTGGTCTGAACCTAACCCTGCCTTTCTTTCCACCCTTTCTCTCTCTATCTCTCTTTCTCTTCTCTCCCTCTGCCTCCTCCTCTCCTAGCTTTTCTTACCTGTTGCTGCGAAGATCAGCGCGGAGTCATTCTATGAGTCTAAGACGGAGGAGTCGAACAGTTCTGAGATGTCGTGTCAGATCACGGCCTGCAGTAATGGGGAGGTAGGGGGGATTAGCCTGCAGGCCATAATGAAGGGCTTTGGGGACATGTTCTCCATGGAGCCTGTCCAGCACTCAGGCATGCAGGTCAACATGCAGGCTAAGCAGAACTCTTCCAAGTCCAAAAGTGTCAGAGAGGGACGCAAAATCAACATGGCCATTGGGATGGAGGCGTTCGGCTGGTCCGACGACAGCGACTAGCGCCCCTCTCCTCTGGAGGGGGGGCGGCGCTCCGAGGAGCAGGTGGGGTTAGAGCAATTGTCGTCCAACAACACTGGCCTTTGTTAAAACTGTCGCTACAGCTGCACTGCTACACCCTCATGGGAGGTCACAGCACCCCGGCTGAGAGTGGCTTCAGGACTCGCACGGTTGTCAGAAGTTTTTCGCTGCTCTTTTGATCAATCCCATTTATATCGAATGATTAACCATTTTCAAGGTGGTGTTTTTCACAAGAGCTATCATTTATTCCTTTTTTTGCATTTAATTCTATGGGAAGCCTCAATCACTTGATTTCTTTTTTAAAAGAGTGATCAGGCATATCAAAACCAATGGCAGCAGGCTTTAGAAATCTTTTGAATTCCTTCCTGGTGCTATGTATAGAATGTTTTAGGGGGCCGTATGCCTTCACAGTTCTTACAGATGTCAGCTGGTTCTAATGTACTGCATATATAGCGAGCCATGCTGTGCAGAAAGAGCCAAGAGAGGAAGCTGCATTGAAGAGGCAATAGATCCATAATAAAGTGACATTTCACTGACATTAAGATTGGCCCATTATAGGAGCAGATAGCAGGCGATGCAGTCTCCCGCCAGGACAGATTCTGAGACGGTCCCCACTGACCCCAGAGAACTCCTGTCGCGACAGTGGGAGCACACCGTCATCATAATTAGCGCCCAGCCCCCAAACGCTTTTGTTTCTGTTTGAGCTGTTGAACCTGAGAGGCCATGCACCACATGACACCTAATCATGTTGTTCCGTTTTGGTCACACGGTGGGCTTCCAGTCGACGTGTGCACTGAGGACGATACAGACCATAGGCTGCGAACACCTGCAGAAAGTATTCTACTACTGCACGGGGTGTGGGGACACACATATATATGCAACACTCATTGTATATGTTGGTGTCTGCATGGCTTCACCTCTCACTTTGTAACAGAACAGTGGAATTCTGTTCTACTTTCAATTCAATGTAATCTCAGACAAAATACAGTCTGTTGTATACCAAATAGTTCAAGAATATAAACCCAACGTACAGTATACAATACAAAACTCAATAAAACACTCAAATAATCACCCCAGTCCCTTTGCCCAACCCCACCACACATCACACCCCACCTACCAACCTGCCACCATCTCAGGGGGGAAGAAAGTGAAATATCCTCCAATGTCCTCAGGAGTTTAGTAAACTTAGTAAATAGTAAACATGCAGGAAACATAATACGATTTTAAAAAGTCCTGTACCAACTTTGTATACAGAGGTGTTGTGTGGGGTCATTATGACCCCAGGCTCTGAAGCTGTGTAAAACATAATAATATATACCACCTTTTTTATCTGTTTTTTTTTGTGTGGGTGATTTCCAGGTTTTAAACTTTCACTTACCTATGCCTCTAAAATGAGACATTTTTTAATATTTAGGGATAAAAGACGAGTCAATTGGGAGACATTAAGAAGGCGAGACACAAAGGGGTCGATTTACTAAGATTCCAAATAAGGGGTGTTATTTTGCGGGCGCAGCCAAAGTATTTTCACACTTTGCGGGTGATCAATTAAGAGTCATTATGTAAATTACTCCAGCCGCAAACAGCCATATTTTTGCGAGAGAGAGGTTTTGCGTGTTTGGAATGGTTATACTGTAAGAAAACGGTGAAAAGACTGGCAGTAATGTTGCAGTTTTTACAGTGTAGGTATAGGCTACTGTTGCACAGAACGAGCTGGTGGTTTATTACGTACTGTTTCACTGGATGTCTCTTTTGCCGGTAGTTACGGGAGTTTGTCAGGACTGAAATGATCATAACTATGCTTACTAGCACTAAGCCTACTCGTATGGAGGTAGATTTCTATCAAAAATAAACAAACACAAAAGTATAATCAACAATTATATTTACCATCCACACACACACACCTCTCAATTTGTGTTTCGTAAAAATAATCCACAAATGTGTTTTTGCCATCCGCACGCAAACACCTCTCAACTTGTGTTTCGTAAATCATAATTTGGATAAATGCAAAAATTATATTCACAAATGCAAATAACATTTTCAGATATGTTTCCAATGTTCACATTTACAAATCAAAAGCTTGGCTTGCGAACTGGCGAATCTACATTTGGCGATCGAAGCACACGCTTGATCTGCGGAATTTTGAGACGAATATTCCGCAGTTTTTTCCCGTGTTGATTTACGCTTAACTTGTGATTCACACACAAAACTTCTTCTTCGGCGCTACCTAACACGGCGATAAGTGTTTTCGGCTCATCGCCGTCCCTTTTACATTAAAAGTTTTTAAAAAGCCAACATTAGCTTGGTTTCCAAATCTTTCTCAATGATAGAAACCAGAGATGTAAAACCATTGATAGGAACTAGGTAGTACAACACTATGAGCTAAAATAAGGAACACTCCATGCAATTTGAATTATCATTTTAATACTAATACTAGCTAGCTAGCTGAACAAATAAAAGATTTCATAGGAGACATCGGTATCAGTGAGAATAGCTGTCAAATTAATTTAATTGGCTACAATACTTCACATGGTTGAGTTTGTTTTACATAATCTTTCCCATGAGGGGCGAAAAAGTTATGTAGCTACTGTGTACGGACCTACTCCTCTGTAATGTAATCTAGCTAGCTAGCTACATGCAATCTGATAAGAGTTTTGTGCAATGACTGTTTAAAAAACTTTCCATCGCAAAGATAATGTGCTGTTTTGGCCACTTGTTCTGATGAGCCGAACACACATCGTCTTGTTAGGTAGCGCCGAAGAAGAATAAGTTTTGCGTGTGAATCACAAGTTAAGCATGTGTGAATCGACACGGAAAAACAGCGGAATATTTGTCTCAAAATTCCGTACGTAAATGCAAGCAGATCAAGCGTGTCCTTCGATCGCCTAATGTAGATTCGCAAGCCAAGCGTTTGATTTGTAAATGTGAACATTGGAAACATATCAGAAAATTTTATTTGCATTTGTGAATATAATTTTTGCATTCAACCAAATGATGATTTACGAAACACAAGTTGAGAGGTGTTTGTGTGTGGATGGCAAACACATTTGTGGATTATACCTATGAACACAAATTGAGAGGTGTGTTATACTTTTGTGTTTGTTTGTTTTTGATAGAAATCTACCTCCATATACTCGCGCTGTAAGTGTCACATAAAATCACATTTCCATTTGATCATGGGTTTTATTTTTTATAAAGTTTTGAATTGCTTATTATTCACTGTTTGTTATAATAGACGTTGTATTGTTTGTTTATTTCAAATATTACCATTGTATTCTGTAACATGCTTTGCTTCATGATTTAAAATAAATATTCTTACTTAGGCTATCCACAAATTCTCTCTGGCAAACCGGAGCTTTAGAATGTAGACAGAAGTGAATTGACATTGACTTCTTGTTTACTTCACTGCAGTGGTGATAAAACTTACAAGTAGTAAGTGTATTGTTAGTCTTTATTGATCACCGTATGAGGCTTGAATGATGAAGCTTGCAGAAACCAACAGAACCAAACCGTAATTATTTTTTTTACTTTTAACGTTCAATCGAACGGTAAAAGTGAAAGCCTTCGATTGTGGTCCGCGGCAAAATGAATAATTAGCCCCCATTGTTACGCAATCATTCAGAACGCTTAGTTATGGATATTCCAAACACACCCGCGCTGTCTTGCTACAATGACTGCCATTTTATCGATTCCGTGTCTTTTAATACCTGCTTTCCATTTGTACTAAAATGCACCCGCAAATACATTTCTCAAACGTCCTTTCGAGTTTAGTAAATCAAATTACACATGCTAAAGTAATCTATTTGCATGACCACCTCCCAGTATTTTGTGAAATAATATAGAGACGCCCATTTTTGCATATTCATCCAGGCTAATCTGTACACATTAGAAATTAACTTATTTTAATGTATCTTTAAATTTTAGCACACGCAATCCTCTTTACACCTTCTTAGTTGATCACCTCAGACGATTTTTTGTGGGTGATAACAGTTTCACACGTGTTTTTGTACACGCAAACCTTTAGTAAATCGACCCCAAAGTGTCAAAATTATTGTATTACAATAAGTTTGTGTCGGTTCAATTTGACCCAAAACATAAAAGGCGTCATACAATTTTTACATAATAGGAGGGTTAAAATGCAGTCCTTTCGGTATGAACTGTCAATTTTTCAACATCAATATAATATGTAATAATATTTAACACATTTTTACTTATATTAATGTAGCTGTGTTAAAATGTGGTGCTTAAATTTCAGCTTTTTAAATTTGAAGTAGGTATGTGACCTATACACAGGCACTTTGATCAGACAGTGGCTACTTTAGTATTAATTGTATAGAAAATGTTTGTTTGCTTTTAAGCAAACACAGTTTTGAACACAGGCCAGTGTTTGGGTTGATTGCGTCCAAACCAAGCTTTTAGGATGCCCCCCCCCCCCCCGTATCAAGGTTATGTCTAAATCTTTAGAAAACACTGCATGTATGAACTGCCTTTGAGATCTTTACAGCATTCCAGACAGTTAGTCAGGAGTGCTTTTCCATTAGAGTCCAGCATGATCCCTAGCTTGTTTAACCAAAACAGTGTGGCCTCCTCATGAGCACTCACAGTCATCGAAAGAAGTAGCTAGCAAAGACTCACTGAAAAGGATTTCTGTGTGGAACGTTGAAAAAAAATGTTTTTGTTTCTTTCTGACTCAGTTCAGCAATAGTGATTGACATACCATAGGATCATGGGTAATGAAGGAAGCAGCTTTTGGTGGAAGTTAAATAAAGTCTCAGTGGAGGTGGAGCTGAAGCTTTGAAATGGAAGCTCCAGCTCAGCTGAAAGCATTTCTCCCCTGAGTTGGTTGTATGTATTTGCTTTTTAACCATGCTAAAAAAGCATGTCTGTTACCATTGGTAAAATTTTAGTAAAGTTACCAGGATTGTCTTGTATGTTTTGTGCAAAATTCAACCACTTAGAAGATTTTCCTTTCAAGTATTAATATATACAATTGCAGTTTTGTTTTGCAGAATTAGCTCCAATAATTATTCCCCAGATATTACACTTTGACACCTATTTATGTTCCACGGCTTTTTAACAGGCCCTTTGATGTGAATTTATTTTTCTGCTTTGTCCTCTCTGTTCTTTTTTCAATAAACATTTGACATGAAAACCCTACATCCTGCTTCTTTCTTAGTGTTCCTTGTTTTCCCATATTACTTGTATTTCCTCTACCTTCCTGGATTTCTCCGAAAGAAACTAGAGAGTTCATTCTTGGCCATGTGTGAATTTCTTGGCTGCAAACTTGATTGTGACTGGAGTTTCCCATGCATGCCAATGTTTTTGAAATGTTGAAAATCACATATACCCTGTTAATCCTGTTTTACCTAATGGTAACTTGCAATTGGTTCCACACTATCTGCAAAAATGTGTTATTACCATTTTCTTTTAAAATGATCAGTTACATATACCAAGTGCCAAGTCTGATTTTTAGGCTTTAGTCAGTAACAGCAACATGCCTGGGGCCTTCAAGGCAGCATGTGGCTGAAAGACTTTTCAGGAAAAGATTAGCCCTTCTGTTTGGTGACCCTAGCAGGGGAGGAGAGAAACTGAGCAATACAGTGAGAATTGAAGATATGTGGAACTTTGTATCTGAAGCAGGAGGAACTAAACCATTTGTATCTGAAATAGGAATCAACCATCAGGAATCGTGACATAGATTCATTTCAAAAGTGGTAGAAACTCTTTGTATTTGTCAGAGGGGGAGGGGGTATGAATGATGTTACCTCAGAAGGTGATTGGGGACACATCGACCCTGTCTCCACACAAAATTATACCCCAATTAATCTATTGCTCTGCAATGTTGTAAAGATGTACTTTACAAGTGAAATATTTGGTGATCAATTTTAATCCCAAGCAGTGTGAGGTGATTAGGTCACTTCTGATGTGGGAAAATTGTATTACTACAGCTTGCGCTTTATTGCAGGAGGTCTGCTTTAAGTGAACTAGTGAACTCTCTGAGCAGTAAGTACTGTACTGGGCTATGAATGGACTTTCATTTACTGAGCAATTTGTGCTGACTCCCCCATCCACTGTTGATATGGATCTGTTTCCCATTGTCAACAATGTGCTTTGGATTTTAACAAAATGATGCAAGTCATTTGTGAAATACGGAAGGGCTCCACGAAGTTCAATATCATGTCATTTTAATTAAATGGTGTATGTAATGGAACTTTGGCGACAGGTGAGATCTTTATGTTGTTTACTTTCGAAAGGCTCTTGCATAGTGCTGGAGCAAGCGGAAGATTCACCCATATTTACAGCGGTTTACAATGGCACAGAGGAGACGGTTTTCATATCACTGAAATTTTTAAATGCTGCCTTTGAAACTATCTGAGAGAGATGGTGTTTCCCCACATGTGCGGCCGTTATCAGACGATGCCAATCAAAAAGAGAATTTGGCGCAATAATTCATTCAGTCAGATATTCTCTCTTCAGTTTTCCGGTGCAATAATCTTGTCACCACATACTGTTTGAATAATACTGTTTCAGGCAAATGATTATTTTTGCAGATGATTTTCTGTCTAATTACACTAAGTGGTCAATAAATTGCCTGCCAGCAAGATAGGCCAAGAAAGACAGACATACTACATTCTTTCAAAATAATTTTCTGTTTTTTGAACCTTTAACCTAGTCATGTGAATTCAGAAACAGGAGATATTGTATAAAGAATTAATTTCAGATATAATTTAAATCCAGAAGATCTCATTGGTCACAATTGTGCTGTTAATTGGATACAAGGCACTGCTCTGGGCCAGTTCTTTCAGCATTATTTCAAAATCAAATTTGACTGATTGGCTAATCAATCACTCCAGCAGAAAATAATTATGTCCATCTCCGTCTGGTTTTTAAATTTTCAGTTTGGAATGGTTGGTCAGGCCTATAGGCCTTCCCTATTCCTGCAGCCTCCTTTGTCAATTTGAGAAGACAAACACTAGGATGTGCGTCCTCATGCGCAACTCTTTTTAACTGAGCACCCAATATCCAAGATGAGTTGCTATTCACAAACCCTTCCTGCCTGGGTGACAATACGGGCAATTATTTGGATTATGCATCATCCAAAGTGACACCTTTCTACAGTCAGCACTGGTGTGGCTCAGATTTGGCCTGGGCTATGTGTCGCATCACTACAGTAAGTGCAAAAATTCCCTCAATGGGAAGCACCACCCCTTTTATATACAGTACAGTGCAGTCCAGTGACACACATTTTGTTGTTTTGGCTGTACTCCAGCACATTGGATTTATATGGAGCAGCAACTATGAGGTTAAAGTGCAGACTTTCAGCTTTAATTTTAGGGTGTTTATATCCATATTAGGTGAACCGTGTAGCGATTATTGTCATAGTTATTGGCAGCTTTGGCTGTTCTGCAGTTGTTATTCCTTTTGTTGTTATCGGGGCGCTCTATCTGATTTTTTCCGCCTCCGTTCTGGTGTTTGGTTCTCACCCGGCTATTATTCCTCAAACCTGTTTTGGGTTTCCTGCCGGTTATAAATAGCCCAGGACTTCCACTTTCCGGCACTTCGAGATTGTCTATGCTATTTGACAAACAAAGTCGGTACAGTACAGGATTCAAGTGACCTTTTCTCTTTTAAGTTTTGCTTAAGAGATACAAGGGACTTGCTTTAGTTTCTAGAGTTATTCCTTACTGGAATTGTTTTTCTCTTAGTTGCTGTCTGTCCCTCGCTTTGGTTTACATTCTGTTCTCGTTGAGGCAGATTGCATGTTTTTTTATTTTTCTCTTCTGTACACTCCCGCATTGAGAGCAAGAGAATTATTTTATTTTTCTGTTTTACTTATCGTTTGTTTTTTTATCTCTGTCATTCACTTGCTCATATTGTAAGGTTTTTTTTTTCCACTCGATTCACGAGTACGCCCTGTTATTTTTTTGTTTTTTTGTTTTGGCTTAGGGCCTGGGGTGTTTTCTATTCTCCATTCCTTGGTTATTCATATAGATATACATTCAAGCCGGAAATTCTGCACACCCCTTTCACCTTCTCCACGTTTTATTACGTTACAGACTTATACTACAATAAATTGAGTTCATTTTTTGCCTCAAACATCTACACACAATAGCCAATAATGACGAAGTGAAAACAGGTTTTTAGAAAATATGCAATTTTATTTTACTGACAAAAATAGGTTATTTGGGGGTTACATATCTGTACACACCCAGCCTAATACTTGGTTGCTGCACCTTTGGCAGCGATTACAGCTTCAAGACATCTTGGGAAAGAAGCTACGAGCTTGGCACACTTGTTTCTGGACATTTTTGCCCATTCCTCTTTGCATATCCTTGCAAGCTCCGTCAGGTTGGATTTGGGTCGTTGTCATGTTGGAAGGTAAACCTTTGCCCCAGTCTGAGGTCCAGAGCGCTCTGGAGCAGGTTTTCTTCAAGGATCTCAGTGTACTTAGCTGCATTCATCTTTCCCTCTATCAGGGACTAGTCGCCCCGTTCCCGCTGCTGAAAAACATCCCCACATCATGATGCTGCCACCGCCATGCTTCACTGTAGGGATGGTATTAGCCAGGTGATGAGCGGTGCCTGGTTTCCTCAAGACGTGGCGCTTGGTATTCAGGCCAAAAAGTTCCATTTTGGATTCATCAGACCAGAGAATCTTGATTCTCATGGTTTGAGAGTCCTCTAGGTGCCTTTTGGCAAACTCCAAGCGGGCTGTGATGTGCCTTTTACGAAGGAGGGGCTTCCGTCTGGCCACTCTACCATAAAGGCCTGATTGGTGGAGTGCTGTCTGGATGGTTGATCTTCTTAAAGGTTTTCCCATCTCCACAAGAATACACTGGAGCTCTGTCAGTACTTGAAAATAAGATATTGAGTGTTTTGATGTTGTTGGGTCACAGACATCAGTTATGGTATGCAAAGGATTTGCAACCAAATATGAAATATGATTACTTTATTTAAGTTTATGTTAATTTGCCCAATTACTTTTGGTGGGGAGGGGAGTATGTATAAAAAGGGATACAATTGCTACAAGCAGTACACGGTTCTCCATACCCTCAAATTAAATTTTGGCTCGGATATGCTTCCATACATAACAATATCCACCGTGCCTTGTTAAATGTTCCCCACTGGCTGCATACAAGCTTGCCTAGTCTTGTTTTGAGAAAAAATGAATAATAATATATATATATATTTTTTTTTTTCTTCTCAATTTAGTAGCCAATTGAACCCCTATTCTAATTCAATTCTCCCCATGTAGCAACCGCTAGAGAATCACCGCTACACAACCCCGTCAGCCGGCAGTAGGACGGAAGGGCGCCACATCCTCTTTAAGGCGCGACTCCTCCTAAGGCTCCTGACCGTGATTCCAACTCGACCAGGGCCACTATGCGCGCAACGATTCTCTCCGAGAAAAGATTAGATGTTTTTGAGTGGAAAGTCACATTGATAAACAACAAAGACATTTTTTCTAGCCTTGTTTACACATATTTTCCATGGTTGCCAATAATTCTGGTGGGCACTGTATATATACTGAGAAAAACAAATGTGTTATGTTTTGTCATTATTTTTTCATTGAAAAAATAAGTGAATCTGCCACAAAGAATACGATCTTAACTTTACAGTACTGCATTAAATAATACTACAAATACTAAGAAGTTCAGCTTTATGATATGAATAAAAAATCACAGCATTGAGTTTATGTGTTGTTATAAAGGACTTACCATTTCTCTGTACTATTGCTGTACTATCTCCTTTTCTCCTACAGCTTCTCCCAACCCTCAATATCTATGCCTGGACAGAAGAGCATGTGGTGAGTTACACAAATGTGGCCTTTGGCATATCTCTCCTCACAATATAAGAAATCTCAACAAAAAATGTTTTCAACGTAAATAAAAATGTCAAGTTACTCGCGCATAGCCTACAAAGCATTGCCTGTAAGTAATTAATTCCACCTTTCAAAAACTAGGCCTGCCTTTAAAAGTATTGATATCAAAATGTGGCCAAGTTACATCAAACAATATTGCTTATCGCAGCTCACACTAATTAACCTAGATAGGATAGTTCTGGATAGGTTTGTAAAATGCAATATGTAGGCTATTTTCTAGATCAAAATACTTCTCATTTTTATCTGTATTTATTTATTCATACCCCTCTTCTCTATTGTAAATTATGTTTCTTGGTATAAATGTCTGTTTGTGAATTGTAGAGAAATTTGCAGCAACAGCAAACATTTTAAAACCTGTACATTTTCTAATGTAAACTTGACAACAAAGTATAAACATATATTTTCTGGAGTGTAATTAATCTATAACTGTTGAAAACATTTGTTGAAATCATGTGTTGTTCCATGAGGCCATTTTTGTTATTTGGCACTTTAATTACCACATTCTCTTGAGATGGTAAGATGAAAAAACACAGGGCCAAGTTACATTAAATAATTTAGTAAAAATTGGATAACATTCCTTTTGAATAGAGCTAGTTTAATTCGTGTGAGCTGCGATAGGCAATATTGTTTGTTGTAACTTGGCCACATTTTGATAACAATACTTTTAAAGGCAGGCCTACTTTTTGAAAGATGGAATTAATGATTTACAGTGTTTTGTAGTTGTGAGTAACTTTGTATTTGGTAAGTGATGATGATGATGCATAAAGATAATGGCATCGAGAGAGACATGGATACATAAGTAATGCAGACACACATGCATTATAGCTCAAAGAAAGACAAATGCGTGGATTCTGTCCTTTACCATGAACTATGAAGAAATGTTTGCAGTCATTTTAAATGGATGACAGTACGTATTTTAATTGGTTGTATACACGGTAGACATAGCCTAGTTAGGCTACTGATGCAAAGCCTAGCCTACAAAGCACTACAGCTAACTTAAAACTTTGTATTTGTAAGGTAGTTAACTGGCTAGTTAAAGCAACATTAGGTAATAACAGCGATTGTTGTCTCTTTAAAATAAAAAAATCAGTCCTGAAATCCATATGCCTTTTGTGACTTTTCCTAAATACATTGTGATATAGGGCTTTATTTTCTGGCTGGCGCATGGCGGATGGCGAGCCAGCACATTGGCAAAGAGACATTTTTGGCATGTATTTTCACGCTTCTGAGCCCGTTTGACTCGCCGTGTGCCGAAGTGAAAGTTGCTGGTGGAGGTGTGTCAGTCCAGATCGAACAGCGAACATGCAAATTTGTGGCTCTATTTTCCGGCCGATGGTGAGCTGTCACTGGCGAAGTTGCAAATTTCGTCACGGATGTGCATGCCACTGAGCCCGTTTAGTAATTTGGTGACTCGCTGAAGTGGGAGGGAAGCTGCTGTTGGGGGGTGTGTCTGTCAAGGGAGCAGCCCAGTTAAATTTTAGTGCAATGGAATGCAATTTTGGGGTAAGATTAGACCATGATTCGTGCTTGCACTGCCCACCAGGTGAGACCACATTTACGGTGCAAATTGCACCACATCGTATGGCAAGTTTCTCATTTCGGGGCTTTCCCGAGCAATGCGTGCAGGAACCTATTAAAAAGCCAAATAACCATTTTGTGCATCATATGCGGTCCAATCTGGTCTAAATCCCCCAAGCAGGAAAAATGTATACTTTGCATTTATTGTTCTTTGTCTTTTTTCTTTTTTATGTTAGGCTAATCCCTGTATTTATTTATGTTTTTAATTGTTTATTGTTATTATACTGCACTGTGGTCCGGGTTACTGTATTCTTTCTTACACCCGTCTGTAATGAGAAGAATGACCAACTTGGTACATACATTCACTCTTATTGCACATATAGCAATAAAAACATACCTTTTAACTCTATTACCTACATTCAATTAAATCAATGCAAAATGGATATCGTCGTCCACTGCAGTCGTAGTCAAAAATTGACAGTGGGTGCACTCGTTATGCAAGCGGGCGGCCTCCCGACCACGACCAAATGGGCTTGTTCTGCTTGTTTTTCAAGTGCTCCTCGGAAGCTCCTATTTTCCAGTTGCAAAATCGTAATTACGAGGTTGACGCATTCACATGCTCCGAAATCGGAATTAGGTGGTCAATTGGCTAAATGTTTCTTTTGATCCTTTAAGGACAAATAAACATACAGAGAGCTGTTATCACTTTATGCATGAGAAAGAAGAGGAAAGGAAGCATATGAGGAGAGCAATTTATGATATATTAAAGAATATTTTACTAAATGGTTGTGTGCTATGTATGCGTGACCATCAATATGATAATCTGCTGCTTGGTTGCATTGTCATACGTGAATTTATCCCATTTCGATTTGGCTACTGAAATAGAAGCTTCCGAGGAGCACTTGAAGGATAGAGAGGTAAAAGGTCAGTGGTGAAACGTCACAACTCGGGAACTCGGGTAGCAAAATTATCTCTGATTTTCCCACTCGTAATTTCCGACTTGGAGATTTGTTCAAGTGCAACTTGCATGTCGGAAATTCGTATTTACTATAATTCCGACAACACTGGAAGGCATCATGAAAAGAACTGAAAAGAGTTAATTTTATTAGCTATGGTTGAACCCAGGCTGAAGCACACCCACTGATAAATATTCAGCATAACCCAGCCAATTTTCAACCTGCGCAAAAATAGCAAAATTCAATAGCCACGCCCAGTCTGCCATGCGCTATGACATTGATGTTGATGTCTCGCCGCACGCCATGCGCTTGCCCGAAAATAGAGCCCATAACGTGACTATCAATATTGCATGAGGAAAAGTTATGAACACTTACGGAAATGGTTCCGACATGTAGGCTATCTTGCAGTATGCTCTGGTCATGCGTGTACTGGCATAGGCTACTTAGTGTTCCGTAGTAGGCTAAATGTAATCATTATTACACTATAGTTGTAGGCTATGAATTATGCTAGCCGTTCAGCTAACGCAAATAATTATCATTGATACTGCATATGGCAGTGCTAGCTGTAACTGTTTAACAGTATTCTAACTGTGTAAAGTGACATTGCCAGACATATTTTCCAGCTATCTCTGCGTATCAGAAAGGAAGACAGTAGCTTACTATTGTCAAAGAAAGTAGCCTACCACAGATTATTATTCTTAGTACTATCATAATTCATAGTGTTTGCAGTACATTGTCCACTGAAGTATGACATGTTCAGAGTAGGGATGTTCCTAACGACTAATTCCCCTGATGTTTAAACGGAAGTTTAAACTTAGACTAGTCGACTAGTCTAAAAGTAAGAAAACACTCAGAAAACAGTCAAAATTGAGCACAATTTAATCTATAAGGTTAAACATTGTCCGAAAAAATATTGCGTATATTATAAGAGCCATTTGAAACCGTTAATCACATTCTTCAATAACCAAATCGTATTTTAAATGCCGCTGAAATGTGTGGCACTTTGCGCCTTGCATTATGAACATTGCACATTATCCTACAAAACATGACAACAACTCACTAAATAAAAGTTAACAAATAACATTTATTGAAAACAATATTCAACGTAACAAAACATTTTTAGGAAACGTGCCTGATTATTACAACGGCATTTTCATTGGGTGAACGCGATCGCATAGCAAATACAGTAAAAAATAATCATCGGTCATCAGAAAAACTACCAATAATAGGCCCACAAAAAAATAACAATTAGGCCTACCGATCGACGTGATATTAGATTAGTTTTATTGGGTTATTCAACAACGCGATAGGCCTACTTACTCTTTCCACCTCGCTGGTTTAACTTGCAGGGCGAACAGGCTAATGCGTTTTGTTTCTTTCCTCCGTTTCTTTTTTTTTTTTTTAATCCGGTGTTGTTAACATTAGTAACGGATGCTCGTTTTTTTATAAAGCAACATTTTACCAGGAAAACATGACATTTCAGTGCAAATTATGTCAATATGTAATTTAAATGTGTACATTAATAAAATAATAAGTTTAACCGACTAGTATTGCTGGTGCCGACTAGCGAGGGTAGCAACGTTTAATCGACTAGTCGACTAAACGCGCACATCCCTAGTTCAGAGGCTATAGTAAATGGTCAAATTTGTTCTCATACCGTGTAATGTTACCTGCAGTGGTGTCGTCTGTGAAACATCGAACAGTCTTTGCCTTTTCAATAAAAAGTGAAAATGAAAATACCTTATTATAAATGAAAAGTATAACATTTGCACATTGTTTGTATCAAAAATAAATGTGCCCTTTGGTACCTGGCGGGGATCAAACCCAGACCTCGCGCATACAAAGCCTGAACGCTGACCACTAGGCCAACATTGGTTCATGGTAATATATAGCTAAATATACAAGTTTTGTCTGTGTATCCTGCGATACTCTGATGATTCATCAGGCGTTATCACTTGATCATATGATAACGGGGGAGAATTATCCAATGGGGAGAATTATTGTTGGAGGGTATGGATCACTTTTGATGACAAATTCAGCAGGAAAAAGAAGAAGAGGAAGAAGAAAAATGGCAAAATAGCCCAAGTTTGGGGCTTTATTGTGTGGATGTGTGTTGTATCTGAATTCTGTGAGGTCAGAACGTATAGAAGTAACATTTTTTAAGGGCTGAAAGTCTGTGGTCATTGTGGTTATTTCTGTAGGAAAACCTGAAAAGTGCCAAACTCTCATGCTGTATAGGTATGGCGCATGCCCCGCCAACTTGGCGGATGGCATACCTGTTATCCCAATTATTGTTATATTTAATAATGGCGATGCTGGCATAAATGTATGATTCAAAGTCAAGGACGAGGACTTCCATGTGGTAGGATTTATCTCAGCCTTGAATCATTAATGCATGTAAATCTGTAAATTAGATACTACGTTCTGATTTTTATTTTGTCTTCCACAGCATTTCTGGATGGGGCAGATTTTTGGGGCAGGTGGGTTAATGTGCATGACAATCTCTGTTTATGAATAACAAATAAAATCTCCTAAATTAGGAGCCAGTTACAGCTTTTGGAAATATGTATGTGCCTGCTTGTATGTCTGTTTTTCCCTTGTTTCCAGACAAGGGGGCATGTGACATGCAGATGTATGCAGACCTGTTTAAGGAGAACCACATCACAGGGAGGAGGTTGCTCCTGCTCACAGAGACAGACATGAAAGACCTGGGGGTCAGGTCAAAGGGTCACATCATTCATCTTAAGGTACTAAACCCTCCACCCCAGCACAACCACCCTGACCAGTGCGTCGCCATACACTGTATCCTACTGTACATTACAAACACTACAGGACCTATCACAACCAAATGGAGAAGTATAGTTATTCTGTTTAGTCCTGTAATTAATGTGTCTGTCCTGTAGGACATTTTAGTCAAATCATTTTATCTGCTGTGATACTTTGTACTATGGCTGTATTATCACCTTCCTGATAACAGGTTTCACATAACCTGCCTTATTTCTGTACGTACACAGGAACAAATTATTTACTTTAGTATTTCATCTCGACTCCCATGACAGCATGATCAGGGAATGAACACTCTAATGCTGCTTTTTCACTACAGTGCAGACCCATACCAAGCCATGGCGAGACGATGGCCCTTGTCCTTTTCCACATCATTCAAAGCGGTTATACCCGAGTAAACCTGAGCCATAGCGTGAAACTTTTTGGCCCTTCTTCAAAACAGTTCTATCCGAGCTGTGTTGTGTAGCGGCAGTTGCTATGCGACACGTTGCTCAAACCACACCTTTGCACGGATCGAATACTGTTTTATGGAAATTAAACTGAACCGTGCGGAGATCACAGGTCTGTTCAACTCGGTACGGGTCGGGTCGTATACACCGGATATGGAAAAGCGGCATAAATAAGTGATGTAGGACTTCTTAAATGAGGAGTAAAGCTGGGAACAGGTGCATAATAATTGGTGTTTGGTTTCTCTTTTCAGAGTGAGATTGAAAAGTTAACCAATGATTACTTGGGGTTGTTCCATTTCCCGCCATTAAGGAAGGTAAACTCTGACAATGCTAGTGTTCTTTATATGTCATAATGGCTGCCACATCATTTGCCATATCTGAGTGTCCTGTATGGGCAACAACTCTATCCACAGTATGAGGGGGCAGAAGAGGAGGAGGATGAGAAGAAGGTTATTGGCCTGGAGTTAGTCTTTGGCTACCACTGGAAACCTGGTACAGGTCCAAAGGTACACCTCCTGCTGGTAGAATTACTAAAGTGATCACCAAAGTCACTGGAAATAAAAAAATTGTCAACGGATAGAAAGACAATATTTTGTGCATTTTAAATTAAACATTACCCATCAGTACACATATTCATTGTTCTGACAGTTGTAAATACCTATCATTTTGAATATATTATGTTATTTATGTCTCATTTCCGTTACAGAAACACAACCTGTTGTGATCATTGTAGTTAATAAACAGTCAGTGCTAATTGAATCTGAGGCTTTCGTTCAATGTCAGTATGGTGGTTCTATGTATCTGGAAAACGTGCAATTTTTATATTCATATTATAAGGTGCCTATTATTGTCCCCATCAACCACAGGCAAATATCGACCACTGTCATGTTAAGCATGTTTTCTTTTGCACAACAAAACATTTATTGCTCTTTTTTACATTTAAAAAAGAAATTAAATAGGCTACATAAATAAATCTTTCATCTAAAGCAATGCTTCAAATTCATTCCCACTTGCTCCAGGTCTTTTGTCCGGGTCTTAAAAAGAGTGGAGGAGGCTGCTGCAGCACTTGGCTGTTTGAATATAATCAAAAATGCCCCATTCAGCCAGAAGTCATTTTCTTTTTAAAAGGCAAATGTTATTTAATCTTTCAGCTGTTCATTGTCCCATCATAAATAGTCTCTTTTCAGTGCATTCGGTGGGGCTGAAACGAGCCCGCTAATTGCCTCCCATTTCAACTGACATGTGGTGGTTTAGTGGGGAGAAAACACAGCAGGGAGAAGGAAACAGGAGGCTGAGAAAATGAGAGCTAATTATTTTTCCCTGCCTGGTGTCAGGTCTCGTGTCAGCCTTGTTTTTACAAACTGGAAGGTTTTTTGCACTAAATAAAACAAACCCGCGCCATGTTTTTTTTCACCCCTCTTCGCTGGCGGTGTCATGGAAGCAGCTGCACTTCTCAAACACAAAATGAGGGCCTTGCAATTGTGCGGCGACCATCTGACAGCCACCGAGGGTCCCTGCTAATGAGGATATCACCGCGCTGCCAAGCGAAAGGTGCTGAATTATGTATGAATCTTCATTAGAAGCGCTCTGGTCCTGTGCATCATTACCAGACATTGTTTCTGCCGGAGTGATTAGACCGATCGTGGACTGCACACCCCAGAGCGACTCGACAGGGCCGGCGCAGGGTCGTTAGAGTATCTGTGAGCCAACAGCTCCCCGACGCTTCTACTTTGAATCCCATCAAGCCCCTTGGGACAACAGCGGAGTGGGTCGTGACTTATCTGGTGAGGGCGTTAGCATCACTCTGTGATTTGTTCCCCTGTGATCCCCGCGATACAGATTGGCCGGGATCATGAACTCTGCATGCTTAAACTGTGACCTGTGGCATAATATCGTAGCTGCAATGTAGGAAAGATAGAAAAGTGGGAATCATTATTCCTTTGTCAGCATGCAAAGCGCTGGACTACTGTGGTGAGGTGCACGGTTCTTACTGAGAGATCTTCCCGCGATCTCAGTCATAATGTATTAGTCACTGGAAGACAGCATACAGGCACAATATTATGCTATCAATATACTTCAGCAGTTCAGGTGTTGGGAACAAAGAACAAAAGTTTTTTTTTTTAACGTTTTTTTTTTACAACACTGGCAGATACTGTAGTTACATTTATAAATTATATTATTAGGACATGTGTACCTGTTCCCTTCCAAGAATGAATGAATGAATGAATAAATAAATAAATAGCATTTTTACAACTTACACAAATGTATGATTCAGGAATCTCACTCATGACTGATTTGTTTGGGTTTGTTTTGTGGTCCTCTAAGTAGCTTCTTAGTACTGTACTCTGCTATCTGCAGACCTACATTTTCAAGACTTTTTAGCATTCTCCATTGTATCTTTCATACTTGATAATAGTGCTACGCTGCATCAAGCAGTATGCTAAATCTGTGATATTATTCAAAACTTTGATAAAACCCGCACCATTTTTTTTTCACGTCTCTTCACTAGTGGTATCATGGAAGCAGCTGTACTTCTCAAACACAAAATTAGGGCCTTGCAATTGTGCGGCTTTGATAAAAGAAAAAAGTGAACTCCCTTTTATAAGCTGTCAAAAGGAGCATGTGAAAGTGAATTCAGTCATCCTTTGATCACAAAACTAATTTTTATCTACCAACTTACCAGGTGAGGGTATATAAAAGGAATCATAGGAAATGTAATTCAATATTACTGAGTTTTAATTATATTTCTGGGGCTTACATCATTTAAACCACTGGTTCTTCATCTTTTTAATATCTGGACCAAAATCTTAAATAATTTTTAATAATAGGACCCAAATTACAAATTTAGTATCTTGCAGGGACCCATCAAATACACATACTAGCATCGCCAAGTGGACTCATTCCAGGTCCCACCTCATAATCTAATTGTCTGATTTTATCATATCCTTTTGAAAACCATTTGCTGTAGCCTAATTTTCTATGGTAAATAAACATTTGCAAAATCATGACTGGCTTTAAATTATCTGAATCTTTCATGGAACAAGGAAATGTATCGAGACAGCACGTTCAGTTTACAATTACGTGTAAATGACCTCTAGGCTGTGCTGTTGGTTTAAGTTAGACAGTTATTTTCCCCTTGATAATCTCACTGCAGTCACTGCTGGGTTTTGCTTTTTATTGCTCAGATTTATCATTTTTCACCTTTTTACTGCCCATTTGACAAAACACCTACAAAGAGCACAGTGGTGCTGGTTTAACTTGAAATACCAATTAGGAATGTCCAAATGCAATTGTAGGCCCATCCCCTGTAAACTCAATGGAATCCCATCTTCTCAAAGTTGTGTAGCCAGCCAGCCATTGCATCCACCACTCACTCATAAGGTAACAGTTTAAAGAGCTCTGGTGTTCATTCTGTACAGCTAATTAATTAATCTATCTTTCAGGACTGCAAGTGGAAAATGTACATGGAGTTGGATGGAGATGAGGTTGCAATTACCTACATTAAGGATGTCACCTTTAATGCCAACAGGCCCGATGTGGATGTTGTTAAGATGACCAAGGTGTGGTCTCGTAGATATGCTAGCCCAATTGGTGTGTGCTGGGAAAGAAGCATTTGTCACATCACCTCTTTGATCACTTTTTGAGTTTTCTGAATATTTTAAGCACATTTTGGCACACCACTAGGTTGCATTTTAGATAATGCACAGGATTGTTTTTTTCCCACTGGTGTATTTTGTTGTTGTGGACTCCTATCCAAATTTAACAATGCAAACTCAACCCCTGCAAGCAGACATTATTCTAACCTACTTAACTGATGCATGAAAATAATTTGGTAATGTTGTGTAGCTGAATGAGTGCAGTTTTTGCATTTACATCAGAATGAATATGAGTAATTCTTAAAGTTTGAACGACACATATAAAAAAACAAAACATTTATTAGGTTAATATTCTTATACGTGTTTTTCCTAGAGATATTATGAGCAGGGATTATTGTACCCACATTTGATAACTAGTTGCTTATTCAGCATATTTTGCACTTGCTACTGCCTAGTGGTTTCAGTCGTAGTTGATTAAGTCATTTAACTCTGTCTGCAGCCACCATTTGTAATGGACAAATGGATAGTTGGCGTGTGGGGTAACCAGGTTGTTGACTGCATGGTTAATTATGAGGTAAGCCATATTTAAAGCATGTTGGATGTTTTCAATAAAAACACCCTATCACCCAGCCTATACACTTATTGTCATAGTCAAATTTACATGTAGCAGTATATAAACCATCTTGTTCATGACCATCAGGATTTTATGCATCAGACTTGTATTACGATGTCTACATATTTAAGAGAAACCACAGAAAATAGACCACAATGTTTCAATTTTAACTTTTTTTAAGAAAAACAAAATGGTCCCCGATTCTGTTTAATTTGTTTCCATTTCAGAACGATGTGAGATCCCCTAAGGTCACCAGACACAGCCACGCCATCCAGTGGAACCCCATCAGTGGCCGAGATGACATCATCACCTTGGAGTTAGTGATACAGTCTCTACAGTCTGAAATGGAGGGGAAGCCTAGGAGCAGGTCGAACTCAGGTATTTTTCTGTAGAATGTTACATTCATATGCCATGTTTAAAAAATAAAGTGGGCGATGCTATGGTCCATTGTATGCCACCCTGTGGGGCTGTTGGCACTGGTACCATCAGGATTAGAATGTGGACTGTGGGCTACGTCACTGAACAAAGGACTAGTGCTTTAGCTGGCGAGCCACTACAAAGCTCCCATGAATCTAAAGCTCCACTGAGTTGAGCTCAATTATGTGAAAAGATATACAGTGCCCTCCAAAAGTATTAGCACAGTGACACGTTTATTGCTGTTTTGGCTCTGTTCTCATCAAGGGTCTGAGGTATCAAATAATGCTGCCAGATATGGATGGATCACTTTAAAGGTTGTTTCTCCTGACTTATTTTTCCATAGAGTTCAATAGGAAAATGAGTCAGGAGAAACAACCCTTAAAGTGATCCATCCATATCTACTGCATATCTGGCAGCAGTGATGGTTCGGCAGCAGACTCGTTTGATACCTCAGACCCTTGATGACTTATAGCCATTTAGCAAACCATATACTATTCCCATGTAATTTACAGCTTAATCTAGTACCACCCCCCAATTCCCATAGAGATCCATTCAAATGCAGAGAGGTTATAGTATTGCTTGTAAGAGTACCTGAAAACAAGATATCAAGAGTCTTTTGATGTTGTTGGGTCATAGACATCAGGAAGTCATGGTATGCAAAGGATATGCAACCAAATATTAAATATGAGGACTTTATTTAAGTTTATGTTCATTTGTTCAATTACTTTTGGGACCCTAAAATGGGGGGACTATGTGTAAAAAAAACTATTGCTACGTAGTTCACCCGATATGGAGGTAAAAATCCTCAAGTTAAAGCTGAAAGTCTGCACTTTAACCTCATAGTCCCTGTTGCATTTCAAATCCAACGTGCGGGAGTACAACAAAAAATGTGTCACTGTCATGACACATTTGGAGTGCACTGTATATGGTACATTACAGTGCCATGACTACATCTGTAGAGCTGTCCTTGTGTTTCTAATTGGCATCATGTTCACCATCTCTTCCCAGACGTTGATCCCTGGTGGATGTTCAGCCTGAGGCAGAAGCAGCTGAAGAGTGAGTCTGAGCAGCAGTGCATGGCGGTGACTCCTTTCAGCTGCTCTGAGGCAAAAACCCTGCCACAGTTCCTCAGTATGTGTGGAAATCAGGCCTCTTATGCGTCGGCTGTCAGGAGGTCGCCCAGCCGCTCCCCATTATTGCCCTGGATGGACTCCCGGAGCTTGTCCCCCACCTCTGGGCTGTCCAAAAAGCTCTCGTCCGCACACCTGGGGTCAAAGGGCAGCAGCCCCTCCAGCACTACCTCAGAGAGTGCGTCTGAGAGAGAGCGCCCCCTTAGCGGTGGCGCCTGGCCCGGATACCGCAAGAACAGCTGCCCTGACCATTTGTCGATGGTGGCAGGGAACAGCAGATACATGCGTTCCACCACTGGAAGCAGACCTGGGAGAGGGCGGGCCAGTTCCCTCAGCTCCAGTGCACAACCACACAGCCATTTCAGCGTGATACCTGGTATATCTACGCCCCCAAACAGCACCAGGACAGAGCCAGAGGAGGCAAAAACTAATGAGGGCGGATGGATCAAAGTGGAACGTTTGAAAAAATCACAGAAACAAGACAATAAACAGGTTAGGGGTCGGCCCTGGAGAGGCGGGAGAGGTTTCCGTGGACGGAGCTGAAGCCATCTCTGTATCTGAAAGCTACAGGGTGCTTGTGCAGTCATTGTGTTTGAACAGAAGATTTACATCACTGCTCATTAAAAAAAAGGAAAGACTATTATTATTTTTCAGAAACATAAAAAACATGTCAATGAGCACTATGGGAACTGTGCCTTCTACTGTCTGAAGGCACCTCGTGTTGAAGAAGGGATTCAACCAGTGGAATTTTAAAATACTTTTTTTTTTTAAACCACACATTTTGGTGTTTCCACACTGTAAAAATAATCCCTGCACTGTGTTTGGAACAACTGTTGAAGCACTTTACATCATTTCTGCTCCTAAGACAGTTCGCATCACATTCGCTGGACATAACATATAGTGCCCTTCAGAATTATTGCCACCCTCATTTAACATGAATAAGAAATGCTGTATAAAATTAACTTTACTCTTTATCAAATGTCTTCTATGTTCAGACAATTATATAATCCTATTGTTACATTGCTCAGAGAAGAAAATTCTTTAAATTCTGTTATAGAATTTTTAGTGTTAAACCCTCACAAATCTGGAACATGGACCGAAGTAAGAAGAGCTGTTCTGGGTTTTACTCAGTACAGTTATCCAGCTAACTCATACCCCTTTCACACACAAAACCCGGGAATTACATGGGATATTGAACACGGGTTCGACCAGGGTTTGACCCATTCACACCGCACTATGGTCCCAGGTAAGTCCCGGGTCATCGACATTCACACCAAGACTCCGCACGTTTTCTTCCGTGTACATCACTGCTGAACAGGGTTGTCGCCTTGCAACATTATTAAAAGCAGACGTTTCAAGGTTTATTTATAGCCTACTGGAGATTCAAGACGTTATTGGACTGTTATTGAAACATAGGCTATATTTCAAATTAAGACTTTTAACAGAAACCATATGTTGCAAAACTATTCTAAAGTAGGCTATAACGGTTTTGTTATACAAGGGGAAGTATGCATCAAGGCATATTGAGAAATGCACAAAAATGTGCAAAATACAAAATGGAAAAAGTAGTTAAAGAAATAAAAAGTACAAGGGTTTTTAAAATGTTCAGTCATAATGAATTCAGTACGCTTCTCCATTCCCCTGCTCTATTTGGAGTAGGTTACACTTTTACACACACACTGTGACTCTACTCTTACGCATCAAATACACAGTGAACGCACAGCTTTGGTGGTTTGTGTGAGCAGAGCATGTATTTAGTTTACACATCTGCAGCTAACCAAAAATTGACACTATACCAAATTTGTCTGGTTTGTTTGCCATATTTTGAATGAAAGGACACCAGAAAACGGAATTAGAATTTTGTAAATCTGAATTTGTATTTCATAATTTGAAATTGTATAAAGTTTTAAAATGTAATTTGATTGCACTGAATTCGTATTTCATAATTAAAATTTGTATGTAAGGTTTTAAAACTGAATGATGTGATTTCAATCTGAATTTTCATATTCAGTTTCAGTTCATAGAAAGCTAGCATTTCAATTCTCAAAAATTCTGAAATTCAGAAAAAAAAGTCTCAAATTGCATGCTTGTGTTCTGGTTAGTGCGTATATTAAGCGCGGAAGTAAGTGGTCATATGATAAAGTCCCAAACTCAGGTATGCAAGCACGTAAGTATGCATATTTTCAATTGGCGTACAGAAAAAACCAAGGCTGTGTCTAAATCAGAGCCCTATCTACTGCATCCTGTCTCCTGTGTACAGGGTACTGGCAGATGTGTGCTGCTTAATGTGCACTGTTTAGTATGCTACGTGCAGCAAGCAAATAAATATCCTCCATACTATTTCCCAACCATACTGTGGAAGTGCCGTAAGACGTCCCACCCTTGCGCTGCCACGTCACGTGTTATCTTTGTTGTTATTGAAGGCAAACATCAGTGTAGCTGTGCCTCATTTTTTAAAACGAAGCTGCACGTCATATTTATGCGACCAAAATGTTTGCGTACTTCTTGAAAAGCGTGCTCCCGAATATACTCCAGAAGTAAGTATATTATACGGGGGTTTTAAGTATACTACATTTCCAGAACATTTTGCCTACTTAATAGTAAGGAAGGGTGCTGATTCGTCTGAAAGTGTATACTTGCTTACTATTTAGTAAACAGTCACATGATGAAGTGTGTCCCAAACGCGCGTTTTCCAAGCTGAATATTCAGCCAAAAATAATATGCAACCTAGAACGCAAAGACGGGTAACTGAAAGCCGACAACAGTGTCACGAGCTACAAGCGGGAAATAAGCCAACTTATTTTTAAAAGCTTTTTATTATCAAAAATTACATATAGCCTACACGGCAATTCAGGGAAAAAATTACATTGTGGCGAACATTGCACACATCAACAACAAAACAGAAACCACAAAATTTGGTGGTACAAAAAAAAAAAAGACTGAAAAACCGACCGCCTAATATATATCAGGGAAAAAAAGGATCCAATGCGGACGAGCATGACAATCAATTAGAATAAAAGGCAAAGAGACATAGCCAATATTTTCTTGTTCTTTTTGTTCATAGTCTTAACACTTCTCATGAATTTAACATAGGCAATTGACAAATTAGACTAAGCCATTTAAAAAAATAGCAAGATTTGGCTTGATCCCTCTCCATTTGCAAATGTAAATGTGATATTTACCCGATAAAATTAACAAGTCGATTAAATCCGAAGTGTTCCCCAGCAAGCCGTCCATATAAAGGAAAATATCAATAGATTGGTAAAATGGTATATCATTTTTTAATGATAGCCAACCACGAATGTCTACCCAGAGCCATTTAGATCGAATGGCATAAATAAAACAACTGCTCAATGGTTTCGATCTGGTCAGAACAAAAAGTAGCCGTTCTAATTTAAAAAGTTCAGTTTCTAATTTAAATCTCTTGAACTTAGTCTCTTTTACTTTTGGGAGTACCATACAGGATACATAAAATGAGTAGCCTACCATTTTTAAATCAGATTAATATCACTAATCATTCTGTAAGCAGGACCAGACTTTACTTAAAAAAAAAAAAATTTAACACATAAAACATTGCTTTTGTCATACCATTCAGGTCACGAAGCAACACAGGTTGCAGGTTACATGGGTAAACCCTTTATTAAATAGATGCAACATTAATGACTACAGGCCTACATGCAGCAGCAGCCTAAAACCAGCAGGCTTATAACATAAACAAGTAGCCTATATTAATAAAGACAGCAATTATCAGTGCATTCTTATTCTAATAATAAACTGCAATAAGACATTTTATTTTCTCTCTGGTTTTAATCCATGAATTCTGTGATAGGTACTGCCCAACAACCTCCTAATCCTTGGTGATCTGTTAGCATGATCTGGACAAGGGGCCAGGCGTGATGTAGGACATGGCGGTACTGCTCTCACATAGTGAAACTGGTGACCTGGAGTAGCCCTTTCTCAGAGACTCCATTCAGAGCTGATGCGTATGCTGGGTGAGAACAAACATCTTTTAGATCACATTCAGTGATATACAGTGGTGCTAGAAAGTATTCATACCTCTTCACTTTTTGCACTTTTGCACATTGTGTTGTAGATTTAATTTAAATTTATTTCCCATCAATCTACATTGAATAACCCACAATGACAAAGTGAAAAAAAGTTTTTAGACATTTTTGCAAATGTATTAAAAATCAAAAACCGAAATCTCTCATGTACACAAGTATTCATACCCTTTGCTTTAATGTATTTTTAAAGTATCATTTTTCATATTTGGTCGCATATCCTTTGCATGCTGTTACTTCCTGAAGTCTGTGACCCGTCAACACCAAAAGACTCTCGATATCTTATTTTCAGGTACTGTTACAAGCAATACTATAACCTCTCTGCATTTGAACTGATCTCTATGGGAATTGGGGGGTAAGACTAGATTCAGCTGCAAATAACACTGGTACAGTATGAAACACATGACTGGCAAAATGGCTGTAAGTCATCAAGGGTCTAAGGCAGGGGTCACCAACCTTTTTGAAACTGAGAGCTACTTCAAGGGTACTGAGTAATACGGAGGGCTACTTGTTTGATACAAACTTCCTGAATAACATAAAGTTGCACAGATCACCTTTTATTAATAATAATATATGTGAAGAGACTTAGATATTATTACTTCCTTTTATTGCCCTGTTTAATACTTTATTAGACAACTTCTGGTGAAACTAAAGTTTTACGGGACAATTTTTATTTAGACAGATCTCCATGGTGATTAGTGCTATTTTTAGAACATGCCTCGCGGGCGACTCACGTGGTCCCTGCGGGCTACCAGGTGCCCGCGGGCACCATGTTGGCTACCTCTGGTCTAAGGTATCAAACGAGCCCCAAACCATCACTTTGCGGCCAGATGTGGAGTAGATGTGGATGGATCACCTTAGGGGTTTCTTCTCCTGACTTTTCCCCTATAGAGTTCAATACGAACTACAAATAACCCTTGCAGTGATCCATCCACATCTACTCCATATATGGCAACAGAGTGATGGTTTGGGGCTCATTCGATAGCTCAGACCCTTGATAACTTACAGCCTTTTTGCCAGTCATGTGTTCCATACTGTACCAGCGTAATTTACAGCTGAATCTAGTCTTACCCCCCAACTCCCATAGAGATCAATTCAAATGCAGAGAAGTTAAGGTCGAATGCAAATGGTCTTGAGGCCATTTGTAGTGCAGCGTCGCTGCAGCCAACGACGTGCAATGGATGTCGCTGGTCGCAGCGACATTTGGTTTATATTTCTGGCGATTGTTGTCCTGTGGTCGCTGCGATGGTCGCTGAAGATGTCGCTCAGACATAAAATAAACTTTGACCCTGTCACTGCCTCTGTTATGGTAACATTTGTCTCGGGCAGCGGAGGCCTCGCTCGAGCTGTGAACTTACTAGCTAGCACATAAGCTAACTGTTAGTAGCCAATAAACACTGACTTGCTGGAAAAGTTTTAATAATAATAATAATATATAATAAACTTTATTTGTATAGCACATTTCATACATAAAAGGCAGCCCAAAGTGCTTCACAACAATAAACATTAAATACAGAACAGAGCAATAGAAAAATAGATAGGGATAGAGTGAACATAATGTAAAAAAAGATGGAAAATAGAGTGAATGTAAAGATAAAACCAAACATTATACATGAATAAATAATAAAAACACTATCAATAGCCTAAAAGTAAGAAACAGAGCAGGCTAACTGAAAGCAAGTTTAAATAAGTGTGTTTTAAGAAGTTTCTCAAAAGTGTTAAGAGTTTCTGCCTCTGTGATATTGCCTGGTAGGGCATTCCAAAGCCTAGGGGCATAAAAGCTAAGAGCCGCCTCACTGCTTCTCTTACGGTTTTACTTTCAGAATCACTAAGAGAGAAGCAGTGGAGGATCTAAGGGTTCTACTAGGCACATGTTCCTGAATGCAGTCACCTAAGTATTTTGGTGCTAAACCTTTTATCATTTTAAAAACCAGAAGAAGAACCTTAAAATCTATTCTAAAACACACAGGTAGCCAGTGTAGTGTAAGGAGTGTGGGGGTAATGTGGTCTCTCTTTTTTTTGCGAGTCAATACCCTTGCAGCCGCATTCTGAACTGACTGTAGTTGTTTAATGCTTTTTTGGGGGAGACCAGAGAGAAGGCAGTAGTCAAGGCAACTGGTGATGAAAGCATGCATAAGCTTTTCTGTGTCCGCTTGTCGGAGGAGAGGTCTGACCTTTGCAATGTTTCTTAAATGAAAGAAGGCAATTTTAGTAACATTTCTTATATGGGGCTCAAAGGTTAGGTCATTATCTATAATAACGCCTAGGTTCTTGGCTTCCCGATTACTGCACAGTCCCAGATGCTCTAGGTTTTTGATATTTTTTTTTGATATGCATTTTTTTGAAGTCTTGGTCCAACCAAAATGGCCTCTGTTTTGTCATCGTTCAACTGGAGAAAATTCTGGGACATCCACATTTTTATATCTTTCAGACATTTCTCCAGTGAGCTGAGTGGACTTGTATCTAGAAATGTACACTTGTGTGTCATCAGCATAACTGTGGAAATTGACACAATGCTTTCTAATGATGTTACCCAGTGGTAGCATATACAAAGAGAACCGTAAAAGGCCCAAGAATAGATCCTTGAGAGTCCCCACATGTAAACTGTGTCAGATACAGCGTCTTCTAGTGCAACAACGAATCCTCTCCCAGTAAGGTAAGATTTAAACCACTGGTCCCGAAAGACCCACCCAATTTTCTAGATAGTGCATTACAATGTTGTGATCCACTGTATTAAATGCGTCACTCAAGTCCAGTAAAACTATAACAGCAACACCACCACTGTCAATGGTTACCCGAAGGTAATTTACAACCTTTACCAGTGCAGTCACTGTGCTATGGTTAGATCGGAAGCCTGATTGGTATTTCTCAAGGGTGTTGTATCTAATGAGGAATTGATTCAGTTGTATAAAAACTATTTTTTCAAAGATTTTACTTAAAAAATTGATGTTAGATATGGGCCTGAAATTACTGAGAACAGAGCTGTCTAAATGCCATTTTTTCAGTGTTGGTCTCACAATGGCAGATTTCAAGGTGGTGGGGAATTTTCCAGCTGATAAAGAACAATTCACAATTGCCAAAACATCAAGTAAACAATCATACACGTTTTTAAAGAATTTTGTGGGGATGGGATCAAGTGAGCAGGTTGAGGGTTTCATTTGACAGATAACTTCACTCAAAACTTGCGTGTCAATTTGCTCAAATTAATCCATGACAGCTTCAGTTTGTCTACATTGATCATCTAAATATGTAGTTAAGTTGACCTGGAAGATTTGTGAACGAATAGTGGATAACTTTTCTTGAAAGAAAGTAGCAAACTCATTACATCTAGATGTGGAACTGGACGCAATGTCAGGATCAGCAGTCAACGTAGGATTAATTAATCGATCAATTGTTGAAAAAAGAATGCTAGGTTTATTCTTGTTTTCGAAAATGAGTCTAGAGAAATGTGCTTGTCTGGCCATCTTCATTGCTCTGATGTAAATAGCAAGTTGCTTTCTAAGGATCTCATAGTGGATTTATAGTTTGTCCTTTCTCCATCTGTTTTCTTCTGTTTTCCATCGAAAGTCCCTTTTCACTGTCACCTTACTAATATTTTGAGATGCTACATTGTCGAGGGTGGTTCTCAAACGGTTGTTAAAATTGTTCACCAAATTGTCAGGATCAGAATGCAGATCAGGCTGGTGAGGGATAGAAGTAACTAACTCTCCGAACTTATTGATTGATTGAAGGGTATTGAGGAGCCTTTTCTCGACAATGCATTTCTCACTTTTAAGTTCTACAGGGAGCGTTACATTAAAAAAGATACAACAATGATCTGACACAGCTAGATCTAGAATAGATGAGACAGAAATATTGAACCCTTTAGAGATTACCAAATCTAAAGTATGGCCTTTGTTGTGAGTTGGTCCAGTAATGAGCTGAATAAAAGTGAGTGCAATACATTTAAAAAGTGCATAGCCTTAGAGTCTGAGATATAATCTACGTGTAAGTTGAATTCGCCAACTGGGAGAACCTTGTCATAGTTAGTTGAAATGACAGACAATAGATCTGCAATTTCTGGGAGAAAAGCTGCACACTGCTTCAGTGGATGATATACTATCACCATAAGTATGGGCGTATCACATTTAAACCACAGACTAAGGTATTCAAATGAAGAGAAATTACCAAAATCAATTTGTTTACACTTTAGGCAATCCACATGTATACTTGCCAACCCACCTCTCCTGTTTTGCCTTGTGGACTGGGAAAAGTTATAATTTGGAGGAGAGGCCTGAATAATCAGATCAGAATGTAGATCAGGCTGGTGAGGGATAGAAGTAACTAACAGATCCCCAGATGATCTGGCTTCGTATCACACTCTGCTGGCAGCCTTCACATCAGCAACCACATCTGCTAAGATTTAATTTTTTCAGTCACAAATGAATGCATGTGTGTCTAACCCACGTAAACTATTTTCCACCTTCTCTTCCCTGCTGATCCCTCCTCCACCCCTTTCACCCTCTTCCCCCTCTGCAGATGACTTCCTGTTCCACTTTGAGAAGAAGGTAGCCAAGATCAGAAACTCTTTTACGCATCCGGTGATGCCCCAAATCGCCCATAATGAACCCACTGCTACATTTCTGTCCTTTAAAACTCTGGAGGACACAGATGTACTCCAACTTATATCACACCAGCGTGCAACCACCTGCCCACTGGACCCCATCCCTTCGGCAGTCCTCCAATCTATGACCGGTGAGGTCCTTCCATATCTGTCCTCAATTATTAACACCTCCTTAACCTGTGGCTATGTTCCTGCTGTTTTCAAAACTGCCCTTGTTACCCCTCTCCTGAAGAAACCTAGTTTGGACCTCTCTGATGTTAGAAACTATCGTCCTGTGTCTCTCCTGCCCTTCTTGTTAAAAGCTGTTGAACGTGCTGCCCTTAACCAACTGTCTGTTTTTCTCCACCAGAACAACCTGCTCGACCCTCACCAGTCTGGTTTCAGAACCGGGCACTCAACTGAAACTGCACTCCTGGCTGTGACCGAGGCACTCGCCACTGCTAGAGCCTCCTCCCTCTCCTCTGTCCTGATTCTCCTTGACTTGTCTGCAGCGTTTGATACGGTCAACCACAAACTACTGATCTCCACACTGGCTGAGATGGGCATCTCTGGAACTGCCCTCTCTTACTTTACATCTTATTTCAAAGATAGATCCTACCAAGTCTTCTGGAAGGGCTCTGTCTCTGCACCTCATCCACTTTTTACAGGAGTCCCACAGGGATCTGTACTGGGTCCTCTGCTGTTCTTTATTTACACTAAGTCTCTTTGATTTGGTCATTAATTCACATGGCGTCCCTTACCATTGTTATGCTGATGACACCCAAATCTCCTTCTCATTCCCTCCCTCTACCCCACAGATTAAAGAGAGAATATCTGCTTGCCTGGCTGACATCTCTGAGTGGATGTCTAACCATCACCTGAAGCTCAACCTCGACAAGACTGAGCTGCTCTTCATGCCATACAAGACCTCCCTGCTTCTAGACCTGTCCATCACCGTCGACGGAACTATGGTGACCGCCTCCCACTCTGCAAGAAACCTGGGGGTGGTCCTGGATGACCAGCTGGACTTCAGAGAGCACATCAGGGCAACGGCACGGTCCTGCAGGTTCCTCCTGTACAACATCAGGAGGATTCGGCCGTACCTGACCACCTACTCCGCCCAGCTCCTTGTCCAGACTATGGTCACCTTACATCTGGACTACTGCAACTCCCTTCTCGCAAGCCTGCCAGCCTGTGCCATTCTGGGATTTAGTGATGAGGGTTTTTCATAGCCTTGGACAATTGAGTTATGTTTTTTGTTGGCACCAGTTGTCATCAAGCTCCTGGAGCTTTTCCCTCAGGGCTCCAGTTGTAACTCTAAGTGGGGAGAGGGGGCGGCTGGGGAGATTGAGAGGGTTTCGGGGCCCGCTGGGGAGATTTAGGCGATTCTGGGGATCGCTGCTCCCTTAGGCTCATGGATCCGGGGGCAGATGCGTGATGGCTGCAGCAGAGCAGGTTAGCAGTGAGCAGCCATGTTCCTGTTCTGTTTAGATTTAAGCTATCCGCTCTGAAAAGGTCTCTGCGCTCCCAGAATAGATTGAAATTGTCCATAAAGTTAAGATTATGAGCAGCGCATGAAGAGCTGAGCCAGGCATTTAGGCTCAAAAGCCTGCTGAACCGGTTTATTCCACGTCCAATAGTGGGAATAGGACCCGAAATATGAACTTGAACTTATGATTGCTTAAGAGAGTTCAATAAATGGATGAAGTCTTCTTTTAATAGTTCAGATTGCTGTTTTGGAATGTCATTTGAGCCTACATGTACAATGATTTTCTCAACCATCGGGTGATTTATAAAAATTTGCGGCACTTTTTCTGTTAAATCATTTACTGTGGCCCCAGGAAAACAGATAACTTTTACCAGCATCGCTGGTGGTGCTTCGTGTGATAGTGTTTCGGGGGAGATTTCTTTGGCAAGGCAAGCCTTAAAGCGCCGTTTCTCTGTGGGTTAGGCTGTGGAGGGTGTCCGTCAACGTGCTCCTGGTGTGCTGGAGCAGTATGACTCAGTGGGACTGCTGGCACCTCAAACTTCATCCTCTTTCTATCAATAGCCTGTCGCTCACACAAATTATCCTCTCCACAACTTGCTGGATTTGGAACAAAAAAATTACTTATTTATAGTGTAAGGTGGAAGGACATAGCCAGATGCACCAGTTGGTGTGACATCACATGTACTGCACGTCACAAATACTGTAATAGCCAATAGTAAATTACAACTGCAATAGCCAACTTTCACCACCAAAACGCTAATTAGCCAAAATACACTACTCTTCCTATAAGATGCTAAACATTGCGATGAAATGTTGCGATTTGCAACAGGATCAATCTCTAGCACATGAATATGTCCAAATATATCAGTAATCAGCTAAAAAAAATTGGTTTTAGGGTGTACTTACCCTTTAAAACACCCAGTCGTTAGGGACTTGTTAAGGTAACGTTAAAATTAAACCTAAAAATAAAACTATTTATGGACAAACACCTTACTTTCGCGAAACAAATACATTCATGGAGTAATTAAAAGTGATCCATCCTGGTTTTATTAGCTTACCTATAATAGCCTAATTTGGTGGTACATTGCTAGTAGGTCATCAGCAATCACATGAGTGACTCCGCCTTTTCCCCTTAGCTTTTCCCTCTGGTAGGCTACTACCGCAAAGTTTTTACCCTCTTTGGTACTAGTGAACAAGTGGAAGTCTGTAATGCCCCCCATTTTTAAAAAGTGTCTTGAAGGGGCTGTAAAAATGTAAGATTTTTACATGCATGAATCGCTTTCAATTTCAAATGTATGAACAGATTGTAACATAACTTAAAAAATGATTCCTTCCCCGACTTTCTCGCGTATAAAAGCCTATGGCTTGATTTTTATGTAAAGAATCATTTTGTGAAAGAAGGATGTGATGTCATTGCATGCTCCCGAGTGCCTTCCCTCTCTTCTGAGTGGATTTTCTGAAGTTATATATAGACCCTTCAAATGTTTTTAGCATATTTATGTATTATAATGTATATGATGACCTGTATTTCATTTGAGTGAGAACTTTATGCAAATAAACTCTATGGGCTCTATCTTGACGATCTTGGTGCATGGTCTAAAACACGAGGCGCAAGTGCATTTACGGCATTTCCAACTCCACCTTTGCTAGATAGACGGTGTGTTATTTGAGCGCTAAGTAAGGCGCAGGGTGCAAATGGGCTGAACTTAGCCTCTTCATTAATTATAGGTGTGTCTTGGGCAATAAACTGTCATGGATCTTGCCTTCCTTCCCTTATCTCCACGTTCTCGTTATTCTTTTTTGTCGTTTACCGGTAATCTATCGGATTTTCCTGTGTTCCCCTACGGGTTTTGCTTTCGCCTCATCATTAGTGAGTTCACCTGTCATTTATTTCCGCTCACTATTTATACCCTGCTTCCTGCCTCTCTCGTTGCTTCCATGTTATTCCACTTAACATTTGAGCCGGTAAAAAGGTATAGGAAATTAGTTAGAAAGCTAGTTTAAAAAGAAAGGGTTTAGAAAGTAAGGGTTTAGAAAGAAAGCAAGTTTCTTTTCGCTCTCATTTCAGAGCAGAGGCTTTCTCGTTTCTTTCGTTTTACACTCTGACTTACGAGTGCTCTTACCCAAGAAGTTAGGGTCTTTTGAATTCTCGGTTTCCTTTCGTTTCGCTCCACAAACGTTGTTAGATAAGCGTGTCCGCTTATTTCCTTTGTTCTTTTACGAGCGCTCTAACTGCTCTGATCCCAGTTAAAGGGATATTAATAGTTTTATTTTCTTTGTTTGTTTGCTCCACAAACGTTGTTAGATAAGCGTGTCTGCTTATTTCCTTTGTTCTTTTACGAGCGCTCTAACTGCTCTGATCCCAGTTAAAGGGATATTAATAGTTTTATTTTCTTTGTTCGTTCGCTCCACAAATGGAGTTAGATAAGCGTGTCTGCTTATTTCAGTTGTTTTGCTCGCATATCGAGTTCCTCGCCTTTTTCGTGAGGTTATTTTGTGTTCTCATTATTCTCCCTCTCCACTATGGATTATTGTCCGTTTCAGTGGTGTTCGTTGAACACTTAAAGAGTCCGTATCTATCGCAACTGGACCTCCAATATTTCCTCTGTGTCTCTGGCACAGAGAACCCCCACAGAACATGGAAGCCAAAGGGGAGGGGCCAGCAATAGATCCCATTCTTCACAGGGTCCTAGTCACGCAGGAGGCAGCCCTTGCTGCTCAGGGAGAAAGTATTCAAGCTCTGCTGGTTTCTCAACAAGCTCTGCATGAACAGATACGCCTTCAGGTGGTCGCTCTGCAGGATCTCTGCTGCCAGAAATACAGTAGATATGGATGGATAACTTGAAGGGTTTCTTCTCCTGACTTATTTTTCCATAGAGTTCAATCGGAAAATCTGTCAGGAGAAACAACCCTTAAAGTGATCCTTCCATATCTACTGTATTTCTGGCAGCAGAGTTATGGTTAAAGGCTTGTTTAATACATCAGACCCTTGATGACTTAGAGCCACTTAGCCAACCATGTGTTATATACTGTTCCAGTGTAATTTACAGCTAAATCTTGTCTCACTCCCCAATTCCCATAGAGATCCATTCAAATGCAGAGCTGTTATAGTATCGCTTGTAAGAGTACCAGCAAATAAGATATCAAGAGCCTTTTGATGGTGTTAGGTCACAGACATCATAAAGTCATGGCATGCAAAGGATATGCAACCAAATATAAAAAATATGGCTTTTCTACCACATTTAATTTAGCGTGTTCAATACTTTTTTCCTGTGTCATTTCACTTTATTGCACATAACTTTTTTTAAGAATTGGAACATTACAATTTCTTTAGCTGTGTAGTTTTATTGAGTTAATACCAATGTCTGGTCAAAATCTCATGTGAATAGCTACATTGGAAATATGTTTGATAATAAAATTGTTGACGTGTCCAATACTTATTTCCCCCATTGTAAGTAAATAGAATGGTTTTGACTGAAAAAAGTTCAAAACCTTGTCCAGTGAATATTGCACTTAGTATTGTTTTTCAAATAGCTTGGCTACGGTCCCAGGGATTTTCTGTGCATAAGGTTTTATTTTGATAGCCTACGGCTATAAAACAGAGATTAATTAAAATTTCACAATTAAAATAAAATTTTAACCTTATTCTTCGTCCTTCAGAAATAGGCCCTTACTCTATGTGTAATGAATCTATATAATATATGAGTTTCACTTTCTGAAATGAGTGACAAAAAATATAGAACTTTTTCACGATATTCAAATTTTTTGAGCTGCACCTGTATATGTGAGTTTTGCATTGAATAAAAATTCACGCATTAGGTGTAAATGACAATTTGTGTATTAGGCTTGATGTAGGTGTTATCAGCAGTTTTTAACAGATGGCCATTGTCCCCTAACAGAAGATTGTCTCCCCCTCCCAGCCAGAAGATTACAGAAACTATTGGCCAACAGCCTATAAAGTCATTGCTTGATACAGGATACACCTCCACCCTCTAGGAGGGTCTGGGTGCTTCCCCCCCCCCCCCCCACCCCAGAGAGATTGTTGTAAATTTTAGTAAAAATATATAGCACCGAATGCTACGTCAGATTTAAAGATCACATTCAACTTCACAGTCAGGGTACAGCTTTGCTAACTTGAAGATGCTGCAAATAATGTTTTAAACCATTCTAACTTCTAATTCACATCGATGTAGTTACTGCAAATGTCTCCTCATGGACCGATGGCTTAGCGCATAGGTGTCAAACTCCCGGCCCGCGGGCCAAATCCGGCCCGCCACGTCATTTTTTGTGGCCCGCGAGAACCTAATTATCTGACGCGGAATCCGGCCCGCCACGTCATTTTATGCGGCCCGCAAGAACTTAAGTATCTGACGCGTGTATCTACGTGGCTGGTTAACGGGGATTTACTTTTACGATATAACAGACAAACGCAGACGCGGACGGTTTTGACCGGCCCATTTGATTATTATCAAGAACTAGGACTAGGTTATTCCGTCCGATCGGTAAGTTCCACTTTGGTAAGTTGTGCTGATGCGAGTGTTCACTGCTTCTGGATCCAGTAAGCTACCCAATGTTCCCTAAATTATTTAATGTAAGTTGGCCCTGTATTTTAAAAGAATGTGGTCATTCAAACATTCAAATATGTATCAGTGTCAAATAACAAATATTGCCTCATGGGAGAACACATTTTAATTAATGTTTTAAACAGCAGATGAAAAATTCCAGTCCAGAAAGGATATATTTACACTTGGTTGTCAAGTTAATTTTACTAAATATACAAGTTTTAAATGGCAAATTAAATCAATTTTACATCTATTGTAAAATAGATACTGTACATCAGGCCTATTCGCGGCCCGCGGGCCACATCCAGCCCAGAAGCAACCTCCGAGTGGCCCAGCGAGCTTGAATTAAATAGGCAATTTTAATAGCAATTTTAATATTTTAAATGTAACATTATTTTATTAAAATTATTTGTTAATAGCAATGTTATCACATAGCCTAAATAGTTACAGCACTGCGAGCGTGGTCTAAAATCCGTAAGCAGGAAGATTTGTTTCCCTGCTATCACGAAGCAAAACCAGCGTGACAAACATTCCGCCAATCAGGGTATCGCTCACAAATCAACGTTTTCTCATGTGACGCAATTTCGACCACGCTTAGTAGCTTTTCAAAACATCTGGCTATTGACAGTCACAAGTAGGCAAGTGCTCTACTGAAAGTATGTCTCTGTCAAACCTGAAATGTGAAATTGACAATGAAAACCGTCGATTAAACGACCAAATGCCAAACCAACGTGTTTAATTTGCAATGAGTGCGTTGCGGTAGTTACAAAATAGAACATTCGGAGGCACCACATTGAGAAACACGAAACTTTCCGGACAAACTCGAGGGATCACAGGAGAGGGACGCTAAAGTCCACCGTTTGATTGCATCTTACGATCGGAGCCGTATTACCCTGGTTATTTAAAACGAACATATTTGTTATGTTCCTTCAGTGTGCAGTAGGAGGCATTGTGTTATTTCTGTGTGTGTGTGTGTGTGTGTTATTGGTTACTGTTATTGCCACTTGTTACGGTTCTGTGGATTGATAGCACTTTTTTATTCTGTTTCTGCACTTTGTGATGTGCCTGGATCAGATATGTGACCAAAAATATTTGTTTATTTAAAAAGTGAAACAATAAACATTGTTATTTTTTACTACATTAATTTGCGTTTGTTTAAAATTTGTCATTACCAAAAGCTAGAAAAGGTTTTAAAAAGGCTGCTGAAAATGTCTGGCCTGTCTACATTTCCTGGTTTTAAAATCTGGCCCAATTGAATTTGTAATTGAATAGCCCTGCTGTACATAGATAGATAAATATATAGGTATTATAAGTTATTATCGTCATGGGGAATTTTTTCTAGGAGCAAATAACATTCACATTTACAAACAGACAACCTTCCACAATGTCTTTCTACGATACAAGAAATATACAACTATTTAGGACAATATTTAGGCCGACTAAAAAAATATAGAATCATGTTTGCCTCATTCATAGTCAGATAAGTAAACTTAGCCAAATAAGTACAATATTATAATTTATTTTAAAATGTAAAATGATAAAAAATATTACTTATATAAAAATAATAATAATTATTATTTTATTCATGATGTGCTTTTCATACACCCAAAGCACTGGATGCAGACAATTGTTCAAACATATAGGGCCTGATTTACTAAGACCTTTAGCGGATGCAAAAACCTTTAGCGCACAAAAACTAACACAAACAATAATTGGTGCAAAACAAATACCCTGACCAATCATTTGTCATGTTATTGGTTTTGCACACGCTAAAGGTCTTCATAAATCAGGCCCATAGTGTACTCATTTTCTATTCATATTTTTAAGTGTAATACAGCTGAATTTCTGATTATTTCCACTATAAATTATTGGTATTTGACACTTTGATGTGACACAAAGTTTGAATGACCACATTCTCTTCAGATGGTAAGAAGAAAAAGCACAGGGCCAAGTTACATTAAATAATTTAGGAAACATTGGGTTGCATTGCTTTGGAATAGAGCTTGTTTAATTTGTGTGAGCTGAGCTATGATAGTCAATACTGTAAGTTGTAACCTGGCCTCATTTCAATACTTTTAACAGCAGGCCTGGATTTTGCTAGTGTATATAGTTTATATTTACCTCAAAGAACTACCTTCCACAATGGCTTTGCACTCGATACGATCAATGTCCAGACATACATAGCTAGGCTACATCTGTGTATAATTTTCTTTTAATCGCTGTAGGCAACATCCTACAGGAGATTTTGAGGTTTGAAATGATTTAATTCCTGCTGTGTTTATTGATAAAAATCCTAAATGTGTGTATAGTGCATATCGATGGCTTGGAACCAGAGGGGCGTAAGTACCATTTGGCAAACTTTACAGGAGAGCCAAAATAAAATGTTATTTGTATTTATTGTATTGTATTTATTAACATTCAACCATAACATTGGAACCCCATACATAATAAAATTATTGGCAGTAACTGAGCAATATTATTACAATACAATATTCCAAAACTTTAAAAAATATTTCAATTATGCCAAAAAAATGTCACATACACCTTTTTGGCACACAAAAAAATGTATAGCATGTAAACGAGGGGCATATGTGATGAACAATACAGAAATTCATTATTTTATTTGCCAATTTAAAACACTTGAACAATTAGAATGATTAGAAAAAAGTTGAATGGATACAATTCAAATTTAACACTACAATCCAATTTGTAATCTAAAATTCCCGTTCACTCAAATCATTAGGTCTTACTGTCACGTAAAAATTTTATCATTAATTAAATTTCCATCAAATTATAAAATGTACTGATTGATATCTAAACACACAGCATTATCTCATATAAATATTGTATCCATTTAAATTAAGAGCCTGAATAAAAGGTACAATAAGGGTAAGTCGCTTGAACACTATATGGCCAAAAGTATGTGACACCCCTTGGTGTAGGGCTGTTTTTCATGGTTCAGGCTAGGCTCCTTAGTTCCAGTGAGGAACACTACAGCATACCATGACATTCTAGATGATTCTGGGTTTCCAACTTTGTGGCAATTTTGGGGAAGGCCCTTTCCCGTTTCAGAATGACAATGCCCCCATGCACAAATAGAGATCCATACAGAAATGGTTTGCCGAGACTGGTATGGAAGAACTTGACTGGCCTGCACAAAGCCCTGACCTCAACCCCATCAAACATCATTGGGATCAATTGGAAAGCCAACTGCGAGCCAGGCCTAATAGCCCCACATCAGTGCCCGACCTCATCAATGCTCTTCTGACTGAATGGAAACAAATCCACACAGCAATGTTCCGACATCTAGTGGACAGCCTTCCCAGTAGAGTGGAGGCTGTTATAGCAGCAAATGGGGACCAACTCCACATTAATGCCCATGATTTTGGAATGACATGTTGGATGAGCAGGTGTCCATATATTTTGGCCATGTAGTGTAATACTTTGTGTTTGTGTTCATTCATTCTTACAGTGCCACATGTTTTCACTTAACCAGATTAGGCCAAAACAATAGGATTAGTAGTGCTAAAGGGCAATGTCAATATACTTTACCTTCATCATTCACAGCTGACCCTGACTCGATTCCTTACTCAATTCATCATGCTCTTCGAGATCATCTAGTTCTTGCGTTAAACTCATCAAAACCTCTTCTGCTGTTAAAAGTTTTCTTGTCTGCATGTACAACCTTGATGTGTTGGCAACTTGGCAGCCATTTTCCCAGATAGCAATATGCTAGCGGGTCCACATCGGGTTGCCAGTGGACGAGTTGGCGGGCTCCCGGCATAATCAGCTGGCGGGCTTCTAGCGGTTTTGCAGCTCGTTTTACCTGCGGCAATCTATCGGACACGGAGGTCTGCTGGTCCAACAGGGACCTGTCAGCAAATCCGACTGCTCACGCTATTGCTCCGTTCATTGCTTTTAGGTTATATCCAGGCCTAATATGCTTTGGATTTCTAGTTAACTTTCAACCATATAGGTTAATTAAAATATAGGTTAAAACAAAAACTAACACAAAGCATTTTTGCAAGGCTACATTCCCAGAAAATATAGGGTACTCTCAGATTCAAATTCAGAACTTTATTTTCATTACAGAAAGAAAATAATTTGGTCATAAAAACATAGGCTACATTTTTTTGTCAGTGACATAAAACTAATTTTAGAGTGGCTACTCCTCATCCCCAATTCTCTCCGGATGCTCACCCTCCCCTTCTGTCCTCAACACCTCGGACTGCAGAGCTTCCTCTGTTGTCCCCCTCATGAGAGGATTGGGATGGCAGGTATGTTACGGCTTGGTGGGGCATGCCCCATACCTATACAGCACTGAGAGTTCGGCACTTTTCAGGGTTTCCTACAGAAATTACACAAACCTTAAAAACATGAACTTCTTCACATTCTGACCTCATGTAACAGCACATAATTCAGATACAACTTCACACATCCACACAATAAAGCCCCAAGCTTGGGTTATTTTTGCCGTTTTTTCTCCTTCTGCCCATTTTTCCTGTAGAATTCGTCATCACAAATGCTGCTTGCCCACAAATAATAATTATCCCCATTGGATAACAACATCTGATCACCCAATAACGACATCTCATCAACCAATTCGCTAGTTGCACGGGATAACGTGTTTCTATTTCCGCTTTCTTGAATGTGCACTTGTACACTTCTGTTCCCGAGATACAACAGAGAAGAGAGAAAATATGAAGAAGGCTATGTTTTACACAACATGCCTCCAAGACCTACCGAAGATTACCATCAGCGATGTACATCGGCTAGTACAAGCAAGCTCAGCCCCGAGGAACAAAAAGGTTCAAGATGTATATATCTAGTTACATCGACAACTATGAAGGTAAGTTATACAACATTAGCTAGCTGGTAAGCTAGCTCTAGTTACTAACGTTAGCTAACTTTGACAACTCGACAGGCTATTTGATCCAGTGTAAACTGTTTTAATGATGTACAATTAAGTGTATGCATAACATGAATGATGTCCAATTCCCCAGTTTCAAACAAAGATTCATCATAAGAGAGAGTGAGCGTCAGGGCTACCTGTTACAGGTCGATGAGAAAGAGTGAAAAGCCTCACGACCTCAGAGTAGGGAGGAAAAATAAAGTGTTCATTGGTTCAAAGCCTCAATCAGGTTCATGTTCTGGGGTTTTGATGTGGCTAGGGTAGGTAACCTGTGATTTAAGATTCAAATAAGCCTAGCTAGCTGACGTTTTGCAACAGTGTAGGAACAGAGTCAGAACTTTGAACCTGATCCTGGCCACGACTGGCAGCCAGAGGAGTGACCTCAGCAGGGGGGTGACGTGTGTGAACTTCGGGAGGTTGAACACAAGCCAAGCAGCCGCGTTCTGGACCAGTTGAAGGGGCAGGACCACCCCCAGGTTTCTTGCAGAGCGGGAGGCGGTCACCATAGTTCCGTCGATGGTGATGGACAGGTCTAGAAGCGGGGAGGTCTTGTATGGCATGAAGAGCAGCTCAGTCTTGTCGAAGTTGAGCTTCAGGTGATGGCTAGACATCCACTCAGAGATGTCAGCCAGGCAAGCAGATATCCTCTCTTTAATCTGTGGGGTAGAGGGAGGGAAAGAGAGGAATAGTTGAGTGTCATCAGCATAACAATGGTAAGAGAAGCCATGTGTATTAATGAGCAAATAATAAGAGACTTAGTGTAAATAGAGAACAGCAGAGGACCCAGTACAGATCCCAGCGGGACTCCTGTAGAAAGAGGATGAGGTGCAGAGATAGAGCCCTTCCAGGAGACTTGGTAGGATCTATCTGTGAGATAAGATGTAAACCAAGAGAGAGCAGTTCCAGATATGCCCATCTCAGCCAGTGTGGAGATCAGGAGTTTGTGGTTGACCGTATCAAACGCTGCAGACAAGTCAAGGAGAATCAGGACAGAGGAGAGGGAGGAGGCTCTAGCAGTGCCTCAGTCACAGCCAGGAGTGCAGTTTCAGTTGAGTGCCCAGTTCTGAAGCCGGACTGATGAGGGTCGAGCAGGTTGTTCTGGTGGAGAAAAACAGACAGTTGGTTAAGGGCAGCGCGTTCAACAGCTTTTGACAAGAAGGGCAGGAGAGACACAGGACGATAGTTTCTGACATCAGCAGGGTCCAAGCTAGGCTTCTTAAGGAGAGGAGTAACACGGGCAGTTTTGAAAACAGCAGGAACATAGCCACAGGTTAAGGAGGTGTTAATAATAGAGGACACATATGGAAGGACCTCACCGGATATAGATTGGAGGACTGTCATCTGCAGAGAGGGAAGAGGGTGAGAGGGGTGGAGGAGGGATCAGCAGGGAAGAGAAGGTGGAAAAGAGTTTACGTGGGTAAGACGCACATGCATACATTTTTGACTGAAAAAATTAAATCTTAGCAGATGTGGTTGCTGATGTGAAGGCTGCCAGCAGAGTGTGATACGAAGCCAGATCATCTGGAGATCTGGATTTCCTCCACTTTCACTCGGCAGCTCGCAGCGTGGTTCTGCTGGATCGGAAAGAATCCGTCAGCCACGGGCAGGGGGGTGATTGTTGTGCTGGTTTGGAGACGAGGGGACATCGTGAGTCGAGAGACTGAGAGAGGCAGGAGTTAAAGGTGGAGGTGGCAAAAAGGAAAATTAACAAAATCTGCAGGTGGAGGAAGGGCAGAGAGAGCAGAGGTAGAGAGAGAGGAGTGAGAGAGAGTGCGGAGATTTCTCCTGAAAGTTACAGATGGTAGGTTGTTAGAGGAGTTGGGAGAGAGTGGGTAGGAGAGAGAGAACGAAATAAAGAAATGGTCCAATACAGGAAGGGGAGTCACCGTGAGTTCAGAGGTGGCGCAGCTCCTGGTGAATACAAGGTTTAGTTGGTTACCAGCCTTATGGGTGGCAGGCGATGGGGACTGGGTGAGGGCGAGGGACTGGAGGAGTGAGGCGACACTGGATAACTGGGAGCTCTCTGGCTGGAGGTTGAAACTGGTTTCACTAGATCCAATTAGCAACACAAAACACAGGTAGCCGGCCCAATCACAGCGCGAGCTACAAACTTTCTGTAAAACAATTCAAAATAAACTAAGCTACCGGGTGACTGCAATCTGTTCAAACTAACAACAGCTGAAAGCAATGAAATAAGATACGCTTATCTGAATCCGAGCTAAGCCGAAGCAGTTTACGGTGGCTGACGGTGTAAGATAATCAGGGGTTGCGTTAGGCTGGCAATTGCTGGTTTTGACAGTTTTTTTTTATGAGAAAGGCCGGAAAATGTAATTCCCTCCGGACATTCGGGCCAGTAAAAAAACACATTTAACATATTTTGTCTCAAAACCATTTATCATTAGGCCTATTATCACCGCAAATCAGACAACACTACTCTCACTAGCATGTGTGATGTAGCTGCTTGTGAGCTAGCATTCAATATTGGCTAAAAAATCTTCTCTTAATACATATTTCGGTTCTAACACTAATAGAAATAATGAAATGCACCATGTCACTCACTCGGCCTGGTTTCACACCCTATTAATTACACAAAAGAATTGAGTGTAAAATTGTACTTAAAGTCCTCATTGAGAAATTAAATTCTTCAAAGGAGTACATGTTATAAGGCAGTACGGGGGAGCTGCCGGATCCAAAGTCGACGAGGTGTACAAGGACTTCTCGGCAGACATTGCTCCACTCATCACCAGATTCACGACCATGGCGATAAGTGCGGACGTCCCACTGGTTGACTCAGCTTTTGGGAAAGTCCAGGAAGGTAGTCCCATCTCCTACCAGCATCCATTACCAGTGAGCCGGGTTGTAGTACGCCACCCAGATGCCCCTCCACCACCACCTCTACCTGTAGATGGTTATAAGCTGGAGCCTACCAGCTGCCAGTTTGTGTGCAGTCACTAACAACACCTCCATCTACAGTCACTTGTCAGTACATTAGACATGGCAAGAAAAGTAGAGGTTGCCACCAGGGAGCAGAGCAACACTGTGGAGTGGCACCGTGTCAGGAGGCCAAGAATAACTTCTTCCCGATTCAGGGAAATATGCCATGTCAGAGGTCAGAGTTCTGCTGAAAACCTGGCACAAAGAATTTGAAAGGGAGTGCCAAAAACGGCTGCAATGAAGAGGGGCCTTGCACTGGAACCGGTTGCCATCCAAGAGTACTGCCGAGTAAAAAAGACAAATTACTGGTCTTATGGGTTCGTTATCCACCCAGATGCCCCCTGGTTAGGGTCATCTCCTGATGGTCTGGTGTTTGAACCGACTGAGAGCCCACCCTTCAGACTTCTGGAAATTAAATGCCCCAATGCAAAGAGCTATGTGGACTGTAGCTACTTGAAAATGCAGAGTGGCACATTTAAATTAAAGCAGACTCACAGATACTACTGGCAGGTACAAGGCCAGCTCCTACTTACAGGGATGGAGTGGTGTGATTTTGTTGTTTTTGCAGAAAAGGGTATTCTCATACAACACATCTACAGAGACTGGGACCATTAGGGAGAAGGGAGCATTTTTTACCTTTCTACCACTTTTTGGCATTTAGATTTCCCATCGACTGATATGCACTACATGTTTCTTTGAACAACCACTATACTGATACTTACCATTGATTCTTAATAAATATATTACCTTAAATGTGCATCTACGTGTGGCCTCCTCTTAATGCTACCATGCCTTGAGCCAGGTGTGTAAAACAATGCAGAACTCTAAACTTTCCTTAGTTGTAACATGTATCTGCCCATCTCTTCACCAGTGGTGGAGGAGGGGGTTTAAAAAGGCCATATATTACATGTATACAATTTTGTTTGAAAATAATCACCTTTTTAAGGAAATAATGTAAAAGCTATGTCAACAAAAGGCTGTTTAATGAATCAATCCTGGTAAGCGATTGTTTAACATAAAACTATAGAACATTCATTAGAAACTATTTACAAGCACAGAATAAGCAAAAAGTGAAATGTCATTAATACATGAGTCCAGAGTTATTCATCGTCAAGTTTCCCATGCCTTTACCAGTGGTCCGTTCTGGTAGTTGTCCAGGTAGCAAGCCACATTGAATAGCTCCTCAATGCTTCCACACACAGAAAGTGGTATGTCTTTGTCAAAAAGTTTGTTCTTTCACCCTCCTGATGCACCTCTCCACATGGACCCTCAGATGTGCAATGGATTGAGTCTGCCTGATATCCTCCCTACTCATTTGGGTGTTTCTTGAGAGATAGGCAGGCTGGTAAGCCTTGCACAGAGCCAGATTGTCGATAAGGAACCCTTTGTCAACCATAATTGCCATGTCTGGTGTGAGTAGATTTGCGATGCCAGACAGCTTGAAGATCTCACGGTCACTCATGGATCCTGCATACAGGCTAGACACGAATGTAATGGCATGCCGATCATGGCCTTGAATGCAGCATGAGATTTATACGTGGAAAACACCTCACTCTGCAACAGGAGAGAGGATGGAGTCTGGCAGAATATTTCAGTGCAGTCAAGCACCACTTGTGTGTCAGGGAAAGCTGAAAACTGACAGCTTCACGTGGCATCCACAGACGTTTGCTTCCAAGCAGGTTGTATAGGAAGTAGGGATGGGGGTTTTGGCTTTTTTTGGTACACGTTTACACTTAGAATGTTGGCGTGTATCCGCGGTTAACTGTAACATGACGTCATAACGTAGGCGATGACGTCATAGCCATAATAGAGGCCAACGATCCTGGTCGGAAACACGGGTAGTTGCTAGTAAGTAAGCAAGCAGTTATAAAATATTAATGTTAGGAGGTAAATATAGGTTAGAATATAATAGAATATACTTTACTGTATCAAAATGTTTTCATAAAATAAACTAGTGTCATGAAATTAAAATATAACAGTCCAATCACGGAGTGTTTTTGTTATTGTGACAGACCTTCAACCGCGCCCCGATTATGTCATGTGACATGCCTCTCATGACTATAATTACGGACTAGGGTAGGCTACTAGTATTATTATAATACAACGTCTATTATATTATAATACAGGCTACTAATACTAATAATAATCATAATAATACATGAATAAAGAAAAGTTCAAAGTTTAAGTTTTTTATTTGTAATAAACAAAACATTGATTGACAACAGCATTTATCGATCTCGACAAAAAAAAGTACATTCTTGAACCATTTCAATTTTGTGCTTGACAGTAACCTAACGTGAGGATTTGGAGAGCTTCAAAAGCTTGTGGAATAATCTGATCTAAAATAAAGCGTAGTTCTTGACTGTCTAATTAAATATAGGTTACTATGTTAAAGTTACTCTGTAGGCTATTTAAACGAGAAAACTAGACTCCATCAGAGACCTAAAGCCTGGAGCATCCACTTTGCTTAATGGTCTTGTGTCTTTCACAATCATTTCCTCGATCAGCTAGGTGATTTTCGTGGCTCTCTGTGGAGTGCACTTGTAGAAGAAGGAGCCTATTCGGGGTTGGGTGCTAGCATTACCCACCGTGGCATCTTGTTAAAAATCTACGTTTGCGTGTTTTAATCACAGATGATTGTTAATTGAGCCGGTACTTCACCCTTTCACACTTAAAACGACACCACAGAGTGTACATGTTACCGAGTTGCCGTTGACCTGTTTTGTAAAATAATTCCAGGCTTTAGCTTTTCCGCCGCTCATTTTGATGCTTTCACTCAAATTCACTGACTCACTCCCGCATTTTTTCCATCAACGTTACTTCTGTTGACGTGTTTTCCGATCTAGATATATTTAAATGCTTTAAATATATATATCATATTTTACGAGGAACAATTATACATGACATTTAAATCATGAATATGATTAAAAGTATATATTTTAAATTATTTTAAGATTTCAGTTAATCCGTCCGAAACGGATAGTGATTAATTTTCGTGTACATGACCCCATACGGAGGTAGATTTCTATCAACAATAAACAAACACAAAAGTATAATCCACAATGATTTTTACCATCCACACACACACCTCTCAATTTGTGTTTGTAGGTATAATCCACAAATGTGTTTTTGCCATCCACACGCAAAAACCTCTCAATTTGTGTTTCGTAAAAATTATCCACGAGTATGTGTTTGCCATCCACACATAAACACCTCTCAACTTGTGTTTCGTAAATCATAATTTGGATGAATGCAAAAATTATATTCACAAATGCAAATAACATTTTCAGATATGTTTCCAATGTTCACATTTACAAATCAAAATCTTGGCTGGCGAATCTACATTTGGCGATCGAAGGACACGCTTGATCTGCTTGGATTTACGTATGGAATTTTGAGACAAATATTCCGCTGTTAGTTGTTTTTCCCAGTGTCGATTCACACATGATTCACTTGTGATTCGCACACAAAACTTCTTCTTCTTCGGCGCTACCTAACATGGCGATGTGTGTTCGGCTCATCAGCGCCACATTTAGAACAAGTGGACAAAATCGCACATTATCTTTAAGAAGTGGATTAATGGTAAATTAAAACAAGTGAGTTTTGAGTTTATTTAGGTTGTAAAGTTAACCCCGCGATGGGAAGTTTTTTAAACAGTCATTGCACAAAACTCCTATCTGATTGCATGTAGCTAGCTAGCTAGATTACATTACACAGTAGCTACATAACTCTTTCGCCCCTCATGGGAAAGATTATGTAAAACAAACTCAACCATGTGAAGTAGGGGTGGGACAATGCACCGCATCGATCCAAATGTGTAAATACAACTGCATCGATCTGTAAGATTCGAATCGATAAGCATCGATTAATATCGCATTTTAAATGAATGTGCACATGTATTCATTTATTCAAAAATGATTTAAAATATATATTTCTGAGACACGACTACTTTTAAAACTGTTTTGACCAGCTTCAATCCATGTTTCTGCTCCAACCCCCACGTAAGCGTGAGTTGAAAGTAGGGACAGGTGGGAATCAAGCGACAATGAGACGGACAGATCTGAGCGAAATGGCTAGCTGCGTGCTCGCTGAGTGCGACAAAAGAGACAGAAACTTACAGAATTTGCGATGTTCCGAACAGAAAATCAGTGGTATGGAAGCATTTCGGGTTTAGAAAGAAGGAGGGTGTACTTGACAAAACCGCTGCAATATGCAAGATCTGCCAAGTAGAAATCAAATACACAGGCAACACCACAAACATGATAAACCATTTGAGCCGACGATACACAATTGACGTGAAGGACAGCAAGCGCGTTAGCAAGCTGGTTAGCAAGCTAAACTCGGGAGTCATTGACACTTCCCCTGAGTAGTTTCCTGGAGAAATGGCCAAACAGTTCTATTTTTTTGTATAATTGTTTTTATTAGTTTTTATACACATACCGTGTCCAGACAGTTAATTGTAAAGTGCTTTCTGATATTTAAATTTAAACCATTTTCTATTCAAAATCAAGTAGATGTTAGAGACAAAAAACAAAAATAGTAAGACTATTTCCAATGTCTTACGTTCAATTAATTATTACAACGTTAACTGTCCGATTCACAAAATGAATGTCGTGGAACCTAGATACACCATACAGAAAATATTTGAGTGAAAAATGTATACCTGCTCTGTATGAAGAGGTGAAGTAAACTGTTCGACTGTCCTTGCAAAACGCTACGAGAGTAGCTTTAACTACGGATGGATGGGCATCTTGCTCCACCGAAGTTCTAGATCGTACTAAGATTTATGAAAGTACTATGCATGACACTAACCTATAGGCTATTTCATTTTTCTTGGCCCAGTTTAGTAATTGTTATACATTTTGCCATTTTCATTTTGTAAATAAAGGAAATGTATTAGGGTACCATGTCTGACACTGAAAAACAATAACCTAAATAGGGCAACTTTAGAAAATACACTGTTAGTCATGTTTATTGCTGCATTATTTGCTGCAGACAGCTGCAAAATGTATGGCATGCCTTAACAATAAACATAATGCTGTGAACTTGGTGTAAGGTTCTAATTGAATATTTAATTACTGCTGAATGTATCGGTATCAAATCACATTAGCATACCTATTACTTTTTTTAAAGTATCTAAATTAATCGAACCGAATCTTATCGAATCGAATCATGGTCAAACGTAAGATATTATGATGCATCGAACCTTTGCCTAAAGAATCGTAATCGAATCGAATCGTTATGGGATTGAATCGTCCCACCCCTAGGTCACACGTACAGTTGTATTTCGATTGGTTTGATCTGTTAAGTGACGAGCTACTGACGAGCTAGAACAAAAAGTAGATCAGAAGTGGAGTTGGCATGGAGAAAGTGAAATGTAGCCAACGATTTGCCAGACTCCCCTCAAATAATAAAAAATACTTCTGCAATGTGGAAGCACCCAGTGAACAACAGTCGTCCATGGACGGCTAACATAAATTGTGTTCGTCTTGGATACCTTTTCAAGACATTTTGCGCACTGGAAAAGGCTCCACAAAAAAAAGTAGGCCTAAATCCATTTGAACCACCACTTCGTGAGTGCAACGTTAGCTAAAACGTTTACACTACCTGGCTGCAATAGGCCTACATTTTTTTAAATTTAATTAATCGTTTTTCTGTCCTCCAATTTTGCACTTCAGTAGGCTACTGTTTAAGCTGCCACACTTTGGATAAATTGTAACAGACTGCATATAATCTGCCTATGAACTTCTATTAAAAACAAGCCATTAATAATAAATTTTGTGTGTTCCATTCCTTTGAGCCCTATTTATTAATATGACTGTACTCAGGGGTTAAAGCAAAAAAAAAAATCTTCTGACTGAAATTTTCTTTCAAGTTAAGTCATATTCCCCATCTACAATTTGTAAAACAAGTTACAGAGGAGGCCTCCACATTAGGGCATGTATACACACTGTCCGGCTTTTTTTCCGTCAATTTCCTGGATTGTTCAATATAACGCCTGTTCGCAAACTATGTCGTTTTTCTGGACCAGCTCTGAGTATATTTTACGCTTTAGTATTTTTTGTGAACATAACAGCGCTGGCACTGTTTAAAAACTTGATGTCCCATAATTCCCTCCGGACGAGCAGCGTTGTCTCCAAACATTTTCATATAACGTTAGCCAGCAGTAGCACACAGCTACATTTTTCAACACTTTTTCTAACGTTAGCTAGCTGGCTTGAAGGACTAAAAGCTAGAATTGCTTTATGTAGTTAACCGTAGCATAGTTTCTGACCTTGTCAGGCGGGCTTCTCAACTTAGCAAGCTAACGTTAGCTCGTCTTCAGCGACAGTCCTCATATCTGCCAAAAATGTCCAGACAGATGAGATGATGATATCTTATTGGTCGAGACCCATCCATGTGTTGCAGTACTGGACATGTAGTCTGTTAAAGTGGACTACAAGTCAAACTACAATCATTAATCCATTACTTTTAGTGAGCCACTTACCGGCAAAAATGGCTAAATAAAAGACCTGAAGCACCGAACTATATATAAAACTAGAAAAAACAAGCTATATCTCTCCCATTCATTCTGTTGAAGCCAGCATTCTCCGCCCAATTTGTCCAAATCCCTGTCCTCTCCACCGTTATTTTCCGTATCATGGAGGCCAGTTTGCACCATTTACTTAAGGATTGTGGGTAGCCCCTGCAGCCAATCACAATCACGGCTCACTTGCTTCACGGCGCCAAGCAGTATGAGAATTAGAGGGTGGATACCCGACCCGAACCCGACGGGGCCCGACGGGTCGGGCCGGGCTCGGACTAAACTTTTAAAATGATGTTCGGGCTCGGGTCGGGCTCGGTCACGGCGGCCGAACAACTAGCGAACATTTTACTTTTGAACTACTAATTAGGATGGGTTAGCCTACTTCACATGGTGCTTCAAGTTGTTTTTGGTGAAAATATAGTGTGAAATAAATAAAAATGATACCGAATATAGTGTGTGTCACTACACACGCAGTGAAAACAGAGAGAAATTATCATGCCACGTTATCAGTACTGTCATTCATGCTAGGCTCATTCGTAACTTCAGGCAGAGAAAACACATTTTCTCCAGCTAAATCATTACCGAAAATAAAAGACACGGCTTTAATCGGCAACTGAGAACAAAAAGCTACTTTCACAAGTCCAGAAACAACCTCCAAATGCAATTAAACAATGTGCAAAGGAACTTTCACAATGGCCAGCAGAGGCGGGTAGAGTACCAAAAAACTGTATTCAAGTAAAAGTATGATTACCAACAGAAAAATAGTTAAACGTACACGTGTCTCTCCAATAGAGGTGCAGGTTGCAGCAAGAGTACGTCCAAAAAAAGAGAAGTGGCACACTGAGCTTTGTCCAATAATTGATGGTTCAGTGTAAACCGCACACTCAACACAAGAACAACCTTATTATAAATATATTATTTTATTTTTTGACGGTCATTTAGGTGCCCAGTGTCCACTAAACAGGGAAGCTGTAACCATGGTAACAACAACTGCGTGACAGGGAAACACTATGTCAGCGCTTCAGTGCCTTACATTAACTGCGTCGGGCTCAGGTCGGGTTCGGACATAAAAAGCAGAATTCCTGTCGGGTTCGGGTCGGGCTCGGTTACTACTATCTCGGACTCGGTCGGGTTCGGACAGAAATATGCGGCCCGATCCGCACTCTAATGAGAATGTCAACTGGGAGTAGATGGTACAGTTGCCTAAAGAAACGTAACATTATAGTATCGTCTTTTTCTTAGAACCTAGCAAGTTAGCTAATTCCATTCATAATATAAGTAAATACATTATATTTACAAATACATTAGATTCGCAAATGTGTGTAATAGCATGTGTATTGGTGAATAAAGGCTATTTTGAATGATCTGTCCTGGTTTAGTAATTCATCATTGCAGGAAGATTTTAAACTATAACTATTTGACAAAATATGTTTTGAATATCTTAAAGACCCACTCAGTAATTTTGGTTGCTAATCAACGAAAATTACGTCCATGGCAACTATAATGTTAGTTTGGTGGTTCAGCTGGGCAATGAAAATTCTAACAATAAGCCAAGGTACTTTTGTCCTCCAGTGCTAGCTAGTCCGAGCTATGACAACCTGCTGGATTGTGCAAGAGGCTTTTGGTATATAGTAAAAAATGAAGCACCTGAAATCTACTCCCCAAAACTGTAACGTTAGCTAACGTGACTACAGATTATTCTCTCTTCAACTGTAACGTTAAATCAGTTCCCTGACTAACGATTATTTGCAGTTAGTTAGCTAATGTTAGCTATCTTATCTAGCTAGCTTGTAGCTAACGTTACCTATCGAAATTAATTAAAAACATTAAAGATGCTTTCTGACACAGCAGGGGGTAGAACGTTACTACGAACTACACAGGATTTCTTATCTGGATACCACTAACTGCATCAAGTAAAAACCATCCCGAATCTATACGGACTGAAGTATCCGTATATTTTGTTCCACGTTTTACTCTGTACAGTTAACTATTCAGCTAACTAAGTAATCATACTTCGCAGGATAGGTATCTTATAGTTTTCCTCCTCTGGTTGACCAGAGCCAACCGTTGTGTTTTCTGTGCTTCCCGGCATCCGTAGTCTTGCATCCTGCTCACACCAGAGCGGCAATGAATGCTGGTCAATCCCGGGAATTAAAAAAAATTCTTTCCAGAGATTGTGATATAATACATGGTCCTCATTATTTCAAATGAAATATACTATTATAATTATAATTTAGGAGACTCTAACATTGTTAAAAAGTACGCTAATTACAACATGACAGTGCTTCGGATTTTGCTGGCAGTCTATGGGCATAGACAGGGCGATGCACCATTACATGTTGCCCCCTAAAAAACCTGATTTCAGGACACGCCCACCTTGTGGTTTCTAGTTTTCTATACAGTTTGGTGATGCGAAGCAGTTGTCATGGATCGCGCCTTCCTTCCCTTATCTCCGCGTTTAGTATTCCTTTTTTCCATTTACCTGTAATCTATCAGATTTTTCTCTGTTCGTCTTTTGAACGCTACGGGTTTTGCTTTCGCTTCGGTGATTAGTGAGTTCACCTATCCTGGATTTCCGCTCACTATTTAAACCCCGCTTCCTCCTTTTCTTGTCACTTCCATGTTATTTCATGTAACATTCTAGCCGGTAAAGGTATAGGAGTTGTGCGTGCTATCGACCGCTTTGCTTCTGAACGCGGAACTTGTTAGCAGTACAATCCAGAAAAAGTAAAGTGTGCTTTTTCGCTCTCTTATTTCAGAGCAGAGGTTTTGGTTTCTTTGTTTCTCACTCTGACCTACGAGTGCTCTCGTCCTAAGGTTTAGGGTTCGTTAATATTTTTTCTCCTTCCTTTCTTTTGTTCACTCCACTACGGGAGTTAGATAAGTGTAACTGCTTATTTCTTTTGTTTGCTCGGATATCGAGTTCCTCGCTTATTATCGCGAGGTTATTTGTGTTCTCCTTATTTTCCCCATCCACTTCGTGCCTGTCTCGAACTTTCCAGCGTTTGGATTCCTGTTTGTTCCCCCGACTGCTCCTCATGTCCGTGTCGGTTCGGTGCTTTGTCCGGTTCCTGTCCAGGCTGCTCCTACTCAGCCTGCCCCTGTCCAGCTTGCCCCTTTCCAGCCTGCCCCTTTCCAGCCTGCTCCTACCCAGGCGGCTCCAGTCCAGGCCTGCTTCTACCCAGGTCTGCTCCTACTGAAGCCTGCCCCTACCCCTACCCAGGCTTTAAACCGGAACAATGTGGCGTCCTGTTCATAAACTCTCTTATTCCACCTAAGTAGTCCATTAAAATATGTTTCTGAAAATATTCGAGGTGAGAAATAGGCCATGCAGTTGCTGAATCTTAATTAATATTTGATGTGCAACGTCTAGTTTGATCCGAGTTATACAAAATAATTTGTACAATGTACGCTAATTTATGCAAATGACGATGGACACAGCTCCTCCTCCGCCCCCACCCCTCTCCCTCGCTCACCCCACAAAGTATTTTTCAAAATTGTTTCATGGGCGAAGACAGTGGGTGTAGTTTAGGGGTGTGCAAAACTCATATTTGTCATGGTCGAATAATCAGTGGGTGGTATGAGCGAATAATCGATTATTCGGATGTGCCGACAGGATCAGAAATTGACACCTGTCAAGTGCGAAATGCAGTCGATTTTCCTGACGCGGTAACTCTGAAGAAGGCGTCAAATAAGCAACAATATTGTTGTTGCAGCCACTATTGTAGGCCTATGATTTTGCCTTCATTTTTCTGATCTTAAATAGTGAATGCTTAACACATTATGGTTTCATCTTGCGGGTTGTGTCGGCTTAACCCTCCTCCCTCCTCCCGCTGTCACCATTCTCGTCTTGGTAAATTCGCTAAAGCCAGCTTGGATTTCCAGATTTCTTTAACCTGGACAATCAAGTGCAGTGCAATATTTGTGATATTAAATTGTCCTACCATGGATCGACCTCGACAATGATGATCTCAAAACATCCACAACACAACCAAACTATGTCTTGCAAACTCGCAAATATGACAAACCTCGAGCTGAAAAAATATCCACGGCAATCTCTTTGATTATAGCCTAGATGTGTGTTTATAGCACATTATAGCCTTGTATTTTGAAATTTTATATAAATATGTAATTTTCTTGATGTACGTATTATGTATTATAGACTTGTTGTAAATTTTTGTCTGAATTGTCACAATTTCATTGTTAATAGGCCTACAATTGAATAAATAGCCTATTTATTATAGCCTAATGCTTCTTGTATGCGTTTTATTTATGGTCTTTTCTTAAAGCTGTAGATTTTAATTTCAGACAAACATGAATACTGTAATTGTGACAGATACGTCTACCACTAGGGGTCCAACGTGGATCGAGTTAAAGAAATCTGGAAATCCAAGCTGGCTTTAGCGAATTTACCAAGACGAGAAGGGTGACAGCGGGAGGAGGGAGGAGGGTTAAGCCGACACAACCCGCAAGATGAAACCATAATGTGTTAAGCATTCACTATTTAAGATCAGAAAAATGAAGGCAAAATCATAGGCCTACAATAGTGGCTGCAACAACAATATTGTTGCTTATTTGACGCCTTCTTCAGAGTTACCGCGTCAGGAAAATCGACTGCATTTCGCACTTGACAGGTGTCAATTTCTGATCCTGTCGGCACATCCGAATAATCGATTATTCGCTCATACCACCCACTGATTATTCGACCATGACAAATATGAGTTTTGCACACCCCTAAACTACACCCACTGTCTTCGCCCATGAAACAATTTTGAAAAATACTTTGTGGGGTGAGCGAGGGAGAGGGGTGGGGGCGGAGGAGGAGCTGTGTCCATCGTCATTTGCATAAATTAGCGTACATTGTACAAATTATTTTGTATAACTCGGATCAAACTAGACGTTGCACATCAAATATTAATTAAGATTCAGCAACTGCATGGCCTATTTCTCACCTCGAATATTTTCAGAAACATATTTTAATGGACTACTTAGGTGGAATAAGAGAGTTTATGAACAGGACGCCACATTGTTCCGGTTTAAAGCCTGGGTAGGGGCAGGCTTCAGTAGGAGCAGACCTGGGTAGAAGCAGGCCTGGACTGGAGCCGCCTGGGTAGGGGCAGGCTTCGGTAGGAGCAGACCTGGGTAGAAGCAGGCCTGGACTGGAGCCGCCTGGGTAGGAGCAGGCTGGAAAGGGGCAGGCTGGAAAGGGGCAAGCTGGACAGGGGCAGGCTGAGTAGGAGCAGCCTGGACAGGAACCGGACAAAGCACCGAACCGACACGGACATGAGGAGCAGTCGGGGGAACAAACAGGAATCCAAACGCTGGAAAGTTCGAGACAGGCACGAAGTGGATGGGGAAAATAAGGAGAACACAAATAACCTCGCGATAATAAGCGAGGAACTCGATATCCGAGCAAACAAAAGAAATAAGCAGTTACACTTATCTAACTCCCGTAGTGGAGCACATCAAATAAATATTAATTAAGATTCAGCAACTGCATGGCCTATTTCTCACCTCGAATATTTTCAGAAACATAATTTAATGGACTACTTAGGTGGAATAAGAGAGTTTATGAACAGGACGCCACATTGTTCCGGTTTAAAAACGTGAAGCCGAAACTAAAGTAATGTAGTGGGTCTAACCAATCAGGTGCCAGCTGTTTCCGTTGTGGGCGACAACAATTATCCATACGACGTGGAGGTACCTCCAAAGAGGTACTCTGACATCATGATTGGGGCGGGGGCAGTGTGGGGAGCAGAAAGGGAATTTCAACCGTTAGGGGCAGCAAAAAGATACTTTTCTACCAGTTTCTTATGATATACAATATTATTTCAGAATTGTTTAAATAATGGAATGCATGAATAAGTTTCATTATAAGGTAGGCATACAAACACGTTTACAGCTAAAAAAAAAAAGTGATCTAGTGTATAGTTACCCTTTAACTCTTAATGAAATTGTTTGCAATACAGCAGAATAAACACAATGTGGTACTTGTATTCTACATGGCCTTTGGTATCCCCCCCCCCCCCAATGACCACCTGCCAAACCACAATGTGCTCTTTTGCCACAAACACGCAGGCTATTAGCCCTATTTACGGTACTAGCCTAGTCATCGATGTCCTAATTATAGTAGCCTATTCATATTTTTCTGAAATTGTAAATAACTTTAAACCCTCAAAATTCCAATGCAGGATTGCTGCAGTGTTGGCGCTTGTGCATACAAAACCCGTTTTCAACCATCTTGCCACAGTCAGACAATAACATGCATAAAGGCCGTGACACACTGCCCGCGATTTACTCGCACGAATAAATCGCACGTTGAAAAATAAAAACTAACTCCTGTATTGTTCATAAAATCTTGCACATCAAACGCAAAATGTCCTCTGCGAAAAAGCGGCATGTAATTTATTTGCAGCAAGTTCGTTTTTTGCGAGTTTTCGTTTGCAAAACTATTTATCTATCCAATCATAACAAGTTTCCATGGCTGATGTCACCACACTGCCACAACAAACTACAACATCCAATATGGCGGACCAACTGATTTTATATGTTTCCTAGTATAGCGTACTCTTTGATAAGCGACATAAAAGTTACAAAGACAAGGATTTGAAGGACAATTTGTGGAAAACCATAGCCGAGCAAATAGGCTATGAAGATGGTGGGTTTATAGCTAAATGGTTGCAATACGCACAACCTGCCATCTGATTAGCTCCCACAGGTTATTAGCATTGGCTTAAAAGTTGTCTCCAGCTATTTTAGCCAGCTAACGTGAGCTAACCTTTAGGTCTAACGTTAACGTTGATAGCAGTTCATATGAAGGGAAGATAACAACCCAGTGGCGATTACACACAAACATAGCTACACGATACGTAGGCCTATTTTTTTTTTTTTTTACTTTAGGTGAGTTCATGTAGGCTACGCTGTCACCGGCTGGGTTGTTTGCCTTGGTGAAAACAAAGGATGAAAGCTAGCTAACCGCTATATGTGATATTATTCCGTGGATATTTGCCGTAGTAATTGTGGGCTATGGGCTAACGGATGGAGAAAGACGACACGTAGGCTAGTCTGGCCAGGGGCAGCCACTGTGGTGGAGGGAGAGAAAGGGGGAGGAGGAGAAGAGCAGGGTAGAGTAGCCTATATAAAATGTTTTAGCTGTCACACAGTTGTCTGTGTGCGTGGCAAATAAAGTCTATAAAGTTCCCCAAAAATCTTATTCCGACTCCTGTGTGGATTTCCTGATTACTGGTAGCCAAGTTATATAAATAACGAGGAAAACAGACGAGGTCTGCCTGTAGCGATCGTTTTGGAGAACTCTTCAGAGTTGCTACACTGTATAGACTACGACAAATTTATTTTAAACATGTTTGTTTGCTGAAATTACGTAATGTATTGTTATGTTGTGGTTAACCCTTTATATTAGTGGAAGAGATCAAGAGGCAGTGGAAAAATATCAGGGACACATGTCCATAAAAGGAAGGAGAGCATGTTGTAGACAAAACAAACTTTACATAAGTAAAAACGGACACATAATAGGCCCGGTTCAATATTTTGGCAATGTAATTTAAGCATGCTCTGTTTTTTACGTTCTCTTAGAGGCAAAAAAAATACACTTTTGTTCCGTGATGGACCGAATTTTTAATTTTCTTGAACGTTGTTGTGTTTAATGAATGACATCACGAACAAGAACGGATAACCAGGTTGTCATCGCTCGACGAAGAGTAATCAATTTTTATTTGCAGGGATTTTCAACCGCGAAAAAGAACGCAATCTTTTCGTTTTTTCGCATCGTTGCAGGTGTGTCAGGTTTTTACGCGAAATATTCGCCAATGAATTTTTCGCATTTTCGCCTCGCTTATTTGTTACGTCCCCGATGTGTAATGGCCTTAAAATGTAGGCTACCATTACTACACATTACAAAAATGTCATGTTTGTTGCGCTTGTTACTCGGCCATTGTCTGTTGTGTTTTGCTAACGTGTCAAGTCTGCCTTTTCCAGTTTACTCTCCAGCCTGCATTCCCTGCTCTGCCATTGCCCTCGCCTACCCTGCCATTGCCCTCGCCTACCCTGCGATTGTCTGCTACTGGTTGTCTGCCATTCGTCCAGTTCTTCTCCTGTTTCCCCTGATCATCATCTGCCCCTGGTTATCGCCAACCCCGTATCCAGACCCTCACTTTGCTCTCCCTCTTCATTGTTGTTTGCTTGCCTTAAATAAAGTGCTCCGCTGGAGCTTATTGTGAGTCTGTCTCCGAGTCCTGCGTTTGGGTCCATACCAGTTGGGAGAAACGTAACACCCTGCGTATAACCTCTAGCCTACTCAACTTCAGCCGACTGAGACAGGTGTCGCTCATTTCGCCTCTGCCAGGACAGGAAGCCACCTGTCAAATGTCAAATGATGTGGCGCATCATTTGACATTTGTCAGGAGTAGGCTAGTCTGTTGTCATTTAGGCCTACACATTCAACGTGAATAATTAAGCAAATACACACAGGTCGTCAGTTAGCTTTTTAATTTATATTATGTGTCTACTTAGCTGTCTAGCTAGATAGGCAGCTATACTTCTTAATGTAAAATTAGCATGCTACAGTGCCGGTTAGCTAGCTAGCTGCCTAGCCAACCACAACATTTAGTGCAGCATTTGCAACAGCATGGATTCGCCTGTCAAAAAAGTTCCATAGCCAGGGGTATTTTGTTCCTCTGTAGCTGCCGTTTACTTAGTATGACATGCCCCCACATACCAGGCTTGAGAATACCAGCCGTGAGCGTATGAGACAGGAGGCTCCAGGCTGCAGCCTTACCCCACTCTGCCCCGTTTCTGCTGCAAGCCCCCACCATCATACATATGTACACTTTAAAATTACTTATCAGCTATAAAATAAGATTGGCACTGGCACATTGGAACTGGATCATTATAAAATCAGTGAGGGCAAAAATTGCCACCTTTTTATTTCCTAAACTGATGGGAGAATTGAAGATGGGGGTTAATTAATTCAGGCATCTGTCAACACTGGAATCCGTACATGGCTGTGAGTCTGTTCCTTTCGTTCACCAAATGGATTTGAATCGTTCACGAAAGACACACCACAAATGGCAGGATTGTTGTTGAGGGCGAGAAAAATAATTGAATTATTTGAATATGTCAGGTTTTTGCACACATCGAATGAAAACGAAATGCAATCGCGATTTGCATTTTCATTTGAATTTAGGCGCGAAAATGCTTTTATAGTGGAAGGGGTGAAGCAATACTGATTGGATAGCGAGGTTGATTAAATGTGTTTGGCCACATGATAATTTATTTAGCTATATTTTGCTCAACATGGTATTTCACACAAGGTAATATATTCAGCTAGGTCGAAAGAGAGCACCCCAAACCATTACACAGCCACCGGTCAAGTTTGTCAGCAGGTAACATCACAGGAGGTTGAGAGAGGGAGATAGCAATTACAGCTAATGTTAGATAGCTTTTATAACGTTATAGCCTAACTTATAGCACGGATCAGAGCCTTTGGCTGTGAACTGACAGTCATGTCCCTTCAAATAGACTTTGAACATTGGGCCTATTATTATAATTACAGATGAAACTGAAAATAAAGTTATGTAACGTTACTTACCATGGGGTTGCTAACACAAAGAAGGCAAATCCAGGAATGGCTGCAGGGACAAAATGTTGTTGGATGAGCACGGCTCTAGCATTGGTATGCTGGTGCCCCGATTGAGCTCCACTGGCATCAAAACGACTGGAGACAGGAGCGTTAGTACACCAGCCCCCCAATGGAGCTCTGCAGGCGTCAAAATGACCAGCTGCAAGACCCATTAGTGTGCTGTGCCCCAGCTTCACTCTCCTAGGAGACTGCTGCCAACTCACCAGATGCAATCCTCCAGCTTATTTACTAACACTGTCCCGCTGGTGCATCGCTGGACGAAAAACGACCAGCGTAGTCCGACTTTAATTGTCTAGTGGTATCAGCATACTATGGTCTTCGGGTCAATCTGACCCATTTTAAAATTTCAACATCAAGGAAATGTTAAAATATTTTTTTTTCTATGAAACTTCTTCTGCTTGGCTCATTTACTGTTCTAAACATGTGATATGAAAATGGTACATTTCATGCGTTTGCTTCCCCCCCCCCGCATCAACATATAACACACATGGTCTTCGGGTCAATTTGACCCGGCCATTGAAAGTGGAGGCTAAAAGGGACCAGAAGAGAGAGAGAGAGAGACACACACACACACACACACAGAGAGAGAGAGACACAGACACAATGTCTGTGTCACTAGAGTTCACAGTAGGTTATGATACTTTTTTGCTCTTGCACCTGTGTGGGCGGAGTTTTCTCGTAGAAACCCCGGGAACACTCCGCCCATACTCATCAATAGAGGGGATATAGACAGAATAGGTCAAGGCCAGCTCAGTCTGCGGCTGACTTCCAGGGTGACAAGATGAGCAGAGAGAGCACAGCCCTGGGGTATCTGGCAGGTCTTTTTGACAACAGTGAAGAAGATGGACGTGACAGTGAAATTGAAGAGGATGTGTCTGAAGAGGAAGAGGTCAGTGATGAAGATGAAGAGGTCAGTGATGAAGATCATGAAGTGTCTGATTATGTACCGTCTGATGAGGACATTCCTGTTCCTCCAAGCGAGACTTTTATCTCAAAAAATGGTGAAATACAATGGTCCTCAACCCCTAAACGTCAAGGAAGACTGAATGCAGAGAATATCATCAAGATGACGCCAGGGCCCACCAGGATCGCAGTGACTCGAATCACAGACATCAAATCTGTTTTTGAGCTGCTCATGCCCAAGTCAATCCAGAAGATCGTTATAGAAATGACCAATCTGGAAGGGGGGCTAGTCTTTGGGGAGAACTGGAAAGAGATGGATAACACACTCTTCGAAGCATATATTGGGCTTCTCATACTGGCTGACGTATATAGATCCAAGGATGAATCAACACAGAGCCTGTGGGATGCAGAGACAGGCAGGTCCATTTTCCGTGCAACAATGTCTCAGAAACAATTTCAAATGTTCTCCAGAACAATCCGATTCGATAATCGGGTAACACGAAGAAGAGGAGACAAGCTGGCACCAATCAGGACCCTGTGGGACAAGTGGGTAGAGCACCTTCCACTGTTCTACAACCCAGGTCCTAATGTCACAGTTGATGAAAGGCTGGTGGCATTTAGAGGCCGGTGCCCATTCAAACAATACATGCCTTCCAAGCCAGCAAAGTATGGCATAAAGATCTGGGTAGCAACAGATGCCAAATCCAGCTATGCATTGAACATGCAAGTGTATACTGGAAGGCCAGTTGGAGAAGCCCCAGAAAGGAACCAGGGCAAGCGGGTCGTGCTCGACATGGTGAAGGGTCTCAGGGGTCACAACATCACCTGTGACAATTTCTTCACCTCATACAACCTGGGACAGGAGCTGCTAAAGAAAAAGCTAACAATGATTGGAACTGTTAGAAAAAACAGAACTGAACTCCCTGCCGAAGTGTTGGTGATGAAGGACAGGGCCCCTCTGTCATCAAAGTTTGCCTTCACTGAAACCACAGCCCTGGTGTCATACTGCCCCAAGAAGGGCAAGAATGTTGTGCTCATGAGCACTTTGCATAAAGATGCAGAAGTCAGCGTGAGAGAGGACCAGAAACCCACCATGGTCCTCGACTACAATGGTACAAAAGGAGGAGTGGATAATCTGGACAAAGTGACAGCATGCTACAGCACCAAGAGGATGACTGCACGCTGGCCTTTGGTTGTATTCTATAATATGATAGATGTTTCAGTCTACAATGCCTTCGTGATATGGAGGGAGATGTTTCCTGAGTGGAATCAGGCAAAGCTCCACAAGAGGCGCATCTTCCATGAGGAGCTGGGGAAAGCACTCGTGGTACCAGCGATTCTACAGAGGCAGCACACTCCAAGGACCTCCGCCTCTGTAGCCACAGTGAAGGCGATCCGGGAGAGGGCTTCACCCTGTACACCGATGCGTGAGGTAAGTGTGTGTCTGTGTGTGTGCATGTCAGGGGATCGGGATCAGCAAAAAGACATACTAAAGTAATCATCATCCTCATCTTTCTAGGTTGCTGCTGGGAGGAAGAGGCCAGCCGCTGCAGCCTCAGAGAACACCTCCCAGAGAACACCAGTGCCTGAGGTAAGAGTGTGTGTGTGTGTGTGTGTGTGTGTGTGTGACTGAGTGTGTGTGTGTGTGTGAGTGAGAGTGTGTGCGCGCGTGCGTGCATGTGTGTGTACACGTGTCAGAGGATGAGGGTCGGCAAAGAGAGTAATCATCATCCTCATCGTTCTAGGTTGCTGCTGGAGAGAAGAAAGTGAGGAAGAGGTGCAAGGTCTGCAAGCCGTCTGACGACGTCAAGACCACGACGACATGTGTGACATGTGCAAAACACATTTGCACTAAGCACACCATCACCACATGTCACTCATGTTTTGGCAATAATTAATACCCCCCCCCCCCCCATTTCACTTGTTCTTTCCTATGTTCAGAATAAGGAGTACAGTATGTACTGTATGTTTATGTTTTAATGAATGAATAAATAAATACATAAATAAATAAATAAACTTGAGTAGCTCTTTATTAAAATGAAGAACAAACTATGATTAGTTGGATTTTTGGGGTTTATAACGACTTTAGAATGGTTGAACATGAGCCGGGTCAAATTGACCCGAAGGCCCTGGGTGTGACTAAAAGACGAATACCATAGGAAGGTTGGCTTAAGTGCTGTCTTAAGGCTCCACCCACAATGCATTGTTCAGAGCCAGAATCAGAATCTTTGTTGTTTTGTTGCTTTATTCAATAGAGTTTTTGATTTCAGTTGTGTCATTTTGGCACTGGATAGAGCTCATCAAGAGCTTTTATTTGATACATGGAATTCATTTTCACCCAAAATGCCACTTACGCCCCTCTGATTCCAAGCCCATGATATTTGAAAACATTTGGCATAAGACTAGGCTAATCTATTAAAACTCATACACATTTCACGAATGTGTCAAATTTCAAACGTTCAAAAACGTTTATAACAACGAGAAACGTGCTCTTCTTGAGCAGTGTGAAGCTAGCAACAGTTGCCCACAATTTCGTGAAGAAACGACTCCAGCCCATGGAGTGAATATTCACATTTTTCCTGACTGTTTATCTATGATTCATAGCGGAAGTCGGTTTTTCTTTTCCGGTTGAACTGTGTGTTTACGCTTGCGTAGCTGTTGTGGTCGCTGTAAAGTTAAACAATATACATGTCTATGGCTGTAAAAGCCAGCTTTTAGCACAAATGGAGCACAAAAACTGGAGGTGGATACACTGTACGGATGTTTCAAAAAGTCGCGAGAACAGTTCTGTAACCGTGCCTAACCCGTCACTTCTCATGGAGTGGGTAGATGACATGAAGCAATGGCCCGATGTTAGCTACATTGACATTGTTAATTACCTTATGTTTTCTGAAGGTGTTGATGCATATAATAACCTGCATAGTAACAAAATAGGTAAAGTACTGTTCAAGAAACACAGCAACTTTATATTTCTGAAGGCAGCAGTAGAGCCCAGCCAGAGCGTCAATCAAGCTAAACATACAGCATGAAGGAAAGTGGAGTCGTGGAGACAGTTGGCTGCTTGTGCATTGCCGGGTTAGGGAAGTCATGTAGCCATGCAGCAGCTATTCTGTGGAAGGTATTTATTAAACCCAAATACCTTTCTATTACTATCTACTACAGATGAAAATTAGCTCATTAGCTAACTCTCATTATCAAGTGCATAGATGACGTTGTCCCAAGAGTCAATGTTAGGACTTTCCCCAGCCAAAAGCCCTGGGTTAATGGTGATGTCCGTGCTAAGCTCAGAGCACGGTCTTCTGCCTATAGATCTGGGGACCTGGAGGCCTTGAGGAAGTCCAGATATGACCTACGGAAAACCATCAGAGATACAAAAAGAGCCTACAGGGACAAGTTGGAGTCCAACTACCACAGTTCCGACCCCAGACGCATGTGGTGTGGACTGCGCTCCATCACAGACTACAAAGGGAGAAATAGCAGTGATGCCCAGCCCGCCGCCTCTCTTCCTGACGAGCTCAACACCTTTTACGCACGGTTTGAGGTGAGCAACACCATCCCTATTGAAAAACTAGCTGAGGACCAGGATGATTGCACTCTGTACATATCTATGGCTGACGTGAGGAGAGCTTTTAAAAGCGTAAACCCTCGGAAGTCACCAGGGCCAGATGGCATTCCAGGCCGTGTCCTCAGAGCGTGCGCTGACCAGCTAGCGGAGGTATTCACCTCTATATTCAACCTCTCCCTGAAACAGTCTGCAGTCCCCACCTGCTTCAAACAGACAACCATTGTCCCCGTACCAAAAAAACCTTCCATCACCTGCCTGAATGATTACCGCCCTGTAGCACTGACCTCCATCATCATGAAGTGCTTTGAGCGGTTAGTCAGAACCCACATTTGCTCCTCCCTTCCTGACACCTTGGACCCCCTTCAATTCGCATACCGTCCCAACAGATCTACGGACGACGCCATCACCCTGACAGTGCACACCACCCTCTCCCACCTGGATAAGGGTAACACATACGTGAGGATGCTGTTTATAGACTACAGCTCAGCATTCAACACAATTGTGCCCGCTAAGCTCATTCCCAAGCTCAGGATCCTGGGTCTTAACACCTCCCTTTGCAACTGGATCCTGGACTTCCTGACGGGCAGACCCCAGGTGGTGAGAATGGGTAACCGCTTCTCCTCTGCACTGACCCTGAGCGCCGGAGCCCCTCAGGGCTGTGTACTCAGTCCCCTCCTGTACGCCCTGTTCACACACGACTGTGTGGCCACGCGCAACTCAAACGCCATCCTTAAGTTTGCAGACGACACCACCATCCTGGGTCTCATCTCCAACAACGATGAGACCGCCTACAGAGAGGAGGTCAGCATCTTAGCAACATGGTGCCAGGACAACAACCTCTCTCTCAACGTCTGCAAGACTAAGGAGATTATCGTGGACTTCAGGAAGCGACAGGGGGGGGGGGGGGGGTCACGCCCCCATTCACATCGATGGAGCTGAAGTGGAGAGAGTCTCCTGCTTCAAGTTCCTCGGTGTGTTCATCAGTGATGACCTCTCCTGGTCCAGGCAATTGGTCGCGGCAGTAAAAACTGCCCAAAAGCGCCTATACTTCCTGAGGAGACTCAAGAAGTTTGGCATGTCTTCCAAAACTCTCACCAACTTCTACAGGTGCACCATTGAGAGCATTCTCACTGGCTGCATTACTACCTGGTATGGCAGCTGCTCCGCTGCTGATCGCAAGGCCCTCCAGAGGGTGGTGAAGACAGCGGAGCGCATCATTGGCTGCCACCTCCCCTCTGTGCAAGGCATCTACCACACATGATGCCTTAAGAAAGCACAGAAAATCATAAAAGACTACAGCCACCCAGGCTATGGACTGTTCTCGCTGCTGCCGTCTGGTAGACGTTACCGGAGCATTCGGGCACGGACTACCAGACTCACAAACAGTTTTTTCCCCCAGGCCATCAGGCTTCTCAACCAGCAACATTAATCTCATTCATCTCACCTCATTGTATGCTCTAGGGCACTTCTTATGTACATTCAATCACATTAATTTAATTTATTGTACATGTCTATCAGCACCTCCACACTTTATATTTAATACTCCTACTCCTACTGTCCATATCTGGAACTGCTGCTAGTGTTTTACTGCTATGTATATTTATATTTATGTTATTCTTGCCCTTATTTGACTCTTTTTAACAATTTAATATATATATATATATATATATATATTATTTTTTAAATAAATTTTTATTTTTGAATGCCTACTACATAGTTGTTGCTTGCCATGTCCTAAGAATTTCATTGTTCAGAATAACCTTGTGTTATACTGTGCACTTGATAAATAAAAACACTTTGACTTTGACTCTGGCACATTTACATTGATGTGGAAACTGAAATCTTGATTAATGTGCACTGTCCCTGGTAAATAAACATTATAATTATAATATAATCTATAATTAATTGTGATTTTATTGCCGAAAAGGATATTTGAAATTGTTCGTGTTCCACACAAGAAGTTTCTGACAAAATCTTCAATTTCCTTGAATTGTTGTGGCAACCAACAACGGCACAAGTTGTACCTGAGCTCATTTTAAAAACAACATTTATGAGTTAGCTAATTAATATAACGTTGCTTTGGGCTAGCTATGTTTGCTGCTCTGTCATGGTGGCACTCAGTTATACAGTTGCAAGGCAGCCGGAAACAGAAAACCGGCAAGCGGAAGTAATCATCTGTCATAGCAGCACCCATAGGCTTCTGAAGAAACATGTGAATAGGAACTGGAGAGGGTGGGAGGGGCCAGGCAGTGAAGGACACGGAAGTATGCTTTCTGAGCGCAAAATAGCTTTCAGCCCATTGAAATGAATGGAGAAAACCAAGCTGATTTGACAACCAAAGAAAACATAATCGGTAAATTCTTTGTGATCATAGCATTAATTATGTGCAGATATTTATGAAACAAAGATTGTTTTGGCCCAGAAGTGTCGAGTTTTTTAATTAAAATTACATTTTCCTAAAAATTGAACATATTTTCATAATCTTCTTGAAACATGACGGCCGTTAATCGAGTTTAAAAATATCATCGGGGAAGTTTAATTTCGCCGTCAAATGTCTGATATTTCCCATTCATTTCAATTGTAGCTCCAATCTTCTGTGCTCACAGCACAGTAACATGCGCAGTACAGGCGTACTTCCGGGTCCTTCAAAACGACGGTTGGCTGAGAGCACAGTTGTCTGTCTCGTTAATATACATGTCTATGGTCCAGCCCCTCCAGTAAATTAACAAATAGAATTTAGCGCCATGGAGCAGGACCTGGAATAAATATATGTGTGAGGTTATGGGCAGAGACAAATAAACCAATAAGATATACATTTAGGTTGAAATATTATATCTATACTATTTATTTATTTTTTATTTCAGTATACGTTAGTAATAAAGCTTTATTTCAAATAAATATAAAATTACTTATAGGTATCTTTAAGGACTCCTCTACAGGCGCGGGAAAATCTCTGCTGATGTTTTCTCTTTGAGTGGGAGTTGCTGCCAGACTTTCTGCAACAGATCACGGAGGTGGCAGTGCTGGAGCGTCTGCAGAAATCTTACACAAGTAACGAGTTTGCTTATTCTTAAGAATATATCCCGCTGAACCAAATGGCTCCTTCTCGCACAAAGGTAAGAAAGAATGACAGTCTAGTCACGCAGTTGATTTTCTGAATGTGTGATGTTGACTTATCATTAGGTGTAAGTTTCTAAGTTAACGTTAGTTGAAGCAGTGGGTGTTGCATTTGTGCTTCTTTTATTCTTTTTTTTTTGCTAGGCACCTTAACTGGGCCTGTGTCTCCAACCGACTCTATCTATATTATTCTTTAATAAGTAGCCTATATGTGTCGGCAAACTAGTTTGACAGCTGAAACGAGCTGAAAAACAATTTTAACGTCCCTGACTTTACGAAGTTAGCATAACTAACGTTAAGTACATTGGCAGTTGGCTGAGGTTTAGGTTCGGTAAGTGAAGACACGCAATGCAAGTTGCAGCACCTTCATATTTACATTTAACATATCAAACGTTATTTTGATAAACTTTTTTCATGTGTTGTAATAGCGGCAATTATTTTCAGTCTTCTGGTAAACTAGATCTTGAAGTTCACCTTGGGGCGTGGATATAGCTTTTCGCGCGAAATATCCAGAGGGAGGTGTTCCACTTGTTTCTTCGCGCGATTCTTTAGGACATGTATATTTAACTAGACAGGAAAGTACGCCTCAGCGAACCATAGAGCGTAGAAACTGGAGAGGGTGGGAGCTTGGAGTATATGATATCTCAACAAAAATACGTTTTCAACGTTAAAAATGTAAACTTACAACAACTAGGCCTGCCTTTAAAAGTATTGATATTAAAATGTTACGGCCTGGGTAAAAGCCGGAATGGAACGGGGGAAGGAAGCTCGGAATGGCCAAGAGTGATCTGTGCCAAAAAATACCTCTGTTCAAATGCTTGCAGCACTCGCTGTGGAATGCGCATCAATACAATCTTAACAGTTTCTGAATGGCCATCATATGTACTTTCATTTGAGCATGGAATTCCATGACATATACATTTTATATATATGAGAAATTGATCAAAACTAATAGCTTTAGTAGGCATGTTTCAGAGCCCGTCATCACCCTTTTGGAATAAGACATTATCAAGATAAGGATTTCACCTTTTGGATGAAGTGCAGGTTTTCTTCTTTAAAATAAGTGTGTTCAATCCTTGATGACTCATTTATAAGTTGATCAAAATTATATTTTAATGGAAAAGGCCTGTTGGAGAGGATGTGCATATATTTGAATATGAAGCCCTAAAAATCTCATTCCGCATTCACACATTAAAGCATAATATATACCAAACAAAAGCTCTGGATCTGCCCTTCGAGGAAATGTACATGATGTTATGAGTTCATACGGAAATTGTGCAACATTTGGACTGCAATCAAGTCTGACCATTACATCTACCATAAGTCAATTATCATTCAGAGCCTCTTAAAACCCTAACAGAATAAGACATCAAGATGAGGTTCACATTTAGAAAGTGCAGAGCTCTCAGTTTAATAAGAGTGTATCTCCTGTTCTTGATGACTCAATGATAAGCCAGTCAAAATCATGTTTTAATCAGTCTGTTGGAATTAAATTACAGACGTGCTCAAATTTGTTGGTACCCATGGTAAAGATGAGTAAAAAGGGTTATAAAAAATTCACTGTTTGGTGAATTAGCTTAATCTCAAACTGAAAAAATGAGAAAAACCCAACCTTTAATTGACGTTAATTTATTATGAGAAGAAAAAAAATCCCTCATCAAGAAATTATTATTTTTAACAAAACCACATTGGCCACAATTATTGGTACCCCTCCATTTATATATAGAATAAAGTATTCATTTTTAATATTTGATTGCATATCCTTTGCATGCCATGACTTCCTGATGTCTGTGACCCAACAATATCAAAAGACTCTTGATATCTTATTTTCTGTTACTCTTACAAGCGATACTAAATGTTTCTGCATTTGAATGGATCTCTATGGGAATTGGGGGGTGGGACTAGATTTATCTGTAAATTACACTGGAACAGTATGGAACACATGGTTGGCTAAATGGCTCTAAGTCATCAATGGTCTGACGTATCAAACAAGCCTCAAACTATCACTCTCAAACTATGCAGTAGATATGGATGGATCACTTTAAGGGTTGTTTCTCCTGACAAATTGTCCTATTGAACTCTATGGAAAAATAGGTTTTGATCAATTTCATATTTCAAATTTATATTTCATGAAAATTCGATGCTCAAATGAAAGTACATATGATGCCCATTCAGAAACTGTTAAAATTATATTGATGTGCATTCCACAGCAAGTGCTGCAGGCATTTGAACTGAGGTCCTTTTTGGCACAGAACACTATTGGCCATTCCTAGCTTTCTTCCGCCGTTCCATTCCGGCTCTTACCCAGGCCCTCAAGTTACTACTGACAATATTGCCTATCGTAGCTCACACTAATTAAACTAGCTCTATTCCAAAGAAATGCTATCCAAACTTTCCTAAATTATTTAATGCAACTTGGCCCTGTGTCTTTTTCATCTTAGCATGTGAAGAGATTGTGGTCATTCAAACTTTAAATGTCAAATAACAAAAATTGCCTAATGGAACAAGTTAATGTTTTAAACGGTTGATGAACAATTACACTCCAGAAAAGTCAAGGTAACATTTGTTAGATGGCCAGACACATAGTAACAGCACTGGACAACAATATATTGTATGCTAAATGACCTGGAACGATGACAGTGTTCAAGTTTTGTTGCTCCAAAGCATTTTCTGTTACCTGTTCGTAATGTACATGGAATATCTTTCCCGAAAACTCACAGAAAAATAGTTTAAATCGTGAATCTTCGGTCTAACCTAGTTACCTAGCTGATTCGTCCGTGTTGCATAAACCCAGAGCTAAAATGCTCAATAGCTTTTCGGGAAATTATTCCCTGTGGAGCAATACATCGTTGTCCAGCGCTGTTACTATGTTATAATAACGCTGGTAATCTAGCAACATCGGCATTCATTTTAAAAGCTTTTGAAACGTCTTTCTCATCCTATAGTTAACATCAGTCAAGCGGCAGCTCCCACTCCTTCAGGGGATAGCTGTTCAAGACAAACACCCATGCCCAACCCATTCACCACCGCTGTATTTATTATTTATTCTATTCTGTTAGCTTCTGAGAAGCTAATATAATATATATTATAACCTATAATCTTGTTCATTTAAGTTTATTGTATTTGTAGTGAAGCAACAACAAAACACACTACCAGACATTAATTTATAGCAATTAATAGACACCAATTGTTTGTTACAAGGTGCACGTCCGGAATGAATAGTTCCACTCGTGTATTTTCGCACTGCGAAAATTCGACCAATTAAAATGTTGGTCGATCAAGTTCTTTTGATCGACTAATGGTTTAGTCGACTATTTGGGGGCAGCCCTTATATTTGTTGGTGCAATATCACTTTTTGTAATGCGTTTGGCAGCTAACTAATGATGATATTGCATGAAGATAATGACATTGAGAGAGACATGCATACAGAATACATGCAGACGCATGCATGCATTGTAGCTCAAAGAAAGACATAGGCGTGAATTCTGTGCTTTAGCCTACCACAAACTAAAAATAAATGAAAGTGTTTGCAGTAATTTTACACAAAATTATACAGTGCCGCCCCACACTTGCACTGCCAGGAAAAAAATTTTTTTATTAGAATTATAGCAATTTCAATGTAACTGAAGTAATATACAAGTGCATTTGACATACTTTTGATTTTATTAATAAATGTTATGTTTAAATGTACAGTCTCTCTCTGCCCTGCCTGCTATCCCCTCCCCCTCTCCAAAAACAAGAATACACAAACACACGCAGCACTGTCTGCTACTTTTTATTTTGCTCCCCCTCCCCTCTCAGACAGTATGTCTGCTAACTTTGTGCGTCGGTCTATTGGTCAGATACAGCGTGCAAATTATACTGCGGCAATCAGGAGAGCTCCATTCACATGAAATTGATAATAGATGTTGTCAAATAAATTTTATATGACAGTGTTTAGCTCTACAGACCCTCCAACCCTTGATATGTGTTGCTTTGAGGGGAGCTTGGGTCTTATTCAGGGGAGCTGAGCACCCAAAATCCGCACCCTGGTCGGATACAGAGCGACCCGAGACAGTGCGCATCTAACCTACAGATGCCTTCTATCATTGAATGAATAATTCATACTTGTTCTCAAAAGGATCTATGCATTCAATGGAATTTGCTTCGTCATCACTAGCACAGCTGTCTGGCGGCAGATCACCATCATCCTTCTTGTTGCTGTTTGCAAAAATGTCAGCTTCTGCTGTCAGCTTCTTTGCCATCTTTATTGGGGGATAAAAAATGGGACACACCGGAAAAACAAATAAAAAAGTTTGTTCAGTATGAGCACATTTGTCGACTGATGACTCTTGTAAAGACGCTTGTCATGTTCAAATTAGACTCCTATACGATGGGGATAACGCATACCAGTACAAGGCACGATGAGTAGCCAATACTTTAGGAATGGAAATTAGGTACTTTACAGAAGTGGATGGCTTTCAATGGGCTGGCTACGTAACTGATGCAGCCAGCTTATAGCGCTGGATGTCTGCTTTCACGCTGTGAAGGAATTATTGTTCCGTTGTTTAGTTTTTATATGATTTAATATGATATGTACAGAATGATCGCCGGCGCGCATCTGTGGTTTAAAGGGTTAATAATGGGTTAAAATAAAACTTCTCCTCCGACTTTAATTATTGTGAACTGTTTATGGGAGTATCAAGGATGGGATCTAAATGAGATCTATTGTCTATTGCCGTTTTAGCCTCTTTAAACAACAACCAGTGGTTAGTGCTGCTATTATTTAGCAATTTGTCAATGATGTCAGATGGGCTGCGCTGTAGGTGCCCGGCAGTAGAAAGATTGGGATTTCAAAACTGAATACAATGTAGCCTATCGCTTCAGCGCTAAAGCGCAGCACAGAATGCTCCGGGACTACAGTTATTCACACACATACAATGCTCTGACGTGTGAATAGAGGGTAATGCACTGAAGAGCTTATTTTCAACCAAATACATTATTTATAGGAATTTTAAAAATGTTAGGAACATGGTCAGGAAATTACTAGTGGATTCAAATTTTTAAACAATCCATTAAAAATAATTTTAAAAGGCTGTTTGCGCTAATTTTTAAACAGCCCAAAAATCGTCTTTGTTGACAAAGGCATCGGCAATCGACAATCATCTCGTCGATCGTCGATACACTGTCATCGTAGATCAGCACAACCCTAAGAGTGAGCGTTTAAGAATAATTAGGCTACGTATTGTTGTTTAACGTGTCAACGTCAAACCATACAAATATTTAAAACACGGCAGTCTAATTGTTGTTTAATGTGTCAAAATAAGACCACCAAAATAGGCTACGTAGAGAGAGAGAGAGTGTTTAACTCCTTTACACCGGCTATGTCGGCGCCGACAGCATTTTACAAGCGTTCTCATTACCGTAATTCCTAAACCGTTTGCACTATTGAAAAAACCAACAGTTCCTGAAAGCAGAGAAGCTGCGCTTTTTACCCATATACGGGTTATTACGATAAACTCGGCACCATGACGCACACAGGCTCCGGTTACACACACAGCGCAAATCGGAAGAGAGGAGAGCAGAATAGACATTACGAGCAGGCATTTTTAGCTAATTTTGTGAGTTTGAGGGAATATTTCTGAGGGAACAGATGTCAAGGAGATCTTCAAGAGTTCCAAAACCACCCAACAGGTTTGTTGAGCATAACAGTGACCATGACGAATGAGCGATTTCATCATTTCATCATTCTATGTAGTAGGCAACGGACAGGGTAAAACACAGAGACAGCATGGGGCGACGACTGCACTCTGCAAAAAGAGCACTCCCTGGCAATGTGAGGAGTGTAATGTGGGCCTGTGTCTGCAGCTAGAGAGGAACTGCTTCAGAGAGTTCCACAAAGGCCCAAAAACTCCTGGACATTATTAGGAAAAACAGGCCAAAAAATTTAAACTAAAAGCCCAAGGCTCACAGACTTTCTTGGACAGATGTATTATAGTTAAAATGTCAAATTGAACATGCTCGACATTCGTGAAAAAGTTCAATATTTTTTGTCACTCATTTCAGAAAGTGAAACTCATATATTATATAGATTCATGACACATAGAGTGAAATATTTCAAGCCTTTATTTCTTGTCATTTTGATGATTATGGCTTACAGCTAATGAAAACCCAAATTCAGTGTCTCAGAAAATTAGAATATTGTGAAAAAGTTAAATATTGGAAACTCATGGTGTCACACTCTAATCAGCTAATTAACTCAAAACACCTGCAAAGGTTTCCTGAGCCTTTAAATGGTCTCTCAGTCTGGTTCAGTAGGCTACACAATCATGGGGAAGACTGCTGACTTGACAGATGTCCAGAAGACAGTCATTGATACCCTCCACAAGGAGGGTAAGCCACAAAAGGTCGTTGCTAAAGAAGCTGGTTGTTCACAGAGTGCTGTATCCAAGCATATTCATAGAAAGTTGAGTGGAAGGAAAAAGTGCGGTAGGAAAAGGTGCACAAGCAACAGGGATAACCGCAGCCTTGAGAGGATTGTCAAGCAAAATCCATTCAAGAATTTGGGGGAGCTTCACAAGGAGTGGGCTGAGGCTGGAGTCAGTGCATCAAGAGCCACCACGCACAGACGAATCCAGGACATGGGCTACAAATGTCGCATTCCTCGTGTCAAGCCACTCCTGAACCAGAGACAACGTCAGAAGCGTCTTACCTGGGCTAAGGAGAAAAAGAACTGGACTGTTGCTCAGTGGTCCAAAGTCCTCTTTTCAGATTAAAGTAAATTTTGCATTTCATTTGGAAATCAAGGTCTCAGAGTCTGGAGGAAGAGTGGAGAGGCACAGAATCCACGTTGCTTGAAGTCCAGTGTGAAGTTTCCACAGTCAGTGATGATTTGGGGTGCCATGTCATCTGCTGGTGTTGGTCCACTGTGTTTTCGGAAGTCCACAGTCAACGCAGCCATCTACCAGGGAATTTTAGAGCACTTCATGCTTCCTTCTGCTGACAAGCTTTATGGAGATGCTGATTTAATTTTCCAGCAGGACTTGGTACCTGCCCACACTGCCAAAAGTACCAAAAGCTGGTTCAATGACCATGGTATTACTGGCCAGCAAACTCGCCTGACCTGAACCCCATAGGGAATCTATCGGGTATTGTCAAGAGGAAGATGAGACACCAGACCCAACAATGCAGACGACCTGAAGGCCGCTATCAAAGCAACCTGGGCTTCCATTACACCTCAGCAGTGCCACAGGCTGATCGCCTCCATGCCACGCCGCATTGATGCAGTAATTCATGCAAAAGGAGCCCCAACCAAGTATTGAGTGCATAGAAATTAACATACTTTTCAGAAGGCTGACATTTCTGTTTCAAATATCCTTTTTTATTGATCTTATGTAATATTCTAATTTTCTGAGACACTGAATTTGGGTTTTCATTAGCTGTAAGCCATAATCATCAAAATTACAAGAAATAAAGGCTTGAAATATTTCACTCTGTGTAATGAATCTATAATATATGAGTTTCACTTTCTGACATAAGTGACAAAAAATATTGAACTTTTTCACGATATTCAAATTTTTTGAGCTGCACCTGTATAGTAATGTTAAATAACTGCCAGATATTGAAAGCTGAAGTAATTCTGGAAAAGGGGACAAAAGCACTTACTCACAGGACATTTTCTGACACTTACAGCCAAAACAACAAAATAAATCCAGGCGGCCTGTTTTGAGGCTTCGGTGTAAAAGGGTTAAGAATAGGTACAATACCGTTAGGAATCACTGAGACATTTTTATGTTTTTGAAAGAAATTGATACTTTTATTAGGCTTGGGCGGGAACCGCGGTTCCAAAATGAGAATCGGAACCCCAACTCCACTTTGCGAAGAGCCGGGTACCCCCCCATTGCTGGTTTCAGCTTGCGGAGAGCCGACTCCAAACACAAAACCCGATTCTGAGTGACTGCTCATGCACAGTCGCACACATAGGCGGCTTGCATAGTGCACAGCACGCACATGTTTGGGCATTTTAAACATAAATAGGTCTGCATTTACGCAATAAGGTATGAGACGCAGTACTACGTCAATATAGTCACAGTTAAAGGGTGTTGCCGGCAACTTTTGAATCAATAGGCTCCTAATTGGTGAAAGTTAAACTTGTGTTCAACAACCTAATTAGCAGCCTATTGATTCACTTCACTCGTTAATTTGATCAGTTAAAATACATAATTTTGTAACCTCTTTATGCTATTGTTGTATAAGCACAACGTGATCATGGGAATTTATTCTACATGGCATACATAGCTATTTCTGACAATGTGGCTTAAGAGGGTGAATAATTCCTCTAAGCATGAAAAGCACCTAATTAAGAAAAATTAACTGCTTGTTAAAATTTTGGGATTGCAACATTGGTTGCAACGAAAACCAGCATATACAGAGGGGCCCCAGGACCGGTTTGGGAACCCCTGCTATAGAACACCGCACATGTATTACTGTTTTTCTCCATATAAGTTTTTTCTCTTATTTACCAAACACCATGTACTACCAGTTTCTCTAGATAAATCAGAGCGTCCAGATGAAATCGTTAATTCTTTCACATGGACGCGTTTAGTCTCCACTTCTATATTCCCAGCAATTGTCAGAAAACGCCCACAGCTAGCCTAGCTAAATAGCGTACATATCCCTGTTCATATCCATGAAGGAATGTCGAAAACGATGGCAGATGGTGAAGAAAAAATGCAATTTCACAAATTGTGAAACGGAAACTTTAAAAAGAAAATAAATGATCTTTGGGGAGTGGCATTAATCACTACAGCAGTCAGTGCAGTGTCAGTTCAGAGGTGTGCACATTAAAACCATATATTTACCATATATACAACCATATATTTACAGAAACCAACTCGTAATTTCAGTTCAATCAGCTTCATATGACACTATCAGCCTGTCGTCAAGCGTTGGCAAACTACGGTGTTGATGACTGACGCTACCCCAGCGTAACCACCTGTGCCTGCCCGCCAAAACTAAGCTAGCTCAGCAGGTCAGGTTGTCCATAAAATCTGATGAAAAGCAATGGGCTACATTACAATGGCAACTATATCAAACATGTATTATTACAGCAGCTTCGGTAAATTAGCAGCAGTCCAAGCTAGCAACTTACCGGTTGCAGCAGGTTCATCAGCCGGGCGATGGCCACCGATGTCGTCCGGGAAAAAGGGGTACAGAGGACACAACCCAGCAACACGTTTGAGGAATTTGAGCAAGCCAAATTTTTATAATTCTGAAAGCTGTCCTTTTTTGTAAAATGATCGCTGCACAAGCAGGTGTTTGCACTGAGCTTGCCATTGTAGCAATAATGTTAGCACGCCACCCATTTCTTACGAATTTCAGCATCTTGAGGAAACCGAAAAAATTACACGTAGCATTACCCTTGACCTCATCCTCTGTTTGTGCATCCAGGGATGCAATGCAAACGGAAGCGATAACGACAACTAAGTTGTAACTCTTAACTTAGCTGTGGGGCTAAAGTAGCCTTGCTAGCTAGACAGCTAGGTAGCACCACCACGAAGGGATAGAGAAGGTGGGAGAAATTAAATAGCGGGTTGAAGAAGGAGAGAGACTGGGAGAAGGATTAAGAACTGGAAAATATCAAAATGACTACAGCTAAGGATTACAAAACTATCGATAACTCAGACAAAGGTTGTCTATAGCAAACGATTGTTTTACTCAGACTCAAATAGGCTGTTGAACATTAGTGGGGCATTTGAGGTCGGGCAGAGTCTGTGGTAGTCCAGGGCAGTCCAGGCTAATACAGGCTAGTTGCACTGTAAAGTCGCAGCTGTAATCGTTGTGTGTGGGAGTGAAATACTGTAGTCTTGTCACCTCCGATCCCAGTCGGGAATGCCACGATTTTATCAAACACGTTTGATTTTATCGGGGTTAGTCTTTGCATAATCCTGTGGTTTGCGCTGGCAAATGACTCAAATTGCTACGGGAATTTTCAATAGCCAATGAAAAGTGAGTTTGCGACAGAGGATGGCTGAGCCGAATAAACATGTTTTTTGGAATACTACAAATTAGGAGCGACTTGTGGATTTGTGGCAGACACATGAGCGTGTCTGTCTGTCTGTATAATGTCAACTCTGCAAGTTACCACAACAATACTGACAAAGTTGCAAACTGTATGGGCTCCATGTTTGTCTTGGTTTAAAAATATTGGGGGGAAAAAGACGTTCTCGCGAGTGCAGGTCTACCACGAGAAATCACGTTAATGCGAGAGAACTGCATCCGTCTGCATAAATTCTGTTTTTTAGATTTGTGCTCCTCAAAAAACAGCCGTTGTTATATGTGTACGACACAAGAGACTGAAAATCTGCATATGACATTTGTTAAATGTGTGGTACTCATTATTGTCATTGTCGCTTACGATTGGAAAAGTCATATAATGTGTCCCCAGACGCTATCTGTGTGTGCCGGGGACATCCGTGCCCCAGGAGTGGGTGTTCTCGGCGGTGAACCTTACTGTAAACAGACTAGCATACGCACACACCAGAACATGTCAACATTAATATTCCTGAACAAAAATGTGTAGGCTAGCTAATAAGTAGACTAAATTTGATTTAGTTTAGCCTAGTTCACGTCAGCCTGATTTATTATAATTTTTTTCCTCCCCTCAAGAGATCCGGCTATAGCATAGGCTATCATGTGCCGATGTCCATTTAAAAATAATTATGGCGACAACGTAGGCTGCTATTTGTAGGCGAAACAATGTATATTACAACTTATTATTTGTTATGTTGAATGTTACATTTTGAAAGCAATAAATACCATTCTGAGAAACATCCATTCTGTGTATGCATGCATTTTTAATTTGGGGATTTTGGGTTGGGTATTATGTGGGTCATAACTGTAGAACGTTTCAGCATTTCTAACCGTTAATTAACCGAATAAGGATGTCGGCTAACCAGTTGCAAAACTATCCTTTATCAACATCCCTAATGGTAACACAAATTGGGGAATGCACAATGAAGAAATATAAAAATAACTATCTTTATGCATTATTTTCTGTGTCAGTGGTGGGGGAAATATTGAGAAGTCGAACTGTGAAAATGTTAACATCTCATCTGAAGAGTACATGGCTAATTTTGACTCCCTGGCTTCTCTGATCCAGCGGCAGCAGGCCCCTATCGCTGCAAGCACCAGGATGAATTTACGAAGCTTCCGGAATGTCCCTCTGGTTCCCATGGAAACTTCTTCTTCATCTGATGATAGCTGTGACAGCTTTGGTTCTGACGGCTTCTCTAATACCGTAAGCAGTTTTAGTTGAAAGTCCCAAGCAGTGGGCATCTGTTACTCAATGCGGTAACTGGTCAGACTGACTGGATGTTGCCGTTGCTGACTTGAGAATCTGTAAATGGCTGGCTTTCATGGGCCAGTGATATAATGCTTGTACACATGCATACTATTTCTCCTCTCACAGAAGAAACCATACACCAGGGCCAGGGTGACAGCAAAGATGTCCAAGGTGTTTGAGGTCACTTCAGATGAAGAGACATCAGATGGATTTGCAGCAAAAGATGTAACCAGTGTGATTGCGACCATGGTGAGTTTTGAGCTCTGAACAAATGGCTGATTAACTCTGGTGTTTAACCTCTTTGCGCAGATGCGAAATTTGGTCAATTCTCACCTATTTAGGGGGTGCTCTATAAATCCAGGGGCCACATCTATAAACAGTGCTAAGCAGAAAAATGCCCTTGGAAAGCTGCATAAGCATGTTTCCACACAGAAATTCAGATGTATAATATAACATGCTGTGAGAATCTGCGTACCTCTGCACACGATGGGCATCATACGTACGCAATGTTTGGAGTCCGTGTGATATGGCGACACCATGACCGAAAGGCAGAGGTAGAAAATGCAAAACCTTTTTTTAAGCAAATTTCCAACTTTCACCCTGAGCGTTCTTTTACGCATTCTTTTACTCAAGTTTTATACATGTGGCCCCGAGTGTGAGCATCAAACTTGGAAAATGGCTTAAATGAAACAAGACGGTTGTACCATTTACAATTGGATTCGTTTAATTTTTATAATTTAGGTCAAAATAGTGCCACGAATGCAAAGAAATCTTGGCAAAAAAGTTTATTTATTTTTTCTTAGTTTGCAATGAAATACTGAGGTACATATGTGAAACAGGTAAAACAATAAATTTCCTGAATCACAGACTCCTTGTCCACAAGTCTGAAAGATCTGAGTGTGATATGCAAAACTACTAAAGATCTATTTTGCAAAATGTAGACAGTATACCCTGTTGTCCCATATTGTCTCCAAATCTATCCAAATGGCCACTTCTGTGAATCATAAAAGAATCATATACTGAACTACAAATCAACTGTTTTTGGCTCATAAAACTCACTTTTGCATAATTTTCAAGTGGAAATTACTATCTTTTAATCAGTATAGGGGGATAGATGTCTATGGGTCCTAAAACATCAAAATAGGACGTGTCCATTATAAAGCATATACACATTCATACTCACCCCAAGGAAAAGTTTACATGAATCTAGCCCATATGCACAGTCAATTTTAATTAGTATTTTCCATGCCCAAAGTGACAAGTATATGCCATAGTGTATATTACATACAATAAGATTACAATAAAATAATATTCCACCATCAGGAAAATGCTGGCAAATGAAACTTAAAACATGACTGAGCCACCTATGAACGCTTGCATGTACTACAGTATGTGAAATGCATTCAATATGCAAAAATAATATCATCAAACATATGGCACAACACTGTGGCGGAGTGTAAAAACTAACGTACATATTTGAAATATCTCAAGCAGTAATACTTACAGGAAAATGTCCCTCAGGCATATTCTTCGACTCCGAATCAATGGTACGGTATCTGGTGTCTTGGTAACTGTGGTATCTTCTGCCCACTCCCAAAATCCATGTAAGCAGGTGAGGATTTTGCGTAAAACAAAACTAATAAAACTAGAAATGCTGTTATGCCCGGCTGTATTTTATTGTTCAAAGCATGCAATAAGACATTGCGAACACTGTTTCTTGCTAAGGTTATGTCTTATATTGGATTAGTTGTGAATGAAACCAAAATGAACTGGCATGAATGAGACGGGTTTGCAGAGTGTGGGGGGTATTACACGTCAACGTTTCTGATAGTGTAATAGCGTTATAAAGTGCTGTGCTTTGCTCAAACGGATTGTCCCAGACAAAAGCCCACTGACTTTTGAAAGGGACATCTACAGTGAGCACCATAATTCATTGGACAATGACACATTTTTTATTATTTTGGTTCTATACTCTAGCACTTTGAGTTTGAAAGGATACAATGACAATGTGGTTGAAGTGCATACTGTCAGCTTTAATTTGAGGGTATTTTCATCCATATCGGATGAACCGTTTAGAAATTATAGAACCTTTTGTACATAGTCCCCTCCATTTTTGGGCATCAAAAAATATTGGACAGTAACATAATGTAGAATAAAGTAATCATTTTTAATATTCGGTCGCATATCCTTTGCATGCCACGACTTCCTGATATCCCTGACCCAACAATATCAAACAATTGATATCTTATTTTCTGGCACTCCTACAATCAACCGGGTGGGGGGTTGCTTGTTAAATGGACAATAATGACACTTAAACTCAGTATTCGGCAGAGTTGTCAGAAATCGTGTTCTAAATAAAGATAAAACATGGAGTTTGTTGTTTTCAGTCATAGTTTGGTTGCAGGAGAAATTACTATCCTGAGTTGAGAATGTGATGTTTTCTACTTTAAATGGTAAGCATGCTCCTAGCTGGTATACAGTGGTGTTAGAAAGTTTGTGAACCGTTTAGAATTTTCTGTATATCTGCATAAATGTGATCTAAAATGTGATCACATCTTCATCTAAGTTCTAAAACTTGATAAAGTGAATCCAACTCAACAAAAAACATTATTCTTTTATAATTTATTTATTGAGCAAAATTATCCAACATTAAATGCTTTCTTGGAAAAAGTACAGTCAAGCCGGAAAGACTGCACACCCCTTTCACCTTCTCCACGTTTTATTACGTTACAGACTTATACTACAATAGATTGAGTTCATTTTTTGCCTCAAACATCTACACACAATAGCCAATAATGCCAAAGTGAAAACAGGTTTTTTGAAAATATGCAATTTTATTTTACTGACAAAAATAGGTTATTTAGGAGTTACATATCTGTACACACCCTTAGCCTAATACTTAGTTGCTGCACCTTTGGCAGCGATTACAGCTTCAAGGCGTCTTGGGAAAGAAGCTACGAGCTTGGCACACTTGTTTCTGGACATTTTTGCCCATTCCTCTTGGCATATCCTTGCAAGCTCCGTCAGGTTGGATGGGGAGCGTCGGTACACAGCCATTTTCAGCTCTTTCCACAGATGTTCAATTGGATTCTGGTCTGGGCTCTGGCTGGGCCACTCAAGGACATACACAGACTTTCTCTGAAGCCACACCTTTGTTCTCTTGGCTGTGTGCTTCGGGTCGTTGTCATGTTGGAAGGTAAACATTTGCCCTATTCTGAGGTCCAGAGCGCTCTGGAGCAGGTTTTCTTCAAGGATCTCGGTGTACTTAGCTGCATTCATCTTTCCCTCTATCAGGACTAGTCGCCCCGTTCCCGCTGCTGAAAAACATCCCCATGCTTCACTGTAGGGATGGTATTAGCCAGGTGATGAGCGGTGCCTGGTTTCCTCCAGATGTGACGCTTGGTATTCAGGCCAAAAAGTTCAATTTTGGTTTCATCAGACCAGAGAATCTTGATTCTCATGGTTTGAGAGTTTTCTAGGTGCCTTTTAGCAAACTCCAAGCGGGCTGTGATGTGCCTTTTACTAAGGAGGGGCTTCCGTCTGGCCACTCTACCATAAAGGCCTGATTGGTGGAGTGCTGCCTGGATGGTTGATCTTCTGAAAGGTTCTCCCATCTCCACAAGGATACGCTGGAGAGTGATACTCTGTCAGAGTGACCCTCGGGTTCCTGCTCACCTCCCTTCCCTGGCGAAGACCCGTCTTCCCCGATTGCTCAGTTTGGCCGGGCGGTGGTGGTTCCAAACTTTTTCCATTTACAAATGATGGTGGCCACTGTGCTCTTTGGGACCTGTAAAGCTGTAGAAATTTTTCCATACCCTTCTCCAGATCTATGCCTTGACACAATCCTGTTTCTGAGGTCTGCAGATAATTCCTTTGACCCCATGGCTTGGAGTTTGCTCTGACATGCACTGTCAACTGTGGGACCTAATATAGGCAAGTGTTGGCAATCTCCAATCATATCCAATCAATTGAATTTATCACAGGCGGACTCCAATTAAGTTGTAGAAACATCTCAAGAGGTATCAGTGGAAACAAAATGCACCTCAGCTCACTTTTGGGTGTCATATCAAAGGGTGTGCACACTTACATATGATATGTGTGCACACATATTTTACATTTAGATTTTTAATAACAGCACAAATGTTTAAAAACCTGTTTTCACTTTGTCATTATGGGCTATTTTGTGTAGGATTTTGAGACAAAAAATGAACTCAATCTATTGTAGAATATGTCTGTAACGTAATAAAACATGGAGAAGGTGAAAGGGGTGTGCAGACTTTCCGGCTTGACTATGTGAACCCTTGGATCATACGTATTTTTATACGTATTTTTGATCATATTTAATATTTGTTCGCATATTCTTTGCATGATGTTACTTCCTGAAGTCTGTGACCCATCAATATCAAAAGACTCTCAGTATCTTATTTTCAGGTACCGTTACAAGTAGGGATGCACCGATACCATTTTTTTCAGACCGAGTACGAGTACGAGTACTCACTTTTGAGTACTCGCCGATACCGATACCGATACCATTTTTTGTGTGTTTTTTTAAGTATGAGTACTTTATAATAATACTGTATAATAATACCACAATAATGAGACGGCTGATTTTGAAGATACTGTGTTTATTTTCTCCTGTTGATGGAGCACAGTCTATCAATTTACTGATTATTTAAATCAAATGAGGTCCAATAAAAATAAATAAATAAACATAAATAATAACCAAAATAAAACTGTACAGTCTTTTGTGCATCATTCTATTTATACTGGAACGTCAAAGTATAAGTGACCCCTAACCCTTACCACTAATATACATGGTCAACTTAACGGGGGGCTGACTGTAAAAAAACAATTGTGAAATAGGCCTACATACATTATAGGCTAACCTACTGTACTGACATGGAACAGCCTGTGTGCTATCTAAAGACTAGGTCTAATGCTGCTTATTGGCATAATGTCCTTTTCAACCATCAACCTCAGAGAGTCCTACTGAATTGACTAGCCTATATGAACTGCTGACTACCGCACCGCAGTAGCCTACATAATTGTCAACCGAATCAGTTACTCTCTGCATAGGCTACGGGCTACTCAATTAGTTTGCAACAAATGGCGGGGGTATTAGTAAAATAATATAGCCCGGTCAACTGTTTTTTGGTACAGTTTCACATTTAAAAAATATAGCCTGCAATCATGATCGGAACCTGTAGCCTACCTACTGGCATCTGACGTCCACCCAACGTAACGTTACCGAAAGCAAAACGGTTCAAGCATTTCTAATCAAAATCGCATAGGCTACTGTAGGCTATATTGTACATTTTCCATGTAGGCCTATTCTGTAACTATCAAACTAAGAGTTAATAAAAGTCTGCCCGTTATTAAACCATTTCAAATCTGTAATAATGATATTGATTAAATGAAGCACATTCGTGTTTTCTTTTGTATCGAAATAGCACAATAAATGTAGGCTATTTTAAGAAGGCCTAATATGCTATAACCATGTTTTATAGGCTACACAAATATAACCAATATGTGGCTATACGTTTGTTTCTTCTTTACACTTGAAATTCAGTAAGAAGTCTAGCTAAAGCCCTTTTCTTTATTTGTTGTCAGGTAATTTGAGTCTAGATCACGCACTGCGTGAATGGTTGCTATTTTAATCTGAACCGCTATTTTAATCAAGTAGCCTACTGACGAACTGGGTGATTAATAGCACTATGCTACATCAGTGCACCTAGCTCAACCCTTTGTATAAGGGCTCAACCCTTTGTATAATGGCTCCCCCCATAGATGACTGAACATCGACATTCAATTTGGGAGAAAAGAATCATCTGCTTTAAAAAAAAAGTATGGCCCTTGTCACCCTTTTGACAACTTTACCATTTGAAAACGCAATGTTTTACAATAGGTTACTTACCACGAAATGGTCAGAACTTGAGAACACACAAATTGTCATATATTTCCGTAGTTTCTAATCCATATTTAAAACGCTCACTGGAGCGACCATAAACCTAATCCATAAAACTATATAACTACAAGGAAAAAATACAAAAAGTTCATACGAGGTTTATAGGAAAAGTTCGCATTTCAGGTGGTAGGCTACATTAACTTCGCCCTCGCGTGGAGACCTTAAACCATGATTACGTTTCACACAAAAACTGCCGTTGAAACAAGATCGCAGATTATTCAGTTAATTGTTTCATTTGAAATCTTATCGATTAAATTCTTATTAGCAATTAATCTATAGTCGATTAACTGTTAACATCCCTAGTGAGCACGCAGGTCAGGATTAGGTGTTGCTAAGGTGATAGCATTAGGGTGCGGACGTTTGGACGTTGGTATCGGTTTTGGAGTATCGGTACATTTTTTCGAGTACGAGTACATGAGCATGGTATCGGCCCCGATACCGATACTGGTATCGGTATCGGTGCATCCCTAGTTACAAGCTATACTATAACCTCTGCATTTTAATGGATCTCTATGGGAATTGGGTGGTGAGACTAGATTCAGCTGTAAATTATACTGCTACAGTATGGAACACATGGCTGACTAAATGGCTGTAAGTCATCCGGGGTCTAAGGTATCAAACGATCCCCAAACCTTCACTCTGCGGCCAGATATGGAGTAGATGTGGATGGATAACTTGAAGGGTTTCTTCTCCTGACTTTTCCCCATAGAGTTCTATAGGAAAATGAGTCATGAAAAATAACCCTTGCAGTGATCCATCCACATCTACTCCAAATTTATGCAGATATACAGAAAATTCTAAAGGGTTCACAAACTTTCTAGCACCACTGCACATATTGGTAAAGGAGTGGATGTGAGGAATATGTGGATGTGAGGAATATGTGAAGCTATGGTTTAGGGTCCAGATAATATGAAAGTTGAATATTTTTGCCCGACTTTGTAAGCCTAGGTTCTGCATTTCAGAATCTGGATTCTGAGGGCTCGGGGCCTCTTCGTCGCGTCCGACATTCACAGACTTTGAAGGTGGCCTTGAAGTTCCCCAGCAGGAAGGCAGTCCACAAGAAGGCACCCCCCACAGAAGCCCTCCCTCTGGCCCAAGACCCAGAGTCCGACTCTGAGGAGGGTGGAAACTTCATGGACAAGAGGGCGCTCAACATCAGGGAGAACAAAGCAATGGTAGGTGCAGGCTTATAGGTGCTGCGGTGGGGCAGTGTTTAATGAGCTCACACTGACTTGGCGGTCTTTGTCTATTCAGCTTTCAAAACTGATGGCCGAGCTGAACAAAGTGCCCGGGCTGATGCCCAGGAGGACCTCTCTCTTCACAGCCAATACGGTGAGGATGCGCACAATTAAATTTGGCCACTTATCCAGATGCATTTATGAGCAGAATCTTACACCAGGGATACTCAAATTTGGCCTTCAAGGTCTGTAGTACTGCTGAATTTTCTCTTCTGCCTGATAGTCCATAGTCCAGTAATGTCACTGTTTGTCCAGATATTATACTCGCCATCATCAGGTTTAGATCAGTTCCTGATTAGAAGGGAGGAATGAAAACCAGCAGAACCACCGGCCATGAGGGCCAGATTTGTGTGTATATGCCTTATTGCTTTTTTTCAGCATACCAGCTGGTGTGACCATCTCATTATCTGAGAGAGGACTGAGTACTGATCGAGGCAATGTACCCATTTATTCTGTCCCAGGTGGATTATTTGTAAGGTGGCAATGTTGATAGAAGATGTATGCTGTAAATAGGAGTGGTTGTGTTGGATGTGGAGTTGACGGTGTGTGTTGTTCTTTCTGCAGCCTCGTCATGCCCCTCGTCATTCTGTGGGAACCCCTGGCTCCCGTAGGAGGAACCCTGAGCATACCTCTCGACCTCACACACGCTCGCGCTCCCTCATCGACAGTCCCCCCTCCCCCTCATCCCCGCCTGAGGAAGACCCAGAGGACAAGTTCAGCCTGGTGCGTCGGAGCCGCTACTATGAAGAGGTGTCCGAAGAAGCCGTGAGTGATCCACCTGGGAGCAATGGGTAGAGCCCAGAGCCCTAATCATTATGCTCGACCACTTGTTCAGCAGGGATGAATATCATCAAATGGATAAAACGTTTTTATATCTGCTTTTATCCCCTAACAAGGTTGAGAGCAATGAATACATGAAGTGTGCTCTACAGTTCGTGTGACTTTGGGTTCCTATATATTTGATTGGAGCAATGGCGATACGTTTTGTATTTATGCTGTCATCACATTGGCAAGGGCCACACTGGCACTTTAAATCACAGGGTCTTCAGGAATAACTGCTGCTCCCTTTCACCTCAATACAAAGGTCTTGAATGGTCTTTAAGACCTTCTTTTCTCCTGGATGAGTAGGTACACCTACAAATCAATGTCTTGTGTCATTGTCATCCCTCCACTTTCATTCCAGTGTGGTATTAATTGTCATGTTCTCTGCTTGTTAGAGGGAGCCTCGTCGGCGCAGCTATAATGGAGTGATGGCCATTCCTCATGTGGTCCGTCCTGTGGAGGATATTACACAGGTTGAGCTGGATAACATTTGTTTCAACGTCCGAGAGAAGGTCTATGACCGCTCCACTGTGAGTCTCTGTTCACACTTTTTGTGGGTGAATTGCTGTACAGGTCTGTGCACTGTTGTAATGCATTGTTTGTTTTTTTTGGGCTCCATAGGGATCTACTTGCCACCAGTGTCGCCAGAAGACCATAGACACCAAGACAAACTGCCATAACCCAGATTGTGTTGGAGTGAGGGGTCAGTTCTGTGGGCCATGCCTCCGCAACCGTTATGGAGAAGAGGTCCGAGATGCCCTACTGGACTCAGTGAGTATTGCGCCTTTCCTTAGTCTACTAAAGGTGTCTCTGATCGAAGTGCTATGTTTTATGGGGGATGATTAATGCCTTTATTAAGATGCTTATTTGGAAGGAAGAACTGCTTGCGGAAGGTGATCGTTTGGAGTGAAGGCATGCTTGCGGAATGATGGTTTGCTCACGGAACATGCACACGCGCAATGAGGACACGCTCATTTTTCTCTACTTTTAAAGCCTTATCACTTTGTGGCAACACAGCAGAAACATGGATGATGACAGTATGTGAAGGGCACATGTGTACCATCCAGACTAAGGTATCAAAACCTAATCAATATGTGAGGAAGTATTAAGGATACACATACTGTTCAAAAAATGTAAAAATACATAAAACACCTTCAGCTAGAGGTAAAATTATTTTACAGTTACCAACATGTTTCCTACCACTGGGAGAATAATTGTTTGCATATAAAAGCAATACTGCAAGAGTTTTTCCAAGACGAGGCACGTGTCCTTTTGGTATCCCAAAACCTCTCCAAATTGAATATTTTGGATTATGTTTTTGACAAGTTGCTTACACCATAAAACAAGTTTTTTAAAGAAGAAGTTCGGTATATAGCATTATAAGCCCTGTTATAAGGTTATTTACAATCATATACAATGGTCCATATCAACATTTTTACAAACTGTGCAGTCTTGAGATGTATTGCTCATGTCACAGCTAACTTACACAATGGATCTGGATAGGGATATAGAAAATCCTTCAAAAACACAACATAAACTCTTGTTTTCAAAGATGGGAAACTCACCGAGTGGTCACTTAAATGTTCTATATTATATTAAGTGACTTTTAAAATACTTTAAAGTGATGGTCAAGGGATTCTAAAAACTTCAAATAACCACAACATATCAGAGGGATGTGTCCACTACACACCCACCAAATATCTTCAAGAAAATGTGAATAGGTATATTAATATACATCTCAAAGTCGGCTAATAAACTGTCTTGAAAGGACTCAGAATTTTAGGGGTGTGGTCTAAATCCACGTCCTCAACCCGAGTGCTATCGACGTCATCCAGCCCTACATTTTTGAGCCATAGACTGTATAAAAATAGGTTTGAACCACATAACTGTTCGAACCATAGGTTTGAACCCGGCAAGGAATTAATGCAATCAATTCAAAGTAAAATACAGTGTGGCTGCTATCAAGAGATAAATATCACACGCAAGCTCACAATCAAAGTTAAGTCAACTTAAACACTAAGCAGAGTTCCACACAAATCATTAAATAATGGTAGGTTTATCGACTTAAAAAATGTATTTCATTCATTAATTTCGGTTGCTAATCAAACTAAAATTACGTGCATGCGGCAACTAAGTAATTCAGTGGATAATGGCTCACAAAGCACCACGGAGGGATGGATAAAAGGTGAGGGATAAAATTGGGAGAGGGATAGGGAGAGCAAAAATAAACACTTTAGCTAACTAATTATTCCAAATACAAAGGCTGATAACGCGGACAACTATTCTTAAGGGCAAACAAAACTTCAGACAGGATTTCTCAGTGGGATAGGACTGTTGTATTCACCTCAAACTATAGGAGGAGTTATGTAATGAGATCAAAGTATGTATTTGTTGAAGTTTCACATCTACGTCACCACGGACCCATTTTCGACTCCACCCTTTTTTTCAGCATACAAGAATAAAGAGATATAGATAGACTATATTTAACGAGATTGCAATGGAATTTATTCCTCACGCTTTATTGGTGCCTTAATAGGGTACCTTAATAGCCATAATAAATGTGGTTATAAGCATATTACGGATTTTCCTTGACCGTCACTTTCATTACATGGGGGGGGGGGAATTCTTTTTTTGTTTTCACCCATATTTTGTGCCGTACTGTGAATTGCAGAAGTGCGACACATATTGTTTGTTGTAACTTGGCCTCATTTTGATATAAATACTTTTAATGGCAGGCCTAGATTTTGCTAGTTTCATTATAGACGGTGCTTTATATGTTTATATGTGAGTAACTTGGCATTTTTGTATGTTGAAAATGTTTTTGTTGTGATCATTTCTTTTTGAATTCCTGAATCACCAGGTCCCCAGGTAATACTAGTCCAGTGTGGCTAGGGCATAAAAGTCTGTTAATTTGACTGCTTTTTGTGATTAATTGCCTGCTAATTTTAGTATCTTTGTCCCATCATTTAGCTTTAGGTATTTAAAAACATGGCTATTGTCAGTAGTTTAACAATTAATTGTTATTAATGAAATTACATCGGTTTGGGTCGCGAGAAAGGGAAGGGAAGGGCTCGCTCAAACTAGTTAAACATTGGTGCTCATTTTTAGAAAGTGGCTGTTTGGGGGGGTGGATTGGTTTACAGACAGATGTATATTCTACTGGACAGGTGGGTCAAAAGTTGACCTACCTGTCAGCTTATTCTACTGGAATATGTTCTCATATTCTACTGCACAAGTAGGTCAAAAGTTTCAACACCAATTTACCTGGACTTTCTGCTTGCCAGCCAATTGTAATTACCTCAGTGGTGTAACTACATTATCAGCTCGGGGGGGGGGCAAATGAGGTCAGCAGGGGTTCCTAATATATGTCGCTAAAATAAATTTATATGACCCTATGTTGGTGAGCCAGAGACATATGCTGAATTCAAATATGAGTCGGTTTCCTACATGGAAGTTGCACTTGAACGAACTTCTAAGTCATAGCCTAATTTACAAGTAGGGAAAGTCTGAGATAATTTTGCTACCCGAGTTCCCGAGTTGTGATGTTTCAACATTGACCTATTAGCCTACCTCTCTATCCTTCAAGTGCTCCTCGGAGCTCATATTTCCCAGTTGCCAAATCGAAATGGCAGAAAATACGATAGATTGCAACCAGGCAGCAGATTATCATATGGTCACGCACACACAGCACACAACCAGTAAAATATAGCTACTTTAATATATCATAAATGGCTCTCATCATAGGCTATGTTTCCTTTCCTTTCCTCTTCTTTCTCATGCAGAAAGTGATAGCAGCTCCATGTATTTTTTCAATTCGTAAAGGATCAAAAGAAACATTTACTTTCTAGACATCCATGTTTGCTGGTAATTCCGATTTTGGAGCATGTGAATGCGTCAACCTCATAATTATGATTGGGCAACTAGGAAATAGGAGCTTCCGAGGAGCACTTGAAGGCCGCAATAGCCTAACTCATCTCTCTAAAATGCTGCTATAACATTAATCACTTCAGGCAAGTAATACAATCAGTAGCAATAGTAGCCTACCTGTAGCTAATTAATGTCTGCAAATAAAGATTTACAAAAAGTATGTTTTTTAGACTATTATTCTGACAAAAACAAATTAATTTGCTATGACATTGCATGCAGTCTTATGCATTGAACTAGTCATCTTATTTTGCTTTTGTAGTAATTATTTTTAATATTTGGTCGCATATCCTTTGCATGCCATGACTTCCTGATATTTGTGACCCCGGAATATCAAAAGACTATCTTATTTTCTGGTACTCTTACAAGCGATACTATAACATCTCTGCATTTGAATGGGTCTCTATGGGAATTGGGGAGTGGGACTAGATTTAGCTGTAAATTACACTGGAACAGCATGGAACACGTGGTTGGCTAAGTGGCTCTAAGTCATCAAGGGTCTGATGTATCAAACAAGCCTAAAACCATCACTCTGCTGCCAGGTATGCAGTAGATATGGATGGATAACTTTAAGGGTTTCTTTTCCTGGCTTATTTTTCCATAGAGTTCAATATGAAAATTTGTCAGGAGGAACAACCCTTAAAGTGATCCATCCATATCTACTGCATATCTGGCTTTTGGCATTTTTCCTCCAGGGGGGGTGAGTGGTATATTTTATGGTATATTGCTCGTAAATATACTGTTTGTAAATATATATATTTTTTTTTACAGTGTAGGCTATCCCTTCTAGTCATTACACAACAGCTCTAACATAACAGAATTGCCAAGTGCTGCCTGGCGACATTTGAAAAACAAGTCGGTCTTTAGTTTTCCCTGGTTTTTATGTCTCAAATAAAATTCACGAGGGTCCCTGCTCGGATTGTCATACTGACATTTACGGATTCTGTTGTGCAACTGATTCTCATGTTTAGGCTAAAGTAAATCATTCAATTCAAACTATTAAATTCAAACTATGCAAGGTATTGTGGGATAACGACCTGGCGAAGTAATGACCTGTTGATGAGGGCTATCAAATTGTATAGACACTCCTTTATCAAAGCAGTTATCAATGTTTTGAGGTTACATGATCATGGGGGAGTCATGCCAAAATAATTAGGGAAATAAAAATTAAAGAATAAAAAAGATGAGGGTTTTAAGTGAAATCAGAGGTTAAACCTCATGTAGGTATTTTTTCATATTTTTATGAATTTATAGTTTAAACACTAATCTCACTTATTCAAGATTATAGCAAGTACAGGGTTACGGACTACACAAATATACCAGTTCCATACAATAGTTCCTGGTTTGAGGGTGTATTTTATGATGAGAGGGCAGAATTCACAACTAAATCTTTAAAGCCAGTTTTCTCAAAACTGTTCTGCAAAATCACTATTCAAACAGTCATATCTCCAGAAATATTTACTCGATCTCATCAAGTGATACGTCATTTGTAGCTCGGTACTTTAACACCGACAACTCAAAGTAAAATTTTGAAACATGCATCCAAAGCATGGAACCGGTCACATTTGGTTTCTGAAATCATGTTGAATTATTAAATTTTTTGCGGAAACTTGTGCTGTCAAAAGGGCTGTCATTTAAAAAGGTTTTTAGCATTTGGACATAAATGCTCTTGGAAGACCTGGACTGCCAGGACGGTCAGGTTTTTGATTAGCTGAATACTGGAGCAAGGCACTAACTTGTCTGTCTCTCTTCAGGAGTGGCTCTGCCCCCCATGCAGAGGAATCTGCAATTGCAGTTTCTGCAGAGCGCGAGATGGACGCTGTGCCACTGGTGTCCTCGTCTACCTAGCAAAATACCACGGCCACGACAACGTGCACGCCTACCTGCTCAGGTGAACAATTTTTATCCACCTTTGGTTGAGTTTGTTTTGGGGTGGGGGTTCCTGGCAACAACAGGGGTTCCTGAGAGGGTTGATTGGCGCATAGCATTAACATTCTACATGTTGAGAGGGTTTTTTTAAAAATTAATTTTATTATTTTTATAAAGGTAATTATCTTTTGTACGCAAGCTTGTCTCAAGGTTATTTGAGTTCCGGTGTAGGTAACCTCTTTTTCTTTATACAGTCTGAAACGGGAGTTGGAAGGGAACCAGTGAAGCAATTTCGTGGCAGCCCCTACCGTTTTTGGCCAATGGCATCTCTTGAAGCTCTCTGATACCATGCATAACCTTTATTCTGCACCCCATAATGCCCAATGTGCTTTTCCTGTTTCTGTATTCCAGAGAAATGCTATAAAGTTTTGAAATTACATTGTTCTAAATGTATAATGCTTTAGCAATCTTTAAGAAATCAGTTTTAAGCAAATATCAGTTGGTCGTAGGTCTGTAAATTGACTGAATAGAAGCACATGAAATTCAGTGTACCCTTTTTTAAAATAGTTATTTTAGTTACAATAGTTATATTATAATAGTTATATTATGAACTCCATTAAAGTGAATACATATAGTTGGTGTGTTTTCATGTACCAATTTGGTTACTTGGTTATTTTATACTTTGCTTACAACTGAGTGTACCTTCTAGCTCATTAATAATATGAGCCTTTGTTTCCAGTTTCACCGTTTCTGTACATGTTCATCTTACTCCCAAGAATATACGTAGATCATTTTTATACCATGGCCTCTCATAATAAAAAAATAATAATAAAAAAATGTTTTTAAATGTTCTATTGCTTTTAATTCATTGCGTTCATTGTTTTTGACACATTCTTGTACAAACAAGTAAGCCTATTCTGATTTTTAATTCCAAATGCTGCAGCATTCAGTAAATTGCACATATTTGGTTGCTTAGAATGTGCACTTCTCTTGGAATTTCACATCCACCTGAAAATTGTAAATTTCTATTGAGAGATCTGTACTCTATACTCTGCTGCCCAGTACAGTATTTATACAATACAGTATTTGTACAAGTCATTTATTTTGATGATAAAATTGTTCAAAGTGAACGCATGCATTTATTATATGCATTAACATTTTTTTTATAATAATAAAAAAATAATTTAAAGCCCACACCCAAGTTTTCATTTTACACATGCAATCTGGTGAATATTGATTTTATAAATATTGAATTTATAAACAAGGATTAATGTTACTTTTCCAATGGTACTTAGATTTTGTTAAAACAGGATTTAACTGTTGCTCACAGTCTGCAGGGCACCTTGTACCTGTAATTTCTGTTGCACAAATATGATGTGCATACGTGGCGTGGCCACCTTGAATGAGGCCTTGGTGGTACCCCCTCATGCTGGGTCCAACAGAGGAAAAAGTGCAGAGGACCATTACCCTCCCAACAGAACCGACAGAGAGGAGCAGTGTGATATACGGCAATGCCTGCTGGAATACTTAATTATATAACTGCCACTAATGGGGTGGAAACAATTAGCAACCTCTAATGGGAACCTCATACCTGTAAATCATTTATGCTTATAAAGCTATCTCTCCCTTCCTCACTTCTCAATTTTTTTTTTATCACTGCTTTCTCCCCACTGCAGTCAGGTTCTTCAGTGCAGGATGCAGTAATAATCGTTCTACTGGTAGGAGTCATCTGATCACTTGCTTCATGTTTTATGCGCCACGGTGACACCTGTGCCATGTTTTACTTTTACCCCATGGTGCATGTGCACAAGCATGTTATGGCCCAAGAGCTTTGACCAGCATGTCAAGAGCACTCAGGGACTACATTGCTACATTGGCTTTTTAAAATGTTACTACCTTTGATAAAAACCCAAATGAGTATGTGAATACAAGAGTTCAAGATGCCTAAAAAGAAATGGTGTATATTCTTGGGCTCTTGAACAGATCAGTTGATGAAGGTGCTTGCATCAGCACATGCCAAACCCTATTGCTTAGATATCACGAACCACTTCAAGTCTGAATTAAGGTATTGGCCAGTAATGTCCTGGAGCCGATTTAAAAAAATGTATCTGACGGGATACAAGTAATCCGATTTGGATTAAATCTGAAAAGTGGGTTTTTCAAATGGTCCACAAGGTGTCTGATCCTGATCTGGATTTTGTAATCCAATCCAACCTTTAATCGGGAGTAAATGCTACATTTGGTTTTTTCAGATTGTGAGGCAAGAATTTGGATAAATCTTGTACCAAAAATCTGAATGATTTTGATCCCATCTAGAGGGGTGGATTGACAAAATGGTGAGGCCACACTTGTTATAGAGATGACTTGGAAAATAAACCTATGCTTCCTAAAATGTATTTAACACTCAAGATTAAATTTTAACTCTAAAGTAGCTCATTTTATTATTCTTATTTACAAAATGTCAAATACATTATCACATAATTTGTGTGTGCAGGTTTTATAAAAAATGTCAATTTAATGCATAATGTAAATATGGGAAACATTCACATTTGCCAACCGTTGGAAGTAAATTTTAGAACATGTGTTTTTTTTTAAAAATACAGCCATAAGGAAAAAGCCAAAAAAGAAGTTTCAATATCTTCATCAGAAGTAACAATCTGATTCGTTCATTTTGTTTTGAAGAAGGCAAATCTGCAATTTAGTCTCCTGCTGAAGCGAGGTCAGCTTTATCTACTCTTCAGCAAGGTGTTGTATGTATGTTTTTCTGCCTTTCAGTTTCCATCCTCAAATTAATCAAAGGCATCATTGCTTTTCTGAGCACGCCTTTTTTTTGTTTGGGGTGGTTCTGAAGATTGTGGATCCTCTGAACGTTGCGGTTCATTCGTACTGAACTTGTCTCCAATGTCAGTCTCCACATGGGTAAGGCTTACCCATTGGCTCTGAGGTCAGGTTGAGAGGTTCACAGTCCCCACTATCATTCACTGTATTGCTAGATCCTGACTCATGCAGAGCCTGGGATTTTGGTCCACCAATGGTGTCCAGGATTATCAGTATTATCAGTAAATTTCTCATTTGTGGGGCTTGTTCTCAGTTTGAGGGTATTTTTATTCTGTGTTGTCTTTAGAGGTCTTCTGCTTCAAGTTCTTCCAACGCAGTTTGACCTACCACTGAGCAGTTCAATCTGCTCTGTGGTTTATGGAAGAATTCCATACATACAGTTTTTAAAAGAAATAGTACAACATCAGTAACCTGATGAACCACTGTTATTAGTAGTAGTGATATTTCTGCATGGAAAATAATTTACTTGTAGATGTAGTAGTGTAATAGAAAAACGACCCAACTGTCATGACATGCACGCTGCTTGTTCTGAGTAATTGACTCATTCATTGAAAGGGGCGTGTTCAAAATAATAGCAATGTGGAGTTTAATTAGAGAATTCATTCATTCTGTGAAAAAACAGGTGTCATTAATTGTCCTTTATTAAGGAAGAAGGGAAGCAAATGTTTCACACATTGTTATAAAATATATTTCCTTCTGAATTGCTAAGTAAAATGGGCCGTTCCAAACATTGTTCGGAGGAACAACGTAATTTGATTAAAAAGTTGATTGGAGAGGGGAAAACGTATAAAGAAGTGCAGCAAATTATAGGATGCCCAGCTAAAAAGATCTCAAATGCTTTAAAATGGCAACAAAAACCCGAAACACGCGGAAGAAAACAAGCAACTACTGTTAAAACGGATCAAAGAATAGTCAGAATGGCAAAGATTCAGCCAATCATCACCTCCAGAAAGATCAAAGATGATCTAAAATTACCTGTAAGTGCTGTTACAGTCAGAAGACGTTTGATCGAAGCCCCCATAAAGCACCATTGTTGAAAAAACCGGCATGTGCAAAAGTTAAAATTTGCCAAGGAACATCGATTGGCCCAAAGAGAAATGGCGTAACATTCTGTCTAAAGTAAAATTGTTCTTTTCAGGTGTAGTGGTCATCGACAGTACGTCAAACGACCCCCGGATACTGAATTCAAGCCACAGTACACTGTGAAGACAGTGAAGCATGGTGGCGCAAAAATGGTATGGGGATGTTTTTCATACTATGGTGTTAGGCCTATTTATCATATACCAGGGATCATGGATCAGTTTGAATACATCAAAATACTTGGAGAGATTATGTTGCCGTATGCCAAAGAGGAAATGCCCCTGAAATGGGTGTTTCAACAAGACAACGACCCCAAACATGAGTAAGCGAGCAACATCTTGGTTCCAGACAAAAAGGATTGAGGTAATGGAGTGGCCAGCTCAATCCCCCAACCTCAACCCCATTGAATACTTGTGGGGTGACATTAAAAATGCAGAATTTACAGGAACTGTGGAATGTAGTTTGTTCATCCTGGGCTGAAATACCTGTTTCTAAGTGCCAGAAGTTGGTTGACTCGATGCAAAGCAGATGCGCGGCAGTTATCAAAAACAATTGTTATGCAACTAAATATTAGTTCAGTAATTTAAAGTGAAGTTAAATCTTGAAAAATGTCTTCAGTTTATACAGTAAGTGTTTGAGTTTGAAGAGAAAAATGTCAACACTGCTATTTTTTTGAACAAATTAATATTCCTTTTTTTAGCTTCCTGTAAAAGAATAACGCAGACTTGATAGAATTTGTTAATGCTTTGATTTGGAATTGAATGTGTAATGTTTCCACTACACTTGAAATATGGAACTAAAAGCTATGACTTAAATGCACTTTATTCACTTTTTTAACACACTGCTATTTATTTGAACACAACTGTAACTGCACATCATCATGTATCAATATGTAATCAACCAGTAGACTAAAGAAAGGCCTGAAATGGTATGGAACAAGAACAGAAAGAGGACGACGCCACCCTTAAATTTGTTGCAGAAAGATTGGGCCAGTAAGGGGCCATTAGTGGGCAGAGGCCCACTTCTTTTTTAGATAAACTTGAAAACATGCCACTATGGTCTCTGGGTCAAAAGGCATAAGGGGAAGGCATAGGCTCTGTGACGCAAGAAAAGAGGAAAGCCCGAGACTCAGAGACAATGGTGGTGGAAAGCCAAGGGGTGGTGCTCATCTGCGGAGGGGAGACTAGGGGATTGTCCTAGCTCTCATGAAAAGGTATAAAAGAAGTGATGTTGGACCAGTTGAGTGTGTGTTCCATGGAGCAACATCGACTTTGTTGAAGAATAAAGTCTCGGTAAACAAACCACTTTTTCCAGTCTCTGATTGACTCTGCAAGCATCTGTCTCCGGCGATCGAGACCTCCTCACCCAGCCTGGGCAAGCGGCTTCTCCACCACAGGTTCCATAACTATAACTCATCAGTGATCGCAGCCCAAACACCTTGCTTCATCTTGATCGTCAATGTGTTTCCCTGACCTGGGGTGCTAACTGTACCCATTCGTACACCCTCTAGTTGGGTATTTGTCAGTGAAATTGGTCCCCTTTGTCTTGGTTTTTGGTTGCTCCATTTTGTCTTTGTTGCTCAACAGGTTCAATTTTTAAATGACTCATGCTAAATTGCATTCAGGTGTGCAATGAGGAAGAAGTAATTGTAGACTCTATAAATGTGTTACTCTAAGAAGGAGTAATTAGGTAACACTTTACAATAAGGGAACACACCTCATGCCTGAATTAATGCATGACTCATCATGATTTCATCATGATTTAATGCATGATGTATCATGAACTCTGTGCGGTTCAATATTAATAAATGATCAAGACATTATTAGTTCATGTGATTACTGTACACTTAATGTATCATCAGTTAATGAACATTAACTCACAGTTAAGTCATACATTAAGTAACATGTCATCAAAGTAGCTGCAAACCAGTTAGGTAGACAAAAGCTTCTCAGACCATCAGTGGTGGATTTATCCATTTTGGGGCCCCCAAAACTCTTCCTGACAGTGTGCTGACAAAGCTGTTCGCTTTTAAAACAACAGAAATTCAGATTTTTATAAATCACCCATTTTTATAACAACCCCCCCCCCCCCCCATTGCTTGTGCATATAAGGAGACAGGATCTGTGTGGCTTACAATATCACATGTTTTATGTTATTTTAATTTAATTTATCTTAGGAAATGTATGATTTGTCATTTATTTATAATATTAGCCTATTTGCAATATTCAATCATTCAGACTAATAAGCTGCTGGGTGAACCCTACGCCTACTTCTAATATGTTTCTACTAAAACTATGGTGCTTTAGTCATATTTTCAACCCAGTTATACCATAATACAGAATAATCAATCTGTGATTTTACTTGACACAATAACAAACATATAGTATTGATGTTTTACTTATTGTACAGCCAACAAAAGACTCTGGTTGGTCAACATATGACTTACTCAACATATGACTCTGATTAGGGAACGGGTACAATAATGATTAATCTAGCCTACAATTACACGCATGCTAGGACCGTGAAAATAGGAAAAATAAAAATAGGAAGTGAATCTACTATCTACTGATTGGAGGCTAAGGAAATTATTAAAAGCGTTTTTATTTTTTACAATCCAGATAACCTGTTTGTGACTTTTGTCGCCTTTAGCTTTCCGTATACAAAAACCACAACCGTAATTAGACAGACAACAGGCGCTCTTTGAATGAATGGAAGTCAGTGGGAGTTTTTACACTGAAACGGGTCATTATCAGACAGACGAAATTAAGTTTCCCTTTTCTTTTTAGATTATGGCTATGTTGTCATGGCCCAGTACTACTACTTACAACCCGTTATGATTGTGACTATCCAACGAAAACCAACTTTAAAACCGGCTAGCGCCGGGCAGATGCGCGTCATTCTAAGCATACGTTATGTAACTTTAGTTGCTAAGCTAACTGAAAAAACTAAATGAATGTTACTTAAATTCCGGTAAGTAGTTTATGTAGCTAGTTAGCTCATTGTAAATGCGTTCAATGTTGGCTATGTTTGCAAAAAAATCGACGTAGCAGCGAATCAATCTCAGACACAAATAGCTAGCAAGCTAGCTGCTATGAGGCCTACTATCACTTGCAATTTTGCTTGCTGGCTTGCCAATGTCAAATTTATTTAGGCTAGTTCAGTGGCATTAGTATTAGAACACACAGGGATTTGCATATTGCTGCTAACTGTAACAGTAGCTAGTTAGGCAAATGTTAAATTGCATAATTCCCTTAGAAATGTCCTTTTCGGAGTAAAATTTGTATATCTAACGTTACCCTGTCATGTGAGCTCAGGACTGGACTTATTTAAATAATTTGATTTTGCGAGGAGCATGTACAGTAGCCTAACTTAGTTATCCTTCAGTTGCCATGAGACATATATATATATATATATATATTATATATATATTGAACTGAATTAGATTCAACTACTTTACGTGATGTCGTAATAAACCTACATGTAGTTCAACCTTTTCATACTGATTTCTGTCAGCTAGTCATCATCACGTGTTCAAGAAGACCAACCAGAGTAATCTCCGATGAGTAAAACAACAACAATCTTTGTATCGTGTCAACTATAATCACGCATTGATCATTATTCTTATATGTATTGCGGATATAACTAGTTTTAATATATGACTGTTAACCTTTTAGTTTTGGTAGAAAAAGGCAGGGGTTTCTAAATTATAGCCCAAGCGGAAATTGAGAGGTGCAGTGCACTGGAAGCCATATTGGTTGCTGTAACTTCGGCAATAGAAGCAAGCAGTTGAGTCCGTTCAATATCATAGAGTTCAGTGTATTGCCCACTTTTTTTGGTGTCTATCTGAGTGCCATTCTAGTTTTGATTTGTAAATGATCTTCTTTTAACAGTAGGGTCGTGGGAGATATGGCAGAACATGGAGGAGGCGGAAATGGGTTTTTGGGATTTTGAGGTATCAGAGGAAATGGCCAGTTCTGAGACTGGTGAAGACTGCTCCCAAATTTTGAAGACACGTTCGTCGGGGGACCACAACAATAAGTGATCAGTGGCGTTGCCACTGCTGGATACACACATTTCATTGTTAACCACAGCAGGAGCTTTATTGATCCTAACAGTGGGACATACACAAAATATAGAGAGGGCTAAGGGGATTTATAAAAATCAGATATGGCGACTGAGAGGAAATGGGATTGAGGTCCTTTTGAATGTCTTAATAAATTGTGTTCCACGTGTAGAATTAATAAAACATTGATGTTCTATTTGGATGACTTTTGACTGGTTTATTTTAATATTATGTTTTCAAGGGTGCAGAAATCATTGAGCTATTTATTAAGTAATAGTGATGTGATGATGGGGTAATCATTACTATATGAAGAATTGTGTGTGACTTTACTTGAAGGGTCACAATTCATTGAACTCATAATTAAGTAATGATGAACTCATGGTTAACAAATGCTTGCCTCCTATCAATCTACATTAAGTAATAATTTACAAATTAGTATCATGCCATGACTTTACTTAGAGGGACACAAGTCAGTCAAGTACTTAGGAAGTAATGGTGATTGCATGTGTGAAATAATGATGAAATTTAATGATAAATGGTGAACTTACAATTTACACTCAGTATCCACTGTATTAGGAATACCAACCTAGTACTATCTAATGTTCTGATGCTGCAGCCCATCCCTTTCAGGGTTCAACATGTGCATTCAGTGATGCCCTTCTGCTCACCACTGTTGTTAATTATAATTTTTTTGGCCTTTCTGTTAGCTTGAATGTGTCTGGCCATTCTTCTCTGACCTCTCTCATTAACACGGTTGTTTGTGCTCTCAGAACTGCCACTTGATATTTTTGGGGTATCACACTCAACCCTGACCCAATTTTTCCAACAAATAGCGTATATATTAACCTTGAGTATTGGTAACTATATAATTGAAAAATAAGTACAAAGTACTCATTCTCTAAAACATGAATGGCTGTCATAATCCACACACATTGACTCCATATTATTTACAAAGATCACCATCGTCTATTAAACGTGATTTTTTTATGACACATTAGAGATGGGCCTACTATAGGGTTTGCCCAGAAGCATAGTCTGAATGACTGAATATTGGCAAATATAGACTATAAATACTAATTATGCACTTTCTAAGATAAATTAAAATAACATAAAGCATTTGATATTACTGTCACCATTTTCACAGGTAAATGATAGATTTTAGACTTAGAAGCCACACTGGCAGAATTTTTTTTTAAGCGAACAGCTTTGTCGGCGTTTTTTCTGAGTTTTAGCGGCCCCGATATAGATAAATCCACCACTGATGGTCTGAGAAGCTTTTGTCTACCTAACTGGTTTGCAGCTACTTTGATGACATGTTACTTAATGTATGACTTAACTATGAGTTAATGTTCATTAATTGATGATACATTAAGTGTACAGTAATCACATGAACTAATAATGCCTTGATCATTTATTAATATTGAACCGCACAGAGTTCATGATACATCATGCATTAATTCATGCATTAAATCATGATGAAATCATGATGAGTCATGCATTAATTCAGGCATGAGGTGTGTTCCCTTATTGTAAAGTGTTACCAGTAATTATTTTGCAATTGTAGCCATTGTGCACCGTATCCTACAACAGGAGAAGATGTAGACTAAGGGTTCACAATGAACGCCCCAAAATACTGGAACATCACCCAGATGGTTTAGAACGTGTCACTCCAAGAAGTTATGCCTTGACACTGGAGGAACAAGTCCCATTTGCTTTACGGTTCTATTCAAGTGGGGCATTTTTATCACGTTATTGGAGATGGAGTGTGTGTCACAAAATCTGCAATATATTCTGTCTTTCATAGTCCCATCTGCCTTGTCCAGCCTTCTGAACCAGTTTGTTGCATTTCCTGGAAATCCAGAGCACCTCAAGATCAAACAGGATTTTTTCTCTTTGGGTAAAATGGCAAATACTTTTGGCATGATAGACTGCACTCATGTCCGCATTCAGGTGCACCATGAGAGAGAATGGGAGTTTGTGAACAGTGAGGGATGACATTACCAGTAATGTACGTTTACATTGTGGGAGATGCTGAACTAAACATTACAATCTTATGAGATGGCCTGGATCAGTACACGATGCCTGAATCCATAAGGAGAGCAATATTTACAAGAAGTCCCAGCAAAACATCCCAGATGGCATCACGCTTGGTGACCATAGTTACCTGCTCTTACCATGGTTAATGACACCTTTTGCAACAGTTAACCCTGCTGCAGAGTTGAGATTCAACAGTGCCCGTGTAACAACAAGAGCAGTTGAATGGGGTGCTGAAGAGACTGCATGCTTGAACTACCTACGTGTGGAGCCAAAGCAAGCATGCAACATCAGTGCCTGCATTGTGCTTCACGATATAGCACAAACACGTAGGGCTCCATCTTTGCTATCTTAGCGCTTTGTCTAAACGCATGGCGTAAAGTGCATTTAGGGCGTGTCCAAATCCACTTTTGCTAACAGGTGTAATCAGCGAGGTTTTAATAAACTGAGAGTATGTAAACCTTGTCACTGTAATTTTAAAAATATGAAGGACGAAGAATAAGGTTCAAATTCAGTTAACATGGTGACATTTATCTCCGTTTTTTAACCGTAGGCTATCGAAAAAACCTTATGCACAACAAATCCGCTGTAGACAAGGCTATTTGAAAAACAATTAATGCAATATGCACTGGACAAGGTTTTGAACTTTTTTCAGTCAAAACCATTCTATTTACTTACAGGCTGTACGTCTAGAGAGCTGTATTGTAATGACATCTGAAGCACATTTTCAGAACTCAAATGTCTGTCTATTGCAGTGCGCGAGTTGTCAATTGAATGACAATTCACGCATTAGGTGTAAATGACAATTCATGCATTAGGCTTGATATAGGTGTTATCAGCAAAGTTTTTAATATAGCCCTTGTCCCGTAACAGAAGACTGTCCCCCCAGAAGATTACAGGAATTATTGGCAAATATAGGCTAAATCATAGCTTTATCCAGATTAATTGTGAATAATCTATACATGTAACCTTAGCACATACCATTGCACATCGCATGGATGTTGATGGAGTGGGCTGAAAGCAATCTAATGCGCCATTCCCCTTCGCTGAGGGACAGGTATGTGGTCTTTGACCCATGGACCCTTTTATTATTATGCATTTTTTGATATATACACAATAATAATATTTCACATTGTAATCTTGATATTTTTAGTCATGCTTGTGCACGGCCCTGTGTGTAACAGACAGGAGGGTGTATGCACGTTGTGCACACGCTTATGTAAACGCAATTATACTGTCAAGCCGGAAAGTCTGAATACCCCTTTCACCTTCTCCACGTTTTATTACATTAGAGACATATTCTACAATAGATTGAGTTCATTTTTTGTCTCAAAATTCTACACAAAATAGCCCATAATGACAAAGTGAAAACATGTTTTTAGAAATTTTTGCAAATGTATTAAAAATCGAAAACTTAAATTTTTCATTTACATAAGTATTCATACCCTTTGCTTTAACATATTTTTAAAGTATCATATTTAATATTTGGTCACATATCCTTTGCATGCTGTTACTTCCTGAAGTGACCAATCAACATCAAAAGACTCTCAATATCTTATTTTCAGGTACTGTTACAAGCGATACTATAACCTCTCTGACTTACAGCCATTTAGCCAGCCATGTGTTCCATACTGTACCAGGGTAATTTAGCTGAATCTAGTCTCACCCCCCAATTTCCATAGAGATCCATTCAAATGCAGAGAGCTTATAGTATCGCTTGTAACAGTACCTGGAAATAAGATATCGAGAGTCTTTTGATGTTGATGGGTCACAGACTTCAGGAAGTAACAGCATGCAGAATTTTGAGACAAAAAATGAACTCAATCTATTGTAGAATATGTCTGTAATGTAATAAAACGTGGAGAAGGTGAAAGGGGTATTCAGACTTTCCGGCTTGACTGTATGTGCCGTTAAAATAACATGTAAACAACTGCGACATGACTTTAGACCAGGTTTGTGGTGGTTTTAGCGCAAGCGCTTTCTGCTGGCTCAAGATGGCAATACGCCAAAAATATCCTGGCCAACACGTCCAGTTCACTTTCAATGGCCGCAAGAAAACATGGCATTTAAACGACGTGAGCGCTTGGCGTTATAATGAACCCTGCGCCGGGTGTAAGATAGCAAAGACACTTGCGTTTGGGCTAGTGCCGCTTAGCGCCGGGTGTAAAATAGGGCCCGTAGAGTCCCTCTCTATAATGATGAACAGTGGCCTCATCCTCAGCCCTGAGAGGAGGGCCTTGACCTGCCAACACCACCACTGCAGCCTGAAGGACCAGCTGGGCAGGCAATGAGAAATGATGTGGTGAACCTTTATTTCTCAAATTATCATTAAAATTTTTATTTCTTATCAAATGAGATGTGCACATGTTGATATTGTGTCCTAAGATTGGCTGTACTTCATAGGTGTGCAGGTGGAGAATAAAAGTAGCCTCTCTTAAAAGTGGTTCATTCATGATTTCTCTTTTTCATGACCAAAGATGTTATGACATAATTTGTCCAGCAGATGGCCACATAGAGGGGTATTAAAAGCACTGCAAATCCTTTTTGAAATCCTGGTCTTGTGATATCTAGATCAGCATTATCCAATCTGACAATGTTTTGAAAAATTGGGGCAAAATCGGTGAGATCATTTTGATTAAAGGGAGAAAAAAGGGGGATTTGATTATCCAGACAATTCTGGGCAGCAGCGGCAGTATAATGGTTAAGGAACTGGCCTTGTAACCAAAAGGTTGTTGTTTCGATTCCCAGGTAGGACACTGCCGTTGTACCCTTGAGCAAGGTACTTAACCTGATTTGCTTCAGTATATATCCAGCTGTATAAATAGATAATATGTTAAAAAAATTTAATGCTAAGAATAAAGTTGCTCTGGATAAGAGTGTCTGCTAAATGCCTGTAATGTAATTCTGATCCAGATTACAAGTTTTGAAACACCGCCTGGATCCCACAGTTGCTGGAGGCATTAGGCATTAGCCTATCTCTGGTTTGTTCAAGTTTTCACCAGGAGTCTTTAGGATACCAGTTATCAGAGAGACATGGGACATTCCTCAATATTGAACCAGCTCTCCTGTAATTTGTGTTGCTTGTAGTGTAGACAATAGTCACTGGTTGATGGGTAAATATAATAATAATAATAATAATAATAATAATAATAATAATAAGCCTACCTGCTCTATGTTGCAGGTGATATTGGCAGCAGTTATGTGAGAGGATAGTACCACTTGTGATTCCAAAACAAATGGTTGTACAATGAAAATGGTGGAGAGGTGTAGGCTGCTGGCAAAATGGCACAAAGGTACAAATTGTACTGAAAACAAGCAAGCAACCTGTATACAGTGAAATTACTTATTGAGTAATGGTTAAACAGCGCTAGATACCACATAGAATGTGCAAGTAACTATCCCAGCAGATGACAACCAGTGACTGTAGTTACATGTCCTCAGTGGGGTGTGCAAAAATAAAAATATCAAGTAACTATAGTCACTGAGTGCTTGTTCATTGTCAGGAGCAAAAAAAAAACACTATACACGACATTAGAATGAATACAATTACACATTAATATAATAAAAAGTAAGAATTTCTTGTGTTTTACAAAAAGAAAAGATTTTTACAAAAATCTTGTGAGATGGCACTCGCAGACTCGTGGACTCAGAGGCATATTGTTGTTAAGTCTGTGAGTGCTTTGGGCTGTTGCCCCAGCGTTTTTGGAAGGTTTTTGGCTCTTATACGCACCCTTTACCCTCACTTTTTACCTGTCCTTGGAAATACGCCATTAAAGTCAGTAAGTCCACAGTCCATGAGTAGGGCCTACATGAGGGCTCAGTTTGGGATTCAGCCGTTAAATTCGACACCCGGTAGCTGGCGGTGCAGCAAACAAAGGTGCAGACTTTCTGTCTGTGCGGTTGCGCCCTGAGGATCGAGGGTTAGACCCCCGGTTCTGCCAGATCCGAACATGGCCATTGCTTCGAGGTAGCGGCAATTGGCAATTTTTTTGTTAAGAACAATTAACTCATTTAAATTACATATTAAGTCGTTCGAACGACATATTAAGCCGTTCGAACTACATATTAAATTTAAAATGATGAAAAATGACACCCTTAAATAGCCTTAAATGGAAATGCCAAGCCATTGGTGATATTTACGGACATGTCCACCCTGACAAAATCGCGAAAGGCATAATTAGCCAATGCATTCACGGAGCTTGCGGAGAAACTGATGGCATAATTACAACCCGAAATATGCTTTTTAATATAGATATTTAATTTTGTATGATTAGTTGAACGAGTCTCTCGTTTCATCATTTTGCAATAGTGCAGAATTCGCAGATTGCATACTGTATAGCTAACATGTTGAAAATACAGATTCCGTTGCAGAAAATAAGCAGTTAGAAAGCAGGTAGCCTACCGATAATCAAGTCCGTTTGTATGTCAATGGATGGGCTCACTAGAATTAAGTTATTTTAACTTAGTTTCTCGTTTAGTATGTCGACTTCATTGTTTTTAACAAAATTTAAAAAATCTTAATGGCTATAGATACAGCATTTAACCCCCTCTAGTGTCTCATATGGAGATTGCTTTTCAAAACAACACAGCCGGAACTGCTGCTCTTAGAAGCACAAGCCCTTCAACAGGTTGCCAGATTGACTCGTTTCATCTGCATTTTGTATACATAACGTTACTTCATCTGACTGTGAAGAGTGTAGTCAGAGACAGAATCAGGCTTAATCATGTCAAGTGATGAATATTTTGTGGTTGGACAAGTAATGAAATCATAAACAAATTTTGCAATATGTAGCAATGCATTATCTCCATAGATTTAGGTTACTCTATGTGCTGGTGTTTCAAGATTGATGTAACCCCAGTGAGCAAAAGCCGGAATACAGACATCTAGAGGGGTGGAAATAAGGCGTTTTTACACGTTTTAAAATAAACGTGTCAATTTAGAACAGGTTTTACCCGGATATAGCCTGGATACATTCTCGCTGTTTAAAAAACACTTACAAACGCTTACAACCAAATTTAGCCGGTTTTTCACCTAGACGTGAAGCGGCGTTTCACCGTCTTTTCGCCAACTTTTCTAGGGTAACATAAACAAAAATGTTCACTGGAACGTTATGATATAGCTAACAAATTTGTCTCGAAATCTTGTCTCTGCTAGCAATAGGCTGTGTGAATACCTTCTTTATTAGACATGTCTAGTAATACATCTATCTTAGGCAACGTAGGTTATAGCCCACAATGGATAATTTATTCATAAGTTAAGAAAGTATTTCTTTGGATAGGCTATTTATAGTAATGGATTACGTTAGACATAACGTTAGATTCCAAGACGTGTCTTCACCAAGGAGGTTATATGGCATGCAATGGAGGTATAATCAAGAATAATTCATTCATAAGCTACATAACTTAGCTAACTTTGCCCAGATAGCATGCTGATAAAGGACCGCTAACGTTAGTCAATTAAGTCAGACTAGATGACCTCTCGTAGCTAAACCAATGCGCAAACGGCTAGCAGCCCGACAGCATGTTATGCCAGGGGCCCGCAAGGTCGCAAGCTAGCTTAAGCTAGCTAACGCTAATGTCTCAGTGTGAGATAAGAGAAAAGCAAAATGCCATAGAAATAGCATTAACATTACTCTTTTCGGTCATGCTGTAATAAATTACGGTCCGAACTGCAGCTTAACAAGGAAGATAATGGCAAAAATTATATAATCGATCTGATCACCTATCTGACAGTTTGCTTGCTTGCTAGCTAGCTAACGCGTCAGCTTACCGATCAAGTAGAGAAGTGGCCATCACCACGTCGGTCCTCAAGAATTGTGATTCTTTGAGCTCCCTCCAATGACTAAATGCCGAACCAAGGTTGACCCATGTCTTGCTCCGGTTCTTGTCATTAAGGACTGGTACCGGGGTTCCTTGGGTCTAACATTACTGCCGGGTGAGGGCCTGGCATCAAATTCCACCATCACTGTTGGACTAGCTGAATCTGGCAACCAATTGAGACTCCTGATACAGAGGTGGGTCTGGTACCAACGTCGTAATACCAAAGAGGGTAGGCGGAGCAAGAGGTCCAACTTCAGGGCTGGAACATCCGCACTTTGAACTTATCAGACAGACAACAGGCACTCATTGAATGACTGGTGATCAATTAAGTTTTTACAAAACAGTTCATTAAACGGGTCATTATCAGACAGACAAAATCAAGTCTCCCTTTTCTTTTTCGATTATATATGCCTAGGTTGTCAGGACCCAGTACTACTACTTACAACCCGTTATGATTTTGACTATCCAATGAAAACCAACTTTAAATCCGGCCAGTGCCGATCAGATGCACGCCACTCTAAGCATACATTATGTAATTTTAGTTGCTAAGCTAACTGAAAACACTACTGCGCATGCCTGATCACTTCCTTTTGTGCGGACAAAAAATCGAATGGGGAAAAGCGCTAGTTGCGTATCTTGTCATATATCTAAAATTTTTGGTAATACCAAGCTCTAGTTCAAATAAGTTCATAGTGTCTATATTTACTTAGATCATAGTTTTCTTTTATATCAGACACAAGTTATATTTTCCTACCTGACATGTTTCGACGGTAATACTTCCGTCTTCGTCAGAGGTGTCACTGGATGGTATGTGACGTGTCTTACACAGCTGATGTTATTTATAGAGGCGTGATCGTCCTGCCAGATTTGACAGTATATAAATATAAATAACATCAGCTGTGTAAGACACGTCACATACCATCCAGTGACACCTCTGACGAAGACGGAAGTATTACCGTCGAAACATGTCAGGTAGGAAAATATAACTTGTGTCTGATATAAAAGAAAACTATGATCTAAATACCAAGCTCTTTTGGTCTCTGGTAATACTACTGGCTCAGGAGTTTGTTAGGGCTGGGAACCAAACTCTGACGTCTTAGACAGAGAGAAACACTGCACTCTTACAAGGCCCGTAAAACTATTTTTGTAATGATAAATTCATAATCAATATTTATTTTTAGGGAAAAGCAATACTTTTCATTCTGCATCTTTCATCAAGCTATATGGATATATTGTATAAAAAATGTCTTGTCTCCATAAAAATGTTCTGTAGCCATTATGCCAATTTTTTTTTTCCTTCTCAAACTTTTTTTTTTTTCATCTTGCCCTTCAGGCAAAAGTATAAAATAACCCATAAAAGTTGCTAAAAATGAGACTTAGAATGTTTATCTTGGTTATGTCTTAGATGGAAAAAACTATTAAAAATATGGATAATTGTAATTCAAATCAAACAAAATTGTTGCAAGTTGTTGAATTGTTCCAAAACCTTCCATTTTGATTTTAATACCAACAAAGTTCCAAGATGACTTATGTACATAATTACAAAAATGACTGTGTGTATAATAATAAATTAAACTCTGTAGATTCATGAAATGCAAACAATTTATTTGGTGTGCATTTTCCAGAAGATACTAAGATCTTAAACAAAATATATGAAAATAAATACCAATGTATAGAAATCTCTGTAAAGCTAAAAAATGGGAACCCTGGTCATCTACATATCTGACAATGACAGACAGCTGTGAGTGACAGCTTAGGTCTGTAGTCTCATCAATCTGCCAAGAGAAGAAGGAACCACTACCTTGTTTTATTTCATTTTTGTAAGTGGTGGCTATTGCAGAAATTAAATCATTCTGCATCATTTTTGACATGCCGGTGAACAGTCGATGTTTTCAAATGCTCAGCTAATAAAGCATCATACACATTATTCCCCCTGAATGCCAGCTCTTGCATTTAAGAGCATCTCTGTTTCTTCTTACCTTTTCGTTGTGTTGCACAGTTTGATACGAACACCCTCTTCGTGCACTTGGTCGATTGACTTCCTTCCTAGCAACTTATTGAACATTAGCACTGATGTGGACATTAGCATGTGTGATCTTGTTTGGTTAGTGTAGGCAAGCCTACCTCTCATACCATAGATCAAACAATAAATTATGCTGGAACAGTATGGAACACATGGCTAAATATGCTCACCTCAATAGTTTGATTAACCCATTCGCGCAGATGACAAATCTGGTCAATTCTCGCCTATTTAGGGGCTGCTCTGTTTAAGGCGTGAGCATCAGAGAAAGTGGGCAAATGCCTTAATTGAAACAAGACCGTTTTATGATTTACAATACTCTGTATTTGTTTATTTTCATAATTTAAGTCAAAATAAAGTGCCACAAATGCACAATGTTTTTCTTTAGTTTGCAATGAAATACAGAGAGCTACATATGTGAAACAGGTAAACCTACATGTATACATTTCCTGGATCATAACTCTGAGTTAAATTAACTTAAAGATGTAAGTTTGTACAACTGACATTGTTAAAGCCAAGTTCTAATTGTTATGATTTTAGCCAACATGTACAGCTTGTTTTGTTAACTCAAAATTGTTATTGTATTCAACATGTTGCCCAAAAGTTGAGTTTACTCAAAAAGGCTGTGGAAAACATTACCTAATTTTTTTAAGTTAGGGGAGCCAATTTTGAGCCGAGTTTGTCGTTTTCTCTCATTATTTGGTTGCAGGAGAAATTTATATCTGAGGTGAGCAAAATCTTGCCGCTGGCATCATGGCCCCAGGTGATCTCCGCAAAAAGGTTAATAAAAGCTATGAACCATGTTTGCAGAATTTATTGTTTTTGAGATAAACAGCTTTGTTTGTCACTAGTGAAAACAGGTGAGAATTTACCTATTTTGCCCTTGGTAGGAAGTGGTTAAACGAGCCTCTAATAATTACTGCTGCCAGATATGCAGTAGATCTGGATGGATCACTTTAAGGGTTGTTTCTCCTGATTCATTTTCCTATTGAACTCTATGGAAAAATAAGTTCATGGCGAAAAAACCCTTAAAGTGATCCATTCTAATCATATGTGAAAACATAAAACTTTTTAAATGATTATATTGACATATAACCATAAGGAGAATATGTCAAATTGGTTTATTGTTTAAATGTTGTTTTCTGCCAAGGATCTTTTTATTTCACAATTCACCTTCAAAAAAAAAAAAAAAAAAAAAAAAAAACTTCGAACCGATTAGCATAATAAAGATGCACTTGAAAATACCAGTATTAAATTCCAATGATCATCCACTTTGGGGTGATGAATATTTAGGGAAATAATTGTTTACGACGCTCAAGCATTGAGCTGATCTGGTAATCAAGCTATGAAATACAATATTTATTCATTAGAGCGGATTTAATGAGGCCTCGCGGCGCTAATTATGAAAACTACTGTAGCAGTAAATTAGTAACGAGTGTCGGCGGGCGGCTGGGTACCTACGAGAAAGGACTGCGGGGGCTGAGGAGATCAGGGAACCGCTGGACAACATAAGGACGCATGTCCAGCTCTCTGCTACGCAACAGCTATACCTGTGTACAGGTGAGTCACAGCTCTCCCTCTGCACCCGTCTGAAAATACTCAAAGTATCGTATAGGGATGGTATTCGATAAAGGCTCTGTCAAATGTACAACGACAATTGTTATTGTAGGTCTAGCAATCTAGCAATAAAGATTATATCAGGCTAGCATTAACTATTGTTGCAGTGAGCGTCGTTGTTTTGAGCAGTTTACATTGCTCGTTATCACAAGGGTCTTCGTGTCCATTTAAATGTAGGCTACTTCGGGGCATTAAATCGGTTATTGTATGTACAAGATCAGTTTGTTTCCAAATTTATGTCAGTGTCAGGTGAGTTGGTCCCAAGTAGGCTAGTCAGCGATAACTTATCATTCGTATGTAGGGATGACTTATATTTTAATGATTGCGTTTTTTGACTGTCTTCACTTTTAAAAATGTCGGTCAAACTACCTGCACCAAACATTTAGTGCACGTCTACATCTTACATTCCGGTAACCCGTTTGTGACGCAAATGTACAGCGGGGAGAGACAGTAGAAGTCCTTGATTTATAATTTATTTACAGGAGTTTACATGTTTGTTGCAATCTCTTAAATTGCATAAAACAAAAAAGTGCATATAGCCTGCTCTGGAATGCTACAATGTGATAGTTGACAATCAGTAATTTAATCGGTCTTTTTGTTACCTTTTTTCTTACGTCTGCCTTATGCTTTTGCTTGTGCTTAGATCATAATGTTTAGACGTACTATTCTATACTTGATGACAGGATAATGTTTTTTATATTGTATTGTAATTCCATAATAACACATTCTTACAGTAAAAAGTAATGTCAGTTATGCCATGACTCTCGTGGATTTAGTGGAAAACTGTTTGAATTAATTATATTATTGAATTGTGAAAACATATAGAATTGAATGGCCACTTTGGAGGATTTTTCCATCCCATAATTCCACATTCTTACAGTAAAAAATCATGCCATTCACATCCTGACTACGAGAGATGCTGTGCTTCAAGATTGTAGTGGAGTTTAGTGAAAAAGCATGATATAATCATTTTGTTTTTATTATTAAAAAGGAGCACGTATAAAATCGAATGGCCCCTTTGGAGGAATTTGCCATCCCATAATCTCATAATCCTATAATTCCACATTCTTACAGTAAAAATCACTACCTGGTAAGGTGTTCTTCAAGATTATAGTGGAGCTTGCTGAAATCAGTTTGATATAATTATTTTATAGAATACTGAACAGCAGCATGTATATAATTGAATGGCCACTTTGGAGGAATTTGCCATCCCATAATTCCGAATTCCAACTGTAAACAATCATGGCATTAATTGTATGACTACCTGGGCAGCTCTTCTTCAAGATACTGCAGTTTTCTGAAAACAGTTTGATTTCATTATTTTATTGAATTTTAAAATACAGTATTGAATTGAATGGGTATTTTGGAGGATTTGGCCATCTAATAATTCCAAATTCCTACAGTAAAAAATTATGGCAGTCATGCCATGACTATCTGGGAAAGGGTTCTTCCAGACTAGAGTGGAATTTGCTGAAAACACTTGAATGGGTATTTTGGAGGATTTTGCCATCCCATAATTCCAAATTCCAGCAATACAGAATGCCTGTGAAGTTGTTCTTCAAGAATGTAGTGGAGTTTGCTGAAAACTATTTCATGTGATTATTTTATATACAAACCCCAATTCCAAAAAAGTTGGGACAGTATGTAAAATGCACATAAAAGCAGAAATCAGTGATTTGTAAATTCTCTTTTACATATATTTAATTGAGAACAGTACAAAGAAAATATATTGAAAGTTTTACCTTATCAACTTTATAGATTTTTGTAAGTATACGCTAATTCTTAATTTGATGCATGCAACACATTCCAAAAAAGTTGGGACAGGGGTGGAAAAACACATGTTTGGAACATTCCACAGGTAAACAGATGATGCTATCATGACTGGGTATAAAAGGATATCAAAAGATATCTTATTTTCAGGTACTCATTTGAATGGATCTCTATGGGAATTGGGGGGGGGACTAGATTAAGCTGTAAATTACACGGGAATAGTGTGGGACCCATGGTTGGCTAAATGGCTGTAAGTCATCAAGGGTCTGAGGTATCACACGAGCCTCAAACCATCACTCTGCTGCCAGATATGCAGTAGATGTGGATGGATCACTTTAAGGGTTTCTTCTCCTGACTTTTTCCCCCATAGAGTTCTATAGAAAAATGTGTCAATAATTTAATAATTGCTTCTGTCCCTATGCCAAGAAATGCATTAAACATGCATTTTACTGTGTGCAATACAAAATACCTAAAAAAAACTGGAAAACCCCGTTCTGAAGTGCCGTTGGTACAATAATAATAAATTTAAACATGTTATCCCCAGTTGGCACTTCAGATCAGGAGATGCAAGTGACTAGTATTCTTTAAAATGACAGGTGATGGAGGTGAATACACTAGCCTATATTATATGTAATACCAGGCTATATTATAAAAACCGACCTGAGAAAATGGCACATTTTATTAAATAAGGAAAAATTTTAAATTAAAAAAAGAAAGATACCAGTGCTGGGAGAAGCAACACGTCAGCTCTATAAGCATTCAGTGAAGGTTCTGAAAACTTCTTAGTGTGAGTCAAGTCTTTATACCAGTGCTATGTAGAATCATCATTATTCGTTATATCGTTATTTCCTCACAGTGTATTGATAAACTATCTATCACGTCATAAGACACAACTTTTCCCAGAGTAGTGATTAGAGGAGTTGGTAGGGAGAATTTTTCCCTGTTGCTGAGCAACCAGTGCTGGCAACCAGGCAACTTAGGCTCCTGACCCAACTAGGCACAGTCTGTGTCACGGTTTTGCAGGTTGCCGTTCCTCTCTGCGGAGGTTTCTCTTGCAGCTTCAGAGCGGCGTCCGTGTCGTGTTTTTCCGTCGCCCAGCAATTATTGAGCTCATCTGTTTCAGGTGTTCAGCCGGCTTTATAAGTGCTACGCCTTCTGGTCTTGGCGCTTTTGTGTCTTTATTGCCACTGCACAAAGCAATATAGGCTGGGAGACTGTTCCTTTTTGTTAAAATAACGCGGGAAATGAGCGTCGCGAACGATAGTGCTCAGAGCAAGTTCTGTCTGGAAACCTCTCGCTGTAGCCGACCATAGTCGGCTAGCAATCACACGTCCCATACTCAACCAAACACATGCACACACCTCGAATGGAGCGCCCTTTTAAAGCCAAGAATTAGTTCTTTCTCTGTACTGTTTATGCAGATGCGCTGCTCCTTGTTTGCTTACGACTTGTGTTAAAATAAATTTGCTGTCATTCTGCCGCGCCCTGCTGCTATTAAGCTGCTGCTATTAAGTTTCACCTTGCGCCTCATATTGCATATCTGATGGATTGCTGTATATTGCATATTGCTGGATCGCCGGGTTAATTTCTTATTGCCAGGCTTATTCTGCTTTTAAATCCAACCTTTAATTGAAGTAAAAATAAAGAGAAAAAAAAACCCTCATCAAGAAATCATTATTTTTAACAAAACCATGTGTGTTACATGCCATGATGTCTGTGACCCAACAACATCAAAAGACTCTTGATATCTTATTTTCTGGTACTCTTACAAGCGATACTATAATGTCTCTGCATTTGAATGGATCTCTATGGGAATTTGGGAGTGGGACTAGATTTAGCTATAAATTACACTGGAACAGTATGAACATATGGTTGGCTAAATGGCTACAAGTCATCAAGGGTCTGACGTATTAAACAAGCCTTAAACCATCACTCTGCTGCCAGAAATACAGTAGATATGGATGGATAACTTGAAGAGTTTTCTCCTGACTTATTTTTCGATAGAGTTCAATAGGAAAATTTGTCAGGAGAAACAACCCTTACAGTGATTCATCCATATCTACTGCATATCTGGCAGCAGAGTGATGGTTTGAGGCTCGTTTGATACCTCAGACTCTTGATGACTTATAGCCATTTTACCAACCATGTATTCCATACTGTTCCAGCATAATTTACAGCTAAATCTAGTCCCACCCCCCAATTCCCATAGAGATCCATTCAAATGCGGAGACGTTATATTATTGCTTGTAAGAGTACCAGAAAATAAGATATTAAGAGTCTTTTGATGTAGTTGGGTCACAAACATCAGGAAGTCATGGCATGCAAAGGTTATACAACCGGATATACGAGCGGGATATTGGCCGAGTTGTATAGTGGATGCTCCACTAGTCACATAACATATCCGGGTAAGACTTTCAGAGAAAGGGGGAAAGGGGGGGTGGGGGGGTTTACTACCGATATCCAATGTGAGTGTCGCTATGACCGCGACCCCTCATAAGCCTCTCATCAAGCAGGTTTTGTGCAAAATTCTGTCATCTCTGTACTGTTGACATTTGCTACTTGCATATACAGTATATAATAATAATGTACTGACTACAAATTAGTATGTCCTTTTTCTATCAAGCTGTCATCAGGTTTCTCGTTCAGTGGTTAATTGAGATATCAATTCAGGACTTCCTGGTCTTCAGGAAGCAACAGGTGCCCTGTTGGTACACATAGCTTTTCTCACTAGATAGTATAAGCCAAACGGCCAGGGCGGCCAGGCTACACATAGCCTACTCAGGCGTCACATTGCGTAGTATGGCCAATGTCTGATCCAAGAACACAGCCATGTTCTGTTTCTGTGCTGGAGGGATAATGATATGGTCTCCCTGATCTTCAGGAAATGTCAGGTGTTCTGTTGTACATATAGTCTACTGTCAAATAATGTTATTATGACTAATGTATGGTCCAAGATCACAGCTGTCTTCTAGTTCCATGCTGGAGGGATATTAATATGGTCTTCCTGATCTCAGGAAACAGCAGGCGAGGTTGGGCACTGGATGATCTGCTGTTGGGGGTTTCTGGTCATCTCCTGTTTATGGGGGGAGATGCCCGTGCTCCGGAGCAGTACTAAAGCAGATCCATTCACCGACAAACTAAAATAATTATGCAGCACATTCATTAATTCATTACAGGTGATAATTCAGATTCATTACAGGTGATAGCTATAACATACATCATTGCTCCCTGTATGAAAAGGTTGGTTGGCTCTCTCTTTTAATGAGGCGTGATAGACATTGGTTTTTATTTATTTTTAAAGCTCTCATCGGTATGTAACCACCTTATATTACTTCTATCCTGAAGAGGAACACTGGTTCATATCATACCCCTTGCAGTGAGGTGCTCATGCTCAATGTTCCCCGAGCTCTAACCTAGGTATGACTGCCTTCTCTGTTAGTGCTCCCCACTCATGGAATGCCCTGCAAAGCACTTTAAAAATGGACACTCTTCCGTCTGTTGGACATTTTAAAACTATGATTGCTGAATTTTGCACCTCACAATGTAATTGTTTTTAGCTGAATTTCTTGTTCTTATCTTTTTATTTTTATCTTTAATTCTGTTTTATCCTTTTATGTTGTGCTTTTATGTTGTCATTGTTTTATCTTTGTGTTATTTTATCTCTTACTCGACATCACTGTAAATGAGGGCAACCTCAGTTTCCTTCGAGTTTAAATAAAGGTTATTCATTGATTGATTGAATTTAACATGTAATTTAAATATGTGAGTTGTCCTGACAGAAATGAGCGTCACGAACGCAGAGCAAGTTCACCCTCCACCACCCCAGCTTCCACCTGTCGTTTGGATCTGCTTTAGTATGTGGAGGTTTCTGTTCATCTCCTGTTTAGCCTCCTCGTCCGCCCACTCAGGGAGGAGCCTATGCAGGTGGATGATGCTTCTCTGCGTGAGCTTAGGCAATCTAAGCCGCGAGAGGAGTGGTGTCGAGTACCCTAGCGAGACATAGAGACATATTGGTACTGTCCCTCGGATGCTACTATAGGTCCAATTGTTTTGGAATAAGCATTCGATTAACGTTGACGCTTTTATCGATTTCGGAGCAGTTGAATGCTTTGTAGATGCTAAATGGGCTAGAGAACTAAAGATTCCTGTAAACCGCCTCATTCGGCCCCGGTTGGTTATGGCCCTATTGGTTACCGGGACCATTAAAGAAACCACAGGGTCCTTGAGTATTTGCGCTTCCCACGAGAGTAATTTAGAACGTATTCAGTTCTTTTTAGTCGACTCCCCGGCTTATCCCCTCATTCTTGGGCATTCTTAGCTGGTTCAGGACCCAATGCAGGTTTCACTGCCGGCCATCAGCATCCTTCGCATCAGGTGGGCATGGTTACTGTTCAGAACTTAGTTCCGACAGTGAACTGGAGGAGGCCGATTCTCTTCCTGATCAAGATAGCTTGGTTCTTCTCTCTGAGGATAGAGAGGAGAGTTTGGTCTGGGACTCTCTAACCGACGGTAACTCTCTTTGGGATGAGGGCTCTCTGGAAGAGCGCTCTGATTCCGAAATTAGGTGAGAAGCTTCACCTGATTCTCCCCCTGATTTGGAGAGCACTAAAGTGGGAGGGGCGCTCAAATTTTTCTTGCCTGCAAATATACCTGCTGAGTATGCGGACCTCGCTGAGGTAATTAGCAAGCAATGCGCTACCACTTTGCCGCCCCATAGACCTTATGACTGCACCATTGAATTGTATCCGGGCACGGTTCCTCCCAGGGGCTCCCTGTATTCCTTATCGGCTCCTGAGAGTGCTGCTATGAAAGAGTACATCAAGGAGGCCCTAGCTAATGGCTTTATTAGACCCTCCACCTCGCTGGTAAATGCTGGCTTTTTTTTTGTTAAGAAAAAAGTTAGGGGGCTGAGGCCATGCATCGTCTATCAACTTGGTGCGCATGCGTGAGGGTGATGAATGGAAGACGGCGTTTAACACTCATAACAGATACTATGAGTACCGGGTCATGCCATTCGGGCTCACTAGCGCCCCCCCCCCTCTGTTTTTCAGGTGCTAGTGAATGATGTGCTCAGAGAAATGTTAGAAACATTTGTATTTGTTTATTTAGACAATATCCTAATTTTCTCTGCTGATCTTTCTGAGCACATCAGCCAGGTTTTAAAAGCCTTCTGGAAGCCCAATTGTTTGTGAAGGCAGAGAAGTGCATGCTTTTATTGGCAGTTTACCTGCAATTTTAGCGCGGTAGCCGCTCCCATCACAGCCCTCACTATGAAAATATCACCTTCGCAGTTTCGGTGGAACTCCCTTTTTCCCTTTTTCACGGAGCTTAAAATTTTTTTTTGGTCCGAACCCATCCTTATAACTCCCAATCCTCCCTCCCCTTTGTAGTAGAGGTGGATTCCTTGGAGTTGGGGTTAGGAGCCATTTTGTCTCAGCATTCTCCGCTGGACCGTAAAATTCACCCGTATGCCTATTTCTCTCGTGGCTTGACACCTGCCGAGAGAAATTATGACGTAGGGGACCGGGAGCTGTTGGCGGTGAAATTGGCATTGGAGGAGTGGCGCCATTGGCTAGAGGGCACTGAGCATCCCTTCACTGTATGGACAGACTATAGACGGACTGGAGTATGTTAAGCAAGCTAAGAGGCGTAACTCTTGGCAAGCCCGTTGCTCATTGTTTTTCACCCGCTTAAATTTTTTACTCACGACCCGGGTCGAAGAATGTTAAGCCAGATGCTCTTTTACGAATCTACGACCACGCTGACAGGGACCGGCTCCGGAACCCATTGTGTCCACGGCGCAAATTTTGGCCCCGATTATGTGGGGCATCGAGGCGGCCGTCCAGAAGGCTTTACGCTAGGATCCAGGCCCAGGTAAGGGTCCTCCTCACTGTCTCTTCGTCCCCCTGCGGATGAGGTCCCGGGTTCTCCAATGGGGCAACATGGTGATTCTGGTGGTTTTGTACAGGTTTTCCAAGGCGGCACACTTCGTTGCCCTACCTAAACTACCTTCAGCACCAGAGACCGCTCAGCTGGTGGGAGATCACATCTTTAGGGTGCATGGTCTCCCCCAGGACGTGGTGTCGGATCGCGGCCCTCAATTCGCCGCTAGGTTCTGTCGCTCCTTTTGTGCTCAGCTAGGGGTGTCTGTTAGTCTCTGGGTGAAAACCAGAGGATAAACTAACGGACAGACTGAGCGCACCAACCAAACGTTGGAGAACAATCTTCGGTGCCTGGCCACCTCCAAGCCCACGTCTTGGAGACGCCACCTCGCCTGGGTGGAGTATGCCCATAACACGCTGCGCAATACTTCACAGGTCTCTCCCCTTTTGAGGCTCAGCTGGGTTATCTACTCCCTCTGTTTCCTGAGTTGGAGGTCTCGTCTGCAGGTTCTTTTATTCGGATGTGCCGTTCTGTTTGGACGCGTCGCTTCTGTGGGCCACGGCTAAACAAAATGTTTCGGCCGACAGGCGCCGTTGTCCGGCTCCTTCCTACCGGGTTGGGCAATGGGTGTGGCTCTCCATACGGGACCTTCCGTTGCGGGTGGAGTCTCAGAAACTCGCTCCACGCTTCGTGGGTCCTTTTAAAATCATCCAGAGAATCACAGTGTGTCTGCAACTTCCGCGAGTCATGCGCACTCACCCAACGTTCCACGTCTCCTGGTTGAAATCGGTGCTCGTGAGCGCCCTAGCTCCGGTGGACAAACCATAGACCGCCACCCCCTCCCCGGTTCGTGAGGGGAGGTCCGGTGTATACTGTTCGGCGCATTTTGGCTGAGAGACGTGTGGACAGAGGAGCCCAGTCTTTTGTTGATTGGGAGGGCTATGGCTCTGAGGAACGCTGCTGGGTCCCCTCTAGGAACATTTTGGACCCAGAACTGATTAGTGCCTTCCGCAGAGACGATTCTGAGGGATCATCTGGGGTCATCCCTTAGAGGGAGGGTCCTGTCACGGTTTTGCAGGTTGCCGTTCCTCTCTGCGGAGGTTATTCTCGCAGCGTCCTCACCGTATTTTTCCGTCACCCGGCAATTATGGAGCTCACCTGTTTGAGGTGCTCAGCCTGCTTTATAAGCGCTACGCCTTCCGGTCTCTGCAATTTTGGGTCTTTCTTGCCACTACACAAAGCCAGGTATCAGTATAGGCTGGGAGACTGTGTTCCTTTTTGTTAAAGTAACGCAGGAACTCCTTTTAGTTAGAGTATAAGTTCTAACTCCACATCAATATACTTCGGCTCGAAGTATGGTTCAACTATAAATTCCACCCCGTCAGCTTCTACATAATCAGACATTTCGAAATTTTTTAAGAAAACATGCTAGCTGCTTGTCCTTTGTTTACAGGCAGAAAACACTCGCACTAACTTCCGGTCTACTTCCATATCGCGAGACACTGGGCACTGTTCTCACGCGGAATGACACTGACTCTCTTACCGGATGTTCTTATTTAAATGTAAACACCGACATCTGAAATCTGAAAAAACATCATATTCTGTAATTTGAGCAAAAATATCATCCTTGTGCACTCGGTAATCATATGTGCATTTTTGTTTCCAACAACACTACTTGTTGTTAAACCTTATTTGAGTGGATTTCAGTGGTTAATTTACAGCAAGTTAGCCTGGGGGCAATTATATCCAATGGCGAGATGCTAATTGTTATTCAGGATTTACAATAATTTAGCTACAATGGCAAGACCAGGACAGCTTAACATACTATTTCGGGGGTGAGTAAAACAGTATAAATAAAATAAAAAATGGGTGAACTATTACATTACAATTATTTAGCAGATGCTTTCATCCAAAGCAACGTACAATAAGTGCATATTGAAGGTCATTGACGCAACTACAAAGCAAATCCGACAAAGCACAACTTTCTCAAAACGTAGAAGCTATCCCTAGTAATGAACATAGAATACAGTCTGCTATACATACTTAAAATAGCAAAACAAAACTGGAAGCAAGTACTATAGAATTGGCCCTCTATAGGTAGTTTATCCAAGCTGGAGTCTGAACAAGTGCTTTTCAGACCATGACGGAAAACAGAGTGTTTCAGCTGAGCGCAGCGGAGTGGGGAGTTCGTTCCACCACTGGGGAGCTAGGGTGGAAAAGCTCCACAGTTGGGAAGAGCGAGAGCCATTAACACAGAGGGAAGGAAGTGCAAGTCGCCTTGCAACCAAGGGACCAAGAGACTTAGTGTAAATGGAAAACAGCAGAGGACCCAGTACAGATCCCTGTAAAAAGTGGATGAGGTGCAGAGACAGAGCCCTTCCAGGAGACTTAGTAGGATTTATCTGTGAGATAGGATGTAAACCAAGAGAAGGCAGTTCCAGAGATGCCCATCTCAGCCAGTGTGGAGATCAGGAGTTTGTGGTTAACCGTGTCGAACGCTGCAAACTATCCCTTTAAGGTACCACACTGTAGTGCAAGGAGGAGCCCCACGGTCTCAAATCAAATCCAGACCATGCCAGGGCCGACTGTACCACCTTGATTGCATCGCCCAGGGTGTGGGAGGGTTCAGTCGGTTAGGGGTCCGCGTTTCATCACTCTTCAGCAACCCTTGCAGGTCGATCGGGCACCTGTGGACTCAGGGCCGGCCCGACCTAATAAACAAAGTAAACATTTGTTTAGGGCCCCAGCCCCTCCCTCCAAGATAATCATTTTTATTTTATTTATTTTTTTCCCAATCAATTAATCTAATAAACAGTACACACAACTGTAACAATGAAATGTAGTATGTTTCGTTTCGTATATTTTTCTACATTTCTTAAACCTCATTTTGGAAATAGGAAGGAGGATTTTAAATTGTGGGTGCTGCGCCGCGGATGATGTGCGCACAGGCTGCGCGGCGCAGCACAACACTCTTTAATGTTAGATTACAGCCGAGTCCGACTGGCAGGCGAGGTTAGTGTCTACTACACTGTTACTGCCTGTCAACTGCCAGAAGTAGTAGCTAGGTGTCCACTATGAAACGAATGTACCCATCTGGGTCAGAAAAAAGAAAAACATAGAAGGAGACAAGAAGTCGAGAAAAAGGTAATGCATAGGTGGAGGGTGTGTAAGGCTGGGGAAGGCAATGCCTTCATGACAATTTAAATAATGTAGGCTATTAAATATAAATAAAAATACTAGCGATAGAGGATTTGAGGTTCAGTTAGCTCACTCAATCCACTAGGCTACTGTCGGAGGAGGTAACTAAACTGGTCGGCAGCATGGAGCCGATTGCTGCATGGTTATACTACCTGTGCTAACGTTAGTCGGTTAGTTAGTTAGTTATCAACGCGTTGTCTTGTCAGTGAAGCAGCAGTCAAGCTGAAGGATCATCACGGACTCATGGAGCATTTCTGGACACACGGCCACACTCTCTGTTAATGTAAATTAGAAATGTTATAAATTATGTGTGTTGGCTGCCATGCCTATAGAAAAAAACAAATCACGCTTAGGCTATTTTCGCTTAAATAATTAGCCTATCAAAATGACGTGAAAACGTGATCGTCAGGGGTGCTTTAATGCACAGGCTACATGGACTGAAGCCCAGGCCCTCGATGGGCCAGAATATAACGTTAATTTGCCAGTGAGTGACTAATTCACTTGAAATAATGTTTTTGTTGTCAAGTCAGATAAATTTTATTTATTCATCGATTCATTTATTAACAAAAAGCAAAAAACATACATAGGCTACCGGTAGTTTGGTCAGATTCATGCAATGGGTTTGCAAAGTCATATTTAGGCTACGTCTTTGGTGGCTATAGCTACACCTACTTACACGTGCAAATTTTGCTTGTTATTGTCAGAAACTAAAATGTCAGAGTTACGAAAGCACACCAGCGGAGCACAAAAATGACAACATAAAGAAAAAAAACACATTCTTGAATGTGCAAAAAAAAATTCCCAAGCTAACTGGGTTTTTCAAACCTTCGATTCAAGCAGTGGAAAAGGGAAACATAGAGACTGCTAGCAGCACGTTAGCAAAAGCACGTTATCCAGCAGCAGCTAACGTTAGCTTCGTGAACTGGGTTTTACGGACATAATCAAGGACTTCTCTGCCAGGAAAACAAGATGAAAGCACTTCTAAGAGTAAGACCATTTTTTTTGACGCTCTTGCTTTATTTTATTAATTGTGCATTGGTTAGGCTCAATTGGAAATAGTTGGCTGATAGCCCAGCTGTTGCCCTGGTCAATTCAGTTGAAATTAATCTATATTTTCTATCTATCTTTTACCAGTGTGTAATGCTTAGACATGGCTTTTTGCATTGTCTGGTCGGATTCGGTGGGTCGGGCCTGGCGAATACTACACAAATCCGAACCAAACCTACAACCTAAAATTCCTAGGTACCAACCTTTACCACTAGGTGCTGCTATAAACAATAACGTTAACCACAGTTAAGTGTAGCCTACAGTTGCAAGGCTAAAAGAGACACAGACCATTAGAATAGCTTTTTTTTATTTATTTTGGTGAACTTATTATAATTATTTTTAATTTTTTGTCATAGATACCATCTTTTATCAACTTATCATGGTAAAAAAACAAAAAAAAACTTGTTTTAGAAAATCTCACACAGAATTACGTTATAGACTTGTTGTTCGTCATTTTCGTGGATGGTTTTATGTCTCCTGATACACGACTACTTTACAAGCAAAGCTTACATGGGCTCTTGTACTCAAAGAACTGTATTTATGGTGAAATTAATGCAAAGAATTGTATCTTTTATTTCACTTTTGTATTGTACAGTTTATCTTGTTTATCAATTAGATTTATATCCTGTTATTCTTTGCACTTTGTTCAAATCTGCTACATTAGGTTGTTTTAATATATACACTGCTCAAAAAAATTAAGGGAACACTTAATCAACACAGTATAACACCAAGTCAATTAAAATATTGGGATATTGATCTGTCCAGTTAGGAAGCATAAATGATTGTGAATCAATGGACAGGAGAGGCAACAGCAAGGCAACCCCCAAAAAGTAAATGGTTTTGCAGGTGGTGGCCACAGACCAATTCTCTCTCCTTATCCTTCCTGACTGATTTTTCTTTAGTTTTGCATTTTGCTAGTGCCCTTGTCACTACTGGTAGCATGAGGCGGTACCTGCAGCCCATTCAGGTTGCACAGGTAGTCCAGCTCCGCCAGGATGGCACATCCATACGTGCCGTCGCAAGAAGGTTTGCTGTGTCTCCCAGCACAGTCTCAAGAGCGTGGAGGAGATACCGGGAGACGGGCCATTACACGAGGAGAGCTGGACAGGGCCGTAGAAAGGCAACAACCCAGCGGCAGGACCGGTATCTGCTTCTTTGTGCGGGGAGGAACAGGAAGAGCACTGCCAGAGCCCTACAAAATTACCTCCAGTGGGCTACTCGTGTGCATGTTTCTGACCAAACTCTCAGAAACAGACTCCATAAGGGTGGCATGAGGGCCCTACCTGTAGTGGGACCTGTGCTCACAGCCCAGCACCGCAGCTCAATTGGAATTTGCCAAAGAACACCAGAATTGGCAGGTTCGCCATTAGCGCCCCGTTCTCTTCACAGATGAGAGCAGGTTCACACTGAGCACATGTGACAGACGTGAAAGAGTCTGGAGACGCCGTGGCGAATGTTATGCTGCCTGCAACATCATCCAGCATGACCGGTTTGGTTTAATTGACTTGGTGTTATACTGTGATGATTAAGTGTTCCCTTAATTTTTTTGAGCAGTGTATTTTTAAATAAATAATTTGTGTTCTCTAAGACAATGACCTTTTCATTAATCTAAATATATTTCTATTGGTGCCAAATCTTGCTGACTCGGTCGAAAACCACCCCCCAAGCTCCAAACAGAGGGCCCCATATAGACTTTATGTTTAGGGCCCCCAAAACCCTTGGGCCGGCACTGTGTGGACTACATATTGAACAGGGGACTAGGGATTGACATTTCCCCTGAAGCTCGCAAACTCCAGTGGTTCTCTTTTAGGATACGCCTTCTTCGGCGATTCACTCAAACTCTTTCACCACCATACCAGAATGGCTATTTCCACTGTCAATCACCTGCAGGTGATAAAAGGCACAGCGGAAATACGTCATTCACCCTTCTTTCATGGTGAACTTCTCTTGATCTCTGTCTGAGATAATTTATTGCTATGTATAGGGCTTGGATGCTTACCGAAATATCGCGGTATTGTAGTCACGTCATGCTCACTGAAGAGCTGAGCTGGTCACCGCATTACCGCCTGTTTGTTTTTGTCTGTTTTTCTTTGTTTAACTTTCTGTCAATTTTTGCTTTTGAAAGTTATGTGATCTACCCCAATTGTCTTCATGGCACCACATCTTTTTACAAATTTGCAAAGTTAACGTCCTGAGTGGGGGAGGGGATGCACTGTCTGGGACAGTTCATTATTCATAGGGGGATTAGTTATGAGTGTGTTGCTTTGTGGAGTTTTTTATAGGCTACTTGTGATATGTTAAAACATAGCATAGGCTACACATAAACAAGATAAGGGGGTAAATGGTGTTGTCCTTGGAGTTATTATAATAAGTACTCATATATGACACTTGTATAGGCTGTTTGGTTATGGCCATAAGCTCATATGGGAGCATTGCTTATCGAAAGCCGAGCATGGCTTGAAATGCTGACTTCTCTACTGTACGGAACGGCACCGTCTCCTCAACCAAATACCTTGTTACAGAAGTTGTCAGGGTTCGCCACGTGTTGCTGCGGCAGAAGAAAAGGAAACTGCAGTAAGCACAGGATGAGTTCATATTGCCCAGACAAAGCTTTGTTGTGGTGAGTTAAATAACCTTGTCATTTTAATCTAAAAAATTTAAATCTGTTTGACTCAGGGGTGTGTCTACTGGTGGGCTGAGTTGGGCCTTGCCCATCCAGAGGAATCATCTGCCCATCCAATGAAAACAATTTTTTTGAGCGTTCATAGTTTTCTGTAATTTTGTCATTAGTCATCAAAAAATACACTGCTTTCCTATTGGCCATTTTGAAGCCAAATCCAGAAAAAATTTAATATGAAGTCGGCGCTACGGTAGGATATTAGAGCTACAGACGATTCGGCCAATCATAAAAATGCCACATCGAAATAATATATTTCTGTAATATCTGATTGGTTGGTTTGGCTATATAAAACATGGAGATGCAGAGAGAGAAAGAGGTCCGTTTTTTTGATAAATCTATGCTGTCTCTTCTAGTGAACTGTAACTGTTGCTTATGGCCCTGTCACACTATTGCGTATTGTACTAGCGTATGCCAGCGTATGAAAAATATCACTCATACGCTGACATACGCTAGGGGTATGTTAGGCATAGGTTGTATACGTTTCAAGCACGGTCGCATACGGTGGCATACGCTGGCATACAGCGAGGCACAAAAAGTTTTTTAAGCATGCGTAAAAATTTTGTGCGTATTCAGAAGTATGGTTTATACGCTAAGCATACGCTAGGCATACGCTAGCCATACGCTGGCCATACGCTATTTTAAAGGGCTTTTTGTGCGTATGAAAATTATTTTATGAATTTACATACGCAACTCATACGTTTCTCTCATACGCAATAGTGTGACAGGGCCATTAGGATATAATATTCTCTAGCATTGCTTACTCAGTGAGTTGAGGATAGTGGCGAAATTCTCCGTCTGGGAGATTCGATTTTAAATAGATTGATTACATGTTGCATCTAGCCTAGTTGTTATAGCTGCGATGCTACGTGTTGGCTAATCAGTGGAGTGGCTAAAATATAAATGAAAATGATGAGCCAGTTACAGTAACGTAGTGTCACATGTAAATAGAAAATAGCACAAAGAGACTGAAATGATGAAGGAATATAGCTCATCTGTAATATACTTGTTTCCAAGATTAGATAATAATTTGGTATTATTGGGCATAAATAAAGTTGTCCTCCTATAAGATGAGGGGGTACAATGATCTTGTACTATGTACAAAAGGTTCTATAATTTCTAAACGGTTCATCCAATATTTATGAAGATACGCTCAAATTAAAGCTGACAGTCTGCCCTTCAACCTCATTGTATTCTTTCAAACTCAGTGCTAGAGTACAGAACCAAAAAAGCAGCATCACACCAGATTCCGAAGGTGGTACTTCTTTTTCAGTGCGAGCCCAACAACCCAATATTAATATGGAAAAAGTGCACAACTGACACAGGGCGAGTTGGCATGTTGAGCATAACATGTCATTCACTATCGCACCACACTGGATGATGATGGATGATGATCATGCCAGCTTGGGCCAGGTGTCAAGGACTTTATCAAAGAAAGGGGCTGTCTGCAGTTGCTCCATCTCCAAGGAAATTGCCAACTCAGTCTAACAAAAGGATGCGTAAGTGCATGCCGCGCCATCTGAAAGGGAGTGTGATAAGATGACACGATAAATAGGCAAGTGAATTCCTCGTGGAGGGGAAAAAAACACACACAGGTAGCTCAATTTGACAATTTCCCTGCATTAAAGCAGTCATATATCTTTTCTGTTGTCTAAATGTTCTTGGACCTCATTGTTATGAATAATTTAATTACGAGACACCTGTGCCACCTTGTACACTTGTTGGAGTGACTATTTGACTGTTTCCGATAATTGCCCAGTTACCTTGTCCAAATATTGGGAAATTTATAGATGACACCGAAGATGTGTCATACAGATATCCTTTCATGTCTGAATTCATTTAAACACTTATTTGGGGACAAGAACCAATTGAGTCGCCTATTTGAAAATCAAGCCCATGAAACATGTTTATTTGCACATATCAAGTGCACACAAAGTCAGCGATCCTCCAAGCCATTTTTCTACTTTTTAAATTATTCAAATGATGTCTCACAAAACACTTTCCCAGGATTTTGAATGGAATAGGTGTAGGCTTCTGTGATGAAAGTGGCAGGCACTAAAACTGTCCCTCATACCTTTTGTCCTGAGTTGTTTTTGAGGGGATTACCAACATGGTTCAGGCCTCTGATTATTCCTCAAGTATGCCACCAAAGTGTTATGCTCTTGAATGCACCTAAGGCTCTATTTAAACTTGGCAGATGTATGCACCTGTAAATTCGAAGAATGGTGGGTTTTCCTTACAGGTAGTCAAACTCGCCTTGAGCATGCGTTGATATTTCATATTATGAGCTGCACAATGGGAAATATAAATTTGCTCAGGTTAAGTACTTAAAGGCATACTGAACTTTGTTAGAACATAATATTGTATACCTGGCACCGATATGAGTCGTAATATTCACGCTCATACTGGCCAACAGAGAATGACGTTTTTTTCTTTCTCCATTCACTCCCATTGCATGGCGAAACGGGTCTCAAAAGCACACTTTTAGCACATAAACTAATGCAAACAACGTGGATTATGCAATATATAAAATCACGACATCCAGTACCGAATGTTTGAAAAGATAAAAAGCTCCATCATCATGTTTTACACTTTTTCCAAACAAACATCCGAACTTCCTTGTTTCGTTCTTGCACCAGTAACTGTCCCACTTCCTGAAGCGTGCGTTAGAAAACAAACCGAGCAAGTTAGAGAAAAAAAAGTGAGCAATAGTTGCTAGTTTTCTCAGAAAATAGTTTTTTTAAAGTCAAATCAATCAAAATTTGTTTCAAAAGTTTCAAACATTTGGTACTGGACGTGATTTTATATATTGGCATAATGCGCGTTGTTTGCATTCGTTTATGTGCTAAAAGTGTGCTTTTGAGACCTGTTTCGCCATGCAATCGGAGTGAATGGAGAGAGAAAAAACGACATTCTCCGTTGGCCAGTTGCTGACCACTGGTGCAAGTCATGAAGATGAGCATGAATATTACGACTCATATCAGCCCCAGGTAGCTATACAATATTATGATCCAACAAAGTTCAGTATGCCTTTAATCCTTAGTTAAGCATATGAAGTCAATATACAGTACATTATTATTTCCAAACTCGTTAACTTATTTCTAAACTCATTGTTGGCTGATGAAAATAATTTATGACTTGAACAATGGTAAAATAAAGTAAACTTTAATTCATAATTAGAAATATATCACTACTATATATATTACCAACAAGATTGCCCCATGAGGTCTAACTCCCCTTCGCTTAAAAAATTGAGTGATTGAGCTTCCTTTACATAAAAATATGTATTTACTCCCATATTTTGAAATATATACAAAAGTCCTGATAATGAGGAATGTTGTACTGTTTCGATTCCATCCCTGACCACAGTCCCACACAACTATTGTACTACAGCAGACTGAAAGATCTGCCCAAGAAAATCCTGAATCCAGAATCTTGTGCATGTTAGCTTTAAAGATCTTATTATATGTGCCTGTCCAACCTGCTCCTGTCGTGCCTATTCCGGTCCTGCCTGCTCCTGTTCCATCGACCTGCTACCAGGAACTTTTACCAGGAGGCCGCCTGTGTTCCCTCTTTGTTGCTGAGACCGAAGCCATGGAGAAGAGTCACTGGCTTCAGGTATCATTCGCCCTTCCTCATCTCCAGCTGGAGCCGGGTTCTTCTTTGTGGGCAAGAAGGACAGTTCATTACATTCATGTATTGACTACCGTGGACTTAATGACATCACGGACAAGAACTGTTATCCCTTACAGCTGATTTCATCTGCATTCTGCTGCAGCATATTTTCCAAGCTTGACCTCCGCAACGCCTACCACCTGCTGTGTATCCGAGAGAGGGATGAGTGGAAGACGACCTACAACACCCAGTCCGGGCACTATGAATACTGAATACGGCCACGTCTTTCAGGCTCTCTAATGCCCGTACTGTGTTCCAGGCGATGGTCAATGACGTGCTCCGGGACATGATCTCTCGGTTTGTATATGTTTACCATGACGGCATTCTTGTGTTTTCCCGCACTCCTGAAGAACATATTCATCACGTGCGCTAAGTCATTCAACGCCTCCTTGACAATCAGTTATACATCAAGGTGGAGAAGTGTGAGTTCCATCAGTCATCAGTTCAGGTCCTGGGATTCATCGTTGCTAAGGGGAGGCTGTCGATGGATACTGGAAAAAGTGAGGAGTAGCCGGAACCCAACAATCGCAAACAACTCCAATGCTTCCTTGGATTCACAAACTTCTACAGATGCTTCATCCGCAACTACAGCTCTGTGGCAGCCCCCCTGACAGCTCTCACGTCCCCCAAAAGGCCAGCTCAGCCTTCCTCGAGCTGAAACAATGTTTCTCTTCTGCTCCTGTCTTTCTTTCTGACCCCAGCAGGCAGTTTGTGGTTGAGGTGGACGCCTCTAATACTGGTGTGGGAGCCGTGCTGTTTCAATGTGCGGAGGATAATAAAATGCACTCCTGCGCCTTCTTCCATCATCTCTCAGGCGCCGAGAGAAACTACAGCATCGGAGACAGAGAGTTATTGGCTGTCAATAGAACGGGGCGCCAATGGCGAACCTGCCAATTCTGGTGTTCTCTGGCAAATGCCAATCAAGCTGCACGTTGCTGGGCTGTGAGCACAGGTCCCACTACAGGTAGGGCCCTCATGCCACCCTCATGGAGTCTGTTTCTGAAAGTTTGGTCAGAAACATGCACACGAGTAGCCCGCTGGAGGTCATTTTGTAGGGCTCTGGCAGTGCTCTTCCTGTTCCTCCTCTCACAAAGGAGCAGATATCAGTCCTGCCGCTGGGTTGTTGCCCTTGTACGGCCCTGTCCAGCTCTCCTCGTGTAATGGCCCATCTCCCAGTATCTTATCCACGCTCTTGAGACTGCTGGGAGACACAGCAAACCTTCTTGCGACGGCACGTATGGATGTGCCATCCTGGCGGAGCTGGACTACCTGTGCAACCTGAATGGGCTGCAGGTACCGCCTCATGCTACCAGTAGTGACAAGGGCACTAGCAAAATGCAAAACTAGAGAAAAATCAGTCAGGAAGGATAAGGAGAGAGAAATGGTCTGTGGCCACCACCCGCAAAACCATTTACTTTTTGGGGGTTGTCTTGCTGTTGTCTCTCCTGTCCACTGTTGTCACTTTCATTTGCACAAAAGCAGGTGAAATTTATTCACAATCGTTTATGCTTCCTAACTGGACAGATCGATATCCCAGAAGTTTAATTGACTTGGTGTTATACTGTGTTGATTAAGTGTTCCCTTAATTTCTTTGAGCAGTGTACATTTTGAAATTTAATTTTATTGCACTGAATTTGTATTTCATAAATAAAAATTTGTATATACGTTTTGAAATCTAATTTTATTGCACTGAATTTGTATATCCGTTTTGAAATTGAATTATGTGATTTGAATAAGAATTTCGGTAGGCTATTCAGTTAAACTCGGATTTCAAATTCAGATCTCAGAAATTCAGTTTGTAAAAATTTTATTCTCCAAAATTATTAACAAAATTATAAACAAGCACTTATCTCTTTTTTAGCTCTTTTAGGTGCACGTTGGGAGCCGACTCGCATATCTGAAGAGCCGATTTGTTTTGTAAATGAACAAATGGGAGTGAATGCAAACAAATGCAAACCTGTCATAAAGATAAGTGCTTGTTTACACTTCAGAAGCAGTGGTATTATGGTCATAATTTTAGTTGTGTGCTTGTGGTCTTGGTGGAATTTTTATTCGGTTTTTTTCTTCAACTTCCACCTGTAATCAAAGAAAAAAAAAAATTTTAAGACCAAAAATAAATAAAACCACTATAAGAAAATAACATTAATAATAATTTAAAAACCAGTTTAGTTGTTGGTCAGTTTAATTGTTCTGATGCTGCAGTTTTGCACATTCATTTTTTAATGCATTTATTTATTTTTCTTTGTTATGACGCAATATTATGTTCTATTTTATGAGTGTCTATTTTGTTTTGAAATGTTCAACTACGCACTGTGTTTATTGTGCAATTTATTTCAAGAAATAAAAATGCCCTACTTTCAATGCACATGCGTAATAGCGTCTTGCTGTTTTTACATTTATTTAAATAGTTTTTATAACAAACAAAATGCTAAATAATGTTATTTTGTTCATTATTAAATTATTACAGACATATTCTACAATAGATTGAGTTCATTTTTTGTCTCAAAATTTGACACAAAATAGCCCATAATTAAAAAGTGAAAACAGGTTTTTAGACATTTGTGCTAATTTATTAAAAATCAAAATATGTACACGTGTGCACACCCTTTGATATGACCAAAAAAGTGAGCTGAGGTGCATTTTGTTTCCACTGATACTGCTTGCGATGTTTCTACAACTTAATTGGAGTCCACCTGTGATAAATTCAATTGATTGGACATGATTGGGGATTTCCAACACCTGCCCATATAAGGTCCCACAGTTGACAGTGCATGTCAGAGCTAACTCCAAGCTATGGGGTCAAAGGAATTATCTGCAGACCTCAAACAGGAATGTGTCAAGGCATAGATCTGGAGAAGGGTACGGAAAAATCTCTGGTCCCAAAGAGCACAGTGGCCACCATCATTCGTAAATGGAAGAAGTTTGGAACCACTAAGAATCCTCCTAGACCTGGCAATCGGGGAAGACGGGCCTTGGCCAGGGAGGTGAGCAGGAACCCGAGGGTCACTCTGACAGAGCTCCAGCATATCCTTGTGGAGATGGCAGAACCTTTCAGAAGATCAACCATTCAGGCAGCACTCCACCAATCAGGCCTTTATGGTAGAGTGGCCAGACGGAAGCCCCTCCTTAGTAAAAGGCACATCACAGCCCGCTTGGAGTTTTCCAAAAGGCACCTAGAGGACTCTAAAACCATGAGAATCAAGATTTTCTGGTCTGATGAAACCAAAATTTAACTTTTTGGCCTGAATACCAAGCGTCACATCTGGAGGAAACCAGGCACCGCTCATCACCTGGCTAATACCATCCCTACAGTGAAGCATGGCGGTGGCAGCATCATGATGTCGGGATGTTTTTCAGCAGCAGGAACGGGGCGACTAGTCCTGATAGAGGGAAAAATGAATGCAGCTAAGTACACCAAGATCCTTGAAGAAAACCTACTCCAGCGCGCTCTGGACCTCAGACTGGGGCAAAGGTTTACCTTCCAACATGGCAACGACCCGAAGCACACAGCTAAAAGAACAAAGGAGTGGCTTCGGAGAAAGTCGGCATGTCCATGAGTGGCCCGGCCAGAGCCCAGACCAGAATCCAATTGAACATTTGTGGAAAGAGCTGAAAATGGCTGTGTACCGACGCTACCCATCCAACCTGACGGAGCTTGCAAGGATATGCCAAAAGGAATGGGCAAAAATTTCCAGAAACAAGTGTGCCAAGCTTGTAGCTTCTTTCCCAAGACGCCTTGAAGCTGTAATCGCTGCCAAAGGTGCAGCAACCAAGTATTAGGCTAAGGGTGTGTACAGATATGTAACTCCTAAATAACCTATTTTTGTCAGTGAAATTAAATTGCATATTTTCTTCACTTCTTCATTATTGGCTATTGTGTGTAGTTGTTTGAGGCAAAAAATGAACTCAATCTACTGTAGTATAAGTCTGTAACGTAATAAAACATGGAGAAGGTGAAAGGGGTGTGCAGACTTTCCGGCTTGACTGTACAAGTAGCCTATATTAATAAAGACAGAAATTATAACTGCAAATAAGAGATTTTATTTTCTCTGGTTTTAATCTCCAACTGCAAGGCTTCCACCAGTATCTACTCCTAATGTCCTGTGGTGAACCATGACTTCTGTGATAGGTACTGCCCAACAACCTCATCCTTAGTGATCTGTTGGCTGGATCTGGACAGGGGGCAAGGTGTGGTGTAGGACATGACAGTACAGCTCTCACATAGAGCAGCTGTGACCTGAAGTAGCCCTCTCTCAGAGGGCTACCAAAATGTCCCCCTTTGATTGCTCCCTGGGGTACCACCCTCCCCTGTTCCCGGTCCAGGAGGAGGAGGGTTCTGTACCATCTGTCCAGGCCCATTTCCTCCTCTGCCGGAGGATTTGGAAGTCACACCACTCCTCCACACCACGTCCGCAACCAACACCTGGTCAGCAGGTTTGGCTGTCCACGTTCTCCATTGCCCTCCAAGCCACCTCACGAAAGCTCCAGCCCCGGTTCATTAGCCTCTACTCCATCCTCACGGTTCTCAACCCTGCCACAGTCAAGGTCAAACTCCCCTCATCACTCAGGATCCACCCAGTCAGTCAGGTCAAGCCCGTCTCTTCCAGTCCCCTCAGTGCCCTTGTCAAAACCCACCCACCTCCCCGGATCATTGATGACACCCCAGCATACACGGTCCGCCGCATAATTGACTTCCGCCGCAGCGGTCGCGGCCACCAGTATCTCGTGGACTGGGAGGGTACGGCCCAGAAGAGCTGGATCTCCCGCTGGCTGATTCTGGACCCCTCCCTCATCCGGGAGTTCCACCAGGACCACCCCCTTAAGATCAGGCCTGGTGGTATGCCCAGAGGTGTGCCTTGAGGGGGGTACTGTTAAACTCTCCATTCCCTCTCAGTCCTCATCCCTGTTTGTGCTCCGTGTTTTTCCCTTTTCCTCACGTCTCGTCATGTTTTACGTTTCCCTGTCTGCCTTCTATGTTGTGCAGGTTTGGCGTGGTTTTCCTTCTTGTTCGCCCATTTCGCCCTCACTAATTCCCCAGCCAATTACATTCCTTCCCCGTTTGCATTCCTCACGCCTTTGTTACAGCTCTATCATGCTCACATACATTCTCATGCTGCAATCACTCATTATCTCATTTACCACACTATATATTCTCCCCTTGTTCTTTGTCTTGTTGTCAGTTTGTTAAGTCTTGTTCGTCGTTTACCTCGTTCATGTCTGGTCCGGAATTCGGAAGTCTTGTCTTGTCTTGCTGAATTAACGCTTCATCTTGCCTTTCTAGTTGTACCCGCCAACCTGCAGTGTCCTGCCTGCTCCATTTCATGCTCCTCTGCTTCCCGCATTCTGTTCTGCCCCTGCTACGCCCTACCCAGGATTCAGTCACCATCCAGCACTTTGCCTGCTTCCCTCTCCTGATCTGCCCTCTGGGTCTGCCCAACCCAGGATTCAGTCCAAACCTTTCTCTCTCCTTGGAGAGCTTGATTGTACAAATAAATGCTCCAAGTGAGCTTACTGTGAGTTCTGTCTCTGAGTCATGCATTTGAGTCGAGTTCTGATCTGGAACCTTAACACTTCTAGCACATATACGAACGTGAATGAAGCAGATTCTGTCAATACAAAGAATAACCAGTCCTCTTACCAATTTTTTAAATGCGTTTTGCAACGTAGATCCGGTAGGTATGTTCTATGTGCCGATGCGTCAGAAACAACTACATAAATACGTTTATCCAACCAGTTATAGTGGAATGAGGGTCAGGGGAAAAGGTGGATGATCCATGGTTCAATGTTTACTTTTTGGAAAGGCTATGATTCACATTATGAAGCGTAAACAAAAGACCATGGACCGTCCACCTTTTACCGTGACCCCACAACTTATACTAACGTTATATGCACCAGATCAGCTCATGATAAGATCACGGAATCAGTACAGAGTTTTAAGAAAAAACTGAAAACATAATAACAATAATGGTCACTTTGGAACAGAACTGTAATCTGTGGGTGTGAAATGATCGCTGACAAACATGTTCACAGCTTGACTTGGGTGCCATGGTGTGTTGGCATTGAAGGAAGGGTGCCTGATAGTAATCAACCACAGCTTGCACAAAATCAGATTGTCAATGATAAAACAATGTAAAACTTTCTTATAGACGGGATTGTTGTAATTCCTGCAACCGGGCACAATGCACTTTACCATTTAAAAAACAACTAAAAACTTGCCTTTGCTAGTATGTGTACTAATGTTACTCGATCAAATCACTTCAGGCAGCTACGAAATCTTGACGATACGCAACAAAATTATCCCGCCCCCACTCAGCAATGTTCCACAGGGAATGAAGAAAATAGTACTTTTATAAATAATTGAAATAACACTAAAAAAATTGACCATCACGTCATGTACCGTCGCTCTTTACCGGAGTTGAAGATGTCGGGACTGATCCAGGACCTGGTGGCTACAACTGAAATTCCCTATTGGGACAATAAAAATTATTCTATTCTATTCTAAGAGGACTGGTTTTTGTTTGTATCGACAGAATCCGCTTTGTTCTCATTCGTATATGTTGCCACCTTTAGCTCAGAGAAATAAGGGACACTAACCCGGCCTTGCCCCTAGGGACCACCTACACCGGTCCCATGCCCCTACGCCTCACCTAACAGTTTCTCTGATTTTATGGATAGTTCATCTTGTGTCAGCCAGGCTTGAAAGGTTCATGTTTAAGGAAGATATACAGTGAGCACCATAATTCATTGGACAGTGACACATACTTATGCTCTATATACTTGTGCTGTGCTCTAGCACTTTGAGTGTGAAAGGATACAATGACAATGAAGTTGAAGTGCAGACTGTCAGCTTTAATTTGAGGGTATTTCCCTATCAGATGAACTGTTTAGAAATTACAGAACCTTTTGTACATAGTCCTCCCCATTTCCGGGCATCAAAAATATTGGACAGTTTAACATAATGTAGAATAAAGTAATATCTTTTTATAGTTGGTTGCATATCCTTTGCATGTCATGTTCCTGATGTATGTGACCCAACAACATCAAAAAACTCTTGATATCTTATTTATACTTACAAGCGATACTATAACCCCTCTGCATTTGAAGGGATCTCTATGGGAATTGGGGGGTGGGACTAGGTTAAGCTGTAAATTAGGTGGTTTCTCCTGACTCGTCTTCCTATTGAACTCTATGGAAAAATAAGTCAAGTCGGGAGAAACTACCCTTCAAGTTAACCCTTTAAATATACAGGTGCAGCTCAAAAAATTAGAATATCGTGAAAAAGTTCTATATTTTTTGTCACTCATTTCAGAAAGTGAAACTCATATATTATATAGATTCATTACACATAGAGTGAAATATTTCAAGCCTTTATTTCTTGTAATTTTTATGATTATGGCTTACAGCTAATGAAAACCCAAATTCAGTGTCTCAGAAAATTTGAATATTGTGAAAAAGTTCAATATTGGAAACTCATGGTGTCACACTCTAATCAGCTAATTAACTCAAAACACCTGCAAAGGTTTCCTGAGCCTTTAAATGGTCTCTCAGTCTGGTTCAGTAGGCTACAAAATCATGGGGAAGACTGCTGACTTGACAGATGTCCAGAAGACAGTCATTGATACCCCCCACAAGGAGGGTAAGCCACAAAAGGTCATTGCTAAAGAAGCTGGTTGTTCACAGAGTGCTGTATCCAAGCATATTCATAGAAAGTTGAGTGGAAGGAAAAAGTGCGGTAGGAAAAGGTGCACAAGCAACAGGGATAACCGCAGCCTTGAGAGGATTGTCAAGCAAAATCCATTCAAGAATTTGGGGGAGCTTCACAAGGAGTGGACTGAGGCTGGAGTCAGTGCATCAAGAGCCACCACGCACAGACAAATCCAGGACATGGGCTACAAATGTCGCATTCCTAGTGTCAAGCAACTCCTAAACCAGAGACAATGTCAGAAGCGTCTTACCTGGGCTAAGGAGAAAAAGAACTGGACTCTTGCTCAGTGGTCCAAAGTCCTCCTTTCAGATGAAAGTAAATTTCATTTGGAAATCAAGGTCCCAGAGTCTGGAGGAAGAGTGGAGAGGCACAGAATCCACGTTGCTTGAAGTCCAGTGTGAAGTTTCCACAGTCAGTGATTATTTGGGGTGCCATGTCCACTGTGTTTTCTGAAGTCCACAGTCAATGCAGCCATCTACCAGGAAAATTTTAGAGCACTTCATGCTTCCTTCTGCTGACAAGCTTTATGAAGATGCTGATTTCATTTTCCAGCAGGACTTGGCAACTGCCCACACTGCCAAAAGTACCAAAAGCTGGTTCAATGACCATGGTATTACTGTGCTTGACTGGCCAGCAAACTCGCCTGACCTGAACCCCATAGAGAATCTATGGGGTATTGTCAAGAGGAAGATGAGAGACACCAGACCCAACAATGCAGACGACCTGAAGGCCGCTATCAAAGCAACCTGGGCTTCCATTACGCCTCAGCAGTGCCACAGGCTGATCGCCTCCATGCCACGCCGCATTGATGCAGTAATTCATGCAAAAGGAGCCCCAACCAAGTATTGAGTGTATAGAAATGAACATACTTTTCAGAAGGCTGACATTTCTGTTTAAAATATCCTTTTTTATTGATCTTATGTAATATTCTATTTTTCTGAGACACTGAATTTGGGTTTTCATTAGCTGTAAGCCATAATCATCAAAATTACAAGAAATAAAGGCTTGAAATATTTCACTCTATGTGTAATGAATCTATATAATATATGAGTTTCACTTTCTGACATAAGTGACAAAAAATATTGAACTTTTTCACGATATTCAAATTTTTTGAGCTGCACCTGTATGCATCATTTACATGTTTTTACCGACATGAGTGTGTTCGAGTGGCACTGAGAAAGTTTTGGCTTTGCTAGCAAACGTAGCTAAGACGGCTAACAAGTAGCCTTCAACAATGACGTTTTAACTTAACTTTAATTTTATATGTTTAATATTCTGTATCAGCATGTTGGTCCATACAGAAACATTTCATGCTGAAAAACGGGAGGTTGGGGTAGATTTTTCGACATGGAACCGGGGTGCATAGCCTAGCTAAGTGTTACAGACTTCTGACTAGGCTGGCTAATGTTTTCAAGATACCAAACGTAGATAATGAAGGGCCATATTTCCCCCGTTTTTCTGGACACTGAGCTAATGATGCTGGTATTTTCTCCGTATAACTTACATTAGGGGCTAACTTGCCAGTGAGTTACATGGCCTCTAGTCTCTAAAACGCCGCAGACAGGCACTACACTAGCAGCCCCTTGGCCTCCGCTTCTGTAACGTCATACAGTGGGCGTGGCAACCTCTTGTCTGTGCCTAGGTCGTTGTAGTTTATCGTAAACCATGTACCTGGTACATGTGCAGTAGTTTGGGGCTATATCTCTGCTCTCACTACCGGTAGAAAGTTGGGTGAGAGCTCATTTTAATCAGGAGGAAAGGTACTTTTCTACAAACCAAAATTGGGGTGGAATTACCCTTGAAATAACTTAAGCACAGATTTTCCCAATTAATGTAACTGTAATTCTGGTTGCACCATTTGACTTATTGGTTGCGCCACCTGAGTTTTCAAACTCAATTCAAATCTAACAGGCATTAGTTTGGACACCTATTATCACTTTTGGCCTGGAACTCAAGTTTATACATACATTTTTTAAATAAACTCACCATGACATTTTTGTGCCATGATGAAGGGTCATACCATTTGACATGGTAACTTGAACCAAACTCACCATGGCACAAAAATGTCAAATTATCAAATATTTGTGAGAGACTTACAAACCTTGTTGCTGCAGCATAGGGGTCATTTGGTGTCCTCTTTGTGACGTTAGGTTTTGCGCATGGTTTTCTTAAAGCATTATTACATAAAAATGCTTTCTTTTGTTGGTGGCGCCATTTGACATGTGGACAAAAGCATTTTACGGATAAAGGTTTTTAAAGTAGTAGAATACATTTAAAATAACTTTTCATCATTTATAAGCATTTTAACATAAAATTATGCCAAGCTATTTTATGAAGGGTTTTATTGAGTAAAATAACCTTTTTTGAAACATCAAAACTCCCAAAATGTATTATATTTTCAATAAAATTAAATTGTTCCCCATAAAGGAGATATTGTAGAATAATTTGATATATTATATGTATTTATTTAAAAAATGTTTTAAATAATGGCTTCAGACACAAAAAATGGACGTCATGTCATTGACCCTTATGTCAAAACATCCAAGCGTCCTGTTTTGTTTCAGCATATTTAATGTCAAAAATATTTTTAAATGGCTTTGTTTTCTACAACAATGGAAAACACTAGTGATGGCGAAATGAGGCTTCCTGAAGCACTGAGGCTTTGCAGCCAATTGTATCGCAAGTAGATTAATTAATCGAAGCCTCATTCAACACAGTGTACACTAGTGACACCTGGTAAAAAATAATTTACAGCAGCTAAATCATTACAACCAATCCCCAGGTTAAAAATAACAAAGTTGCTCCCAGCTAGCAGCAAGCGAGCCTTTAGCTCACTGATATCGTGTCAGACTTTAGAACCATTGGTGCGAGAGAAAGGCTGTGACCGAATACGACCCCTGTTCCCTGTCCACTGTCCACTCAGACCCCTGTCCCTATGTGCCCTGTCCCCTCACTTTGCAAGCAGTGTGCGAAAGAAATCCCGCAAAACTTTTTCCAAACTAGTGAGGAAGTAAAAGTTTGTAATATTTTTTTTTTTTAATTGAGATTATCAATCAGTTAACATATGACAATTGTTACAAAGTGTAGATTATGAATGAAGATAGAATTAACAAAATTAAAAATAGAGTATTTTGTAATATGAACCTATCTTATACCATACAGTGGGGAGAACAAGTATTTGATACACTGCCGATTTAGCAGGTTTTCCCACTTACAAAGCATGTAGAGGTCTGTAATTTTTATCATAGGTACACTTCAACTGTGAGAGACGGAATCTAAAACAAAAATCCAGAAAATCACATTGTATGATTTTTAAGTAATTAATTTGCATTTTATTGCATGAAATAAGTATTTGATACATCAGAAAAATAGAACTTAATATTTGGTAAAGAAACCTTTGTTTGCAATTACAGAGATCAGACGTTTCCTGTAGTTCTTGACCAGGTTTGCACACACTGCAGCAGGGATTTTGGCCCACTCCTCCATACAGATCTTCTCCAGATCCTTCAGGTTTCGGGGCTGTCGCTGGGCAACACGGACTTTCAGCTCCCTCCAAAGATTTTCTATTGGGTTCAGGTCTGGAGACTGGCTAGGCCACTCCAGGACCTTGAGATGCTTCTTACGGAGCCACTCCTTAGTTGCCCTGGCTGTGTGTTTCGGGTCGTTATCATGCTGGAAGACCCAGCCACGACCCATCTTCAATGCTCTTATTGAGGGAAGGAGGTTGTTGACCAAGATCTCACGATACAAGGCCCCATCCATCCTCCCCTCAATACGGTGCATTCGTCCTGTCCCCTTTGCAGAAAAGCATCCCCAAAGAATGATGTTTCCACCTCCATGCTTCACGGTTGGGATGGTGTTCTTGGGGTTGTACTCATCCTTCTTCTTCCTCCAAACACGGCGAGTGGAGTTTATACCAAAAAGCTCTATTTTGGTCTCATCAGACCACATGACCTTCTCCCATTCCTCCTCTGGATCATCCAGATGGTCATTGGCAAACCTCAGACGGGCCTGGACATGCGCTGGCTTGAGCAGGGGGACCTTGCATGCGCTGCAGGATTTTAATCCATGACGGCGTAGTGTGTTACTAATGGTTTTCTTTGAGACTGTGGTCCCAGCTCTCTTCAGGTCATTGACCAGGTCCTGCCGTGTATTTATGGGCTGATCCCTCACCTTTCTGATGATCATTGATGCCCCACGAGGTGAGATCTTGCATGGAGGCCCAGACCGAGGGAGATTGACTGTCGTCTTGAACTTCTTCCATTTTCTAATAATTGCGCCAACAGTTGTTGCCTTCTCACCAAGCTGCTTGCCTATTGTCCTGTAGCCCATCCCAGCCTTGTGCAGGTCTACCATTTTGTCCCTGATGTCCTTAGACAGCTCTTTGGTCTTGCCCATTGTGAAGAGGTTGGAGTCTGATTGATTGAGTGTGTGGAGAGGTGTCTTTTATACAGGTAACGAGTTCAAACAGGTGCAGTTAATACAGGTAATGAGTGGAGAATAGGAGGGCTTCTTAAAGAAGAACTAACAGGTCTGTGAGAGCCGGAATTCTTGCTGGTTGGTAGGTGATCAAATACTTATTTCATGCAATAAAATGCAAATTAATTACTTAAAAATCATACAATGTGATTTTCTGGATTTTTGTTTTAGATTCCGTCTCTCACAGTTGAAGTGTACCTATGATAAAAATTACAGACCTCTACATGCTTTGTAAGTGGGAAAACCTGCAAAATTGGCAGTGTATCAAATACTTGTTCTCCCCACTGTACATATACGTTCTATGTCTTTTACGCTTTTACTTCCAGGTTACTTACTGAAATTGTCGGATGAGTGCACCGTTCTGCAGATGAGTCTGCTCCTGAATTCAACAAAACCCCGGAAATAAGGGGTTCATCCTGGTATTTTAAGTGCCCCCATTTGTGAGAAAAAGTCGCTCACTCGAAGTGGACTCAAATATGCGCCCTCAAAAGGGTGTAGGGGTCGTATTCGGATACAGCCAAAGTCTAAGTTCGAACCCCGACTCTGTCGGTAAGCTACTCATAAATTATAGACTTAACTGTCATTAGGCTAGATTTGTTTCCTACTATGATATATTATAAAATAATATATGTAATAAGCTAATATTATATTATTAAGTTTGAAAATGAAAAAAAACAGAAGATTGAAATAAAGGAAGGACACAATTTATTTGGGGTTTAATTGAGCAGTAAAAGTGTGGGAACTGGGAGTGTTTCTACAAAACTGTAAAACAAAATAAAATAAAAACTAAAAACTGTAGCCTACATTTTTTTTTTTTTAATCCTAAAAAAATACCCTCCAAAAACTCTCAATAGCAATAATAACAAACTCTCAGCACTCTCCGCAACAACCAACCAACGACAACCCACGAAGTAAAGGGGGTATCGCTTCTTCATATCTACAATTCAAAACCCCAAATCCCACCCGAACAAACCGATCACATGGTACTAATCCGAGGCCTCGTTTGTCCTCAATCACGTGCTTCTCTGAAAGTGATACAAGCTTCGGTGTGAGGCTTCAGTAGAAACTGCCCTACACACACGCCTCGGAGGTTCGGTATCATACGTAATATCACTAGAAAACACAATGTCAGATGATTATTTTGGATAAAGTCCAGTTTTATGATTTAGCCAGACATTTGTCAGCTATGATATAGACGAGCAACCACTTTTATAGCCAATATTGGCTGAATATTAGCTGACTTAACTAGTTTCCCTCTGTATAACTGTCTGAATGTTTGCATTGCAATGCCTGCTATATACCGATATAAACTCAACCATTTCTAAATCAGAACATAAACTCACCTTTGGTGGAAATGTTGCTTATAACTTGGCCTGGTGCAGAAATGCCACATATGTCTTCAGGTACCCTCACTACCCTCAACATCAGGTTGGTTTGCAGAAGATTCTGGGACGTTTACCTTTATTCTCGATTACAATCCAATCTAAATTACATTAATCTGATAGCTCTTCTCTCCCACCCATGATTAGCAAGCTAACACCTTCGCCAAGCTCCTCAACAATGAATAACATTAACAAAAAATAAATAGGCCAAGCATAGCCTACGACGTCTTCTCGCCCCAATACCCTCAACATGAGTAATAGAGAAAACACGGTGGCATTTCTTGCTATTTGCTTTGTAATCACTTGCATTGACACTATCAAGCCAATTATATGCAGGTGCAGCTCAAAAAATTAGAATATCGTGAAAAAGTTCAATATTTTTTGTCACTCATTTCAGAAAGTGAAACTCATATATTATATAGATTCATTACACATAGAGTGAAATATTTCAAGCCTTTATTTCTTGTAATTTTGATTATTATGGCGTACAGCTAATGAAACCCAAAATTCAGTGTCTCAGAAAATTAGAATATTTTGCTTTAACATATTTTTAAAGTATCATATTAAATATTTGGTCGCATATCCTTTGCATGCTGTTACTTCCTGAAGTCTGTGACCAATCAACATCAAAAGACTCTCGATATCTTATTTTCAGGTACTGGCTGGCTAAATGGCTGTAAGTCATCAAGGGTCTGAGCTATCGAACGAGCCCCAAACCATCACTCTGTTGCCAGATATGGAGTAGATGTGGATGGATCACTGCAAGGGTTATTTCTCCTGACTCATTTTCCTATAGAACTCTATGGGGAAAAAAGTCAGGAGAAACAACCCTTAAAGGGATCCATCCACATCTACTCCATATCTGGCCGCAGAGTGATGGTTTGGGGCTCGTTTGATACCTTAGACCCTTGATGACGTACAGCCATTTCGCCAGTCTTGTGTTCCATACTGTACCAGCGTAATTTACAGCTGAATCTAGTCTTACCCCCCAATTCTCATAGAGATCAGTTCAAATGCAGAGAGGTTATAGTATCGCTTGTAACAGTACCTGAAAATAAGATATCGAGAGTCTTTTGATGTTGATTGGTCACAGACTTCAGGAAGTAACAGCATGCAAAGGATATGCAACCAAATATTAAATATGATACTTTAAAAATATGTTAAAGCAAAATATTCTAATTTTCTGAGACACTGAATTTGGGTTTTCATTAAGTTCATCAATTTCATTCAGTAAGCCATAATCATCAAATTACAAGAAATAAAGGCTTGAAATATTTCACTCTATGTGTAATGAATCTAAACATCGAACAAAAAGTTTGGAAATTTGTGTTTGGTAGATTATTTCTCTGTTGTAACAATGCTTCTTAGAGAAGATTTGGCAAATTTTAAATGGGCGCAACCCACATACTCAGCTGTGCTGCTCATCCCACAAATGCATGTTCCTTACAAATGGGGCACCATTTAAAAGGGAAATAAACAGGCTTTCCAACGGTATAAAATTTATTGCCAAGAAGCATTGTTACAACAGATAAATAATCTACCAAACACAAATTTCTGAACTTTTTGTTCGATGTTTATATAATATATGAGTTTCACTTTCTGTAACAAAAAATATAGAACTTTTTCACGATATTCTAATTTTTTGAGCTGCACCTGTATATCCTGTTTCCCATTCACGTCGATATTTTTGAAGCCGTTACGCTTCACAAAAGGACTGTCTGAGGATTACATTTTTTAATATCCCGCGCCGTGGCATCTGTGTAACATTACATTACATTACAGTCATTTAGCAGAAGCTTTTATCAAAAGCAACATACAATAAGTGCATACTCACTAATTATAATAAGAATAATAATAATATTGCTGGGGCTACAACTGAAGTTCCCTAAAGGGTAATGAAAGTTATTCTATTCTATTTTATTCTATTCTATACAGAAACGGTATCGAAGTAACTACAGAACAGATAAAAAAAGCACATCCTTCCAATAAGGTAGCAGCTATCCCTAGTAAGGAACATTGAACGTAGTTCACAGTAAGCTGTGGGTAAATCAGCTATACTACAATTCTATTCTAAATACTATTATAAACTATAACAAGAAGCTGGGTGGTGTAGGTGGTCAGGTACGGTCGAATCCTCCTGATGTTGTACAGGAGGAACCTGCAGGACTGCGCTGTCACCCTGAAGTGCTCTTTGAAGTCTAGCTGGTCATCCAGGACCACCCCCAGGTTCCGTACAGAGCGGGGGGCAGCCACCATGGTCCCGTCAACGGTGATGGAGAGGTCATGTAGTGGGGAGGTCTTGTATAGCATGAAGAGGAGCTCTGTCTTGTCAAGGTTGAGCTTCAGGTGATGGGTAGCCATTCACTCAGTAATGTCAGCCAGACAAGCAGATATCATCTCTTTAACCTGTGTGGTAGAGGGAGGGAAAGAGAGGAAGTGTTGAGTATCATCAGCATAACTATGGTATGAGAAGCCATGTGAATTAATTACTGAACCAACTAGGCAACAGTTGGCAACAGTGACGCGTTGACCCAGTGGCAACAGTGGGAAACGGTGATGCGTTGACCCATTTGACCCAGATGACCCAGATGACTCTGACATGGACACCACTTTTGTTCCACACACGCAGAGGCTCCTTCCTTCCTCCTCCCTCAGTGCATTCATTTTCTAACACTTGATAATCTTATGGAACGTGTTACGTGAACACGTTTGTATGTGTATGAAACTGTGCTGGAAAATACGAAACAAATCACGTCCTGTATCGATTCAGTAAGGAACGCATTTTTTTTCTCCAACACGAAACGATTCCGTTTTTCAAGGGACGGGTGGCAACTCTAGCTAGAGGTGTAATTTTGAGACAGTTTTAGCTGCACTACAGAAGTGAATGGAGAGCGACAAATACCCTATTCTGGATTATCAACCCAGGGGAGCACAGAGCAACTAATGAACATATTTTGCCACCATTTGGACTGATATCATGGCCAGGTAACTACCCAAAGTTAAATTTTGCTTTGTATGTACGCTGTAGTACATGGATGAGCCTGATGGCCTCAGATCAAATCTGGAGTGTGCCAGTGACAACTGTGGCTGGTAGCTCAATTCACCAAGGGTATGTGAGGGTTCAGTCGGACAGGAATCCGAGTTTCATTGCTTTTGGATGACCGCCACTGGCCGATAAGGCCACTTGTAACACTGCATGTGAAAGCCGCATATGAAAGGTCTTCTGATGCTGTGCGAGTTTAGCTTCGGTGCAAAGCAGCTTTTGGACACCACATGTTTCGGAGGAGAACCGTGGGTGTCCCAGCTCTCCTGAATTGGCAGGGTGGTTCACGCATGGAACACGACTGCAGTTGCAGATAATTGGACATTCCAGATGGGGGTGGGAAATGGATATATACCCCATTCAATAAAGTTCAATTTTGCTTTAACCAAATGAGCCATCAAGCAGCCCCTATGCAGCCTTTAAACTTAAAAACTTGGTCTTAACCCATGTTAGTACCACTGCCATCCCACAGCCAGGGATCTCCCAGCCTCTCTGCTGTTTCTCCAACATCACACAGCGAGAGGTTGAGGATACCATCAATACGATGAAATCCTCCACCTGTGCCCTGGACCCCTTTCCCACTGCCCTGGTTAAATCCAACATTTGTGCCATAAGTCCCCTGATCACCAAAATCATAAACCTTTCCCTCCAGTCTGGCCACGTTCCCTCTGCTCTAAAAACTGCCATCATTACACCCCTTCTCAAAAAACCCACCTTGGACCCGGCAGTCCTTGCCAACTACAGACCCATCTCCAACCTCCCTTTCCTTTCCAAGGTCCTGGAAAAAGTAGTAGCTGCACAGCTCCAGGACCATCTCCAATACAATAACATTGCAGAGAAGTTCCAGTCTGGTTTCCGCACCGCTCACAGCACTGAAACAGCGCTTGTCAGGGTCACAAATGACCTGTTGATGGCGGCTGATGCTGGCTCCCCTTCACTCCTCATCCTGCTTGACTTAACCGCAGCATTTGACACTATTGACCACCACATCCTCCTTAACCGTCTACACTCCATCGGACTCTCTGGCTTTGCACTGAATTGGTTCCAATCATACCTCTCCGACAGAACCGAGTACGTCTCCTTGGGTGGGAAAAACTCCCGGACCCATTGTGTCACCTGTGGTGTCCCCCAAGGATCCGTCCTCGGCCCAGTCCTCTTCACCCTCTACTTGCTCCCCCTCGGCCGTGTCATCAGCCAGCATGGAATTTCCTTCCATTGCTACGCTGATGACACACAATTATACCTTAAAACTGACTCACCTCCCTCTGCAGCTCTGCCATCATCATCCCCATCATCTGCAACCCTGCCATTACCATCCCCATCATCCATACTCACTATCTGCCTGGAGGAGATAAAGGCTTGGATGAAATTAAACTTCCTACAACTCAACAGCTCCAAAACCGAAGCCATCCTAATTGGCACCCCCCACCAGGTCCATTCATCCCCCATAAACAGCATCTCGTTCTCCGGTCAAGACCTTCCCCTCTCTTCCATAGTCACCAACCTGGGTGTGAAAATTGACGCTCACCTAAACTTTCAGGCCCACATTAAACATCTGTGCAAAACCTCCTTTTTCCACCTCAGGAACATTGCCAAACTCCGTCCCACACTCACCCTCCCAGATGCTGAAAAATTGGTCCACGCCTTTGTCTCCTCCAGGCTGGATTACTGTAACGCACTTCTCATCGGGATCCCTAGCAAGAGCCTCCTGAGGCTCCAATACATCCAAAATAGTGCTGCTAGGATCCTGATGAGAGTGCGTAAGTATGACCACATCACACCTATCCTCTTCTGACCAAAATTTCCCTTCTGACCCATCACTGCATACATGGAAATGCTCCCCCCTACCTCAAAGAACTCCTCACCCCAGAACTTTCCACTCGAAATCTTCGCTCTGCCAACACCAACCGCCTCCGTCCCCGCAAGACTAAGCTCTGCACCATGGGCGACCGGGCCTTTTGCTCGGCTGCTCCCCGCCTGTGGAATGCCCTCCCTGACTACCTGAGAGCACCACAGAACACCGATGCCTTTAAAAGAGGACTAAAAACCTTCCTCTTTTCCAAAGCTTTTTCTTAGTTTTAACCTTTTTCACACGCCTTTGTGTGTTTTATCCCTTTTTGTGTGTTTTGTGTGTTTTATCCCTTTTTGTGTGTTTTGTGTGTTATTGCCTAGGTTTTTAATGCTTATATTTTTTACCCTGTAGCACTTTGAGATTTGGTCCCAAATGTAAAGTGCATTACAAATTAAATGTATTATTATTATTATTATTATTAGTACCAGAGGGGCATGGTTTGATTTTTTGTCAGTGTCTAATATTTCATATGCTTTGCTGGGTTATTGTGTTTGAGTAAAAAGGGCCACATAACCACTAATCCAAGAGTAATTTACAGTAAATTAGCTTTTGTAAATAGTACTCTTTATCCGTGCTGAATATGCATTTTATTAAATGGCATAAAGGGTCATGAGGACAGATTAGCACAGAGCAGCACAATGAAAAATTCTGTGTTCAGATGTGTTGCTGTACCCTTTGGTCAATTACAGTTTTATGTCCTGCCAATAAAACATTTTGAATTTGAAAAGAGAGATGGACAAGTCTTGTATGTGGTGATTTAGTTCCTGTATCCTGTCAGTCCTCTCACCCAGCAGAGTGACCCCCTGTTCCTTTCTGAATATCATCTCTATGTCAGCCTTGACCCCTTCCTCCTGGCACTTACCGTGCAACAAAAAGGGGTTCCTCAGGTGATAGGTGACTTCCCAGTGTTGCCATAGATACAAAACACAAACTCAGCTGTACTGATGCTTGTTGTCATAGCGTGGGCTTGCAGTTTCTACCTTTCATTCCCATTACTGCAAAAGCAGTATATCATAATACATAATACACTTACACAGTGTACAAAAAGTTTTTATTTTTTTATTTAACAAAAGCATAAATATGAATATGCTAATACATTTATGAAAACTACATAAATTATTAAAATACTAACAAATCTCAAAAGTGTCTTGAGTCTATACTCCAGGATATATTCTGAGACAACTTCTATCACCCTAATGCTGAACATGCTCATCTCTCTGTATTTGCATTACCCATAGTCTATGACCATGTTAGCGTCCCAGAAGTTCATTAAGACAATTAATTAATTATGTGTTGTTCCCTCTGTATAAGTAATGCCTGTGCCACACAGGGACCACGCATCTTTCAGTAGATCCACTGCCTTTGAATGAGTTGGCAGAGTTACCCATATGTCCCTTCTGTTTTCCAGAACTTCTGTGGGGAGAAACATGTGTAGTCAATTTCAATAGGTTCCCAGGTTCTTTCACTGAATGAAGACAGAGACGTGGTTCCAAAGAAAATATTATTTTATTGACTTATATGGATGGCTGGAAGTACCTGTATATGTAAGCAAGAGTAAAGCTTTTGTAGAAATTACTATAAACAAGGGAAAGACAGAATGTAGACAATACAAAAGTTGTAATAATGTAATACAATAACTTAGAGTACCTTTATTCAAATCTATTAAAACTGCCAATCAATGGATTCTATGAGCAGACTGGAAACCAACTCGGTGGGAGGCACACTACCTACTAAGGGCTGTACACAAGTGTATTTTACTTCCAACCACACATGCCACCTCATAATCTCACCTCACCATAATAAACCTTGTCATGTGGTGCTGTAATGGCGACGTAATCCAGCAGTCTCTCGTGTTCGTGTTTGTTAATTTGAATGTGTTTTGTTGTGTCAAGCTTTTGTCTTAGTTTTTTTCATGCACTGTGTGTCTGTAGTGGGACGGGGAAGCGGGCTGGAGATTTTTCAGGGCACTCCTGCTGCTCGTTTTGATAATATTGACGAATTGTCTAGTCGATATAATTTTGTTTGTGGTCGTCACCATGGAGACGCATTCGCAACATATGCTCGGGAATGTCCGTTGGATCTGCAGACTGTAGAAACAAAGTTACCATCGCTCTTCACCGGAGTTGAAGATGTAGGGACTGATCCGGGAGCGCAGGCAATCTCCAAAAGGCAATCAGGGAAGGAGAATATAATGCAGGGGAGGAGTGAGGAGACGACTGGGAAGATTGACGCAGTTTGGTGCTCCGTTTCGGCAGTGTACAGAGACCACGGCGCTGCGTGTATGGAGTAGAGTTGTGGAGGCGTTATGTGTTGGACTGCTTGCATGGTGACACTGGACATCTCGGGACAGCGGGGGCTATTTTTAATCATGGCTGTATTGCACTTTAATTCACTTGATTGATGTAATGATTCTGTTGGATGTCTTTGTTTGATACGTTTGTTTGTGTGTTGTGGGTCTGTTTTTTTGTTGTTGCTGGGACTACAACTGAAGTTCCCTAGCGGGAAATAAAAGTTATTCTATTCTATTCATCTGAAACACAGCAAAATCATGCCAAACAACTGAGTTTGTGCAATTTACCACCATCAGGTACGCAAACAGTGAAGGGATCTTACCACTATGCTATAACCTCCCCAACAGAGCTGGCTCCTCTGACAACCTTGACTGTCATACCATTAAGAACTATTACACGAACAAAAGTGAAAGTCCCATGAAGAGTGATAATCTCATTCCTACCTATTACCTGTCTGATGTAATTGCCCCACCTATAGTGAGGTCATACCTGTCACAAATATATTTGATTGGCAGGTATTTTGTAACATACAAGTGTATTATTCCCCATTCCAGCTTATAAGTTATTTTAAAGTGCTGTCTATCAAAAAATTTTAACAAATTTTCTAGTTTTTTTTTTTACTTGTTTGCCAATAAATTAGATGTTGTTTGGAGCTTACTGTCATATGCAATTTATTGGAAAGTTTTGCAAAAACTCATTTGTCAATATTAATTTGTTCTGGTGTCTCAAAAACAATTCTGCTCCCTCCCTTCGGTTCTAGTTTCTTTGGTGCTGTGTCACATCCTTGAGAGGGAAGTTGGCAAGTGAAGTTTGCGAGGGCAGAATATTTAACGGATTGGACCACGGACCACATGTCCGTACTTGCAAACTTGTGAACTTGTGTGACATAATATTTAATGGCCTAAGTTTGTTCCAAGAATGTGAGTTGCCAGACTGGAGGATTACCCCGAAATTAATAGTTTTAGAGTAAAAATGTAGGAGTCAATGACAGGTGGGGGATTTTAAAAAGGGTATGGGGGACACATTTTGAGAAACTTGTATGGGTGTCAATTGAAGATAGGGGAGAGGGGAATTCAGGCATCTGGCAACATTGATGAGAACGGATTTGGATATCCCTCCATTCAGTGCTTGATGGCAGACGAGATGGCACCATAGTGACAAGCTTACAAGTGTACATTTTTAGTTATCTCATTTCACCAATAAATGTGACTACAATCTTTCTAAGAATGAAAATGAGGCGAGAAATATGTCTTACAATAGCTGGATTTTAGCTCATTTTAAACATATTTGTATAACTAAAAAAGTTATGCATTATGGCTCAGTTAGCCGAGCCTGCGCTTGCCATAGAGCCACTGAACTAAAGAAGATCCGTTCACATAATAGTACTAACGTTAGAGACCCACGTCTTTCAAATTGTAACATTACCGGTACAGCGTAGCATGCATAGGCTATTGCGTATCAACTTAGTGGGATTGCCCTGACACACAACAATAAAATCCCAGTATAAATTTAAAAAGGCAAACAACGAAAGATATGTTTTGTAATGTATATAAAAAATGTCAACCGATTCTGTTACATCACTACCCAGCATCGTGCGGGCAACATACAATGTTAAATTTGACTTGATCTGAAGCCCCTCAGCGATGCCAACTTTTCAGACTAACCTGGCAACTTTTTTTTCAAAAAGCGCCTAGCAACAAATTTAGCTACTTTAAAAATGTATTTGGAACTTTTTGCACACATTTTCCTTCTAAATGATACAAACATGATTTTCTCTGTCACACACTCAGTCAGAACACACAGTCTGTCTGCCTGGCTGCAAAAGTGCATTGTGAGTGACGTCAGCAGTAGTGACGGCTCAGCTCAATAACCAGGCACAGGCTGAGGCAGCAGCAGCAATCATTGTTGGCTGACTGCAGCTGCAGCAGTAGCATGCGTTCCACGAGACAAACTAAAAAAAAATTGGTCAAAAAAGACACATTTTTTATTTTCTCCACAAAGTAGCCTTAACAATATGAAAAGGGCTAAGCCTTCAGTAATGTTATTACATGCTAGCGCACTCACTGCAGACCAAAATTTAGCTAGTTTTTCTTAATAATAATTTATAATAATTCAATGTGTTGTGTTTAAAAATAAAAATATCTGATCATAAAAAATGTGTTGTGTTTATATTACTTTTACAAATAAGAATATGTGATAATAAACAAACAAATCTAAACTAACAAATTTAAAATCCTATTTTTGGCCGAGATGGGCAGTCAATTTGAGTAACATCATTGTGTATTTTACGTAATGATGCAGTCATTACATAATGACGTCATCACACAATGACATCACAACGTCATTTTGCAACTTTTTAGCAACAAATCGACCTGCCTGTAGCAACCATTGTTGCCAACTTGGCGACTTTGTCACTATATCTGGCGACTTTCCAGACCCCCTTGGCGACTTAATTAGTCAAAAGCGACCAGCGACAAATCTAGCGAGTTTTTCTAGTCATTTGGGGAATATTTGGGGAATAATTGTGTTGACAAAGTACTGCAAAAGCATCTAACATATCCCGTTCCGCGGTTCACGTTACGACCGAGTTCACGAGAGCCGAGTACAGCGAGGGCTGCCGTCCCTTCCTCCTCACCACTCACACAGCAGTCCCAGCCTGCTGTAGCAGCCAGCGGAGCGGACACCGTGACCGCTCTGAGCAAGCGCTGCCTGCAAATGAATCGCGCGTGCGCAGCTTACGGCCAATCACAGACGATGATTTTTTATTCTATGCATGTAAGGCGACCTTGGGTGTTTTGTAAGGCGACCTTGGGTGTTTTGAAAGGCGTCCTCAAATAAAATGTATTATTATTATTATTATCTGTAACAAAGAAAAGAAAAAAAGCTAACGTTGTAGTTATATGGCAACAAAAAAAAAAGTTTGTAAATACGTAAATAGTTAGTTTGTAAACTACCTGTTTTTCTTATGCTCAATCTGCTGTTTTATTCTATGCATGTAAGGCGACCTTGGGTGTTTTGAAAGGCGTCCTCAAATAAAATGTATTATTATTATTATTATCTGTAACAAAGAAAAGGAAAAAAAAAGCTAACGTTGTAGTTATATGGCAACAAAACAAAAAGTTTGTAAATACGTAAATAGTTTGTAAACTACCTGGTCAAGCCTTTTCTATTCATTTTGCCTCTTTCAGAATTGCATATTATGCAAATTAGTTGATTACGTCATCTAGCTACTTCTAGCTACTTTTGGGAGAGCCAACAGCTACTTTCCTTACAGAGGAGTTGGCAACACTGGTAGCAACTTCCCCTGTAAATTAGTTGGCCTCTGGCTTCAGTCTTCAAAGTTCCAGCAAAATAACAGTGTTAATGTTACTGAGACCACAAAGTAGTTATTTCTTAAGCTACATATGTATTTGCTACATATAACAATTTTGAGAAGTGTAAAACAGGTCTCACTTGCTAGTTTTCCTTAGAGCTAAGCTAATTAGTAGCTTACCTTGAACAGCAAAACTATATTTCTGTGTTTGATTCCTGAGAGGAATAGTTGGTATTGTGTTGCATGCCTGAATGTCAAATTTACTGTTGGCCTCTGGATGTTTCTTAGTTAGCTAACTATATTTCTAGCCACATTTAGCCTAATGAAGGCATATTAAGCGCACTGACCCGATTGGAACAATGAGCTCAAGTTTTGGGCGACGGTTATTGTTGAAGCCTGTAGTTCTATCTATCTAATGCAACAGCCTTTGGGAATTTATGAGGGTTTTTTCCCAATATTTGTTGTCTTCTTCCTGTTCCATTGTTTTCTATGGGAGCAAGTCAGAATTCTTTCCACAAAGTGGGGTGTGGCACATATATGCTTCAGTGACATATGACTGCAGTTCTCTATTGGCTGAGAGGACCTAATGACCTAATAGTCCCGTTTTAATCCCGCCCGATCAAAACTTTGCCGGATCAATTACAGGCAATGGTGAAGAAAAAAGGAAGGCATATCTCTCAATTTAGGCATAGCACAGTACTGATATTTGGGTGATGTTTATTCCACCCCAGGATGACAACAATTAACCATTGAAAAGCTGAATCATTGATTTGAGTTGGCAGTCCCTTTAACAATGGAAATCGATGTAACTGATGTTAAATCTATTTATTATCAATGTAATCTATCATAGCTAATGATAAATCATTTTATTACTACATTTTACTCATTCTTGCTCAAAGTAGTCAAAATGTAAAATGTAAACATCTTTATTGATATTAAATCTCTGCTGAATGGACACAATACATGCAAAAGTTGTAAGTGGTGGAGTTCAGGTATGTTCAGGCACATGTTTCAAGTTCACACAGAATGAGTTTCCGGACACACATCTTGAGTCTTCATCCCCTTCTGGCTATCGAGCATGGATAGGGATATGCACCTGTTATGTCTAGGTCAATTCAATTTAAGTTGGAAAATGCAAGGATAATAAGGATAATGTTAAAATAAATACAACAAAAAACTAAAAAGAAAGAAATGAAATTAAAAGGAACATTTTTGACACAGAGAATACATGATGATGCAGAGAAGAGAGCACCACAGTATTTTGAAAACATCAACACAAAGAACCAGTCGCTCTTGCAGCATTTAATGATAAACTGGCAGTCTGTAGTGGATTTAGTAGCGGTGAATCACACGCATAGGTGAGGGAGATCAGACAAGTCACTCACAAATGTGAGGACCAATAAAGGGGGATAAAACACAAACAAAAGAAAAGGAAAACAGGAACTAATTCCAGCTAAACAGCTAACTGAAATCTACCCAGGAAGAAACAGGGCAAATTCGAATAGCACGAGTAAAATATAAATATAAATCTCCCGAACTCAATACTAGAGACCCAAACAGGAGACTTAGGCAAAGAAAAACACCTTTGGAACGTAACTATACAACGTCCGATAAAAGGTGAAACAAAACAAAACCACCAAATGAAAACACTGTCTCGTAGAGATCAGCACAGAAATAAATAGCGCAGAACGCTAACAGGAGAAAACACAATCCTATACCTGAAAAAGCTAAAAGCAAGTCCCTTGTGAACATAAGCAAGTTAATATCACGATGTCGCTTAAACCTGGCTATACCTGGCTCAATGTACAAATGAATGACAAAGAAGCACCGGGGAAGCGGAAGTGAGGAACTTAAATAACCCGCAGGTAGAAGCACTGGTGAACTGAATAACGAGCACAGGGAAGCAAAACCCCGGACCAGAACGTGGAAAGAATCTGATAGATTCTCAATCGGGAACACAGGATGAGAATCGCAGCGGAAAAAGAAACAATAACCCACGAACAATGACACAGTGCCATTGGCTAGCAAGACAGATGTTTTGTCTCAAAAATAATGTCATTAATTTGATTAATGTTAATCCTCAAATGTGCATATGTATGTGCACTTTTTTATGTCAACAAGAAAGAATGGCACTCACCTCCATGGCCCAGTTATTCATGATTTTCTCCTCCTCAGAGACAGAAATAAAAAGAGAGATGTTACAAGGTGCCTGCATACACACAGCAAAGACTTGAACAGAACCCCACTGAATTCAGCAATTTCCACAAAATGGACACATAACATTACAGTACTTACCAACAGCTGGGTGTACAGGTGGATGGGTGGTAGCAATTGTTCTTGATATAACATTAACTGAAAGAGAGACAGAGAAAAGAAGAGAAAATAGATAAGATGGTTAGAGGACAAGCGAACAGAATGATCAGAATTGTGTTCATGCAGGACTGAGTCACACTATAGCGCAATAGTCTTCACTTTTAGATTAAGGCACACTTTATGTTAACAAGAAAACATGACTCACATCAATGACCCAGACATTCAGCTCATTCAGCATTCTCTCCTCCTCGGAGACTGAAAGAAAGAGACTATAAACTGGCTCAATAGATAAGCTAGCTAGTTAGCTTCTAACTATAGTTTTAGATACAATGTTAGCTTTCTTGCTGTTATTAGCAAACATTAGCTAGCTAGCCTGTCTTCAATGTCCTGCTTGAGCTAAATTAGCATCAGCCACAAATTCACTTTGCTATGAGGTCTCGTTTTGTTTATTTTTGCTGCATCACCCTCGTCGTAGCAACTTGTTGAACTTAAAACGTAACCAATTTAACCAGGAAAAAAGTTATTCACTTACCATGTAACGTACAGCAGCGACCGCAGAAAACAGGCAATGAAGAATTCTAACTTTTTTTTATTTGATCAATGCTATTCATCAGTATGATTAATTTGGTTGTTATTGTTATGGTGTTAAGTATTAACAAAGATTCGGGAGGAGGACCCCTCCGAATCATAAACAATTCTCCTCTACCCACAGGAACTAACACCCACTCCATCCAGCAAACACACCTGACATCCCTCACGCTAATCACCAACCCACCTGTAAACCATGCCACTAAATATGAACACCTACTTAAGAGCAAACAACATGCCTCATTCGTACCTGCGATGTCAACCCACCCCCTTTCTCCACACCCTCTTCTACTCTCTCTCAACTTAATTTTTTTCAGGTTCAAGAATTCCCTGGGGCTGGAACATTGCACATCGCAGCTGCTCGGAGTTCCTCCGACCCCGTTCACGGCTGGGCCAGATGTTGTGGTCGTCCAGAGTTCCTCCGACCCCGTTCATGGCTGGCCATCCTTTAGACTCCGAGCCAAAAACCCACTGAGTCGCCCTGGTCTTCTCCTCTACCCTGGCATCCACTCTCATTCCCCTTTCCCCAGCAACTGTCACATCCGCTATTCCCTTCCAGCCCACCTTCCTCTCATTCTCCTTGTTTTCCCCATTCCTCTTGTTTTATGTCATGTTTTTCCTTTTACATTGTCTATCTCTTTGTGTTGTGCAGGCTGGGCGTGGTCTCCATGTTTGTTTCCTCATTTTCTCCCTATTGTCTCACAGCCAATCACTCACTTTCCCCGCTCGCATTCCGCACTCAGACTCATTACCTGATCCACTCTGGCATACATTCCTCACACCTCATTCATTACTGATCTCTCGTTCACCTGCTCCTCACCTTATTTATATCGCCCTCTCTGTTTGTCTTATCGCTAGTTTGTTCCATCAGCCTGTGTGTATTTGACGTGTTTGTTCGCCTCATTTATTTGCTAAACTTGTCCAGTCTGTTTTCAGTTTGCCCGTCCAGCCTGCTTCCCCATTCCAGCCCTCCTGCACTCGCCAATCCTGCATCCTGCATCCTGTCCGTCACCTCTTCTGCTCTCTAGTTATTCGCCAGCCCCACATCCTGACCGTCATCCAGCTCCCCTGTTTGATTGCTTGTCTGTCCACTGTAAATAATAAAATCACTCCTTTTCGGAGTTTTGCCTGAGTCTGTCTCCTGAGTCCTGCATTTGGGTCCATTCCAGTTTTGGGACCATAACCCCAACTTCATAAACATCTCTTAATTTTGATTCAAGTGGGGTTAATACAATGATTCCACTTCAACCTAATACATCTGTGACCATTACCATCAGAAAGTGAATGTTGATTCCACCATTGAAAATTGTTTGACGACCGATACTGATACTTATAACACAATATCAATGTTGATTCCATGCTTCTCTGCTGTCTGGGTAATTTCTTTGTAAGGCTGTTTTGCTATGGTTTGGGGTATATTTTGTTGCAATTGTACACAAATTGTAGCCAACTTAAAATACCAAAGTGAACAAAACCTTCCTTTCGTCCGTAGCCTAAGTAACGTTACCAGCCTACCTCAAGGGCAGACTCAGCTAACTCAATGCACCCAAGTTAGTGCCAGCAACAAGTTAGCTGAGCCGTATAATGTAGAACGTACTTGTGTGTCCTTGGTATTGAGAAACAGTCACTCATGTGTCTGCCACAAATCGCTCCTCGTAAGCACTCCATAAAACGTGGGTGGACTCATTTTGACCATCTCGGGCTATCCCGGATCACGTGGTGGGCGAGGTAGGAGCTCACTGCTGGAATCAAGTATAAACCTTATACGGGCACCGTACTCGGCAGTGTGAATCATAAGCAAATCAAAAGATCCAAAAACTGGCATGGCTCATTTGGAACCACTTGTTGGCATTTGACGTCATTCACAAGTGCTAGCCTACAAAAGACGGTGGATTGTTGTATGGTATATAGGCTAATTAAATAAAAAATAACATTTAAAAAATAGTGTAAATGTCCATTTGTTTTAATCTGTATGTTGCTATGTTGCATGACTATAGATTATTACAATAGTTAAGGCTACAGGCTACAGATTGCCAAGGTTGATGAGCCTGTGAGTATTTATTAAATAATATTTTTTATTTAATTATTAATTTTTTCTAATTATTAATCAACCAAAACATAATACATATCATAATAAAATTACATTAAAAACATCCCATATATACTTAATCTTACACAAAATAGAAAATTAAATAACATGAAATAATAATAATATAACCATCAAAAAATAAAATTTAAATAATACATAAATGAAAAACTTAAACGGGGGGCGGGTTAGAACAGGAAGTCACAGATTACCAGTTCATCCATCTATACATATGTACACATATACCCACACATATACACATACATACACCTACTCGTATACATATCTTATACATATACGTGCCCCTTTATTCATTTCCATCTGACTTTTCGCTATCTTCTCAATGTCAACAATTCAGGTTCTAATATCTATTGCCTACAGTAATTAATTCCAGGTCTCATTAAACTGATCTTCCATATTCCGTTCTCTTGCTATAACTTTCTCAATATTGAAATAATATGACATCAAAATCTTCCAAACTATGAAAGAAACCAGTAAAACCTTTAATTGAGATTTTCTTAACCTTTTTCAATTCCGACGGCAATTGGCGGCTGCTTCCGGTTGGGGGAAGGGGCTCGGAGAGAATCGTTGCACACAGAAAGGCCCTGGGCGAGTTGGAATCACGGTCAGGAGCTTGAGGAACCGCGTCCTGTAGAGGACGTGGCGCCCTCTGTCCTACTACCGGCTGACAGGGTTGTATAGTGGTGGTTCTACACAGGGGGAATTTAATTAGAATAGGGGTTCAATTGGCTACTAAAATTGAGAGAAAAATGGGGAAAAAATTTAAACAAATATATATATTCAAGCCACGCCCAAAGAGCCTCTTGGAAAGGTATGTGCAGACTCGGAAATGCAAACACCATTTAGCAAAACAAAGGATATGCTAAATAGCATAAGAAAGAAATTGCGTGGTGCAAGTTGCAACCGTACCATATGTTTGAGCCACTGAACTAAAGAAGATCCGTTCACATAATACTAACGTTAAGCTCAGAGACCCACGTCTTTCAAATAGTAACCGGTACAGCGTAGCATGTGTATTAGCTAACCTTAGCTAGCTAACTATCTGGGCTATATACAGCTAGACCCTTCTCCATTCAGCAATGCAATGACTTCAGCCTTCTGACTCCGATTAGAAGAGCAGAGGCCAGTATATCACTCCATCCAGGCCTGAAAATTGTGTCTCTAAATTGGTTATTACAACAGAGAGCTGAGAATTCATTCAGAGCCAGATATCAGCCACGTAACAACCCTGGAAGACCAGAGTAAATACATATTTTTATGTACAATGGAGTATCATTGTAATCATTATGTAATCGCCTAAATGTATTGGATTTTTGTGTTTGTTTTACGAATAGTTGTATTTTTACATTTCAATAAAGCTAAATTGATCCTAGTGTGAACTAGCCTACTTTCTACACATGCTTCAGTCAGGTTTTAGACCAAGTGTAGGCTACTGTAAAATTAAGTGCAAAATTAAGTACTTAGCTAAAAGGACATTTATAACTTTGAGAAGGGATTGTCTGTAGCATGTGTGACCTTTGCTATTTTGTTCTGCCTGCTACCCCAAATACTGCACAGGAGTCGGGATGGATGGAACATTCAGTGGTTTATTCTGTAATAGTAGTTGGACGCACACAACCACAGTTGGTGGGCATTAATTAAAAGTTGGGCAGCTATTTGCTCCAGCATGTGCCCCAGCATGATATTCTAACTCTGATGTGGGTTACCCATAATGCATTGTGATCGTGTAGTGGTACATTGAAAATAAAAAAAACTTTTATTCATAAATAAAATCATAAACATATCTATATGTTCTGACTGTACATATATTTGATATAATAATATAATTTAATAGTGCAATGCTATATACAATGTGGTCTAGCTACTATTTATATAAACAATATTCAATAATAATTCACTACATTATACACAATACACTCTAAATGCTCATAGTATTAACAGATAATTACTGTGCTTTTGCTGCCACCCTCGGGACATTAAGAAAATGGCAAGCACGTCGAACATGAAAGTCTGACTAGAGAACTACATAATGGCTTCCGTCTATTTGCAAACTTAATCACAATATCAAACACAGCACTTACTCAACAGTAACCATACCTTTAATAGTAGTGGGACACACAACCACAGTTGGTGGGCATTAATTAAAAGTTGTTCAGCGATTTTCTCCAGCTTGTGCTAAAAGACAAAGTTTGGGGGTTCCGCAATGCACGTACATTAGGAAAATAAAAGTCATAGAATGACAGTTGGTGATCCCAAATTAAACACAAAATTAACCATGTACTCATTTGCACCGTTACATACACCCCTCTTAAATTCTGTTAAATTTGGGGCAAGTCCTAAGTGTTAGAGAGAAGGTAAAAAGGGTCCTGTCAAAAAGTGAAACCAGAGCAATGATGTACAGTTGTGTTCAAATAAATAGAAGTACGTTAAATAAAGTGAATAAAGTGCAAATATTTTTTAATAGCTTTTAGTTCCATATTTCAAATGTAGTGGAAACATTACACATTCAATTCCAAATCAAAGCATTAACAAATCTTATCAAGTCTGCATTATTCTTTTACAGGAAACAAAGAAAAGGAATATTAATCTGTTCAAAAAAATAGCAGTGTCGATATTTTTCTCTTCAAACTCAAACACTTACTGTATAAACTGAAGACATTTTTCAAGATTTAACTTCACTTTAAATTACTGAACTAATATTTAGTTGCATAACTATTGTTTTTGATAACTGTAGCGCATCATGCGTTGCATCGAGTCAACCAACTTCTGGCACCTAGAAACAGGTATTTCAGCCCAGGATGAACAAACTACATTCCACAGTTCCTGTGAATTTTTGGGTTTTGCTTCAGAAACTGCATTTTTAATGTCACCCCACAAGTTTTAAATGGGGTTGAGGTCGGGGGATTGAGCTGGCCACTCCATTACCTCAATCCTTTTTGTCTGGAACCAAGATGTTGCTCGCTTACTCGTGTGTTTGGGGTCGTTGTCTTTTTGAAACACCCATTTCAGGGGCATTTCCTCTTCGGCATACGGCAACATAATCTCTTCAAGTACTATGTATTCAAACGGATCCATGATCCCTGGTATACGATAAATAGGCCCAACACCGTAGTGTCCCCATACCATGATTTTTGCACCACCATGCTTCACTGTCTTCACAGTGTACTGTGGCTTGAATTCAGTACCCGGGGGTCGTCTGACATACTGTCGACGACCACTAGACCCGAAAAGAACAATTTTACTCTCATCAGTCCACAGAATGTTATGCCATTTCTCTTTGGGTCAATCGATGTGTTCCTTGGCAAATTTGAACCGATTCTGCACATGCCGTTTTTTCAATAATGGTGCTTTACGGGGGCTTCTTGCTGATAGCTTAGCTTCGATCAAACGTCTTCTGACTGTAACAGCACTTACAGGTAATCTTAGATCATCTTTTATCTTTCTGGAGGTGATGATTGGCTGAATCTATGCCATTCTGACTATTCTTCGATCCGTTTTAACAGTAGTTGCTTGTTTTCTTCCGCATGTTTCGGGTTTTTGTTGCCATTTTAAAGCATTTAAGATCTTTTTAGCTGAGCATCCTATAATTTGCTGCACTTCTTTATACGTTTTCCCCCCTCCAATCATTTTACTTAGCAATTCAGAAGGAAATATATTTTATAACAACGTGTGAAACATTTGCTTCCCTTCTTCCTTACTAAAGGACAATTAATCACACCTGTTTTTTCACAGAATTAATTCTCTAATTAAACTCCACACTGCTATTATTTTGAACACGCCCCTTTCAATGAATGAGTCAATAACTCGGAACAAGCAGCGTGCATGTCATGACAGTTGGGTCTGTTGTTTTTCTATTACACTACTACATCTACAAGTAAATTATTTGCCATGCAGAAATATCACTACTACTAATAACAGTAGTTAATCAGGTTACTGATGTTGTACTGCTATTTTTTAACACAACTGTATTACAAAGTCAATTCGAAATTCTTTCATAAGAAGTGTGAAAGAATAGGGAGGTACCAGGCCCTATACTTAACACAGACTACAGGCAGTTACACCTCCAAAACATCTACATAGCTTAGCTCTTAGCATATACCTCAATTCAAACAAAACATCACAAAAGTCCTTGTGGGGTCAATATACATAAGAAACAGAGAAGAAGAAAAAAAGATTCTTACACCACAAATACTCCTCTGAGAAAACTCCAAACAGGATCCATAATGGGTACAGTATTCTGAACGTTTTGTCTTGCCATCTCACAAATCAACCTATTTGGAGGCCTGATATGTCTCCCAGCCCTAGTGACTGAACTAGTGCATCGTGTGCACATGCTTCGAGGCTGTGTGCAAACTGCTGCATCTGGACCTATATGAGTGGGCAGTCATTACAGGACATGGAGACTATGAGGGTTAAATGTGTTGTATTTGGTAGATCTGAAGCTGGTAAGTGAGCTACACTGAGCGGATCTGGACTTGTGTCAATGTCTGCTGTTGTGACGAGATCATGTATAGAATCAGAGACACTGGCCCGGGAGTCATCCGAATGAGGGTCACTCCTCACTGATGTGTCATCATCTGGGACACTCCCACTGTCAGGGTCCACATCATCATGAGTTTGCATGAGCCAGTCCATTGTCCGGATGTTGGGATCCTCACCATTGTACACTGCCACAGAGTCCTGGGAACTTTCACAGCCCACATATGCAGGATTGCAATTGTTAAATGTTAACCAGGAAGACGCTGTTTGGGCACTTTAATCCATATAACAACACTTAAAAGCCACGTTTAGTCGTGAATAAAAGAGGCTAAAACACATTAGTTATGCGCATAAGCATATTACTGACGTTTGTGTTTCCCAAATCATTCAGTGTGTTTTTTACTAGGAAACGCAACCTACAACGCTTAACGTTAACCCTTGTCCTTTAAAAAATATAGCTTATAATTTTTTCCGTATGTAGCCTGTCACGTTGAAACTATAATTATAATTATGTTCATGCAGTTGAATGCATCCAGCAAATAACTCCGGTTGCAGTAAAAATATATGGCACCACGTTAGGCTACGTCAAATTTAAAGATCACATTAAACTTCACAGTCGGGATACAGCTTTGCTAACTTGATGCTGGAAATAATGTTTTAAACCATTGTAACCACATTCACATTGATGTAGCTAGCAAAGAGATAATTACTGCAAACGATGTTGTCTCCTCAAAATGCGTTCTGGACCGATGGCTTAGCTCATAGTAGTAAACGCTGCAAAGTAGTAGAAATATTTTATGTTAATTATGAGAGCAAAAAAATCTGCCTTCATTCTGAAACAGTGATGGCGATCTGCCCATTCAACGAGCCCCCAATTTGGCCAGATTTCAGATTAAGCTTTCACAGAGTCCATCTACGTACATATAAATAAGTCAATTTTATTTTATTTCCAAATGTTAATATACGTCCAAAAATATTGTAAAATTACTGTATATTCCCTCAAAACTATTCTCCAAACAGGATATTGTTATCAAATCCTATCATTATTCCTCTGTGCCCCCTCAGTTTTTTAGGTGCAGGTCACCCTTGTTCTGAAACAGTAGCGGAAGAAATTACTGTTTACAGGCCACCAGTTTATTTACCTGTAGGCTACATGTAATTTATCCCCCGCCAAACCAAAAATAAAACTTTAACAATTACATTTCAGCCATAATTTTACAAACAGACATATGATTTGTCCTGCACTAATAACGAGCAGAAGTGGAAAGCGCGGCATTAAAACTGTATGATTGAGAAAGAATAATGTAATTTAACTTACATCTATTTATGTGAATTGGCATACAAAGACATTCACACACACGCGCATGGCACGGCGGCCAAAAAACACACAAACGGCCAACTTAACATGCCTTTACGTGACCAATCAATGTATGACTAAGCCACAGATGAATATAATAGAATATGAAAATAATAACTGTCCTACCTCTCTCTCTCTTGCAAGAAGGCAGTTGCACCAGTATATGGTAGCCTACAATTCTTCCCAGCGTATAACTTTTTCCCACTTCCAGGTTCGTTGCTTGACTGTACGTCTCGCTAGCTACTAGCACTGAACTGATCATTTTCAATGTATTTGTTCAATTAGCCTGTAAAGTGTTATCTGATTGGACATTGCTCAACTTCCCACTCATAGTCGAGCAGTGATTGGTTATTTGTCCTATTCGAGTGACGAACCCGAAAGTATCCAGGAAAAATTATACACTGCCTAGGCTACACCAGCCGAAAACAGTAGAAAATCAGACCGGCCTATAATGTCTCTGCATTTGAATGGATCTCTATGGGAATTGGGAGGTGAGACTAGATTGATAGTTTAAGGCTTGTTTGATACGTCAGACCCTTGATGACTTCGAGTCATTTAGCCAACCAATGTGTTCCATACTGTTCCAGTGTAATTTACAGTTAAATCTAGTCCCACAACCCAATTCCCTTAGAGATCCATTCAAATACAGAGACGTATAGTATCGCTTGTAAGAGTACCAGAAAATAAGATATCAGGACATCAAGAAGTCATGGCATGCAAAGAATATGCGACCAAATATTAAAAATGATTACTTTATTCTACATATAAATGCCAATAATTGTGGCACACATGGTTTTAAAAATCTATATTATTTCTTAATGAGGGATTTTCTTTTCTCATAATACATTTACTTCAATTAAAGGTTGAATTTTTTATAACCCTTTTTACTAATCTTTACTCGGGGTGCCAATAATAGTGGAAGGCACTGTATGATGTTGTACTGTGTACTGTGTACTGAAGCTGTAGCGCTGATGGACTAGCACCATGTAATCTGGACAGTCCACCCACGAGCAGAAGTGGTGGTCCACCCATGAGCAGAAGTGGAAACCGCGGCATTAAAACTGTTAATGCTGCGGTTTACACTTCTGCTCGTGGGTGGATCACCCACCAGCACTGCTGAGACCTCCTCAGGACTGATGGAACCTCCTGTTGTCTGAGAGACAACCTCTGCACTTGGATATAGGGTGTTTGGGTCCACATCTTGAACAGTTATTAGTTACTCGGAAGGCATCCTGCACTGTTCCCCTGACAACACCATTGACTTCCTCCAGCAGTGCGATGTAAGGTTCCCTTATCAGATGATGACTTACACATGACTGGACAAATGGCTCATGACTCAAATGTCATGGTTCCTGGGTTTTTGTTTTTTTCCCCGCTGCGATTCTCGTCCTGTTTCCAGATTGAGAATCTATCTGATTTTTTTCCACGTTCCGGTCTGGGGTTTTGCTTTTCCGTGCTCGTTATTCGTTTCACCTGTGCTTCTAACTGCGGGGTATTTAAGTTCCTTACTTCCGCTTCCCCGGTGCTTCTTTGTCATTCATTTGTGCCAGGTATAGCCAGGTTTAAGCGACCGCATGATATTTACTTATGTTCACGAAGGACTTGCTTTTAGCTTATTCAGGTATAGGATTGTGTTTCCTCCTGTTAGCGTTCTGCGCTATTTATTTCTGTGCTGTCCTCTACGAGACCGTGTTTTCTTTTGGTGTTTTTGTTTTGTTTCACCTTTTATCAGACGTTGTAGAGTTACGCTCCGAAGGTGTTTTCTTTCCTATCTAGTCTCCTGTTTGGGCTCTATTATTGAGTTTGGGAGATTTAGATTTGTGTTTTACTCGTTCTATTCGAGTTCGCCCTATTTTCCTAGCTGTCAGAAATTAGTTGCTGTTTTTCTTTTTTTCTATTCGTGTTATATCTCCCTCACTTCTGCGTTTGTGTCTCCGCTATTAAATTCATCACAGTACAAAGAAGCCATCATGGATGTTTCAGCTAAAGGTGTGGGAGTTAAACAGATTTTAACCGCTGAGTGCTCTATCTGGTCCTCTCATGAGGAGGGCATTATTGCCCTTCAGACCAGACAGCATGCGTTGTGCACTCAACGGGATTTGCTGTGTGAACAGCTGCATGTGCAGGGTGAATTCATTAAAGAGCTCAGACAGAGTCTCCATGCCCTGTCTCTCACAGTCACCCCTCCTGTTCTTCTTATTTTTTCTGCCGACCTGCTAACGCATATTGGTCACGTGAAGCAGGTTTTAAAAGCCCTGCTTGAAGCTAAACTATTCGTCAAGGTGGAGAAATGCGCGTCTCACGCTAATACGGTGTCTTTTATGGGCTTTATTGTTTCAGAGGGTAAGGTCTGCATGGATCCTGACAAGGTTTCTGCAGTACTGGACTGGCTCACTTCTTGTTCAGTTAAGCAGGCCCAACTTTTTCTTGGGTTCGCCAATTTTTATAGGCGTTTTATTCAGAATTTTTGCGCACTTGCCGCTCCTCTTACCGATCTTACGATCTAAACAGCGACAATGCATTTTTTGTGGAATCCTACGGCGGATTCCGCATTTACTGAAATGAAAAGGAGGTTTAGTTCGGAACCTATTCTGGTAGCTCCCAATCTCTCTCTCCCTTTTGTTGTGGAGGTGGACGCTTCGGAATTGGGAGCTGGGGCCATTTTGTCACAGCACTCTCCGGTCGATCATAAGATGCACCCTTGTGCTTACTTCTCTCGTGCCCTATCTGCGAATTATGACATGGGAGATCGAGAGTTGTTGGCTGTGAAATTGGCCCTAGAGAAATGGCGTCATTAGCTAGAGGGAGCCAAACACCCCTTCACTGTGTGGACAGACCACACAAATCTAGACGTAATTCTCGGCAGTCTCGCCGGGCGTTATTTTTTACTCGGTTTAACTTTTTGTTTACCTACCGCCCGGGGTCCAAGAATGTTAAACCGGTTGCTCTGTCACGCATTTTTGACCAGTCCGACAGGCCCAATTTGTCAGAGTCCATTGTGCCAGTGGCCCAAATTTTGGCTCCCGTGTTGTGGGATATTGAGGTGGCGGGACAGAGGGCGTTGCGCCTTGATCTGGGTCCAGGGGGAGGTTCGGCTAATTCCCTGTTTGTGCCTCCAGGATTGAGGTCACGAGACTGTAGTGGGGTCATTCATCGCAGCTAGCTGCTCTTCCTGGCACCCACCGTACTAAGGTTTTCTTTTCCAGATGGTTTTGGTGGCCTGGGATGGAGAAGGTTGTGCGCAAATTTGTTGCCACTTGTTCAGTTTGTGCACGCAATAAAGACTCATTTTCCTTCCTCGAGACTATTGCGTCCATTGCCCGTACCTATGGAGCCACATAGCTTTAGATTTTGTTACCGGATTGCCAGTATCTCAGGGCAACACAGCTATTCTCGTGGTAGTCGATAGGTTTTCTAAGGTGGCGCATTTTCTCGCTCTTGCGAAATTGCCGTCCGCTCCGGAAACCGCTCAACTGGTGGTTATTCACATCTTCTGGTTTCACGGATTACCCCTAGACATGGTGTCTAACCGTGGTCCTCAGTTTGTCACTAAGTTCTGGCACTCTTTTTGCATGCAGTTGGGCGCTTCCGTTAGTCTGTCCTCCGAGTTCCATCCACAGACTAACGGACAAACTGAGCGTACTAATCAAACTCTGGAGAACACCCTTCACTGTTTAGTGGCTTCTAACCCTACTTCTTGGTGTCGTTATTTTGCGTTATCTAACACCTTGCACAATGCCTCCACGGGTCTGTCTCCGTTCGATGCCCAGGTGGGTTATTTGCCTCCGTTTTTCCCCGAACTGGAGAAGAGTTTGGAGGTGCCGCCTGCTGGCTCTTTTTTGCCGTGCAGTTTGGAAGCGGGTTCAGTCGTCGCTCTTATATGTGTGATATGTTGCCCTCCAATGCCAATTACAACAATATCATCAGCAAGATATTTCCTCAGTTCAGAGTTGCATTGCAGGAGGTGCGCCTCACTCAGAGAGCATGACATGGAGCCACTGTCGATCATGGCTTTCAGCTTGATTCCACCTGCTGCAGAAACATCTGTATAAAACAAACTATCTGCCCTCTGAAGCCTGTGTGTCATCTGGAACACGACTGCTTTGCCAGAAGGTGAGAGAAAACATATAGACTCATACAATGACTCTAACTCATCACAGTTGGGAGGGTCACAATCGTGATCTGCACTATCCTCCCCCAAATGCAGATTCATTAGTTTGCTGACTGCTAATGGGGGGCAGGCTTTGTCCCCGCAGGACAAGCAGGTCTGCAGTGGCCTGGTGAGCGGCATTGGAAACAGAGTCTGTGGTCACGGCAGTGAGTGAAAGCAGAATGAGCAGCATTGTGACAAACAGAGCCGGGCAAATCGTACAAACCTTCAATCCTAGGGAGCTGCGATTTAGCATACAGGTTTGAACTTGGTGGAACAGCAGGCCTTTGTAGAAGGACCTTGTGGCAAGGTCGAGTGCCACCTCTCGGGAAAGAACTGACGACACAGGAAGTCTTTGAGTACCCCGTGGGTTTCTTTATTAATTCAATTACGTTTTTCGTCTCTCGGCTCTGGCTCTCCGGAACGTGCCTTCTCTGTTCTCAGCCAGCCTCGATTGTCTGCGCTTCTCTCCCTTTTCAAGCCCCGGCTCACTGTCACAGCAATCAGAAACAATGAAACCATTATTCAATTACGTTCCCCGTGCTACTGATTAACTTATGACAGCTGTGGCTCCGGGTCCGAGAGCCGCTCCGCTCTCCCTCTCTCTGCAAGCAGAGGCTAACCACGCCCACCCTGCCACATACCCCCACCGCCCGACTTAGGCCGGGGAGCCATCCGGCCGATGACTAACCCCCCCCTTTTTTTTTTTTTTTTTTTTTTTTAACGGCGAGAGAGGAAGTCCGCCACCACCATCTGCGTCCCCGGCCTATGGATCACCTTAAAATTGAATGGCTGTAGTGCCAGATACCAACGGGTGATCCGCGCGTTGGCATCTTTCATGCGGTGGAGCCACTGGAGGGGGGCGTGGTCCGACCAGAGGGTGAATGCGCGGCCCAGCAGGTAATACCGGAGGGATCCGACCGCCCACCGGATGGCGAGGCATTCCTTTTCGATGGTGCTGTACCTCGCCTCCCGCTGTGATAGCTTGCGGCTTATGTACAGCACCGGGCGATCGACTCCCTCCACCTGCTGGGTCAACACGGCCCCCAGCCCTCTGTCCGACGCGTCTGTCTGCAGGGTGAAGGGGAGAGAAAAGTTAGGTGTGAATAACAGCGGCTCCCCACACAGGGCTTCTTTCACTCGCTCAAACGCCCTCCGGCACGGCTCCGTCCACTGGACCGGCTCTGAGGCACCTTTCCGAGTTAAATCAGTCAAGGGGCTGGTCAGCTCCGAAAACGCCGGAATGAATCTCCTATAGTAACCGGCCAGCCCCAAGAACCTCCTCACCTCTTTTTTTGTCTTGGGCCGGGGACAGGTCGCAATCGCCGCGGTTTTGTCCACTAGAGGCCGCACCTGTCCGCTTCCCAAGTGGTACCCCAAATACCGTACCTCCGCTCTGCCAATTGCACACTTCCTCGGGTTAGCCGTGAGCCCCGCCCGCCTCAGAGACTCGAGCACCGCCCCCACATGCCGCACATGCTGCTCCCAGGTCTCACTGTGGATGATAACATCATCAATATAGGCTGCAGCATATGCAACATGTGGACGCAGCACCCTATCCATAAGGCGTTGGAACGTGGCGGGAGCCCCGAATAGCCCGAACGGAAGTGTACGAAATTGGTACAAACCGTCCGGAGCGGAGAAAGCCGATTTTTCCTTAGACTCTGGCGACAAGGGAATCTGCCAGTAGCCCTTAGTCAAATCCAGTGTCGAGAAAAAACGAGCCGTGCCCAGCCGATCCAAGAGTTCGTCGACCCTCGGCATTGGATAGGCATCAAACTGTGAAACCTCATTCACCTTTCTGTAATCCACACAGAACCGGATAGCCCCGTCTGGTTTCCCTACCAGGACAATGGGGCTACTCCAGGCACTGTGTGACTCCTCTATTACGCCCATCTCCAGCATGGCCTTTATTTCTGCCTGCACCAATTTTTTTTTGTGTTCTGGCAGCCGATAAGGACGGGAACGTACCGTCACTCCCGGGGGGGTTTCAATGTGGTGGTGTATGAGATTCGTGCGTCCGGGTAGGGGAGAAAACACATCCGCAAACTGCTTTTGCAATAGAGCAAGGTCTGCCTGCTGGTTTGGCGAGAGATGGCTGTCCGAAAGGGGCGGGGTCTGATTGGGTGAATTTGGTACCTCCGGCCCCAGCTCATCTTTCTCCTTATCTACCGTCACCAGCGAGACAGCCACCACCTCTTTCCAGGCTTTTAATAGATTTAGGTGGTAGATTTGTTTAGCTCCTTCTCTATCCGATCGCACCACCTCGTAGTCTACCTCCCCAATTCGTCGTGTGACCACAAAGGGCCCTTGCCACTTGGCGAGTAATTTTGTGTTGGATGTGGGAAGTAATACAAGTACTTTATCTCCCGGTGAGAATTGTCTGAGTTTTGTCCCTTTATTATAGTGCGCTTGCTGCCGTTCCTGGGCCTTGAGCAAATTCTCCCGTGATACCTTACCCAGTGTATGGAGTTTTGCTCGCAGGTCCATGACGTACTGTATCTCATTTTTACTGGGGCTTGGACCTTCCTCCCAGTTTTCTTTAATTAGGTCCAAAACTCCCCTGGGTTTTCTACCGAATATTAATTCAAAGGGAGAAAATCCCGTGGAGGCCTGGGGGACCTCCCGCACTGCAAATAATAAAGGGACTAACCATTTATCCCAATTTCGACTATCATCGTGAACGAACTTCCGAATCATCGACTTCAAAGTCCTATTAAATCGCTCAACGAGCCCATCCGTTTGGGGGTGGTATACGCTGGTTTTAATAGACTGAATGCCCAATAACGCGTACAGTTCGTTTAATGTTCGTGACATAAATGATGTGCCCTGGTCCGTCAGAATCTCTTTCGGGATTCCGACGCGGGAGATTATTTGAAACAGTGCCTGCGCAACACTTTTAGCTGAGATATTGCGCAATGGAACTGCTTCGGGATACCGGGTCGCATAATCCACCAGAACTAGTACGAATCGGTATCCCTGAGTGCTCCGTTCAAATGGCCCGATGAGGTCCATAGCCACTCTATCAAATGGGACCTCTATTAATGGAAGTGGCTGCAACGGCGCTTTTGGGGTGGCCGGGGAATTCACTAATTGACATTCCGGGCAGGCCGCACACCACCGACGTACGTCGGCCCAGATGCCCGGCCAATAAAATCGGGCCATTATACGGTTGCCTTACCCAGGGTGCTTTCACCAATGCCTCTGGCCGAACCAGGCTTTGTCGAATCATGGACTGCATCGCCCCTGAATCCAACAACGCCCGGTGTACACTCCCTTGCACCCTTACCGGGATGCAGTACGCTCCCTCTGGATCGTGAGCAGGAGCTGGCGGACCGACAACCCGGACCACCTGACCCATCTCCATAAGTGGACAATCGCGGCGCAGGTGGTCGAGCTGCCCGCATCGCCAACAACCCGGTCCGACCGTCTGAGGAGCCCTATGTGGGTCGGACCCTCCTGCCACCGAGCCTGGGCCTGGAGAGGGAGAGAAAAAAGGGGGGGGATTATTTCGGGGATAGGTTGTAGCAGGGTCGTGGGAAAGGGGGTGCGGGACCGTGCGAGGCGGGAGCCTCCTCCTAGAAGCCTGTTCCGGCGGCTTCTGCGGCGGGCTGCTGGGTACCACGGCCAGATGGTCTTCGGCCAGTATTACTGCCAGCTCCAGGTTAGTGGGTCGGTGGCAGCGCACCCAGTGGCCGGTCATCTCTGGCAGCCCGCCCACGAATTTCTCCAGCACGACCTGCTCCACCACTCCCGCGGCAGACCGGATTTCTGGCTGCAACCATCGTCGGGCCATGTCCGTGAGCCGCTGTGCGAACGCAAAGGGCCGGTCCCCCTGAACCAGGGCGGCTTCCCGGAACCGGCGCCTTTGGTCTTCTGGGCTATAGCCCAGACGATCCAGGATTGCCTTCCTTACGGTGTTGTATTCTGCACGGGCTGCGGCCGGCAGCCCATGTGCCGCCTGCTGGGCTTCCCCCGTCAAAAGAGGCAGGAGGCGGACTACCCACTCCTCGCCGGGCCACTGACACGCCTCCGCGGCCACCTCGAAGCTGTCCAGGAATGCCTGGGCGTCATCGTCGGCCGTCATCTTGGGCAGCTGGATTTTGACGGGGCCTCGGACGTGCGAATCCCAGGACCCTGCCCGACTCCCGACGGCTAGCTGTCGCAGCGTCTCCGTCTGGAGGGAAGCTTGCTGCCGCAGAGCTTCCATTTGTTCTTGATGTACCGCTGCCTGCCGCTCCTGCATCTGCGTCATCGCTTCCAGCATGCGCGCGAGCGCTACTACTGGCTGCCCCGCTTCGGTTCTCTCTGGGCTGGTGTCCATTATTTATTTAAATTTATTTTTTTCTGTGTCTGTCTCTCCAACTTTTCCCCCCGTACGGGCCACCACTGTGGCAAGGTCGAGTGCCACCTCTCGGGAAAGAACTGACGACACAGGAAGTCTTTGAGTACCCCGTGGGTTTCTTTATTAATTCAATTACGTTTTTCGTCTCTCGGCTCTGGCTCTCCGGAACGTGCCTTCTCTGTTCTCAGCCAGCCTCGATTGTCCGCGCTTCTCTCCCTTTTCAAGCCCCGGCTCACTGTCACAGCAATCAGAAACAATTAAACCATTATTCAATTACGTTCCCCGTGCTACTGATTAACTTATGACAGCTGTGGCTCCGGGTCCGAGAGCCGCTCCGCTCTCCCTCTCTCTGCAAGCAGAGGCTAACCACGCCCACCCTGCCACAGACCTTCTCCAGTATGCTAATGAGGCAGTCGAGGGCAGGGGAGTCCTGTTCATTAGGAGACAATACTGTAGTGTGAGAAACATCAATTGCATTTACTGATACTGGCATCTGGCTTGTCTTTGATTTCAGACTCATCGCTGAATGATACTCGTCCAGTATATCCTGAACCTCATGCGCAGACCACTTGTCTACTGTCTTCGATCAGAAGGTCATGGCAAGCTCCTTGGAGGGACAGTTCCTTATGAACATGCGTGCTACTTCAGTGCTCAGGCAATCCAATGTCATACCCTGCTCTTTCAGTTCAACAGCAAGGTCCACTGCACGGTTCAGTCTGAGCCGGTAGTCGAATGCATCCTCATCTTTCTCACACAAAGTGGTGTAAAAGTCTGCTAGAGAAAGAGGTGAGCATGGGACAGTATAAAATAGACTAGGCTAAACGGTTGTGTCAGTCCAAAAACCGCATCCACTGAACTCAACACAGATGAGCAGCAGAACAGTCCCCGGGTCGTGCTGATGAGACTGAAGCTCAACAGAAGAATATCCGGGTCACGGCACCAATGTGACCTTTGCTATTTTGTTCTGCCTGCTACCCCAAACACTGCACAGGAGTCAGGATTGTTGGAGCATTCAGTGGTTTATTTTGTAATAGTAGTTGGACACACAACCACAGTTGGTGGGCATTAATTAAAAGTTGGGCAGCTATTTGCTCCAGCTTGTGCCCCAGCATGATATCCTAACTGTGCTGTGGGTTACCCATAATGCACTGTGATCGTATAGTGGTATATTAAAAATAACTTTTATCCATAAATAATAAAAATATATATATATATTCTGACTGTACATATATTTTATATTATAATGTAATGTAATAGTGCAATGCTATACACAATGTGGTCTAGCTACTATTTATATAGACAATATTCAATAATAATTCACTACATTATACACAATACACTCTAAATGCTCACATAGTAATACCAGAGAATTACTGTGCTTTTGCTGCCACCCTCGGGACATTACGAAAATGGCAAGCACGTAGAACATGAAAGCCTGGCTTGAGAAATATACAAAATGGTCTATTTGCGAACTTAATCACAATATCAAATACAGCACTTATTCAACAATAACCATACCTGTAATAGTAGTGGGACACACACAACCACAGTTGGTAGGCAATAATGAAAAGTTGGTAAGCTATTTTCTCCAGCTTGTGCTAAAAGACGTTAGTTAGCTTAATCACACATGTGTTCCATAACTAGCATGTGGCTAACCAAAATGCAACATTTTTCATGCATCAAATCAGCAAAAGCGAACAGAACTATGAAACTGCTCGCACTACCTGTGAGAAATAATATCAAACGTTAAATGCGGATAGCTTTTACGCATTGGTCGATAAGGTATATCACCGTTATTATACAATACTTTAGTTTGGAGCAACCAGAAGACCAATTTACCCCCAGCGTGATATTCTAAATCTGCTGTGGTTTACCCATAATGCCCCGCATATTATGCAAAACAAAAGCTTGGGGTTCCGCAATGCACGTACATTAGGAAAATAAAAGTTATAGAATGACGGTTGGTGATCCCAAATTAAACACAAATTTAACCATGTACACAAGTTACTCATTTGCACCATTACACATGTTACTCTAAAATCAGATTGGAATAAAATAAACATTTTAGTCATTAAGGCAATTCATGTCCTGGGGCTAGGGAGTATGGCGGTCTGACACCCAACGTCTTCTGCAAATATATCCCATTGCATTCCAATGTCCTGCGTTGTGCAGGCAGACCTCGGATTTGCTTGAACAGTAACGTTAGCTTGGGGTGAAGGGCCGAAATATACCTCACGGAAATACGCGAACGTGGACGCTTCGAGCTATGCAAACAGTTTTTCTTTTGCCATGACATTTGCGAAATACAAACCAGAGAAAAACACACATCGAACAAGAAAGTTGTTCAATTTTATTGCCTGCTCTAGCGTCCCTCGCTGCAACGCTCTGGTGAAGGGGAGGGCGTAAAGAATTTCCGGATAATCATTGGCTGATAGGAGTTGATGACGTCCTGAAGTCCGTTTTAATCCCGCCCGCTCAAAACCTTGCCTGATCATTTACAGGCAATGGTGAAAAAAAGGAAGGCATATTTTTTAATTTAGGCACATCACATCACAGTACTGATATTTGGGTTATGTTTATTCCACCCCAGGATGACAACAATTAACCATTGAAAAGCTGAATCATTGATTTGAGTTGGCAGTCCGTGGTTATTGAGAAAACGTAAAAACTGGTCTTTTTAGAGGGTATGCGAATACAGTGAGTTCTGACAGTATTCACACAGCTCTAAAAAAAACAAAACATGTCAGTATTTGCAGTGCCATTAGGCTCAGTCTCAGGGCCGGATGTAGGCAGGGCATTGCCCCCCCCCCCCCAGATGTCTCTCCTGCCCCCCCAGTGCCTTGCCCCTGCTCCTCAAAACGACAGAAATATTACGAACTGTAGTAACTTTTTACTTACCGACTTTCACAGTCAAACGCGAAGCTGACGCAAGAAACGTTAAGAACACAATTGACCTATGTAATGTTACTGGCGTAGACCATGATATACCCTGAGTTCAATAAACAAATAAAGCTCACGGTTACTCACCTTTTTCATTTATAATAACCCACAAGCATATCAAACTTATGCAGAGAATGTATTGCCAACACTATTCATTAAATGATCTGTGGTAATTTGTCTTGGCAGTAGTAGCCTAGGCTATTGTCTTTTTTCTGATTTGCGAAGATTACTGGGAAATATGCCTGTCTATGTCCAATGTCCTATTTTTAAAAATTTGTTTCTGATTTTTTCCCCTTTTTCTCCCAATTTAGTAGCCAATTGAACCCCTATTCTAATTCAATTCCCCCCATGTAGCAACCGCTTGAGAACCACCGCTATACAACCCTGTCAGCCGGTAGTAGGAAGGAGGGCGCCACGTCCTCTACAGGGCGCGACTCCTCGAGCTCCTGACCGTGATTCCAACTCGCCCAGGGCCGTTTTTGTGCGCAGCGATTCTGTCCGAGCCCCTCCCCCCACCCGGAAGCAGCCGCCAATTGCTGCTTCCACAGGGCACCGGCCACGCTCGGATATGGCAGGACCGGGGCGCGAACCCCGATCCTCGGAGTACAACTGCGCTGACTGAAAGTCAGCGCTCTTACCGTTGCCAATGTCCTATTTTTTATTTTGTGTTGATGCAGCATGATGCAACTATTATCATTTGGCAGTGAAATTTAACTAGCAGTGTGTTAGTTAGCGAGGAATATGTCAAAAAGATGCATTCCTTTCCGACACTACTAACATTAGGTAACGTTATTTAATATTAGCTAGCACAGCTTGCTAGCCAATTTATAACGTGAGATTTTTTAAAATTCACTGTAGTTGGGCAGAAGACGACATCATAGTTATTTCATTGATGTTGGAGAAGCTTGGATAAGGAAAGCTAGTTTAGCAAGATTTTACATGCCTCTTCCTCTCCGGAGTGAATTTAGCTAGCTAACAATATGCAGAATGCAGCGGAGTAGGATGTGGTGTATTTTTTTAGTTTTTTGTTGCAAAATCCATTCCACTCATTGGAACGCAGGGAGAAGATGTGAAAACGGTTGGCAGTATAATTTAATACTTGGCTTACGAGTAGCCTCGCTACCAAATCGCCTGTAAACTATTGCTGGCCCTGTCTTCTCATGGGAAAGTCACTGACATGGACCGTGCAGGATTTTGGCAACATCTAGGCTTAACGAACATAAAACCTTGACGAAAAGGTAAGGAGAATGAAGTAGAGGTGCACTTAAACGTTTGATTGGCACTACAGCATTTCAAGGCATGCAAGAGCTGGCATTCAGGGGCATAATGAAATGGAGAATTCTGATATTTTTTGATTTGTGGTAGGATGTGGAGTGTTTGTTTGTGTTTGTGGAGACTAAAATGTCACGGTTCAACTTCACTGAAGAGCTCACCATTGCTCAAACTAGTAACGTTAGCAGCGGCAGTATTTAAATTGCGGATGGGTCAAGTTAATTAAGATTGAGGCTGTGTCTGAATCAGAGACTTATCTACTGCGTGTCTGCATCATGTGTCCTGTGTAACGTTATTAGCATAGCCTACTAAAAGAAAAAGTATATTATCCGACAATTTTAAGTAGGCTACACACTACATTTGGAGAACATTTCGCCTACTTAACAACGTTCTCATCCGACTTCATTTCAGCAGGTCAGAAATATTCACGTAGCCTAAGCCTACGTTAACGTTGTTTGCTTTCTAAGTCAATTTTTTAATCAGCTTTTTGGGATTATTTTAAAATTACTTCTCAAACATATTTCTATCCTTATCTGTCCCCACACCTGCCAGCCGCTGCGGCTAGCCAGGCCTACAGAACACCCATGAAAAACCAACGAAAACCAACCAAAATATCTCAGTGCCCCCCCAGTCAAAGCAGTCTAGAACATGGATATTCAAATCTGGACCTCGAATCCAAGTCTGGCCCTGGTTTTCTTTCTCCCAGGTAATTAACTGAACTATTGGTGCTAGTTATTGGCCAGACTGTCTTCACACCTGACTCCCAGGTAAAGGGAGGATGGAAAACCAGCAGGTCTCGGACCTTGATTTGAATACCAGGGGTCTAGAAGTACTCAGTCTTTTAAAGCACAAGTGAACTTTGGGTTGTGTAGCTACCTGGCCATGATACGAGTCCAAATGGTGGCGACATATGTCCGTTAGTTTCTCTGTGCTCCCCTGAGGTGATAATCCGGAATAGGGCATTTGTCGTTCTCCATTTACTTCTATAGGGCAGCTAAAACGGTCTCAAAATGACACTTCTAGCATGTATACGAACGCGAACAAAGCGGATTCTGTCATTACAAACAATAACCAGTCTTTATACAAATATTTTTTGTGTTATTAAAATTATTTATAAAAGTACTATTTTCTTCAATGTTGTTAGCAAGCTACCAGAAAAGACTAGCAAAATGTCAGCAGGTCGGTTTGTTTACCATAGATACCAGGAACGCTTGCTTCCGTGGAAATTTGGACCAATTAGTGGTTTCTGACACATCGGCGCATTAACGCTGTTTCTGGCGCAATAATTACCTACCGGATCTACGTTCCAAATAAAATAAGAAAAAGCCATTTAATTTTCACAAAAATACATACAAGGACTGTGGAGGTGGAGGTGATTGAGGAGAATCAGAGGATCTGTAAACCAACTGCACATTCTGCGTATGTTTTTGTTCCAACCAGAACTTCAATAACAGGATTTTAAAAAGCTGTTAATCCAGATGCGAGCATCACAGAAACTTGGAAAATTGCTTAAATGAAACATGTCAGTTGTACTATTTACAATACTAACTTAGATTATTTCATTTTCACAAATGCAAAGAAAAATGCAATGAAATATTGAGAGATAGATACATGTATATGTGAAACAGGTTAAACTATACATTTCCAAAATGACTAAATTGTGCACTGCTGTAAATCATAAAGTAATGATACATTTAACTACAAATCAACAAATTTTGGCTCATAAAACTCACTTCTGCATTATTTCCAAGTGGGAATTACTATCTTTTAATCGGTATAGGGGGATACATGTCTATGGGTCTCAAAAACCTATCCAAAGCCTGTCATAAAATTAATAAAATATTTTTTGTCCATTATAAAGCATATACACATTCATACTCCAAGGAACATTTTACATGCATCTAGCACATATGTTCAGTAAATCTGAATGAGTATTTTCCATGCTCTAAGTGACAAGTATTTCCCAGAGAGATACTAGTACGCCATAGTGTATATTACGTACGATAAGATTACAATAAAATAATTCCACCATCAGGAAAATGCTGGCAAATGTTCTAGGAATCCATGTGCTGGCGTATGCTTATATAGTAGAATAGATAGTTTTTGTAATTGATTTAAATTGTGTGCATGTTCTTTTTTTTAAAAAAAGAACATGCACACATTTCTTTTCAATTTTCTTAAATTGTGTGCATTGTTTGTCTGACTGATTGGTAATAAATTACCTTTCATGACCAGAACGGGGCTGTGGTGGACATTTCTGGCACTGGAAACAAGAAATTGTTGTTGAAAAAACAACTGAGACAAAGAAATTGATTATCTAAGGATCACTCATTATTGCCTCCTCATAGGATGTGATAATGTGCTTCAAATGGACAATAAAGCTGTGTTCATGTTTGGGTCACTTTGCATAGTTTTTTAATGGGTTTTCCTGGGTTTGGATATGTTTTTGGACACCTATAACCATCCCCCTAATCTTTTTCAAAAGTTGTAAATTATCTAATGATATAGATGCAAATACAAACCCCAATTCCAAGGGTTATTTCTCCTGACTCATTTTCCTATTGAACTCTATGGAAAAATAAGTCAGGAGAAACAACCCTTCAAGTGATCCATCCATATCTACTGCATATCTTGCAGCAAAGTGATGGTTTAAGGCTCGTTTGATACCGCAGACCCTTGATGACTTACAGCCATTTAGCCAACCATGGGTTCCATACTATTCCTGTGTAATTTACAGCTTAATCTAGTCCCACCCTCCAATTCCCATATTCAAATACAGAGAGGTTATAGTATCGTTTGTAAGAGTACCTGAAAGTAAGATATCAAGAGTCTTTTGATATCCTTTTATACCCAGTCATGATAGCATCACCTGTGGAATGTTCCAAACAGGTTTCTTTTGAACTTCCCAGTATTTATTTTGGCCTTGTCCCAACTTCTTTGGAACATGTTGCAGGCATCAAATTCGGAATTAGCATATATTTACAAAAATCAATAAAGTTGATAAGGTAAAACATTAAATATATATTTTTTGTACTGTTTTCAATTAAATATATCAATCAATGCTTTCTGACTTTATGTGCATTTTACATACTGTCCCAACTTTTGGAATTGGGGTTTGTATATTTCCAATTAGTCAAAAATGTTGAAAATATTGAAAATGTTTTAATATCTCCTGAATTACTGTGATGCACAATTATCCATTTTGGATACATTTATGATTCCAAGGTAATGTTGGGATACATTAACAACGAGGCACGATGAGTCGACACGTTCGTGGCTAACCAGTTGCAGAAGATACACCTCAGCACGACTCCCCAGCAATGGAAATATGTTCCCACTGATGAGAACCCTGCTGACCATGCTTTCAGGGGCCTAACTGCCAGTGAACTCTCATCTTCCATCTGGTTCACAGAGCCACAGTTTCTGTGGAAGAAGGAAATTGTACTACAAGAAGATGGGATTCCGGAGTTGACAATAGGAGATCCATAGGTCAGAAGCGCTCAGGCCCTAAAAACAAAAACTATGGAGCAGGTGAGCATCAGTAACAGAAAGGGAGAATGCTGAGCGTGTCATTATCAGAGGTTTGCAGGGACAAGTATATGAAGATGAGCTAGAGCTAATACACAAAAGCGTTCCACTGCCGTCCCACAATGAATTGTACCACCTTGATGTCTTCCTTGATGAAGACGGTGTCTTCCTTGATGAAGACGGTGTACTCAAGGTGGGAGGAAGGCTGTGCAACTAATCTAAGATGCTAATCGCTCGTTGTCACGAAAATGTCAAGCACTAAGGTAAAGACCTTACCATTAATGAGATAAGGTCAAATGGCTACTGGATTCCAGGGATAAATCGGGCTGTAGCCACTCACATTTGTCAGTGCGTGACCTGCAGAAGGCACAGGAAGCCAATAGAGGAGCAAAGAATGGCTGACTTACCTCCTGAACGAGTGGACCCATCACCACCATTCACTTACTGTGGAATGGATTGCTTCGGCCAATTTCTTGTAAGGCAAGGACAAAAGGGGAACAAAAAGTATGGTCTTTTCTTTACCTGCTTTTCTTCCCACGCCATCCACATAGAGATGCTTGATGATATGACAACAGACGCTTTCATTAATGGTCTGCGATGCTTTATTGCCATATTGCAGCTATGAGACAGTCCATTGAGGAATCCCTGGCGAATGGCTTTATCAGACCTTCCACCTCACCGGCTGCCGCTGGGTTTTTCTTTGTCAAGAAGAAAGATGGAGGTCTGAGGCCTTGTATTGATTATCGGGGTTTAAATTACATCACTGTCAAGAACAGGTACCCTCTCCCCCGCTTTTGAGCACCTGCAGGGGGCGTCTATTTTTACGAAACTTGACCATCATAACGCTTATAACCTGGTGCGCGTGCGCAAGGGCGACGAGTGGAAAATTACTTTTAACACCCACCACGGGCCCTATGAGTACCAGGTGATACCGTTCGGTCTCACTAGTGCGATCTCTGTCTTCCAGCCGCAAGTGAACGATTTTCTTAGAGAGTTGCTGGAGAGATTTGTTTTTGTATACCTGGAAGATATTTAAATTTTTTCTCATGATCTCGCATCCCACGTCGTCCATGTCAGGCAGGTTTTGGAGGCGATTCTTAAGGCACGGCTGTTCGTTCCACACTAACTCCGTCTCTTTCTTGGGTTTTACTGTAAGGGACGGCAGGGTCCTTATGGATCTTGAGAAAGTTTTAGCTGGTAACTACTTAGTGCAGATAGTCTATTTTTTCTCGCCTGCGAGACAGTTTTACGCAACTGAGACACGCGTTGCTCCTGCAGCCAAACTATTAGTGGAAAACCCAAACGCGGTATTTTAACTTTATTGGTAGACGAATCGCGACTATTTCTGGCCAATGCGTAGTTTCTAAGTGTCACTATCTTTCCGTAGCAAGTACATTTAACAAGCACTCCCCACACAGCCTATACCTACCCATGCGTGACATAGTGGGCAATAGCGTCTATGTTGGGAGTTCATAAATATATGTATTCATCATATAATATCAGAATTCCGTCCAGCAACCAGATAAACCCACCAATAGCCCGACCGTATGCAAATACAGCGGTGCAAATCGCTGCTCAATCAATACCGACATAAACAAGTGAAATCATACAATGCCATTCTACTATCAATATCTGCGATTAAATATGGAATTCGTGTGCAATCCTACCGTGGATTTAAGCGTAGATATGTCCCTTTCAAGATTCCGTGGTCATTTATTGTCTTGGACAATCCGTTTGAAAAATACACAGCGCATTGGAACACTATTAGACAAACGAAACTATCTCTGCGTAACCCCCCCTTCCGGATTGCACTGCTGTGACGCTTTAAATTTTATTCTGGTTTGATCGACAATTGTTTTATCCAATAGAAGGCACGACAAGCTTCCCAAAAGTAATTTACATGTGTAATTGAAAGCTTGGGTGAACTATTTTAAGGGCGAGCGTAACTGCAATACTTGTTCAATCACTACAATTTTACGCATGTCGTGACGCATGACGCACTACGCGATATAAGTGCGCGTAAACATTGGTTGCCTGCGTAATCATTGTTTGCCTGCGCTTTGGTACGGGTTTAACAGTATGGCTGAAGATAAACTTCACGCATTTGACCAAATCGCTTTTGGAAGTGGGTCAGAAGAGGAAAGCGACGGAGATTCATCTAATCCCTGTAGCGTAGACTCTGTAGAAGAGGATGCCTATCGATATGGGGAAGATATCCTCCTCGACATGTAAGTATTACAGCTTGTAATATTTTGATTATATACATTCGTTTTTCCACTACGTCATTACCTAGATATATAATCGTTATTTTTTTATTTGCATCGGTCGTAATAGAGCACTGTTAGCCTGCTAATAATGCTGAACATATTTGTATTGATAATATCTGTTAGCGTAGTGGCTCGTGGTGGCCTACTTAGTTTGAATTCATACCACTCACAATGAAATTGAGTATTTTAGCGCTGTTCTGTTTGGTTGCTCAGTCGTGCGTTATATTAGATGGCTCGATTTGCCGTGAAGCTAGAACATTGGTAGTGTTTTCCGATATTATTTTATTGTATTGTAATTTCTTTGTGCATAATGTACTCTATGGGGCATTAGTATATCCATGGGTGATGCTTTTCACTTAGGGAATGGAAAATATGTATTCAAATGTACTGTGTCCAGATGTGTGCAAGATGAATGTAAAATAAATAAGCAACAGTTGTGAAACACACTACAGAGTAATGCCATACTAGAGCACGCAACAAAATATAACATAATGTAGCATACAGAAGAAAGTGTTTACTGAAGTACAAGAGTGAATGATTTCATATTTAGCTGTGTGTACCACAGTGTTATAATGCTTCTGCATTATGTAATTTGTTCCTATAACATGCTTGACCCTCCACCTCTGCCACTCCAGCAGTGCCCTCTACTGTTCAGAGTGAAGCCACTGCAGGACCAGATCCTTACAGCATCCTTACGAAGGCACCGCACAGGATGAAGCAGTATATGAAGGATAATGGTGAAAAAATGGCACACTTGGCATCAAACACTGAACTGAAACTGTGCAATATCAATGTTTTCATCCATGAAGTGATCGTAAGGGAAAATGTCTATGCTTTATAAAGGACAAAAGGCTTTTTAATAATTTCTTGGAGAGGTTTTGGGTAGGTTATTGGACACCTAGATATCCACCCCCCTGTACTGATCCAAAATAATTCCGACATGAAAATGATAAAAAGGTGAGTTAAATGAGTCAAAACGGTTGATTTGCACTGAAATGTATGATTAGTTTAAGATTTACAGCTATTCACATTTTAGCCAATTTGGATAGGTTTGGAGACCCTGGGTACATCAGGCTACACTGCTTACATTTCGTGTCATAGATCTTTAGTAGTTCTGTATATCACCCTGCGATTATTGAATGCTTGTGGACAAGGAGTTTATGATCCAGGAAATGTGTAGTTTTACCTGTTTCACTTATGTAGCTCTCAGTATTTTGAAGAAATATATATTTTGTTGCATTTTTTGCAAAGTTTTGCTTGCATTTCCGGCACTTTATTTTGACTTAAATTATGAAAATAAACAAAGTTTAAGTTTGTACAAAAAATGGTACACCGGTTTTGTTTCATTTAAGCCATTTACCAAGTTTATGTGATGCTCACACCTGGAGTTATAAAGCCTTAAACAGAGTACCCCCATGATTTACCAAATATGCCATCTGCGCTAAGGGGTTACGAACTGGCCCACTCCTACATCTGTCAAACAGGTACAGGTTTTGCACATTTTTACCGGTGGTTTATCCACAACTTCAGCATGGTAGCCGCTCCCATTATAGCTCTCACCAAAAAACATCTCCGGCACGTTTCCAATGGAACACTAGGGCCGAAGAAGCATTTTTTGAGCTAAAAAATGTTCAGCTCCGAGCCCATCCTGGTCACTCCTAATCCCTTCCTCCCCTTTGTGGTAGAGGTTGATGCTTCAGAACTGGGAGTAGGCGCTATTCTGTCCCAGCACTCCCCTCTCGATTGCAAGATGCACCCCTGCACATACTTCTCTCGTGCGTTAACACCTGCCGAAAGGAACTATGACGTAGGGGATCGGGAGCTGCTCGCGGTCAAATTGTCGTTAGTGGAGTGGTGTCATTGGTTGGAGGGGGGCGAACACCATTTTACAGTCTGAACAGACCACAATAATTTGGAGTATATCCAACAGACTAAGACACAGAACTCCTGACAAGCCCAATGGCCATTATTCTTCATCCGGTTTAGATTTCTTTTAACTTATCAACCGGGATCGAAGAATATTAAGCCGGACACTCTGTCACATATTTACGACCACATTTACGAACCGTGTCCTGCACCCATTGTGCCGGTCACCCAGATTGTGGCTCCGGTCATGTGGGAAATCGAGGCAGCCGTACAAAAGGTGTTGCGCTCGAATCCGGGTCCTGGTGGGGGTTCGTCCCATTGTTTGTTTGTCCCACTCTGGGTTAGATCTCGAGTTCTCCAGTGGGGTCACTCTTTTCAGCTGGCGAGTCACTCTTTTCAGCTGGCGGCCCACTCTGGCATCCACTGAACCAGGGACTTTTTGTCCCAACGGTTTTGGTGGCCTAAAATGGAGAATGATGTGTAGGATTTTGTTGCCGCCTGCAGCAAGGGGTCACGACTCCCACCTTCAGGTCTCTTGCATCTCTTACCCACCCCCAGTCGCCCTTGGAGTCACACCGCTCTCGACTTCATTACAGGGTCGCCAATTTCCCAGGGCAATACGGTGATTCTAGTGGTCGTAGATAGGTTTTCTAAGGCGGCGCACTTTATTGCACTGCCTAAACTGCCATCAGCACTGGAGACCGCCCAGCTGATGGTAGACCACATTTTTAGGATACACGGCATTCCCCTGGACGTGGTTTCTGATCGCGGCCCCCAATTTGCCGCCAAATGTTGGTGCTCCTTTTGTACCCTGCTAGGGGCATCGAGTTTTCACCCAGAAACCAATGAACAGACAAAGCGTACAAATCAGACATTGGAGAGTACCCTTCGGTGTTTGGCCGCCTCCAATCCTACCTACTGAAGCCGCCACCTTACTTGGGCGGAGTACGCCCATAACACTCTATGCAATGCTTCCACAGGGCTCTCTCCCTTTGAGGCGCAGCTGGAGTATTTACCTCCTCCATTTCCTGAGTTGGAGAGAGAGGTGGAGGTGCCTTCCGCAGGGGCTCATGCAGAGATGTCGCTCTGTCTGGAGGCGTGTGCACACTTTCCTCCTCCGCACCACCGCTAAACAAAAAGTGGTAATCGTCCAGCTCCCTCTTATACTGGGTGGGGCAACGAGTGTGACTTTCCACACGGGATCTACCCTTGCGAGTGGAGTCCCGCAAACTTGCGCCCCGGTTTATGGGCCCCTTTAAGATCATCCGGAGGATCAACCCTGTTACGGTGCATCTGCAATTACAATGCGCTATGTGCATCCACCCTACGTTCCATGTCTCTCGGTTGAAACCGGTGCTGGTGAGCGCTCTCGCTCCGGCTGACAAATCACCGCCTCCCTCCGGTTTTTGGAGGGTCGCGGTCAAATTTGACTGTGGTCGTACCTTAGAGAGGGGGTCGTGTTATGGTGTTTGGCAGCCCAGTTCGTATTCTGCGGGCTTTGCGTCTTTTAGTGGCTGCAGGTCACTCTATCGGATTTTCTATCCCCCGTTCCGGTATTTTGATCTTGCTCTGTCATTATTCCTCGCACCTGTGTTTTGTTTCCTGTCAGCTATATATAGCTAAGGGTTTCTGTCTTTTACCATATCATTTATAGTTTGACTGGAAGCTGGTATAAGTCTTAGGTTTATAGGCGACCACTTCACTTCTAAATTTGAAGTTACGTGGGACTTGCCCAGTGTACTCATTATTCCTTTTATTAGAATTAGTTTTCTCCTTTGCACTTTGTTTTTCTCACATTGGTTTCTACTGTTCTCTCGGAGACAGTTCCTTTGTTCCTATTTTGTTTTATTGCTTCTCGTTTTGGTTCTCTCCTGCTGAGAATCCGAAGCAATTATTTCGCTTCTTGTTTATTGTTTTTCTCTTCGAGTTTTCGCCCTCTTCTCGAGGGTTGATTTGTTTTGGCATATGTCGGGAGTTTTTATTCCCATCTTTCATTTTCGTGTCTACCTCGCAGTTCCACACTTTTGTGGTTATTCCCTATTAGGGATAACTTCCTGATCCCCTCTCTGTCGTGTCTGGTTTTCCGCTCTTACTCTACCCTCACACATACATGGTGCAGTCGGTCAGATCAAGTCTGACTACATTACATTACATTACATTACAGTCATTTAGCAGACGCTTTTATCCAAAGCGACGTACAGTAAGTGCATATAGAAAGGTCATCGAAGTAACTACAGAACAGATAAGAAAGCACATTCTTCCCATACAGTATCAGCTATCCCTAGTAACGAACACAGTGCAGTTCACAGTGAACTGGGTAAATCATCTCTACTACAATTCTATTCTAAATAGTATAAACTTGAGTACACAGTTCAACAAGAAGACATACCATGAGGGAAGGAAGGAAGCAATTTCATCAGTGCCAAAACCAAACTTAAAGAAACGCTTAAGGAAGGTGATGCAGAGCGGCTAGTCGCATTTCTTTATGAGAAACAGTGCGACTTTTGTATGAATGCACCTCATTCAAGTCATGTTGGTGGTGTGTGGGAGCATCAGATACGCACAGTGAGAAGTATCCTTAAATCCACTATTGATCTTTCTTCTGGTAGGCTGGATAATGCATCTCTACGGGCCTTCCTGTACGAGGCTATGGCAATAGTGAACAGTCGTCCCCTCATTATTGATAACCTCAATGACCCAAACAGCCTTGACCCACTCACTCCTAACCACCTTCTTACTATGAAGTCTGTCAGGGCCTTACCTCCACCAGGTGCATTCGTAAGAGAGGGCATGCTCGCAAAAGGTGGCGATACGTGCAGTACTTAGCCAAACTGTTTTGGAGTAACTGGAGAAGGGAGTACCTTGCCAACATCGCCATCAGACAGCGTTGGCACACCTCATGGTGAAATTGTGAAATAGGAGACATAGTGATGGTGCGAGATGATGATCTACCCAGGAAAGAATGGCGGTTGGGTCGAGTTTCGGAGACTAGTGCCGATAAAGATGGACTGGGAAGGAGAGTGCAAGTGTGCCTTAGTGATCGGACGCTTAGCAAGAAGGGTGAGCGTCTCCACAAGCCGTCAGTAATTGAGCGCCCAGTCCAGAAGCTGGTCTTTTTGTTAGAGACTAGTTAACATGCTTCCTAACTCCTTATAACTCCCCTCCATCTAAGAATTTAAAGTACTTGGTATGGTTTGCTATTTTCATATGTACATGGTCACTCCTGTGCTCTAATTGGTTTAAGGTTATTTCTGGTGTAGAAATAATTTGTGCTTTATGCAAACTGTATGTTGTTCTGTAAACCACTCATACTTTGATGGAAGTGTAAAGGATATCTTAAGTTGATATCATTGAAAGCATAATGTACTGCTTATACTGCTTAGTTTTCTCCCTGTGTACGTTTTATTTTATTTGTGAATTTACATTTACATATGTAAGGCTACAAGGGACTTTTACGTTGAAATGTTCAGGGACCTTTAATTCGAAATACATATTCTCATGGAAGGTCAAACGATCCCGTTTGGTTGCTCAGTTCACTTGTGCAATTGACGGAGTAAGGACAAGCTTTGTGCTGCTGAAGAGACAAACCACAGTTATTAAAAGTTTGCTCCTAGCTGGAACGGGAACAAGCTTTTACGGTGTGTTTATGTACAAGGAATTAAAGGCTTCATAAACATTTAGGGGGTGCTCTGTTTGAGGCTTTATAACTCCAGTTGTGAGCATAACAGAAACTTGGTAAATGGCTTAAATGAAACAAGACAGCTGTAACATTTACTGTATGAACTTAGATTAGTTTATTTTAATAATTTAGGTCAAAATAAAGTACCAAAAACGCAAAGAAACTTTGGAAAATGTAACAAAACAAAAAAGTTTTTTAAAGTTTGCAATGAAATACTGAGAGCTACATATGTGAAACGGGTAAATCTATATATTTCCTGGATCATAGACTCTCTGTTCACAAGTGTGCAAAATCTGAGGGTGATATGCAGAACTACTAAAGTAAAAAAGATATGCAAAATATAGGCAGTGTACCCTGTTTTCCCTTATTGTCTCCAAATCTATCCCAATGGCTGTAAATCATAAAATAATTTTATATTTAACTACAAATCAAATGTTTTGGCTCATAAAACTCACTTTTGCATCATTTTCAAGTAGGAATTTTCATCAAAACATGTCATAAAATGAATAAAATATTTTTGTTCATTATAAAGCATATACAGTTGCCCCATCTGATGGTTTAACATGAAAACATTGATATCACACTGTTACACACACCTAAATATGTAGCCTAATAATTCACTCTTGTACCTCAATAAAACACTTTTTCCTGTACTCTATACAACATGTATTCTTTTGTTGCATGCCCTGGGATCAAATTTCTCTGTAATTTAAAAAACAAAATGTTCCCATTCATAATGACTCCAAGGACAATTTTACATTAATCTAGCACATATCAGTGCACAGTAAATTGGAAAGAGTATTTTCCATAAGTGACAATGCCCTAAGTGACAAGTAGCCTATAGCCCAGAAAGATACTAATATACCATAGCCTATATTATTTATGATAACATTACAATAAAATAATATTCCACCATCAGGAAAATGCAGCAAAATGTTCCAGCTTCAATGAAAATCGGTACATCAGACATAAAACATGACTCAGGCACCAATGAACACTTATACTACCGTCTGAGAAATGCACTCAAAATGTGAAAATAACAGCATAAAACATATTGGACAAGACAGTGGTTCAGTGGGAAAACTAACGTACATATGTAGCTAGCGAGACCAACTGCATATTACAAGCAGTACTACTTATATTGAGGAGGAAAAGCTCCCGTCAGCGAATGTGTTTTCTGTAACCGTTTGCGTAATACTAAACTGATAAAACTAAAAATGCTGTTACGCTGGGCTGTAATTTAGAAAATCCAAACACTGTTGAAAACGATATACTGTCCTCTATCGGATAACTGGTTGTAAATTTTGGTTGCTTTACAATTTACACTTTTAGGGAAGGAAATAAATGAATAAAAAAAACTATAAAAATGTAAGAAAAAAAAGGGTTCCAGCATCTGCCGTGCTCGGATCCCTAGTAATACTTTTTTTAAAATCCCAATATTGAAAATGTCAGAAACATGTTTACATCCATTCGAAATAAACAAGTTTTTTTTCAAATGTCCAAACTTGTTGGTTGAAGCGATTTTGACCCCATATGTTGATGCGAGTGTTACCTTTGGATAAACTCCAGCGTACATGAGGCGTCTTTGGGGTATTTTAAATTGAAGTTGTAATAGCTTGCAAAGATTGCAGCTATACGATGAATGAAGTCATTGTGTGGTCCCCATGACCACTTGACCATCAATGGACAATAACCAGGCCCTTGGAGTCATTATGTCACCTGAAATAAACAGAAATACGTGTGCTATTGTAGAGAAGTGGAATCATGTGAAAGCAGTGGGTTGCTGGCATAATGTGGCATATTCCAACACCGGGGTCTTAAATTACAAGCATTAAATGAAAGTAACAGAAATAATTATACTAACTTTACTTCAAATGCTGAGGAGTCCTATGTCTGCACACTGTTCTACCAGCCTTTGCAGAGTAACCTAACATAAAACTGCCAGTTGTGAAACGTTAAGGATTGAGTAAAAGGTAACCACAATTTTGCATTAAAACATACAGTGCCCTACAGACATTTTGGGACAAGGAAGCATTTTCTCTTCATTTGGCTCTATACTACAAAAGTTCAGATTTCATATCAAACTATTCATATGAGGTTATAGTACAGATTTTCTGATTTTATTTGAGTGTATTTATATAAATTGAATTCACCATTTATAAATTATAACACCTTTTTAACATAGTCCAGGCCAATTAAAGTATTAGGACAAATTAACATAATGTAAAATAAATTAGACATGTTTATTTTGTTACATATCTTTTGCATACCATTACTTTTTGATATGAACTTAAAAAGATTCTTGATCTTATTTTCCGGTACTCTAACAAGCGATACTATAACTTCTCTGCATTTGAACGGATCTTTATGGGAATTGGTGGGTGGGACTAGATTAAGCTGTAAATTATGCTGGTACAGTCTGGAACACATAGTTGGCTAAATGGCTATAAGTCATCAAGGGTCTGAGGTATGAAACATGCCTCAAACCATCACTCTGCTGCCAGATACGCAGTAGATATGGCTGGATCACTGGATCACAAGGGTTGTTTCTCCCGACACATTTTCCAATTGAACTCAGCAGAAAAATTATTCAAGAGAAGAAAACCTTAAAGGGATCCATCCACATCTACTGCATATCTGGCAGCAGAATGAAGGTTTGAGGCTTGTTTGATACCTCAGACCCTTCATGACCTTTAGCCAACCATGTGTTCCATACTGTTCCAGCGTAATTTACAGCTTAATTTAGCCCTCCCCATTCCAATAGAGATCCATTCCAATGCAGAAAGGTTAGTGTCACTTGTAAGAGTACCGTAAAATAAGATATCAAGAGTCCTTTGAAGTTGTTGCGTCACAGACATCAAAAAGTCATGGCATATTGTCATGGATCATGCCTTTATTTTTTTATCTCCGCGTTTTGCATTCCTTTTCTCATCTACCTGTAAATCTATCAGATTTTTTTGTGTTCCGCTACGGGTTTTGCGTTCGCCTCGGTGATTAGTGAGTTCACCTGTACTGCATTTCCTCTCGCTATTTATACCCCGCTTCCTCCTGTTCTCGTTGCTTCCATGTTATTTCACGTAACATTCAAGCCGGTAAAAAAGGTATAGGAAGTTGTACTGCTATCGACCGCTTTGCTTCTCGTTTCTTTGTTTTTCCACTCATACCTACGAGTGCTCTTACTCTAAGCCTTAGGGGTTTCTTTTCTTTCTGTTGTTAACTCCACAAACGGGAGTTAGATAAGCGTTACTGCTTATTTTTTTGTTTTGCTCAGATATCGAGTTCCTCGTTAGATAAGCGTTACTGCTTATTTCTTTGTTTTGCTCGGATATCGAGTTCCTCGTTCTTTCGCGAGGTTATTTGTGTTCCCCTTATTTTCCCCTTTTCCACTACGGATTTTTGTCTGTTTCAGTGGTGTTCATCGGAACACTTTAAGATTCCCTATCTGTCGCACCTGGACCTCCAATATTTCCTCCGTGTCTCTGGCACAGAGAACCACAACAGCATATATAATGGGATGCGTAACCAAATACTAAACATGACTACTTTATTTTAAATTATGTCAATTTGTCCTAATACTTTAGTTAGCCTGAAATAGGGGGACTCCATTGAAAAATTATATAATTTCTAAATAGTGAATCCAATATTTATACCTTCTAATAAAAGATGAACATTTGTCATGGTTTGATGGTTTAATTTCACATTTCACATAGGGCACTGTATGCGCTTATTTCTGAATATTCTTTAGAGATAGAAATATCCATATGAAATCAAGATGTCAACATGACCTTGGACAATCAATCGAGGGGTGCTTGGCAACAATGGCAGGTGGTCTAACACGTCGGGCCCTGTTGAAACGGTTCTTCATCAGACGCTGGCGCGTGGCGACTGCGGCTTGAACCGGGTGGGCTGGGGCCTGAGCCGGTGTAGGGCGGAGCCTATCCAGAGGCTCCCACCCCAGCATGAGGGAGGCTGCGGAGACTCCTGTGGTAGCGTGTGTGGGATTCTGACATTTAATCCTATAAAAATACAGGTTGTAAATAGAATATATAAACTTGTCTGTGGTAGTGGAGTTTAGAATGGGTGACCTTGGGCCTGTGTTATGAGAGTTCTGAGAGGGGGGGCTGTAGGAAGATGTCCCGTGAAACATTCCTCAGAAAAAAGGGTTTGCTACAAAAGATAAGATTCTATCCTAGCAAACCCTGTGGAAAAATACAAGCCATGAGCTGAACATGAGTAATTCTAAAGGTTTGATTGGTTTGAATTATACGCCCAGTGATGAACTAACTTTCACTTTACAGTATATAAGTAGGAGCGTGCGCGAGAGCGCGCTTCGAGCGCGCGCTACCAGAGGACCACATATGTACTAACCAATTGTATGCTTCTGTAAGACCTCTGTGAGCTGACACAATAAATACAAAGTGATTTAATCTTTCGAATTGAATTGAAGAGTATCCTTGACCTACCTCCTTGACCACGAAAAGCAATATATTGATTGCTAACAGCTGGTGACCCCGACGTGATGAGGAGATCTGGGATCTCAGACGAGTCCAAAAGAAAAGAAATTGCTGGTTTAATCTCTTGGACATTCTGAGGCCTCAAAAACATAAGGTAAGCAGAACCTTTTTCATAAAATCTGCATAGAATATTTTGAGAATGTCTGAGAAATATAACTGACTATTTCCAAAATTCTAGATATAAAACTGATTTGTGAAAACTAAATTTGTCAGAACGAATATAAATGGATTAAGGTGTATTCCATGACCCAACTTGACAAAGAATAAGGATAAAAAGTGCAGGGAAGACACAGAATAAAATATTCTTTGGTTGTGTGTAATTAAAAAATTGCGGGTCCATTATTTGTGGGACCTATGTATTGAGATACTAAGTGCGTAGTCTTTTGGAAACGAATTCAGCCTTAGGATTCTGAGCCAGTATCAATAGTTACATAGTGATGCGACGCATATGCACCTCGGAAACTAAATACGCAAATTACTGTGGTATACATTGATCTAGTGATATCAATGTAAGGTCCGTCGAACCAAATAGTCGACATTAAATGGGTGAGATAGATAGAGTGGCGCTAAATCCACGAGTGAAAACATACAAAAGGACTTGATTCATGGAATACAGTTTTGATTCATAAACAGGTCTTTGAGTTTTTTATTTTTTATTTTTTCTGTTGTATATCTGCTGTATTAAAAGGAAAAAAAAGGGATAGAAAATTTTGTGAAGCTGACTAAGTCGCCAGAAGTCGCGGCACAAGACAACTGGTACTTGTAGTCCTTGAGAGGAAACTCTAACGTCACAAAACTGTGGGTGTGTTTTTCTACACGACGCAGCCAGTCATTGTGATCCTACGTGATACTGATTCAGTGAAAATATTTTCTGTTAATGCAGACGTTATGAGGCATTGAGAAAATTAAATGAGTAACTGAATACAGCGGATCACAGCCAATGACTGCAATATAACTGATATTTGGTGAATAATTAAGGGAAATAAGGTTGTGTTAATTTAATTAGAACTGTTAAATTGTGGATCCTAAGCAAACATATCTAGTAAGAAGTAGAAATTAAAACGAGTCAATATCTAATTCTACAGAATAAATAATAAATATTTTAATAAATAAATAAATAAATAAATTTAAAAAAAAAAAAAAAATTTTTATTTTATTTAAATAAATAAATAAATACAATTTTTTTTTTTTCAATATGGCTACTACAGTAGACGTACTGAATAAACTATGGGACAATCGGAGTACTAAACTATGTGCCCAGGAATCGAAAAAACGACGTGATAAATGGACTAAATATTTAGCCGAGTGGAATAAATTGGGATGGTTCCCCGAGCCAGACAAACCATTTTTGTCTGAGAAAAAGCGCCAGGAACTTGTCAAACAAGTTCAACAGTCCATGATAGCAGAGGAAGGCAAGCTGGAGGGAAAGACATTTCCCAAGGCCAGTGCTAGAGATCGTGAGAAACTCCGTAACAAATGCATGCTTAAAAAAGAGCTACTATTAGCTCTGGGGGCCTTGATTCCGAAGAATCATGGACCCACTCAATTGCAGGCCATACAGGCTGTCAAGAGCAAACTGACAGAAAGTAAGCAGCCTACTACCCCGGTAGAGACCCCAGTGTTACCCATACCCCAGAAGAGAAGTTTATATCCGGCACTCTCCACACTTCCGCCTCCATATGGCGAGAGCCATCCTCCTTTTTTGGAAAGCCGTTCTCCCCCACCCTCAGCCCCAGTAATGCAAGCCCCGGTATTAAATGTTCTAGATGGACAACTAAACATAGAGATACCAAACATGGATAGCATGCTTAGCATGATGCAGCGTCAAAGCTTACAAACTGCCGAGTTGATGGGATACATGAACGACACCATGACCACCGCGATAGATCTCTCAAAACAGGTCGTGAGAAATGAAGAAAGCAGGCTTAACCATGACCAAACACCCACCATTGCCCCTGCACGTGTGTCAGAACGTAGCGCTCTAGGAGACATTTCCATGACTGGAAATAATTGTACAGAACGAGAACCACCCCGTATGAGCACATATGAGGTGCGCCCCGTAGGAAGTGAAGCAAGTAGAAGTGAGTGGAGTGATGAGGAAAGTATAGACAAGGATCTTTATGAGTCAGCCGCAGGGCACTCAGGAACAGTGACGGTCACCGGCCTTGACTTAAAGGTACGGGAGCATCAAGGAATGTCAGAAAGCATGATGAATCGAGTGGAGATGGAACAAGTAGCAGAGACTGAGCGCTACACAGAAAGTAATGATCAAATAGCTGGTCGCCACAAGAGTAGGGAAGAGCAGCAGATGCGAGCTGCAGCAAGGACACCAGGAGGAGTGGTAAACCTAAATGGAGAATTTGAGCAATTAGGTTACCATGAGCAGAGATGGGAGCGAAACAACCCTTCCGTGTACCCAGGAAGTGGAGCCAGGAATCAAACAACACCGCGGTTTAATCCATCTGAAATAGGTGCTACTTCCACCCATATCGCATTACCCCAAGTAGAGGTGCAGGCCCCACTAGTAATGCAAGGACGCAAACATGTGTACGAAGCATGGGCAAGACAGGATATTGACGCAGTATTGGCTAAGCTACCCCCAATAGAGAAGGGAGGAGCACTGTGGATAGCAGAATTTGAACTCCAAACAGCCCAAGACACCCTTGCCTTACTAGATGTGCGCGCAGTGCTAATCAAAATAGGCCAGCTAGCTACGCTACACCAGTGCGAAAACGCGACACAAACCAGGTCTGAAATGGGACATGGGGATTTTGATCAAGTGCGCCCCACTTTTTGGAAAATCATAAAACAGTTGTTCCCTACCAAGCGTGATTACACAGCACTGGCCAGCCTGACAATGGGCCCTGACGAAGAGGTCCATGAGTACCTCAAACGTGCATTTAAACTGTGGGAAACAGCCACAGGAGAACGACCTGATGCGAGTGATGCGGCACATGGACATTTCCGTCATGGAGTGCAAAATGGACTCCCCCTAAAGGTTCAGGCAAAATTAGGAGATGTAGTGGGATTGGATTCCCTCTCTGAACAGCTGTGGAAAGATCACATAGTGCATAATGTAAACAAAGATCGCGAACGTAAATTAGTCAAAGACGACGAATCCTCCTTGCTACAGACTAAACTTCTGAAACTCCAAATTGATAATTTGATCAAACAAACGGTCGCGTCTGAAACTGCTAAAGCAATACTGAATACCCCGATAGCTCAAGCACCACAGGCGGTGCCAGCAGCTGCGCCCACGATAACTGCCCCAAACCCACAACCGACTCCAGCAGCTCCCCCGGTGACCTATGGGCCCACCCCACAAACATACCCCCAACAAAACTATGCCCCTCAGCCGCAGCAATGGGGAAATAGGCCAACATTGATATGTTGGTATTGTGGCAAAACCGGACATTCTCAACGGCGATGTTTTTTAAACCCAAATGTGTACCCAGTTGCGACACAGTCCCGAGGCAGAGGTAATTTTGGTGCCCCCCGCGGAAGAGGAGGGCCTAGTAGAGGTAGAGGTAATTTGGGAGGATGGCGACCAGGCCCAAATCCAGCACACGTAAATCAAACATCTGACAACACCCAACATACTAGCGTGCAGGCACCCGTGTATTATGAGGATCAGGAGTGGTGTGAGGAGACACAGTATCCAGGGTACTGACGGTGCCCCGGAGAATCTCAGCCGCTTAAACCTACCCTGACAGCACCAATGACACCACCGTTAGTAAAAGCTGTAATAAACGGAAAACATGTAAATTTAATGATAGATACCGGAGCAGGCATCTCCACTCTCACCAAATTGGGAAATGAAATTAAACTCTCAAATGACACGGCGGCTACAGTAGGATTCTCTGGGGAAATTGAACAAACTTCGTACACCACGACCATTCCTATTCAGATAGGAAACCAAAGGGTAAATCATAAATTCCTGTATGCCCCGAAGTGTCCTATTCCATTACTAGGACGAGATTTGATGACTAAATTTAATATGACAATTCTCTGTAGCGCTGATGGACTATTGGTCCAATGTCCACTACAAAATCAAATTCAAATCACACCCACTAATCCAATTGGACAATACATCGTACATGCGCCTAACACCGAAATGATACAAACCGAGGTTCACATCTATTGGACAAGGCTGCTACAGGATGCCTCATGTCCCGGTCTTTTGGCACAAATGGCGGAGTGGACTCCGTTCATTAACACAATGGGAACCTTCGCACAGCCAGCCGATGAAATACACATGACCTACAATTATGACTGTACAGATGACACCGATTTCCAGGACTTGTGGGAAGGGTGTAAGAAGGGACAAATAGAGAGGATAGAGGCTAAATACCTCTACATTGGTCCTGAGGGTGTAGCGGCTGCTGCCCTCCTAAATGATAAACAAATGGAATGGTACAGGTTAGGAGAGAATGCAGTACCACACATATCCTTGGCAATATCCGAAGGATGTGAAGCTAAAGCACTAGGCCCCATGATTAAACAGGCATGTTCAGAGACGTACACCGAAACGACCATTCCCGGAGTATCTAGGAGTACAAGTGGCAAATACACTAGGATTTATGTGCATGACATGACGCAGGGAATTCCGGAGACAATTGTGAGAATTCGTAAAACAATGAGTGAAGATGTGAATCACCAAGGCACTGATGACATGTTGGCAACAATCCCAGAACACATCTGGACCACAGGTCCTCATGATGTAGGGAAAATAGAGGGTGAGGTCACCCTTAAACTAAAACCGGATTTGAACAAACCCATTTGGAACCCACAATATCCGCTAAAACCACAGCAAATTGAAGGCATTAGGGAAACCATAACAGGTCTTTTGGAAGCAAAAATTTTGAAAAAACTACCATACTCACAATGGAATACACCCATCCTACCAGTCCCAAAAGCAGAAGGGAAAGGATGGCGAATGGTACATGACTTGCGAAGAATCAATAATGCCACAACCACACTCGGTTTGCCCGTACCTGACCCGTATGTAGCAATACGAGCTATACAACCTGAACACAAGTACTTTACTGTGATCGATTTGGCAAATGCCTTTTTCTGCCTTCCATTAGCCGAAGAATGCCAACCATGGTTTGCTTTCACTTTTGAGGGAACCAAATACACATACACACGGCTGCCTCAAGGGTTCAAAGACAGTCCGGGTCTGTTTAACACAGCATTGCGTCAGATACTGCAGAGTATCAAGTTACCAAAGGGATCCACATTGATCCAATACGTAGACGATTTGTTGATAAGTTCTGAAACACCCGAGGAAAATTTAGAAGCTGCCCAAGCAATTCTCAAAACTTTGGCCACAGCAGGCTTTAAAGTAAAAAGGGACAAGTGCCAAATTGCACGCAAGCGCGTTATTTTCCTAGGGAGAATAATCACACAAGCAGGGACAACCCTGACCGAGACACATAGGCAAAGTATTCTGGCATATAAACAACCAAACACAGTACAGGAAATGTTGGCCTTTCTAGGCCTGTGCGGATACAGTCGAACGTATGTTGAAGATTACGTTGGCCTCACACAACCCTTGCGAGAATTGATTAACAAAGCAGGATGTCGAAGTCTGCGAGGCATTTTGGAATGGACAGAGAATGCCTCTAAGGCATTTTCCAGAACTAAACAGGAACTAGGGTTGGCAGCCCATTTGGCCACGCCAGACTATGACAAAACCTTTCATTTGGATGTGTCAGAAAACGAAGGTGTTGTAAATGGCATACTTTACCAAAAAGATAATTCTCAGAGAAAGATCCTGCTGTATTACAGCTGTAAATTGGATTCAGTGGAATTGGGACAACCGAACTGTACTCGTTTTCTGGCAGCACTATCCAAAACAGTTGAAAAAACTGCACACATAGTCATGTGCCACCCGTTGCAGATCAACACGGATCACGGTGTAGCATCATTAATAGCTGCAGGCGCTTTCAGTTTCTCAAACACTCGTAAAATCAAAATTTCAAAAATATTGACAGCAGCTCACATCTCATATGTGCCAGGGTCAACCACAGTTGCCAATATGACATCAGGTGTTAATTCCGGGAGTGAACCACATGACTGTGCACCACTGATTAGGAGAGCAGGTTCCTTACGAACTGGTTTACATACTGAAGCAATGACGGACACTGACTGGGAACTGTTCACGGACGGTAGTTGCCACAAAGGACCTGACGGAAATATAGAGGCCTATGCAGTTGTCAGTCTCCCCGACATGGTACATGACCAACTAATTAGTGACGATCAATCTCAATTGGTTGAGGGCCACATAATACCTCAACCGGCATCAGCACAAGTTGCTGAAATTGTGGCACTCACCAGGGCGCTACAATTAGCTAAAAACCTCAAGGTCAACATTTACACAGATTCAGCATATGCATACACGGCCGTCCACTTGGACGGACCAGCTTGGAAAAGGAGAAATTTCCTCACTGCTGCTGGAACTCCGGTTAAACATGAAGCTTATTTAAAAGAACTGTTACAAGCAGTACAGGACCCAAAGGAGGTCGCGGTCATAAAAGTCGCAGGTCACGCGTCTGGAGCACACAAGGAAGCAGTAGGCAACCGCGCTGCAGACTACTGGGTCAAACATGTGAGTGGTTACGTCACTAAACAACTGGTGACACTGCGAAGCGGAACAAAGACGGCTAAACATGACATTTCATTGGTTCTAGAAGAACCAAAGGAGGGAGAAGTACCTGAGGTACTGATAAAGCATGACACATCACACGAATGCCCGAATCTGAAAGAAACCGAGGAGAAAACACAAATCAAGCATGTACAATTAGACACAGCACAAGTACAGCATTTTGCACAGTTACAAGAGGCTGCAAGCCCCCAGGAGAAGTCTCAGTGGATTGCGTTAGGAGCAACAAAACAGATAATACCAGGAGACAAAACTGGAAGTAAAATTTAACTATGGAGATCCTCAGAAGGAAAATTAGTGGCCTCAGCAAGGTTGGCCCAATTGCTAATAGAGCAAGCCCATGGGAAAACCCACATAGGGAAAAAGATAATGTTGACGCACATACAGAAATCATGGTGGTGTCCACAGCTAAAAGAAATGATTGCAAATTATACGGCAGAATGCGCAGTCTGCAACACATTTAACAATAAAAGAACAATTCCACATCCCTTGTTGAAATTTCCGGTGCCCACAGCACCATGGAAGGAAATATGCATTGACTACACTGACATGGGAATGAACATGCGCACTCCGACAAATTACAGATATTTGTTAGTGGTAATTGACAGGTTTACTAAGTGGGTAGAAGCAATACCCACCAAAAGAGAGGACAGCCAGACAGTAGTGGATTGGCTGGTACAGGATCTTATACCCCGATATGGCGTCCCTACAGTGATCTGTTCAGACAATGGATCACATTTTAGAAACGAACACTTACAAAATGTGGAAGAATTCTATGGAATCAAACACAGATTCGGAAGCGTCTACAGACCCCAATCACAGGGTATTGTAGAAAGAGCCAACCAGACAATAAAGCGAAAATTGGCCAAAGCTATGACTGGAACCACACTGAAATGGACTGAAGCACTACCACTGGTCCTGTTTTCCATGAGACAAACCCCTGCCAAGGACACATTCCTCTCCCCACATGAGTTAATGACAGGAAGACCAATGCCAGGTCCATTAGAGGACCCCAACATAGTGCCCACTCATGAGCTTTTTCGAACTCATCTGACAGAATATATGCGGGTATTAGAACAAATGACAAGAGTCTTATCTCAGCAGGTTGCTAATGCAGGACGACCAGATTTGAAAACAGAACAAGACACAGAGCCCATTTCGGTAGGAGAGTGGGTTTACCTCAAGGTTCCAGGACGACCAGGGTGGAACCTCCCACATTGGACAGGACCGGTCCAGGTAACAGACGCAACCAACAGATCGGTAAGAGTGTTCCAAGACGGTAATACGAGCGCTCCAGTCTGGCACCATTTCGCACACTGTTCCAAAGCACCCACACCGAAAAAACCTTTAAGGGAAATTAGGGATCATCTCAAAGATGTCCACTACAGTTCTGATGAGGAGGGAAACTAAGGTGTGTTTCATAATGTCAGCGAGCTTCCTGTTTCTAGGATCAATTCGACTCCCCCGGATAAATCTGGAAATAACTAAAGTGCCCAGGTTATCTGCCTTAGTGACTACAATAATATTGATGATAACAATGGTAAGTGCAACAAAGAAAGACCCATGTGAAGCAAAAGTAATATTAAAAGTAGACAAAACAATGGACAACACATTTCAATTTGACTTATGTGATATAATAGACTGTGGAAGGAACCCCGAGGGATACAGAGGATATGATATATATATAGGAGTGTTTGGTGAAGGAGGGTATCCCACAAGGGATCCGTGGATGAGGTCATTTAGGGGAACAGGACTGGGGTGGGGACAAATGTTCTGGAGTACAGGATTGTATCAAGTAAGGGATGGGTATATTGGGAAAAAGAAGGGTGCATTCGGGGAATTACAAAAACGAATCTCCATAATAAGGGGACAGTTGACCAGCGTGACAGATCCTAGAAAAGTGAATCCAATAATACTAACAACAAGGAAAGGAATGGAAAACCCCTGGGCCATGAAAGGATATGATAGACAGAAATGTAGGGGGGCAGACTCCAAGGCACACCAGGACAAATTAACATTCTACCTATTACTAGGAGTAGAAATAACTGGAAAGGACCCATTGGGACTATTCAGAATAGATCTAGTGGAAGCAGAGACACCAGCCCCCGACAAAGGTGAAGGTTCCAAAATTACCCAAAAGCCCACAATAAAACAAAATAAGACTGAACCCCATTCAGACTCAGCAGTGGTAAAGAAATTTGATACTAATAAAATGTCATTTCAAAGAGTATTGGCTATTGAAACAGGATATACTAATAAAAATGCATGGATTGATCAAGCTGCACATTATGCACATCAAACAGGAAAAACTGACTGTATTGTATGTACTAAAGGCAGGCCCAGCCTCCTGCTTACCCCTTCCCCGTTTGAGCAATATGCAAGAAATATGACCTCCCCAGGTAAAGATATCGAGTGTTTGCTGTCAGCTATGAGTAATGAGAATCCGACCAAAAGCTGTGCAGTATGGGAACAAATAGTCCCCATAGCCCCAGGTAATGTGACCCCACCAATATTTCAAACTGATGTAATACCTCCACTAACATGTTTCAAAAACAATAACACAGGCGGTGGCAGAATGGTTCTTGGGACCCTAAAAGAGTGTGACAAAACTGTTGATCTGACAAAAAATAACACGGTAACCTCGCTCACCCAATCCAGAGCTGACGTCTGGTGGTATTGTGGAGGAAGAAGACTGTTCAATTGGCTGCCCCCACAATGGTCAGGCACATGTGCCCTGATAAGCTTAAGCGCGCAGACTCTGGTACTTTCAAATGCATTAGACATCCTAGAAGAAATCCCTGTAAAACACCAATATGGAAACAGGCGTAGGAGATCTGTATTATCATGGGGAGGAGAAAATAGTGGTATTTGGATAGACTCCATTGGACAGGCTAGAAACATACCTGATGAATATAAATTAGCAGATGAAGTCGCAGCAGGATTTGAGAGTTTCCCACTTTTCTCTGCTATCTTCCCGATAACGACCAACAAAAATGTGAATAGAATAAATTTGATCCATTACAATGTACAACGATTGGCAAATCTAACTAGAGATGCAGTAGAAGCAATACATGAACAACTGTCCCAGACCTCTTTGATGACCCTCCAAAATAGGATTGCACTAGATATGTTGTTGGCCGATAAAGGTGGAACTTGTGCAATGTTTGGAGATACTTGCTGCACAGCCATTGCCAACAATACAGCGCCGGACGGTAAGCTAACAAAAAGTCTGAACAAATTAAAGGCCCTAGCAAACGAACTAAAAGCACAATCAGGAATAAAAAACCCAGTAACAACATGGCTATCAGATACTTTTGGAAAGTGGGGCACTATGATTGGACAAATATTCATAGGCATAGCCATAGCTGTAGCTATATTTATCACTTGTGGATGTTGTTGTATACCATGCATAAGAACCCTAGTCACGAAAACAATCGAAAAAGCATTAACTAAGGAAGAGACCCCACCTCCGAAATACCAAGCAGCCCAGATTACACCCTATTTTTACGATGATGAAGTTCCCTCTGCCCCAGTAGCGGAGGAAGATGAGCCCGGAAGTGATGCACTAATGATGTTGCCAGTTTATTCCCATGAAACAGGTGAAAACATAGGAGAGGACTGGGGAATTATCCATACAGTGATGGGCTATGGGAACACCCCATGCCAACCGTGTGGGAGATACCAGATCCTCCCTACACCCCCAATTGCCCGATTGAAAATCCCCACTGTAAACATGCCCAGGGAGGAGGGTCAGGATGGCGGTGCTGGGAGTGGGCTGCCATCTATCACCCAGAAAAGCCAAACCTCTTATTGGCCCTGAGAGATGATGAGAAATTCAGTAATGCCTATTGGTTTGGAGAGTCAGCGATTGTGTTGTACGAGGAGCTTGAGGCTCGTGGGTATACTCCAGCAGATATTAACTCTGATGGCACCTTAGGACCTGAACACCAAATGATTGTGATGCCACAAATTGTAGAAATCATCACCAATGCAGGACATGCACCAACCCCTGAAGAAGAAACCCCCATGTAACTATATTGTGATAAAATGTTTAGAAAAAGCTGCCAAAGCACTATTGCCAAAATGCTAGGATTTTCTTTCCTCTTGATAGAAGGGTAAAAAGTAAAATGTATTAAAAATGAAGGAGTATCGCTTAAGATGGATATCGGACAGAGACATGTCCTCACCAGCAGCAGACTCAGTCTGGAGTTCTGTGGTTTTGCCTATGAGGTTTTCCTGGTGATTAAGTAAGAGCTCTGACATCATTGCTTACCGCTGTGCCAGTAGTATAACCCTGATAGTTAGAGTAAATAAAATTAAGAAAACTGGGTTTGCAATGTGTAACTGCTTCAGGTATGGAGTGACGATATCACCCATACAAGCTTGAATTACCGCTGTATAGTGTTGATCCCTTGGGATCAAAGGAGGGAATTGTGGGATTCTGACATTTAATCCTATAAAAATACAGGTTGTAAATAGAATATATAAACTTGTCTGTGGTAGTGGAGTTTAGAATGGGTGACCTTGGGCCTGTGTTATGAGAGTTCTGAGAGGGGGGGCTGTAGGAAGATGTCCCGTGAAACATTCCTCAGAAAAAAGGGTTTGCTACAAAAGATAAGATTCTATCCTAGCAAACCCTGTGGAAAAATACAAGCCATGAGCTGAACATGAGTAATTCTAAAGGTTTGATTGGTTTGAATTATACGCCCAGTGATGAACTAACTTTCACTTTACAGTATATAAGTAGGAGCGTGCGCGAGAGCGCGCTTCGAGTGCGCGCTACCAGAGGACCACATATGTACTAACCAATTGTATGCTTCTGTAAGACCTCTTTGAGCTGACACAATAAATACAAAGTGATTTAATCTTTCGAATTGAATTGAAGAGTATCCTTGACCTACCTCCTTGACCACGAAAAGCAATATATTGATTGCTAACACGTGTCGGGTGGCCCGGTAATGCAGCAGCGTCTGGAGGAGGCTGTTGGTGAGTGTGTACCCTTGTGCTAGGTGGGCCCTGATGGCATTTTTTATTGACTGATTCAGCCGTTCCACCCCCCCGTTTGCAGCTGGATTGTAGAACGCTGTGCGGATGTGGCAGATCCCTTTCCCCTCCAGATAGGAGGACAGTTCATGGGAGACCATTTTGGGACCATTGTCTGTCGTGATCCTCTTGGGCAGGCCCCTGTTGCTGCCAGGGGATGGCAACGGTATGGATCTCAGAGCCAGTGGTGTCTAGCAGAGTGAAACCGAGGCCGTTGAAGAGGTCGAGGCCTAGGAGGTTGGTCCCGTGGCGTGCGATATTGAACCTGAAGACTGGCAGTGTCTTCTCTCCGTATTTCACAGGTAGCTGAAGGAAGCCCACAATATCAATCTCGGAGTTGGCATAGCCACGCAGGGTGGTGGTGGGTGGCCCCAGTGGCTCGTGGGAGAAGAACTGTGCATAAGTCGCCAAGTTCAGGAGGGACACTGTGGACACGGTGTTTAGGAGGAGGGGCAGAGTGACATCACCAACCATCAATGAGCATGTTTTAAATGACACTCGTCCTGAGCTGACATTGTGGATGATTGTGGTAGGTGGCTGGGAGGCTCTAGCTGGGGCAGACCTACTGACTTTGTGGAAGTGATTCAGCATTCCGCAGTTGGAGCAGGTTTTACCATGGGCAGGACAGGTCTGAGCTCTAGAATTGTGTACAGAAGAGCCACAATTCCCACACGGCTGGTGTGGGCGGTCACGTGACTGAGAGGCTAGTAGTACGCTCTCCCTGCTGCTGTCTGCACTCACGTGGAGGAGGGGCGCCTGTGAGATGAGCGCGCCCGCTGCCTTGTCCAGTGCTAGCGAGTTGGAAGAGGCAGACAAAGTAGCTGCACATTCGAGAGCAGATTCAACCTGGACTGCTAGGTTTAAAGCTGCTGCTAATGTCAACTCATCGTTTTCCATCAACAGACTTTCCCTAATCTTGTCACAGTTCGTGTGCAATATAAGCAGCAGCGCACGTTTTCTCTCCGCGGAAACTTTCTCCAGGCCGGCAGCTAGGATATAAGTTTCGAACGAGGAAATCCAGCGGGGCCAAGGCATCAGTGGCTTTCTCGGCAGGGCTAGGAAGGGAGAGGGTGGAGGTATGTGTAGAGGCCTGTAAAATATATATATATGCATATTTTCTAAAGGGAAGGAAATAATACATTTACCATGATCCTTTATTTCTTTTGTGAATTGCAATATCCTGTTTACTTAAGCCAATGTAATTTCAGTTTTATGGCGTGATGTGTTCTAAGCCAATCAGAGATGACTTTGAGAGTGGGGAGATAAGGAGGAGGTGGTTTTGAGAACGAAAAAAGAGGAGTGTTAGAAAAAACGTGTCCAGGCATGCCAGGGGAAGAGTTCTGCGTAAGATGTCTGTCGGAAGCAGTTAAGTTTATTGTCGAGTATAAATAATATTTGGTAGACTAAAATACTCCAAAGTATTGGCCCAAGTATTATCCAAGAGCTTCAAGTCCTGTGCACATCGCAGAGTTGAGCAAATAGTCTTTTTCCAGTTCGCCGTGTATTTACAGTACAGTCAGGTAGCCACGTGTTGTTATTTTCTTGCTTTGTAAAAGTGTAAAGTCTTAAATTATTAACCGGGGACGTTTGGTAGAATTGTCGGGAGGACAGTCCTTTACAAACACCTGCCGTAGCTGTTACCGGAGAAGAGGAGATTCGCCGTAGCTCGCTAGTTAGCGCTGCTGGGAGGTAGCTTCATTCATTCGCACGCTGCATCTGCGTGATCATCGCGGACATTGTTTGCTGTTCATCGACACTACTTCTGTTGCATCATCTACCGTGGATTCTTCGGGACTGTATTGCCTGGTCGCGTGAGTAAAAGAAGGCTACACACATTGCCTGTGTCAACGTGGTTTGAACGTCGGTTCATGTGCACCAACGTATGGGCCCCATCTTTTAGAAATCCAAGCGCTTGGTATAGGTCACCATTGAATTTAAATTGCTCGTGAGTGGAACTGTGTATGGGGATATTCTAATCTATACCTAATTAAACATTGCCTGATATTAGGGGGCTGTAGACCCTTGGCTAATTTGGTTAGCATACAAACACGGTTTGTTGCTGCATTCGTTTTGTTTTCTGTTTCTGTTAGAATTTATGCATGTGACTTTTTCACATATGCTACTCAATATATATGGTAAGGTAATGTATTAAGGTACGTTTACTTTTCTACTATTGTATCCTGATACTGAGTTTAGAACAGCAAGATTGTATTTATTATTGGTCATATGCAACTGTGATAACAAAAAGGGGATTTCGTGTTTGTGAATTTAAATAATTGTCAATTGACCAGCAAAGGAAAAGACATAATCAACACATGCTATAGAGAATAAATATATTTTGTTATTCCTTTATTACTGTTGTCCTGAACATTTTATTTCGAATGTTTATCCTTTACATTTAAGCCTGCATTGATAGCGCCATCTACTGGTAAATAGTTTAGTCAGCCAGCTCAACATCAACCGCTGCAAACTTAGGATCCTGTTAAAAATAAAATTTAAATAGTAGCCCAACTGAACATCGAGTACAGAAGTAAGCATATCCTAGGCACTGTTTTACTTGACTCTGTTGGTCAGAGTCCATAGCTGTCAGAAAGGGGTTACATTTTGGAGGCACCGCTGGGATTTTTTTGTTTTCGTCTGTTTACCAGGCAGGCCAAATTTTTTTGTTTATTCTTTTTTTTCTCCCATTAGTCAGTAACTGTTAACTCCTGTTGCAATTATTGAGTTAAGTTTATTTGTACTGTGCGATAGCATTAGTTGCTTACTTAAGACAATATGGATTTATCTCAGGTTGGTGAATGGAGCCGTCAGCAGAATGTTAGCCTTTCTCGTGCCATATTACTGAGTAATGTGCCCATAGATATTAGGGAGGAGACCGTGGCTAAGGTCTTGGACACAGTGAAAATCTTTGGTCGGCCCAAGGTTTGTGGTCGCCGTGGGGACTCCACTGGCACACAGTTGTTCTTTTTAGTGGAGACTAGCATTGATATAATCCCTGATACTATACCTCCAGAAGTAGGTATTGAAGGAGAAGCTGGGCCCTGGGTTGTCCATGTGGTTAGAAGCATTGTACCCTCAAATGCTGTTCCTGAGGAGGATGCGTTCCACACCAAGCTGCGGTTACTACTACAGCAGGAAGGTAAATCTATGGAGGATTTTATGGCTATTGTATCAGAAAGCCAGTCTCCCAAAGCGGATGTTAACATGGAGTTAGTGAATGCTATTGGCAAACTAGTGGACAAGTGCAATCAAGTGTCTGCAGATGGGCCTAGCTATAGGAAGCTGAGATTATTCTCAGGATTGAAACCTGTACCCTCAGGTGAGGAAGAATACGATGCCTGGATGGAGCAGGCTACTCAAATGATCAGTGAGTGGCAATGCACCGACGCCGCCAAGAGACAGCGTATAGTGGAGAGTTTAAAAGGGCCTGCTGCGGACATTGTCCGATTTTTGAAGGTTAGCAGTCCCACTGCCACAGCCACCGATTACTTATCTGCTCTTGACACCGCTTATGGCACCACAGAGAGTGGAGCAGACCTTTTGGCCAAGTTCAGACACACCTACCAGAATGAAGGAGAAAATCTCTCCGCTTTCCTGTATCGTCTTGATAAACTTCTCCATCGCGCTCTTCTAAAGGGAGGAATTAAAGCTGAAGACATGAATCGAGCACGGATGGAACAGCTCGTCAAGGGTGCACTCACTAAGGACATGGTTGCACTGCGCGTACGGCTGAGCCACAGCCTGGAGAATCCCCCCTCTTTCTCCCAGCTGATGCATGATGTAAGAGAGGAAGAAAATTGGATCAGCGCCAGAGAAGGTGTGAAAACTGCTGCCACCGTCGCCGCTGCTACTGTACCGCAGACCTCCGTCACGTCTGAGCTGAACAGTCTGAAAAATGAGGTGAAGGAATTGTCTTCTCAGGTGACCAGACTGTTGAGCGTCGTTCCAGTGACTCCTACCCCTGAACGTTCTACGCCAAGGACTGGGTCCGCAAAGCAAGCGCCAGAAGCTGCTGCTCAGGATGCGTCGTCCAGAGTGAGAAAGTACAGACCTCTGCCGCCAGGAATCTTCTGCTACAAGTGTGGGGAAGACGGGCATACCAGAAGGGAGTGCAAGGAACCTGATGATCTGAGGAAAGTGAATCAGAAGCTAATTAAAGCGAGCAGGCAGCAGGGAAAACGCCCCCGGAGCCCAGTAAAGGAACGGTGCTTGGCTCCGTGTGAGATTCGTTCCACCCAATGTTCACCCCCGGTGAAGGAAGGCCCACAACAGTTACCTGCAGGTTTAGTAGGGCCCACCTCTGTTGTACCTGTGCAGATAGAAGGGATTTATGCAAGAGTTTTGCTTGATAGTGGTTCACAGGTAACCATTTTGTATCGCAGTTTCTACAACACCTACCTGAAACACTTACCTCTCCAGCCACTCGAAAACCTGGAAATATGGGGTTTAAGCTCTCACAAATACCCATATGATGGTTACCTGTCTATCCAACTCGAATTCACTGGAGCGGTTACCGGAGTGCAGCAGGCAGTTGACACTTTGGCATTAGTGTGTCCTGACCCTGTGAAAGATAAAAACGTTGCCATGCTGGTAGGGACAAACACTCAGCTAGTGAGAAAGTTATTTGAGTCTTGTAGAGAACAGGCAGGAGAACAATTCTTAGGCACTTTGTTCATACACCCTGTCCTCCGAGAAGCTTATGAGACTATAGAGAAGACGGACATATCAACAAAAGACACCAAAAAGCATGGGACCGTGTGGTTTGTCCAGCCCAAGCCGATTTCCTTGCAACCAGGCCAAGTGTTTAAAGTCACTGGCCTCCCCAAGTTTTCCGGTGAGTTCACAGACCAGCTAGCACTTGTAGATCAGCCTAAAGACACCTTTTCCCCGGAAGAGTTGATGGTGAGGCCTGAGGTTCATCCTGCATCAGTCGTTTCCAGTAGGCGCATTACTGTGACTGTGAAGAACATGTCATCAAGAGAAGTTTTCTTGAAACGTGGAACCCCGCTAGCCCACATTTTTCCTGTAGCCCCTGTGCCCCCACAAACGGCCCAGCGTGCCACTGAAGCTGCAGTCGAGGTGACCCCTGAATCTTTTGATTTTGGAACCTCTCCTATGCCAGAGGAGGCAAAAAGGCGTCTCTGTGAGAGAATGATGGAGAGAAAAGAGGTTTTCTCTCGCCACGAGTGGGATGTCGGCTGTTCTAACAGCACAAGGCATGAAATAAGACTGAAAGATGCAAGGCCCTTCCGAGAGAGGTCACGTCGCTTGCCACCTGCGGACTTTGAGGATGTGCGCCAACACTTGCAGGATCTCCAAAACCATGGCATCATCTCAGAATCGCGAAGTCCCTACGCATCGCCAATCGTAGTCGTACGCAAGAAGTCAGGGAAGGTGCGAATGTGCGTGGACTACCGAACTCTTAACCTTCGAACAGTACCAGACCAGTACACCGTCCCAAGAATAGAAGATGCTCTTCACTCTTTGTCTGGGAGTAAATGGTTCACCGTCCTCGATCTGAGGAGCGGGTACTATCAGATACCCATGAGCGAGTCAGACAAAGAAAAGACCGCTTTTATTTGTCCATTGGGCTTTTATCAATTCGAGCGCATGCCCCAAGGCATTACCGGAGCACCTGCCACTTTTCAGAGAGTCATGGAACGTACAGTCGGTGACATGAACTTTCTGGAGGTGTTAGTGTATCTGGATGACTTGATTGTGTTTGGACGGACCCTTGAAGAACATGAAGAGCGGCTGCTCAAAGTTCTTGACCGGTTGAACGAAGAAGGTTTGAAACTATCGCTTGACAAGTGTCAGTTTGGCAGGACTTCTGTCACCTACGTTGGACATGTTGTGTCGCAGGACGGGATAGCGACAGACCCATCCAAGATTGAGGCAGTCATCTCTTGGCCAAGGCCCCAAACTGTGACGGCACTCAGATCCTTCCTGGGATTCTGTGGTTACTATCGCCGCTTTGTCAAGGATTTCTCAAAGCTCTGCCGTCCTCTCAATGAACTTCTTAAAGGATATCCGCCCTGCTCCCGCTCCAAGGGGTGTCAGACTGCAAATCCACCCGACAAGACCTACTTCAAGCCTTCTGAGCACTTTGGTTCTCGATGGAGTGAGCATTGTGAACATGCTTTTCAGGAGCTCAAGACCAGGCTTACCAAGGCACCCGTGTTGGCGTTTGCAGACCCACAGAAGCCTTATGTTTTGCATGTGGATGCTAGCCAGGACGGACTAGGTGGTGTTCTGTACCAAGAACATGGGGATGGTCTACGCCCAGTTGCATTCATCAGCAGAAGCCTCTCGCCATCTGAGAAAAACTATCCAGCACACAAACTGGAGTTTTTAGCGCTCAAATGGGCTATTGTGGATAAACTCCATGACTACCTCTACGGAGCTACCCTACAAGTCAGGACCGATAACAATCCACTGACTTATATTTTGACGTCAGCTAAAATGGATGCCACTGGTCATCGTTGGCTCTCAGCATTGTCTACCTACACTTTCAGTCTAAAGTATAGACCAGGTCGACAGAACATTGACGCAGACTCGTTGTCCCGACGTCCGCATGACAGCATGTCACCAGATGAGGAATGGCAAGAAATTCCAGTTCCTGGAGTAAGAGCTCTCTGTCAGACCGTGTCAAGTGGCAGACGAGTGGGACACTCTTATCCATGTGTGGTCGAGCAAATAGGAGCTCATGTATCTGCCGTTCCCAAGGCTTTTTGTCATACTGCTGCAATAGTAGCTGATCAGGTGCCCACTTTCAGCCCAGATGAGCTTCAGGCTGCTCAGAAAAGTGACCCGTGTATAGGAGAAGTATGGCTAGCTGTCAGTCAGAAGGCTCCCGCAAGTTACATACAGATAGAGCATCCAGATCTTACCCTCCTAAAAAGAGAATGGGAGAAACTGTCAATCGAGCAGGGTCTGCTATACAGAACAGTTAGGCAGTCAGATCAGCGCTTACGACGACAGCTTGTGCTTCCCAAGCAGTTTCACAGCATTATTCTGAAGTCACTACATGATAGCAATGGCCACCTAGGGTTTGATAAGACATATGCACTAGTTTGTGACAGATTTTTCTGGCCCCGCATGAAGCTAGATGTAGAGACATACTGTAAGACATGTGAACGCTGTATTAAGAGAAAGACTCTGCCCCAGAGGGCAGCACCACTTTCACATATCCACAGTTCCGGACCCATGGATCTCGTATGCATTGATTTCCTTTCCATCGAGCCAGATTCCCGCAATGTGTGCAACGTGTTGGTAATAACTGACCACTTCACACGTTATGCGCAGGCATATCCAACCAGGGATCAGAAAGCCGTAACGGTTGCCAGAACTCTATGGGAGAAATACTTCATTCATTATGGCCTACCAACACGCATACATTCAGATCAGGGTAGGGACTTTGAAAGTCAGTTGGTGAAAGAGTTGTTGACCATGTTGGGCGTGAGGAAATCAAGAACTTCCCCTTACCACCCACAAGGTGATCCTCAACCTGAGAGGTTCAATAGGACACTTTTAAACATGCTAGGAACTCTTGAGCCCAGACAAAAGTCCAAATGGAGTCAGCACATTGCACATCTTGTACATGCGTACAATTGTACTCCAAATGAGGCTACCGGGTATTCACCGTACTTCCTCATGTTCGGAAGGGAAGCCAGACTACCCGTAGATGTTTGTTTTGGTGTGTCGGCAGATGGAAAATCGACAACTTCCCACTTGAAGTATGTATCTCAGATGAAGAAAGAACTGCAAGCAGCCTATCAGTTGGCTCAATCCACTTCCGCTAAAATGAACCAAGGTAACAAAGAGAGATATGACCAGAAAGTGCGTTACCATTCCTTAAATCCTGGGGATAGAGTCCTCATTCGAAACCTCGGCTTGAAAGGGAAACAAAAGCTTGCTGATCGCTGGAGTGCAAGTCCTTATATAGTTGAGAGTCAAATGTCTGATCTTCCTGTCTATCGTCTTAAGCCGGTGGATGGTTCGGGACCCGCTAGGGTCATGCACCGCAATCATATCCTGCCCTTGGGACAAGAAGTCAGATTGAGTACTGAGGCTGATCCCAAGCCTGCTCTTTCTCCAAGAGCCTTCAGGCGCAGAAGGGCAAAGGAGAGGAATCGAACTCCTGAGGTTCACAAAGATGACTCCACCGCTGAATTGACCCTGAGAGACCAATGTTCTTCAGACTCAGGGTCTGAATATGGAAACTATCCAGAAGACTTGATCAGTGACACTCCTGAGGAAATCTGTGAACAACCGGAACAAGATGTTACACCTACAACTGCTACGGAAGTACCAGAAGTCTCCGCCAGTTCAGAATCTCCAGAAGATCTACATGCTCTAACAGAAGAGAGTGCTGAGATAGTAGACAGGGAAGTAGAACAGGAATGTCCTGTTGAGAGTACTTGCACTACAGACGAATCTAATATAGTGCATCCAGAGCCAGAAATACGGAAATCAGACAGGGAGAGACACCCAGTAGAACGTTTATCTTATGCAAAGCTGGGAGAGCAATGTGCAAAGTCTGTAGGGGTGAGACATACTAGTGTTCACTCAGTGATGGCACAAACAATGCATTCCCCTGAACACTACAATAGTTGTCAGACCTGGTGGTGTAATTCTTTTGTTCAATGCATGTCATGTATGAATAAGGTATCATTCTTTCCACCTACTATTATACCAGTCATCACTATATGAGTGTCCAATTAAGGTACATGGGGTAATAGGTTAACTTGGTCCTATGTCATGTAGCCCAGCATGGGGGCACGCTGGATATTTGGTGGGGGGAGTATGTAGAGGCCTGTAAAATATATATATATGCATATTTTCTAAAGGGAAGGAAATAATACATTTACCATGATCCTTTATTTCTTTTGTGAATTGCAATATCCTGTTTACTTAAGCCAATGTAATTTCAGTTTTATGGCGTGATGTGTTCTAAGCCAATCAGAGATGACTTTGAGAGTGGGGAGATAAGGAGGAGGTGGTTTTGAGAACGAAAAAAGAGGAGTGTTAGAAAAAACGTGTCCAGGCATGCCAGGGGAAGAGTTCTGCGTAAGATGTCTGTCGGAAGCAGTTAAGTTTATTGTCGAGTATAAATAATATTTGGTAGACTAAAATACTCCAAAGTATTGGCCCAAGTATTATCCAAGAGCTTCAAGTCCTGTGCACATCGCAGAGTTGAGCAAATAGTCTTTTTCCAGTTCGCCGTGTATTTACAGTACAGTCAGGTAGCCACGTGTTGTTATTTTCTTGCTTTGTAAAAGTGTAAAGTCTTAAATTATTAACCGGGGACGTTTGGTAGAATTGTCGGGAGGACAGTCCTTTACAAACACCTGCCGTAGCTGTTACCGGAGAAGAGGAGATTCGCCGTAGCTCGCTAGTTAGCGCTGCTGGGAGGTAGCTTCATTCATTCGCACGCTGCATCTGCGTGATCATCGCGGACATTGTTTGCTGTTCATCGACACTACTTCTGTTGCATCATCTACCGTGGATTCTTCGGGACTGTATTGCCTGGTCGCGTGAGTAAAAGAAGGCTACACACATTGCCTGTGTCAACGTGGTTTGAACGTCGGTTCATGTGCACCAACGTATGGGCCCCATCTTTTAGAAATCCAAGCGCTTGGTATAGGTCACCATTGAATTTAAATTGCTCGTGAGTGGAACTGTGTATGGGGATATTCTAATCTATACCTAATTAAACATTGCCTGATATTAGGGGGCTGTAGACCCTTGGCTAATTTGGTTAGCATACAAACACGGTTTGTTGCTGCATTCGTTTTGTTTTCTGTTTCTGTTAGAATTTATGCATGTGACTTTTTCACATATGCTACTCAATATATATGGTAAGGTAATGTATTAAGGTACGTTTACTTTTCTACTATTGTATCCTGATACTGAGTTTAGAACAGCAAGATTGTATTTATTATTGGTCATATGCAACTGTGATAACAAAAAGGGGATTTCGTGTTTGTGAATTTAAATAATTGTCAATTGACCAGCAAAGGAAAAGACATAATCAACACATGCTATAGAGAATAAATATATTTTGTTATTCCTTTATTACTGTTGTCCTGAACATTTTATTTCGAATGTTTATCCTTTACATTTAAGCCTGCATTGATAGCGCCATCTACTGGTAAATAGTTTAGTCAGCCAGCTCAACATCAACCGCTGCAAACTTAGGATCCTGTTAAAAATAAAATTTAAATAGTAGCCCAACTGAACATCGAGTACAGAAGTAAGCATATCCTAGGCACTGTTTTACTTGACTCTGTTGGTCAGAGTCCATAGCTGTCAGAAAGGGGTTACATATGGAACAATCAGCCATTCTCGTCGCCAATGTTATGTAGGATTTCTAAGAATAATGGAGACTGAGGTCGGAGCTAACGTTGGAGCCTACTCCATTTAATTAACAACAACAACACGCCACGAAAGCAGATCCGGTCATGTCAACAGAACATTGCGCATGAATAACATTGCACTGACGCAGCAGTGCCAGATGTAACAGGTAGCACATTATTTAACATGGTGCATATGAGACAATCCCTTAGCCTCACTGACCCATTATTTTAGATTAAGCATTTTACAGAAAATTTGATTATCAGATAATTTTGTGTGTCTACATGAGACTTAGTCTAAGTGTGTGAAAGATTCAAGACTCAAAGATTCTCAAGGCTGGTGGGAACCCTGGTGTACTGTAATAAAAAAAGCAAGCTTTGATCTTTGAAACAATTACCCAACAACTAACAATGTCTCTGGGAGTGAAAAAAAACTTACATCAGTGTCCAACTTGATAGCCTTCTTGGGCTTTTAAAAGTATGCCATCAGGAGCAGAAGGATACATGCAGCCTTGTCTGAAGTCTGTGGATCAAAATTAGCCAAGACGTCCTCGATCTCTGGATGACGGTTGAGTTCCTGGCAGAACCTTATAACTGTACTGCCTCTGTACTCCAGGACCTCTCGCAACTTACTGAGGATGGGGACATCTGTCAAAAGATTAAAGAAAAGGCCTCTTTGTGAAAAAAGAAAAGGTCATTCCTCCTTAACCTCTGCAATGGCTGGTGCAGGCACACTGTTAAGGTACCGGCACAGCGGCGCTGGATGATGTACTGTAGGGCTTCTCTATCAGAGGTTCAGCTCTCTCTGCACCACCCATTCTTTCCTCGGAATAGATGTTAAGTATTTGCCTTTTGATGTCATCTAATGTTGCCTCGGTTTCTCCAGTGGGAGCTTCTGCAGGACACCACCTCACACATCCATATTGATCCACAGGGCCTCTTTCCATGCCTCTAGCCTCCTCTCCCACCTCAGTGTGGGGTCTTCTCTTTCTGCGTCACCGTGCAAGAGTGTTTTTTCTATTTTTAAATTCCACTTTATTCCATTTTATATGTTTTTATTTTCTGAAGAAGAAAGTGACAGCCATCTCCAATGATGTCTCCTTTTTTCCCCATATCCGTGAAACCTTTAGGATACTGTCTTACAATGCCCTGAACAATGCTGTGACACATTGCTCTGGTTGGGTTAAGATCATGCTCAGGCATTTGATCTACCACTGTCTTCACTATATCTTTTCTGTCCCCTGGTGATGGTCTCGTTTCATTTGCCACTGCTTTTTGAATTGCTGCTGGCATCCTATCCCAATTGACCTGGAAGTCTGCATGCCATAGCCTGCCAAGCAGTGGGGATGAACACAAACTCCACTTTTTTTAGTTAGAGGGTGCATATTTTGACTGTCTTGGGCGTAACATGCAACAAACCAATCAGAGTGTTATTTCCCATTCCCTTTAAAAGCTACCTGCATTTGCAACGCAATGCCTCAGGAGGGGCGGAGCCCAAGTGCCCTGTATTGGCAGCCGCCACTGCTTATTTCACAATTTAATCTTTATATTTTGTTTGTGGTGGTTTTAGCACAACCGCTTTTTGCTGCTTCAAGATAGCAATATGCCAAAAATTATCCTGGCCACACCAACACCAACCCACCCAGTTCACTTACTAGGTTATTTGGTTTTGGTTAAGTGACTGCTGGGCGATAAAATGACCACCACGTCAGACTAAAACTAGCAAAGAGGTTTCGGTTAGCGCTAACAATATAAACAATATAAACATGAATATGTTTCTTTTTTTTTTTTTTTTCCAGGTCAATGATTTTCCACAGAAATAATCAGATGAAAAATAAAATTCTAAAAACCATCACATTTGAACTTCAGTGTTATCTACAATGCCCTCCACTATTATTGACACCCCTGGTAAAGATGAGTAAAAAGGGTTATAAAAAATTCAAGGTTTGCTGAATTAGCTTAATCTCACACTGAAAAAATTAGAAAAATCCAACATTTACTTGAAGTAAATTTATTATGAGAAAAATAAATAATTATCTTTAACAAAACCATGTGTGCCACAGTTATTGGCACCCCTGCATTTATATATAGAATAAAGTAATAATTTTTAATTGCATGCCATGACTTCCTGATGTCTGTGACCAAACAACATCAAAAGACTCTTGATATCTTATTTTCTGGTACTCTTACAAGCAATACTATAACGTCTCTGCATTTGAATGGATCTCTATGGGAATTGGTGGTGGACTAGATTAAGCTGTAAATTACACTGGAACAGTATGGAACACATGGTTGGTAAAATGCCTGTAAGTCAAACAATACCTGAGGTATCAAACAATCACTCTGCTGCCAGATATGCAGTAGATATGGATGGATCACTTTAAGGGTTGTTTTGTTTAAATGTTTTATAACCATTTTTTTTCATCTTTACCAGGGGTGCTAATAATAGTGGAGGGCACTGTTTGTGTTCAACTTGCCTATGGCACAGTGTCAAAACATACATTTACCTTCATTTTCGACACTGGATTGGTCTTTATTAATATTTATTAATATCCGTCTCTTGTACCAAAGTGAGGTCTTCCTTGCGTTCCACACCAAGGTCTTCTAACCCTTCCAGCAGAGAAGTAAAAGATTCACCAGAGAGGCCCGGTAAGAATGATAACACCACTTCCTTTATGTCTTGATTCATTTTCTAAAAGAGTTTGGGGCAGGAGATTCTGTTATGTTCTGAGATTCTGTCTGTCTGTTTTGTATTTTTTACTTGTTTATTTTTTATGATTATTTGTGGTTTCACTGTTCTGTGTTTTGTATTGCTGTCACTCCCTGTCTTCGTCACACTTTTCGGGAGTCTGTGGGGATTTCGGTTTTCTCTGTATTTCCTCTGTCATGCGCTTCCTTCATTACTAATTATATTTTATTGTAAATAATACTAATTAACTAACAACCACTAACATCTAGGAATTAGGGTCTACTAATCTACTAATGACTAACTTGTATATCATACTAATCTACTAACGCCATCGAATCAGGGTTTTCTACTAATCTACTAACTTACTAACGTCATCTTCTTTCCGCACTACAGCTGTCTCTCTTTCTGCCTGTTCTATCACTAATTCTTTCTTTGGTTCCTCCATTACGTCAGCTGACTCTCATTTCTGCTTTCCATTCTCTAATTGTATCCACTTGCTTAACTACCCAGTTCATGTTCAAGTCTGTGTTATGTGTGAATCCAGTCCGCGTATTACGTTCCCTTGTTATTTTATTATCTGCTCTCCTCATTGTTTTATTACATGCACCTGTCTGTCATTTGCCCTTCCCGGTTCCTCACACCGGATCCTCATTGTTTCTTGTCTCCCTCAATGTATTTATACTTTGTGCTTTCAGTCGTTGGTTGCGAGTTCCTCGCCATTGTTAGCTACATTGTTTTCGAGTCTTTTTCAGAGTATCTGTCAAAACACGATTACAGAACAAGTCACTCACGAAAGTGAGGCCACTAAATGAGTCTCAGTAGCAAAATAATAAACAACCCACGAACACGGGTGTGGCTCGTGGACATGAGCAGAAAGGTAAGAGAAGAGAGACTCCCAAACAGAAATACACGAGCATAAGCTTGAAAAGGAGAAAACAAAAAATCACCTTCGGAACGACTATAACGCCCAATAAGAGGTGAAAAATACTTACTTACTCTCTTCTACTCTCTGCTATATTGAGAGTGAAACAAAAATAACGAAAGGGACTAATCCCTAAAGAGCTTCAAGGGCAGCTAAAGCCAATCTAGTAGAGAAAATATAGAGCAGCTATTTTCTAATCAACCCTACATGAAGGCATGAAATGACAAAGAAGCGCCAGGAAGCGGAAGTGAGGAGCTTATATACCTAGCAGGTAATCAGACAGGGGAAACTAATGATAAGCAGGGAGAAGCAAAACCCCGAACCGGAATTTGGGAAAAAATCAGATAGACTGCTAACTGGAAAGAAAGGACGAGAACCGTAGTGAAACAGAAAAAAATAGCAAGGGACCATGACAGTGCCACTATTTTCTCATGTTAATGAATGTAGATGTATCTGTTTTACACCCTGTGTATGCATTAAATTTATCTAACCAGCCTGCTCCACTAGCCATGTCTGTCCTGCCTGCTTCCGTCACCTGCCTGCTCAAACTATCTCTGAAAAAGAATGGTGGAGAAAAATTAGTGCTATGTTGTACACTTAGTAAGCTGGAAGAGGATAGTAGTCAAGCAAATCATCTTACCTGACACAAACATAATCCTTTTGGGCTTCTCCTAATTCACAATAGACACATATGTCTTGCAACTTCACAAAGGTATGTTTCTCTGTCACAAAGTACACAGAATCACAGAGAATAATGACCAAGTGAAGCTTCCCAACATAAAGTTCTTAATCACTATTCCCAAACAAAATAAACATCCCCTTTCTGTACGGTGTGCCTTTCACTGTGAATTTGTTACAAGCCACTGCAGTCTGTGACTCAAAATTATAACTGCCCACAGATACCCTGATCCTGTCATTATAATCATCCATGTAAAACTCTGTACCCTTTTGTACTTGTACAACTGGTGGGAAGAGGTTGCCTGCACTTAAGTAGGTTTAGGAAAAATCTTTATTTCGCAAGTTACCCCTTATGAGGGCCCCTTGGGAAAGAAAAGTTTGCACTGGACATTCAGTGTACTGCATGCTTTAAGTAGGAAGAATTTGGTCCCTCTTGTGTTGAAGTTTTTACCAGCGTTTGTTTAATCCTCCTGCGAATATGGTGTTAAATTTTCTAATCCAATGTCTTTCTGTCCTACGTCTGTCCTCCTTTGTCCAGTTAATGTTTGAATGCAGGCCTAATATTTCTACTGCTTCAAGTCCATGGTGTAGGAAATGAGCCACTATGTGTGTATCTGTTTTTCTATGATTTTTTATGTTATATATGTGTTGTGCTAATCTGGTCTTAATTGTATTTCCTGTCTCTCCTACATATTTTATGTCACAGTGTTTGCACTTTATGACATACAGGTGCAGCTCAAAAAATTAGAATATTGTGAAAAAGTTCAATATTTTTTGTCACTCATGTCAGAAAGTGAAACTCATATATTATATAGATTCATTACACATAGAGTGAAATATTTCAAGCCTTTATTTCTTGTAATTTTGATGATTATGGCTTACAGCTAATGAAAACCCAAATTCTGTGTCTCAGAAAATTAGAATATTACATAAGATCAATAAAAAAGGATATTTTAAACAGAAATGTCAGCCTTCTGAAAAGTATGTTCATTTCTATGCACTCAATACTTGGTTGGGGCTCCTTTTGCATGAATTACTGCATCAATGCGGCGTGGCATGGAGGCGATCAGCCTGCGGCACTGCTGAGGTGTAATGGAAGCCCAGGTTGCTTTGATAGCGGCCTTCAGGTCGTCTGCATTGTTGGGTCTGGTGTCTCATCTTCCTCTTGACAAGGCGAGGTCAGGCGAGTTTGCTAGCCAATCAAGCACAGTAATACCATAGTCATTGAACCAGCTTTTGGTACTTTTGGCAGTGTGGGCAGGTGCCAAGTCCTGCTGGAAAATGAAATCAGCATCTCCATAAAGCTTGTCAGCAGAAGGAAGCATGAAGTGCTCTAAAATTTCCTGGTAGATGGCTGCGTTGACTGTGGACTTCAGAAAACACAGTGGACTAACAAAATGACATGGCACCCCAAATCATCACTGACTGTGGAAACTTCACACTGGACTTCAAGCAACATTAATTCTGTGCCTCTCCACTCTTCCTCCAGACTCTGGGACCTTGATTTCCAAATGAAATGCAAAATTTACTTTAATCTGAAAAGAGGACTTTGGACCACTGAGCAACAGTCCAGTTCTTTTTCTCATTAGCCCAGGTAAGACGCTTCTGACGTTGTCTCTGGTTCAGGAGTGGCTTGACACGAGGAATGCGACATTTGTAGCCCATGTCCTGGATTCATCTGTGTGTGGTGGCTCTTGATGCACTGACTCCAGCCTCAGTCCACTCCTTGTGAAGCTCCCCCAAATACTTGAATGGATTTTGCTTGACAATCCTCTCAAGGCTGCGGTTATCCCTGTTGCTTGTCCACCTTTTCCTACCACACTTTTTCCTTCCACTCAACTTTCTATGAATATGCTTGGATACAGCACTATGTGAACAACCAGCTTCTTTAGCAATGACCTTTTGTGTCTTACCCTCCTTGTGGAGGGTGTCAATGACTGTCTTCTAGACATCTGTCAATTCAGCAGTCTTCCTCATGATTGTGTAGCCTACTGAACCAGACTGAGAGACCATTTAAAGGCTCAGGAAACCTTTGCAGGTGTTTTGAGTTAATTAGCTGATTAGAGTGTGACACCATGAGTTTCCAATATTGAACTTTTTCACAATATTCTAATTTTCTGAGACACTGAATTTGGGTTTTCATTAGCTGTAAGCCATAATCATCAAAATTACAAGAAATAAAGGCTTGAAATATTTCACTCTATGTGTCATGAATCTATATAATATATGAGTTTCACTTTCTGAAATGAGCTTTGAGCTGCACCTGTATATGCAGTTATATGTGTTAGCTGTGAGTGTTTGTTTAATAAGGTATGTTGTGTTTGTAGTGTTGTTTTTCACTGTAGTGGCCTGTTTGTAAAATATCGGGCTTTGTGTGGGTAAAATGTTAGTTTACTACTTACCAGATGATTCTTAAGGTTTTTTTTTTTTTTTTTAACACGAATGTGGAGACACGAATGGACAACAGGGTACACTGCCTATATTTTGCATCATAGACCTTTAGTCGTTCTGCATATCATCCTAAGATTTTGCACACTTGCTGAGTTTGTGAGCCAGGAAATGTATATATTTACCCGTTTCACTTATGTAGCTCTGTATTTTCCCAAAGTTTCTTTGCACTTTATTTTGACTTAAATTATGAAAATAAACAAATCTAAGCTTGTATTGTAAATAGTACACCTGTCTTGCTTAATTTAAGCCATTTACCAACTTTATATGATGTTCACACCTGGAGTTATAAAGCCTTAAACAGCCCTTTAGCCAACCATGTGTTCTATACTGTTCCAGTGTCATTTACAGCTAAATCTAGTCTCACCCCCCAATTCCCATAGAGATCCATTCAAATGCAGAGCTATTATAGTATCGCTTGTAAGAGTACCAGAAAATAAGATATCAAGAGTCTTTTGATGTTGTTGGGTCACAGACATCAGGAAGTCATGGCATGCAAAGGATATGCGACCAAATATTACAAATATTACAAGTATTAAATACATTTAATTTAGCGTGTTCAATACTTTTTTCCTGTGTCATTCCACTTTATTGCACATAACTTTTTTTAAAGATTGGAATGTTACAATTTCTTTAGCTGTGTAGTTTTATTGAGTTAATACCAATGTCTGGTCAAAATCTCATGTGAATAGCTACATTGGAAATATGTTTGATAAGAAAATTGATGACGTGTCCAATATTTATTTCCCCCATTGTATGTACTAAAGATTCTATAATTTCTAAACAGTTCATCCGACAGGGATGAAAATACTAGGGGTGAGTCAGAATATTCGACTTTTGTGTAGGTAGTTTTCACTCAAAAAATCTAAAATTCATATTTTATTTCTTGTGAAACGTATTTTGGGGATGAATAAATACCTACAATTCATATTTCTTATGTCATATTTCATAAATAAATATAAAAATAAAGGTTTGCACACTAGACTGTATAGACCACAGGTGCTGGCAGCAAGCAAAATCTAAGTGTGAAAAACTCCGTTGGTGTGTCCCAATGTTCTTCACTCCCCACCTCCCTTCCTCCACTCCCCCACTACCACTCCTCTCCTACCCGGAAGTATGCAAAACTGTCTGAACGTTTTGAGTACAAGTATTTGCAGGCACAGTATACAATGTACCTGACATTGCAGTTTGCGTTGAGACATTCATTAATATGTAACCATTAATACGTAATTAAGATGTAATCAGCAACATTACATTAAAACACAAAGATCCGTTTCTGGAGCACGGAGGAGAGGTGGTAGTGGAGGAAAGGAGGGTGCATGTTTTGAGTATTGGGACGCACCCACAGGGTAGCGGAGTTTATTGTTTCATAAATAAATACAAATCACTGAACAGAACCATTATGCACTTAAATTCATGGTTCCGTTGAACTATTATTAGTGAGAAACACCTAGAGACTACTTCTCGCTGGTGACGCATTAGCTTTTCCTAGCTAGCCACTAAGCCAGCAAAAATGTCTGTGTCGAAAAAAGCTAGAAAAATCTCAGCGTGGGAACAATTTAAAACAATCGGGGACAATCAAGTGCAGTGCAATATTTGTGATATCAAATTGTCCTACCACCAGTGGCGCCCCCAGAATTTTTTTATTGGGGTGGCCAGATGGGGCCACCAAAAATCTTGGGGTGGCACACCAAAACCAAAAGCCATAACTGAATTTCAGGAATTCTATTATGTTGTTGTTGTATATAGGCTAGTTGAAAACTACGTCAATATGAGAGTTAAGGAATCGCATACTGATATACTTTGGTTTCTTATTTTACAGTTAATGTTACTAATTATCTGATGTGCACAGACTAATTAACATTTTGAGTTCCACAACAATCCTGTTTTAATGTGTTATGTATCTATATATACATAGGCGATTCATTGTTCTTCAAATAGGCTAGTAGTTGTCCTTTTCCTTAAAAAGACAAATATACAGCTTTAATTTGAAAGAGTAGCTACATTGATTGTAAGGAACAAAACATTTACTGGGAACAAGCCTACTAGGCACCACAGATGCCTCCAATTTTTTTCAATACAGCTGTATTTGGCTGTTGCTGTATATTTTTGTAAACGAAAATATTATATATGTCCAAAAATGAAAAACAAAACAAAAAAGCATAATCATGGACAACAATATACATTTTATTATAGCCTACTCACAACCTACTCATATCCCTGCTTTATTAGGCTACATTCTTCTCAGCCCGTTTCGTCCACAGTTATCATAGGCTAGGCTATGTGTAGCCTACGGTTTTTATTTAGTTTTTTAAAAGTTTTTCCGCGTTGTTATGGTTTTGCAAGCTTCATGCTATGATGGCTATGATGCAGCTTTGGCAAAAACTGATATGCAGTAACAGCACAGCCTTTTATTTTTTTAATTTTTTTTTTCAAAGAGGGAATTTCCCGATATAATTGCTGACTTGTGGCGAAAGTGCCACCGTGGTGATTTACTTTAACATCTGTCCGAGAATGTAAACAAGTCGTCCATTTTCACTGTAAGAAGAACTTTTATGACAACGTTACCTCTATTTCACTAGCTTAGCCTACTTGAACAGTTACAACCTGAATGAGAAGAGTAGCCTACCCACTGAAAGCTGATTACTTTTTCTTTGTCTCACTGTTTGTTTGGAATCTACACGCATACAACGATGAAAAATTTTCGTTCTTTGGATGCCCACAACTTTTTTGTTAGTGGATGATAATATTTTGCACTTGCAAATATAATACTGTTATAATGTTATAGCATTCCGATTTATTCACATTCCACTACAAAGAATTTGCATATGGTCAAAATGTTTTAGCGTTTCTTACAGCAATATTAGTTAGCCATAAATTGACAATTGGATAACTTATTTGACTTAGGCTACCTGTGAAACAATGCCTGCAGCACACATAAGCATGTGAAATTTCAGGGTCCCACATTTTTTCCTTTCTTCCCACTGACGCCTCACGTCTTATTGCTCAGATCCACTTTTCTCATCTTATGGGCTCCGTTTTGCGGTTCAGAATCTTATAAAACCGCAATTCTGGGTTTTTTACCTTGTTTGTAGTGCATCCCACCAAACAACAACTTTTAGGCATTTTTATGCTGTTAGCTGACAGATCGAAATGACAAGATGCACCAGCACGTCAAGTCAATGGAGGGCGAGTGGGATGTGTTTCCCCCCAGGATGGTTGGGGCGGGGCCTATTTGCGCTGTGTCTTCTGGCAACGCAGTGACAGACGGTCATAAGCGGCTGGCCGGCTATGCATTTGTAATTTTCTTTCACATGCATGAACTATTATGAAAAATATAATTATTGATTTAAATGAATAGTATCTAATGTAAAATATCAGATAGCAGCATATTATGCATATGCAACTTGTGAGGGGGGGCCAGTGGGGGGGGCCAGCGATTGTATCGGGTGGCCGTGGCCCACCCTGGCCACCCCTTGGCGGTGCCACTGCCTACCACGGATCGACCTCGACAATGATGACCTCAAATACATCCACAACACAACCATCGTTGAAGAAGTCCGGCCCAGTGCAGGCTACGTCTTTTTTCTTGCAAACTCACAAATATGACAAACCTCGAGCTGAAAAATATCGCTGGCATGCGAGTGTAAACAGCAGTGTAATCCTTGCAAGGGTAGGTACATAAAGTACTGAAAACAGCCGTTATGTGGTTGTTTGTGGCTATCCTATTTCATGTGCTTTGGCGTGTTTTGATTATAGCCTAGATGTGTGTTTATAGCACATTATAGCCTACTTGTATTTAGAAATTTTGTTCTTTTTTTATTTCATATAAATATGTAATTTTTTTATCTACGTATTTTATTTATAGAATTGCCTGAATTGCCACAATTTCATTGCTAATAGGCCTACAATTGAATAAATAGCCTATTTAATATAGCCTAATGCTTCTCGCGTGCGTTTTACTGTAATTGTGACCGATACATCTACCACTAGGGGTCCAACATGGATCGGGTTACAGAAATCTGGAAATCCAAGCTGGCTTTCGCGAATTTACCAAGACGAGAAGGGTGACAGCGGGAGGAGGGTTAAGCCGACACAACCCGCAAGACAAAATCGTAATGTGTTAAGCATTCACTATTTAATTAAAATTAAGGCAAATTCATAGGCCTACAGTAGTGGCTGCAACCACAATATTGTTGCTTATTTGATGCCTTCTCCATTCAGAGTGACGTGCAGTCGCTTAACTTTTACCGCGTCAGGAAAATCTACTGCATTTCGCACTTGACTCAATTATTCGCTCATACCACCCACTAATTATTCGACCATGACAAATATGAGTTTTGCACACCCCTAGAAAATACCCCCAAATATATATAAAAATATTACTTTATTATATATATAAATGCAGGGGTGCCAATAAGTGTGGCACATGTGGTTTTGTTAAAAAAAAAATATTTCTTGATGAGGGATTTTTTTTTCTCATAATAAATTTACTTCAATTAAAGGTTGGATTTTTCTCATTTTTTCAGTGTGAGATTAAGCCCTCCACTATTATTCTCATTTTTTCAGTGTGAGATTAAGCCCTCCACTATTATTCTCATTTTTTCAGTGTGAGATTAAGCTAATTCACCAGACGGTGACTTTTTTACAACCCTTTTTACTCATTTTTACCACAGATAATAATAATATAATAGTGGAGGGCACTGTATATACAGGGGGTGGATATCGGAATATCAGAAACAAAAACTGAATATCTAATGAGTAGGTCCACCCTTTGCCTTCAAAACAGTTTCAATCCTTCTAGGAATGCTGTCATACAATTTCTGAACTGTGTGTAGTGGCATATTGGCCCATTGTTCAAGAAGAACAGTCTCCAGTTCTTTGAGGGAGGAAGGAGGTGGAAATCTATTTCGCACTCTGCGCTCCAGAACTTCCCATAAAGGTTTAATTATGTTTAGATCTGGTGATTGTGCAGGCCATGGAAGGCATTTGAAGTCATCCTCATGTTCTTTTTGCAGTGTGCATGGGAGCGTTATGTTGGAATATGGGGACATCATGAGGGAACAGTGTTTGTGTCATAGGGTGCACCTGGTCTTGTAAAATGGTTTCATATTGTTTGCCCGTTACACGTCCATGGAGAGCGATCATTGGACCCAATGTGTGGGTATATGTATACCGTATGTGTATGTAGGTATGATAAACTGGTAATCTGTGACTCCCTGTTCTTAACCCCCCCCCCATCCAATTAGGTTTTCCATTCATGTATTTATTTTCTGTTTGTTTTATTATTATTATTTTTTAAAAGTATGTTGTCTTGTACATGCTGCTCAAAGAAATTAAGGGAACACTTAATCAACACAGTATAACACCAAGTCAATTAAACTTCTGGGATATCGATCTGTCCAGTTAGGAAGCGTAAACGATTGTGAATCAATTTCACATGCTTTGGTGCAAATGAAAGTGACAACAGATGGACAGGAGCGGCAACAGCAAGACAACTCCCAAAAAGTAAATGGTTTTGCAGGTGGTGGCCACAGACCATTTCTCTCTCCTTATCCTTCCTGACTGATCTTTTTCTAGTTTTGCATTTTTCTAGAGCCCTTGTCACTACTGGTAGCATGAGGTGGTACCTGCAGCCCATTCAGGTTGCACAGGTAGTCCAGCTCCTCCAGGATGGCACATCCATACATGCCGTCGCAAGAAGGTTTGCTGTGTCTCCCAGCACAGTCTCAAGAGCGTGGAGGAGATACCGGGAGACGGGCCATTACACGAGGAGAGCTGGACAGGGCCATAGAAGGGCAACAACCCAGCGGCAGGACCGGTATCTGCTCTTTTGTGCGAGGAGGAACAGGAGGAGCACTGCCAGAGCCCTACAAAATGACCTCCAGCGGGCTACTCGTGTGCATGTTTTTGACCAAACTGTCAGAAACAGACTCCATGAGGGTGGCATGAGGGCCCAGCGTCCTGTCGTGGGACCTGTGCTCAAAGCCCAGCATCGTGCAGCTCGATTGGCATTTGCCAGAGAACACCAGAATTGGCAGGTTCGCCATTGGCGCCCTGTTCTCTTCACAGATGAGAGCAGGTTCACACTGAGCACATGTGACAGACGTGAAAGAGTCTGGAGACGCCGTGGCGAATGTTATGCTGCCTGCAACATCATCCAGCATGACCGGTTTGGTTTAATTGACTTGGTGTTACTGTGATGATTAAGTGTTCCCTTAATTTTTTTGAGCAGTGTATGTTTTGAATGTAATGTTGATATGTATTATGTTTGTTATGTTCTGAGTTTGTTTTGTATTTCTGTCATGTTTTGTATTGTCACAATTTTTGAAGCATACATTTTTCCATGTTTTTCCGCAGCCTTGCGTTCATACTACTTCTCTCTCTCTTGCTGTCACTCACGCTTCCCTTATTGTTTCTTTCTCCTGTGTCTATTTACTAATCTACTAACGTTAGATCAGGATTGGGTAATACTAATTCTCTAACCATGTGTTCATGTTGCCTTACGTTTCTCGTGCATGTCATTTACTAATTTACTAACGCTAGGTCAGGATAGGTTTATTACTAATGAGTACTAATTATCTTGTTATCTTGTCAACCCTCCACACCTGATTTCTTTTCGCATGCTGCTCTCAAGCTAAGTGTCTGCACCTGTCTACACCTGCATATATACAAGCTGTCTTAGTCCCTCGTCGCGAGTTCGTCACTTCTTTATAGCGTTTTGGTTTGTTTTCTTATTCTATTCCGAGTGGTCTATCTGTGTTTTTGAGAATCCGTTTTCCCCCTCCGTGTATTTGTTTTCCGAGTTCTGTTGGTTTTTTGTGTTTGTTTCTTTGTCCGTCTTTTTGAGTTATTTCGTGCCTCTTTCGATTGCCTGGTTTTGACCTCTGTCCGTGTTCTCGCGACCCTGCTTCTGGATTTGTTTTGTCGCTTTGCCGTAGTGATGGGAATTCCGGCTCTTTTTAGAGAGCCGGCTCTTTTGGCTCGGCTCACTAAAAAGAGCCGGCTCTTTCGGCTCCCAAGTGGCTCCTCAGATTTTTTGTTGTTTAAATTAATTAATTACCAAAAATTATATGTAAAATGAATTACTAATGTAAAAACCATACATTATATCAAATGTTTATTATTTATATGGCTTATTATACTCAATAAGGAGCAGAGTGCTACAAAAAATAAATTATAAAGTACAAAAACAAAGACCCAACTCAATTAGACAAAAGGTCCAATCTCTGATTGTATTACTTATTAACTTTTAACTATTTACAGTGAAACAACATAGAGAAGCTTGGAGAATCACACTTTACAAAATAATAACACAATAAGGTTTTTGAAATAAATAAACAATAATAATAATAATAATAATAATAACGACTCAGTGGGTAAAGGCAAGCACTTAAACACGTAGAACAGCCTGGCACATAAATAAATCAAGTGCTATCATTTTAGCTAATTCCTCGTCAACTGTGTTCTGTTTTACCCGGCTCAAAGCCTTTTGCACAAACTGGCTCATAGAGCTCTGGGTTGTAGGTCTAGGAGGTTGTGGTGGTGTACCGGATGACATTGACGCTGTAGACACTGCAGCAGCAGCAACAGTTGCAGTAGACGTACTGCCACCCTCACTTTCGCTAGCTTGTCTCTTTTCTTCCAACTGCACTATTGGATGTGCAGTTCTTATGTGCCTGTGTAAGTTGTTTGTGGAGCCTGCTCGATATTATATTTTTATCTTGCACAATCTACACTCTGCCTTTGTATTGTCTATTCTATTGAAATGCGTCCAAATTCTACTCCGTTTCCTGCTGTCACTCATTTTCCCGACTTTCCAGCGTCTTGTCTCTTCTGTAGCAGCGTTCTCTCTCGTCTCCTGTTTCTCCGTCTCTGTGTGCTCAGCTGTGTCTGTAACCCCGCCCCTCCCCCTCCTGCTCAGTGCAGACACACACAATTAACACATCGTGTAGTTGACCAATCACGTGCGGCTTGAACAGAAAAAAGTTTTTTTTTTTTAAATAATTTTTTAAAAAATACAAAAAATACTCTGATTCCTATGAGGAATACCTCATGGGGATCTGGGGGCAAAATCCAGAGTTTGCCCGCCGTCATGCCGACCACCACCCATCACCCCGGACTCCTCAACCCAGCTCCCACTCCATTAGGCTCGGAGTTATCGCTCTCCATCAGGACAGCTCTGAGCCTAGCCACAACCCGAAACCATCGACTTTTGATGGTACCCGTCTTGCCTTTTGCCCGGGGGGCTATGGGCCCGGGAGGAAACGATGGGGTCCTGGTTCCCGGCTCCGTCGACGGGCTCGGCCACCCGTTGACGGAGGATCCATCGTCTTTCCGTCCCAGCCCAAGCCTCCTGTCCCGTCCCGTCCCACGCCTCCTGTCCCGCCCCGCCCCGCCCCAGTTCTCCTGGCCCGTTCTGTCCCAGCTCACCTGTCCAGTCCCGTCCCAGCTCTCCTGTTCCGTCCCGTCCCAGCTCTCATGTCCCGTCCCGTCCCAGCTCTCCTGTCCCGTTCCGTCCCAGCTCTCCTGTCCCGTCCCGTCCCAGCTCTCCTGTCCCGTCCCGTCCCAGCTCTCCTGTCCCGTCCCGTCCCAGCTCTCCTGTCCCGTCCCGTCCCAGCTCTCCTGTCCCGTCCCGTCCCAGCTCTCCTGTCCCGTCCCGTCCCGTCCCAGCTCTCCTGTCCCGTTCCGTCCCAGCTCTCCTGTCCCGTCCCGTCCCAGCTCTCCTGTCCCGTTCCGTCCCAGCTCTCCTGTCCCGTCCCGTCCCAGCTCTCCTGTCCCGTCCCGTCCCAGCTCTCCTGTCCCGTTCCGTCCCAGCTCTCCGGTTCCGCCCCGTTCCATGCCTCCCGTCCCTCTCCGGTCCATGCCTCCCGTCCCGCCCCGGTCCATGCCTCCCGTCCCGCCCCGGTCCATGCCTCCCGTCCCGCCCCGGTCCATGCCTCCCGTCCCGCCCCGGTCCATGCCTCCCGTCCCGCCCCGGTCCATGCCTACCGTCCCGCCCCGGTCCATGCCTCCCGTCCAGCCCCGGTCCATGCCTCCCGTCCAGCCCCGGTCCATGTCCCCTGTCCCGTCCGGACCCGGCCCTCCGGCTCCGTCTGGACCCGGCCCTCCGGCTCCGTCTGGACCCGGCCCGCCGGCTCCGTCCGGACCCGGGTCTCCTGGCCCGTCCCGTTCCAGCTGGACGGGAGGCACGGACCGTGCCTCCTGTCCCTCCCCGGTCCGTGCCACCTGTCCATCCCCGGTCCGTGCCTCCTGTCCCTCCCCGGTCCGTGCCACCTGTCCCTCCCCGGTCCGTGCCTCCGGGCCCTTCCGGTCCCGGGACTCCTGGCCCGCCCTGTTCCACGTCACCAGTCCGGTCCTGTTCCACGCCACCAGTCCCGTCCCGTTCCCTGCCTCCTCTCAAATTGCGGAGTCTGCTTCCTGAGCGGCCGAGCCCGCTAGCCTCCTGTCCTGAGCGGCCGAGCCCGCTAGCCTCCTGTCCTGAGCGGCCGAGCCCGCTAGCCTCCTGTCCTGAGCGGCCGAGCCCGCTAGCCTCCTGTCCTGAGCGGCCGAGCCCGCTAGCCTCCTGTCCTGAGCGGCCGAGCCCGCTAGCCTCCTGTCCTGAGCGGCCGAGCCCGCTAGCCTCCTGTCCTGAGCGGCCGAGCCCGCTAGCCTCCTGTCCTGAGAGGCCGAGCCCGCTAGCCTCCTGTCCTGAGCGGCCGAGCCCGCTAGCCTCCTGTCCTGAGCGATGCAGCCGTCGCCGCCGGCCCCCTGAGCGATGCAGCCGTCGCCGCCCGCCCCCCTGAGCGATGCAGCCGTCGCCGCCGGCCCCCTGAGCGATGCAGCCGTCGCCGCCGGCCCCCTGAGCGATGCAGCCGTCGCCGCCGGCCCCCTGAGCGATGCAGCCGTCGCCGCCGGCCTCCTGAGCGATGCAGCCGTCGCCGCCGGCCCCCTGAGCGGTCCTGTCTGCGCCGCCGTCCACCTGAGCGGTCCTGTCTGCGCCGCCGTCCACCTGAGCGGTCCTGTCTGCGCCGCCGTCCACCTGAGCGGTCCTGTCTGCGCCGCCGTCCACCTGAGCGGTCCTGTCTGCGCCGCCGTCCACCTGAGCGGTCACTCCTGCGCCGCCGTCCTCCTGAGCGGTCACTCCTGCGCCGCCGTCCTCCTGAGCGGTCCTGTCTGCGCCGCCGTCCTTGTCCTGTTTTTTGACTTCTCTTTGGTTTTGGATTTTGTACCTTAGCTTTTACATTAAACTTCGGTTTTTTGTACCCCTGCCTGCTTTTGGGTCCCTATTCTCCACCGATCGTAACAGTAAGTAAATAGACACAGGAGAAAGAAACAATAAGGGAAGCGTGAGTGACAGCAAGAGAGAGAGAAGTAGTATGAACGCAAGGCTGCGGAAAAACATGGAAAAATGTATGCTTCAAAAACTGTGACAATACAAAACATGACAGAAATACAAAACTCAGAACATAACAATGTTTTGCTTGATTAAAATAAAATAAAAGAGTGTCTGTGCCTATTATGAGACTGCTGTTATACCGATATCTAAACGTTGGTAGTTTAACCCCTTTGCGCAGATGCCAAATTAGGTCAATCGACACCTGTGTAGGTACTGTTCTATTTAAGGTTTTAACTTCAGGTGTGAGCATCAGAGATACTTAAATGACTTAAGACTGTTGTACCATTTACGATACTAACTTAGATTCATTTATATTCATAATTTAGGTCATAAATGCTAAAAAATGCAAAAACTAGTGGTGGGCATAGATTTTTTTTTTTAATCTAGATTAATCTCACTGTAATCTTGGAATTAATCTAGATTAATCTAGATTAAAATGGCTCATTTGAATTCTGCCGAAGGCATTCAAAATATGTGTGCTACCCAAATAATGACTAAAAGTAAGTCTTTGAGAACGGGTTTCTCAAGCCAGGTGGCGCATTAGACCAGGGGCTCATCTCCTGTTTCCAAAATGCATCACAAACTGCTTGGGAAGTTTCTTAAAAATAAATTTTCCCTGAAGCAAACCCGGCGGCTTCATAGCTGCATCCATGTTAGCACGTCACGTTTGATGTGGTAATTTCACAGTAGGCATACACACAGGTTCGAAGACTCGTTCTCGCCCCCCTACTGTGATGTTCTGGAATTATGTATGTCTGTTTATATTATTGTTTTCTTTCATCATTGCATTCCCCTCTGTTCGTGGGTTGTCTGAGTCGCATTCGTGTGTTTGTTTACCCTGTCTTGTGTATGCACTGTTTAGGTGACTTCGGGATTTTCCGAGGGGTTCGTGTTCTGCTACTTCCTGGTTTTCCTTACGCGTAATTGTATAGATTACTAACTCGTGCTAACAATCACTCGGGTGGTTTATTAGTTAAATGCACTTACTAAACCAATTAACATAAACGTTTACTAACGAACTAACGGTCTGTTTTATAGTTAGGTATTAACAAGATTAACCAGTTTGTCCGCGATCTCTGTTATTCGCCCCAGCTGTTTGTATGTAGTTTCACCTCTCGTGATTACTGAGCACACTCCGCTCCTCTTTGAGCCCGTTGTTTGTTATGCATGTTTCCGAGTCCCTTCCATGTCTTTGTTATGTTTCCGTGATTGTTTCATTGCTACCTCATGTGTTAACCTCACGTAGTTTGTTACCCCTCCCTTTCCTATACGTATATATAGACCCACATATCTGTTTGTTCCCTGTCAGAACGTACCCTTTATTTCCTGTGCCTGAGATTGTGAAAGCCAGAGACTTATTGATTACCTGAGACACCCTTTCCGTACGACCCGAGATAGCCTAGCGATTTTGTTTGTTTGCCATTTGGTTTCGACTTCTGATTGTTTTTTTACCTCTGCCTTTGATTTCCGGTTTTTAGACTTTTGATTCCTGACTACTCTTTTGCTTTCCGTTTTTGTACTGTATTCTGATATCCTGGCTTTTTGACCTCACCCTTTGAAATAAAACTACGTTTCTGCTTATCCCTGTCTGCTATTGGGTTTTCTGAGTCCAGACGTAACACCTACAGTGCAATTCGGCTAGGTATACATCCGCGCTAAAATATCAAGGTGAAAGTCATCATAGCTTGCGTAGTATAGACCCAGCTCCCAACCCAACTTTGAGAATAGATTAACGGCGATATTTTTTTTATCGCCCGATAAGAGTCTCACGCTAACGCAGCACGTTAACGCCGATAACGGCCCACCACTAGCAAAAACAGTAAAAAAAACAAAACACTAACCCTAAAGTTGTTTTTCTTTCGTTTGCAATGAAATACTGAGAGCTACAAATGTAAAAATAAATATATATTCAATAAAACATCACTTATTTCTGTACTCTACAGTATGGCACGTCATACCATTGCTGCATGCCCTGGGATGATTTTTTGTAGTGTCTTTCACAAATATTGCTATTTATAGATACTCCAAGAATGACAATAAAATAATACTCCACCATAAGGAAAATGCTGGCAATGTCCTAGCTTCACGGAAAATCGGTGCATCAAACATAAAATATGACATCTATGAACGCTTACACTACAGAATGTGAAATGCACTCATTAGAGAATGGCACACAATTTCATATCAAGCATATGGCAAGACAGTGGTGAAGTGGAAAAACTAATGAAACTCACACCGAGTGAATGTACATTACCGTACACTGTAAAATATTACCAGGATTTCACAAGACTTAACAGTAATATTTCACAGTAAAATACTGTGTTCAGAATTTCATTGTGAAATCAATGCAGGCTATGCCACAACACAGCCAATTACTGTGAAATTTGAAATTGAACTGGACCGCGCAACATTGTGGGATACGGCAGCGTCGGAAAGTTGGAAACACATTGGGAAGTTGATTGCGTCACCCCCAGGTGCCACACTGGGGCCGTGTCCGAATACGACCCCTACACCCTTATGGGGGCGCATATTTGAGTACACTTTGTCAAAAAGCTTTTGAGTGGGCGAGTTCTCACAAATGGGGGCACTTAAAATACCAGGATGAACCCCTTATTTCCGGGTTTTTTTTGAGGGAATTCAGGAGCACACTCATCTGCAGAACGGTGCACTCATCCGACAATTCAGTCAGTAATCGGTAGTAAAAGCGTAAAAGACATAGAGCGTATATGGTATAAGATATTACAAAATGTCCTTTTTTTGTTGTTAATTCTATCTTCATTCATAATCTACACTTTGTAACATCGTCATATGTTAACTGATTGATATTCTCAAGAAAATAAAATAAAATTTCAATAAATATTATGAACTACTTCCTCACTAGTTTGTAAAGAGTTTCGCACACTGCTTGCAAAGTGAGGGGACATGGGTGTGAGGGGACATGGGTCTGAGTGGACAGGGGACAGGGAACAGAGAATCGGGAATTGAGCATGGAGCAGCAAGTGGAGGAGGTGTGCTCCCCTGGGGTGATAATCCAGAATAGGGTATTTCTCGCTCTCCATTCACTTCTATAGCGCAGCTAAAATGGTCTCAAAATGACACTTCTAGCACATATACGAAAGTGAACGAAGAGGATCAGCAGAGCATCTGGTGTGTACAGCAGAGCATCTGGTGTGTCCTGAAGATCAGGAAGACCATATCGATATCCCTCCGACATGGAGCTATGACACGGCTGTGATCTTGGATCAGATATTGGCCATATTAGATGTAGGTAGAAAAACCCCCTGAAAACTTCTGGAGATTTTTATTTATTTATTTATTTATTTATTTATTTATTTTTATTTTTATTTTATTTATTTATAGCAATGCTATTGTATTCCTGGATCGACCTAGTCATTCAAATTTTCACATGAAGCCAGGCCGCACTGCGGCCGTATGGAATACTATCAGAAGCGAGCTATTAGTGTCGACTTGCCATTTTAATTATTTGCCATTATAAATGGTTTGCCGTTAGAATAAAGCAATAAGCCCAACATTGCACCAGATATGTATAGCCTATACAGCAGAATAAGCTTTGCCATAAGAAATGAACCCAGCGATACAGTGATATGCATTATCCAGCAATCCATCAGATATGCAATATGAAGCGGCAAGGTGAAACTTAATAGCAGCAGCTTTACGATGCATGAGAGCTCCTGAGCACGATAAAGGTTTGTTTTGTTAAAGCTATGAGATGTAGGCAGAAATCCAATGCCCAGAGTCTTCCCAAGTTTTTCAAATTAAGCACATTTCTATTTGTTCCCCTCATCAAGTATTGTCTTATGCTTTTCATTCCCACATGTAGAGCTTCACATTTCATTGGTCAGGTTACCCACCCAGTTCTAAATTCTTTTAAGGAACATTTTATTTATATCTCAGGAAAAAATCTAGTTTAGCTGAGAGCGGAATATAAACTACGGTTAACCAATTCAAATTGGAGGAGGACTCTTATGACAGCTCCTGAGAGGGCGAAAAACCGAATAAAAACCTCACGTCAGCAAGAAGGTGGCCAAATTAGCTAACCGGTTTTTAGCCGGTGCTAAGCTTCACCTGAGTGAATTTGCCCTGCAAGCAGCTGAATGCAATCGGTAAATTAGCAAATAGTGCATAAATTAAAGCAGAGGCTGCTGTAAGTACGGCAGCCTCATCAGCATTTTGTATGACTTGTCTGTTTGTCCTTATCTTTTCACTACCTAAATTGGCTTATCACCCCCTACCATGTGTCTAACCCCCATTCCTCTGTGCTATATGCCTCGCGCCAGGAGGCCCAACCATCGCAGGCGCTGCCCGGCTAACCTGGTCTGCCCACCCCTGTCCTCTCATAAGAAACTCTCAGTGGTGGGTGGACTATGGAACTGCCGGTCAGCTGTCCAGAAAGCTGACTTCATCACTGCCTATGCCGAGATGAAGTCCCTCCACTTCCTGGCTCTCACCGAGACCTGGATCACTCTAGATAACACAGCCACTCCCGCTGCTCTGTCTGCTGGCTATTCCTTCTCCCACACCCCCAGGGCCTCTGGCCGAGGCGGGGGTACTGGTTTGCTGATTTCCACATCCTGGAAATTCTCTATTCCCACTGCACACTGCCTGAATTTCGCCTCTTTTGAGTTTCATGCAGTCACTGTAACCCACCCATCTACATTTAACATTGTAGTTCTCTATCGCCCTCCAGATCCACTCGGCGCTTTCCTGGATGAACTGGACACTCTCCTGACCTCCTTCCCTGAGGATGGCACCCCTGTAATCCTACTGGGAGACTTCAACCTCCATCCAGAGAGTTCCCAGCTATCCAGTGTCGCCTCACTCTTCCAGTCCTCTCACTCAATCCCCATCGCCTGCCACCCACAAGGCTGGTAACTAACTAGACCTTGTACTCACCAGGAGCTGCGCCACGTCTGAACTCACGGTGACCCCGCTCCACGTATCGGACCATTTCTTTATTTAATTCTTTCTTTCCTGCCCACTCTCTCTCAACCCCACTAACGACCCACCCACTGTTATGTTCAGGAGAAATCTCCACACCCTCTTGCACTCCTCTCTCACTACTTCTGCTCTCTCTATACTTCCTCCTCCTGCTTCCTTTGCTAATATGCATGTTGATGTTGCCACCTCTATGTTTAACTCCTGCCTCTCTCAGTCTCTCAACTCACTTTGTCCTCTTGCCTCCAAACCAGCTCGACCATCACCCCCTCCCCGTAGATTCACTCAGATCCAGCAGAACCATGCTGCGAGCTGCTGAGAGAAAGTGACGGAAATCCAGATCCCAAGATGACCTGGCCTCCTATCACACTCTGCTGGCAGCCTTCACTGCTGCAACTACATCGGCTAAGACTTCATTTTTTCAATCTAAAATTAATGCATGTATGTCTAATCCACGGAAACTCTTTTCCACCTTCTCCTCCCTGCTTATCCCCCCTCTACTCCCTTCACCCTCCTCCCTCTCTGCAGATGACTTCCTGACCCACTTTGAGGGAAAGGTGGCCATGAGCCGCAACTCCTTCACACATCAGGTGACATCCCACATCCCCCATACCGAACCCATCGCCACGCTGTCGTCCTTCAAGACTCTGGAGGATGCAGATGTGCTCTAACTCGTGACGCATTATCGCGCAACCACCTGTCCACTGGATCCCATCCCGTCAGCAGTCCTCCAGTCAATATCCGCTGAGCTTGTTCCATATCTGTCCTCTATTATCAATACCTCCCTAACCTGTGGCTATGTTCCTGCTGTTTTTAAGACTGCCTGTGTAACCCCACTTCTTAAAAAAACCTAGCTTAGACCCCTCTGATGTCAGGAACTATCATCCTGTATCTCTCTTGCCCTTCCTGTCCAAAACTTTTGAACGAGCTGTCCATAACCAACTGTCTGTTTTTCTCCACAAGAACAACCTGCTTGACCCCCATCAGTCCGGCTTCAGAACTGGACATTTCACGGAAACTGCTCTCCTGGCTGTGACTGAGGCACTCTCCACTGCTAGAGCTTCATCCCTCTCCTCTGTCCTGATTCTGCTTGACCTGTCTGCAGCGTTCGACACGGTCAACCACAAACTTTTGATCTCCACACTCTCTGAGATGGCCATTTCTGGGACTTCCCTCTCCTGGTTTGTATCGTACCTCACTGATAGGTCCTACCAAGTCTCTTGGAAGGGTTCTGTCTCTGCACCCCATCCCCTGTCTACAGGAGTCCCGCAGGGATCTGTACTGGTTCCTCTGCTGTTCTCCATTTATACAAAATCTCTTGGTTCAGTAATCAATTCACATGGCTTCTCATACCATAGTTATGCTGACGAAACTCAACTCTTCCTCTCTTTCCCTCCCTCTACCCAACAGGCTAAGGAGAGGATATCTGCTTGTCTGGCCGACATCTCTGAGTGGATCACCTGAAGCTCAACCTCGACAAGACAGAGCTCTTCTTCATGCCATACAAGACCTCCCCACTACTGTTGACGGGACCATGGTGGCTGCCTCCCGCTCTGAAAGGAACCTAGGGGTGGTCCTAGACGACCAGCTGGACTTCAAAGACCACATCAGGGCGACGGCACCATCCTGCAGGTTCCTCCTGTACAACATCAGGAGGATTCGACCATACCTGACCACCTACTCCACCCAGCTCCTGGTCCAGACTATAGTCACCTCACGCCTGGACTACTGTAACTCCCTGCTCGCAAGCTTACCAGCCTGCGCCATCCTGCCTCTTCAACCCATCCAGAACGCAGCTGCCCGGCTTGTGTTCAACCTCCCGAAATTTTCACATGTCACCCCCCTGTTGAGGTCACTCCACTGGCTGCCAGTTGCAGCCAGGATCAGGTTCAAAGTTCTGACCCTGGCCTACACTGCAGCCAATAGGACAGGCGCCGTCTACCTGCAGGACTTGATCTAGAACTATGTTCCTGCTCGACCACTTCGCTCATCTACAGCAGGGCGACTCGCACTTCCCCCCCTCCGTGTCAATGGCGCTCGTCCCGACTGCGGAGCTTTTCCACCCTAGCTCCCCAGTGGTGGAACGAACTTCCCATTCCCCTATGTTCTATTCCAACCCTGCCTGCTTTCCACCGTGGCCTGAAAACACACCTTTTCAGACTCCACCTGGACTGATACTTATCTAGGACCTCATAGTACTTGTTCTTGTTGAATTGTGTATTGAAGTTTATAATATTTAGAATAGAATTGTAGTAGAGCTGATTTACCCAGTTTACTGTGAACTGCATTCAATGTTCATTACTAGGGATAGCTGCTACTTTATGGGAAGAATGTGCTTTCTTATCTGTTCTGTAGTTACTTCGATGACGTTTCTGTATGCACTTACTGTATGTCGCTTTGGATAAAAGCGTCTGCTAAATGAATGTAATGTAATGTACCGGTTTGATATGGATTTTAGTTAGCTGCAGAGAGCACATACGCTAAAGGCCATGCTCATTTGCAAGAATAAATCGCACATTGAAAACAAAATGCAAGCTCCTTTATTGTTCATAAATTGTTCATGCGAAATTTATTTTAAGGAGACATTTTTATTCTGAGCATGCTTCTTTTTTTTTTTTGGTTGCGACAATATTTACCGTTTTAGCAAGTCCTCTGTACAAACGTCACACACTGCCACTAACATTTATATTACAGGCATTTAGCAGACGCTCTTATCCAGAGCGACTTACACAACTTTTTAACATTTTTATTTTTTACATATTATCCATTTATACAGCTGGATATATACTGAAGCGATTCAGGTTAAGTACCTTGCTCAATGGTACGACGGCAGTGTCCTACCTGGGAATCGAACCTGCAACCATTGGGTTACAAGGCCAGTTCCTTAACCATTATACTACACTGCCGCTAACTAAACATCCATGGTGGACCAATTGATTGCTTTCAACCAGGAACTGGCGACTGGGGTCAGGATAGGACAGAATGGGGACAAAGGTGAATCTGGACTTGAGGGTATTGAAGGCAAGGTTAGCTTCCAGGGACCAAACAAGTCGAATGGCAACCTGGCTGTAAACACGAATAAACCGTTTGTAAAAATGAGCAAACCCAAGAAATTTCTGGAGGTATTTTAGGGAAGATGGGTGATGCCACTCCAGCATGGCCTGGATCTTGGTGGGGTCGGGTTTGATACAGCCGTTAGTGATAATGAACCCCAGGAATGAAACGGATGGTACGTGGAACTTGCATTTTTCGAGAAGCCGTTGTAGGACCTATTTGATGTGGTGTGCATGTTCGTCTGGGTTTTTTGAGAAGATGAGGCTGTCGTCGAGGTATATGAAGACGGACAGGTTGAGGAGATTGCAGAGAACATCATTTATGAGAGCCTGGATGGGACAACCAGGTACTCAAAGTGCCCCAGGGGTGTGTTGAACGCTGTCTTCCACCCATCTCCCTCTCTGATCCGGACGAGGTGGTAAGCGTTGCGGAGGTCTAGTTTTGTGAAGATAGTGGCACCATGGAGAGGTTCAAAGGCAGAATTAGTGAATGGGAGTGGGTACTTGATATGGACAGTGATGAAATAGATACCCCGGTAGTTCATACAGGGGCGAAGGTTGCCGTCCTTCTTCAAAACAAAGAAGAACCCCGCTCCCACCAGGGAAGAGGACAGAAGAATGATACCATTTCGAGCGTGTTGCCACTTCATTTAAATGGCCCGTCAATGTTTGGACTATTTTATTACAGTGTGTTTTAACTGGCAAAGCCAGAGAGGCATATTCTTCGCTCAATTTGGAAGAGAGCTCTAATTATGAGATTGTGAAAACTGCAATCCTCCGCGCGTATGAACTTGTGCCTGTAGCCTACCGTCAAAGATTCAGAGGCTATATAAAAACGGACAAACTAACTTATGTAGAATTTGCTAAGGAAAAAGATAAATTGTTGGGCTCTAACAAACCCGAAAATATTCTTGATTATGTTTCCCATTTTAGACTGCGGTTGCGAACTGCCTGTGACTTAGCAAGGAATACCCTCGCAGTGTCACAACGTCGCATGAAACGTCTCTTTGACAGACGCGCAAAAGTCAGCGTGTTTTTTCCTGGTGATCAAGTGTTGGCGTTCCTCCCTGTTCTTGGTTCCGCATTTCAGGCTCGTTATTGCGGCCCATATACTATTAAAGACAAAGTTGGGGAGTTGGATTATTTAATTATTACTCCAGAGCGCAGAAAGAAAATTTTATTGCTCACCGAAAGAAGTCAGACGTAAAAACATTGGTTCCGCGCTGCATTTCCCCCTGCGCCCCACCTGTAATACCACTGCGCCCCACAGTTTCAGAAACACTGCCTTAATGTTACATAGAATGTTCCCCTGATGTTTCATGGAACTCTCCTAGAATGTTCCAGATGTTATGTAGACTGTTCGTAGTGCGCAAGAGGAAGGTTCCCACACTGTTACCTTCTTGTTACATAGAACTTTCCTCTGATATTTAATGGAATGCTCCTTAAACAGTCCCCTGATGATATATAGAATGTTTGTTGAAGGCAAGAGGAATTTTCCAAGAATGTTCCCCTTATGTTACATGGAATTCTTCTACAATGTGCCTCTAATGTTGCATATAATGTGCAGAAAATACAAAATAAATGTTCTGATAATGTTCTGCTAATATTATATGAAATTGTATAATAAGAGCAATGTTGCTAGAACACTCAACGTGCAATGTTCCTCGAATGCAAGAGAAAAGTTCCCAAAATGTTCCCCAAATGTTACATAGAATGTTCCTACAATGTGCCCCTGACATTGCATATAGTGTGCAGAGAATATATAAAAAAAAAAAAAAGGTTCTGCTAATATCACATAGAATGCTTCTAGCACTAAAGGGAAATGTTGCTATAACATTCTCCAAATGTTACATGTAATGTTCCTGAATGAATGCAAAAAATTGTTTTCCTAGAATGTTCCCTTAATGTTGCAGAGACATTTCCTAGAATTTCATTGTTATGTTGCATAAAGCATTCCTAGTGAAACATTAAGCAGACATTCTACAAAGACGTTGTAGGAACATTCTCTGAACCTAAAGAATTCAACATTTTGACTTCCGGTGGACATTAGATTTCTGTGATCTTAGGAGATGCTAACTTTATGTTACATAGAATGTACCTAGAACCTAATAGAAATGCTCCCAGAATGTTACTGGAATGTTAAAGAGACATTCCTGGTGGGCGGTGTCGTTCCATCCAGACGAGTGTAAAGAGCTAATGAATGTGTGTGCAGAATGCGATTGGAAAATGCGAGTGATTGACTATGAGCTGATTGGGGAGACAATGAGGAAATGGGTAGGAAATCACGTCCAGCCTGCGAGACATGAAGAACAAACAAGGCAAAAATAAAGACATAACATGGAACAGGAGGAATGAGGAAAACAAGGAGAACGGAAGGGAGGTGGAAAGGAAGAGAACCAGCGGACGTAACAAATGGCTGGCATAGGCTATATGTAGCCTACGACTCAGCTCACAGGATGTCATTTATTTTCCATTTGATTGGCTTTTGTGGCTTTTTTTTGACTAGCTACTACTGGCCACTGTGTAAGTCACTAAAGTTATTGTATGCCTGAAGGAGGGGCGGGCGCCATCTCAGTGCTTGCAGGGAGAGCCAAATAAACAAATATTTGACTGAGAAAACTCGGTTCCTTTCGTTCATTTGAAAGATTTGGTCGTTCGCGAACTGCCTATTCACTATGAAGAATTTTCCTTCATTATCTTCATGTTGGCACAGACACTCTCACATCAACAGTGCTGCCATATTGTTTACATAATATTTTAAGCTGGGACACACTGCATGGATTTATTACTAACTTGGAAAAGGCACTATTATTTCCAGGGTATGCATTGTACTCATTATACAATGGGGGAAATAAGTATTGGACACGTCAACAATTTTATTATCAAACATATTTCCAATGTAGCTATTCACATGAGATTTTGACCAGACATTGGTATTAACTCAATAAAACTACACAGCTAAAGAAATTGTAACGTTCCAATTCTTTAAAAAAGTTATGTGCAATAAAGTGAAATGACACAGGAAAAAAGTATTGAACACGCTAAATTAAATGTGGTACAAAAGCCATATTTTTTATATTTGGTTGCATATCCTTTGCATGCCATGACTTTATGATGTCTGTGACCCAACAACATCAAAAGGCTCTTTATATCTTATTTGCTGGTACTCTTACAAGCGATACTATAACAGCTCTGCATTTGAATGGATCTCTATGGGAATTGGGGGGTGAGACAAGATTTAGCTGTAAATTACACTGGAACAATATAGAACACATGGTTGGCTAAGTGGCTCTAAGTCATCAAGGGTCTGATGTATTAAACAAGCCTTTAACCATCACTCTGCTGCCAGAAATACAGTAGATATGGAAGGATCACTTTAAGGGTTGTTTCTCCTGACAGATTTTCCTATTGAACTCTATGGAAAAATAAGTCAGGAGAAGAAACCCTTCAAGTTATCCATCCATATCTACTGTATTTCTGGCAGCAGAGTGATGGATAAAGAAATATGGTACTATTGTAGCCTATAGCGTGAGGTGGAAATGCGGTATAATGGGATCAAAATAAGGCGAAAGTGTTAAAATATGGTGATGTATTTTGTGGTAAGTAACATTAGTCTAAAAAACTTGGATACAAAAAAGTAGCCGATTGAATTGTGATGAGTTGCCCAGCACTCACGTAGAGCAGAACGTTGTGATTAAAAAATCCGCTCAGTGCTCACACCATGAGCTAGCCTCCTGAACGTGCCCATTAACTTTTTAACTAAAAAAGTGTATATGGTATAAAGGTAAAAAGTAATAGCAACCTGGAGGGTGTATGAAGGTATAATATGAGGTATGAATGGTGTCGATGGTGTGAACGGTGTAGGAGGAGATGATAAACTTATGCCGGCTCTAGTCCTGTTCAGCAATGTAGACAGGAGCGGGTGAAAGAACACTAACTGTACTGTTATGTGAATGCACAGTCACCATAATGAATCATACGTTTGTAGATAATGCTTTATCGTGCATGACGCATATTAATAGGCTCATATGAAAATATCTTTTAATCTAAGTAATTTTTTCAATTCAAACTACTGTTTCGTGAGAATGACCCACACTTTCCACCGTAGTTGGGGGACTTTGAAGTTTGTTATATCCTGGCGGGCTGCAGTGTCTGCTGGGTTTTTGGGTTTCAGCACTTAAATGTAAAGTGTAAGTCACTGATTTGCTAAAGAGTCCACACATCTTACTTTCAAAATGGGCTGCTGATTGAAAGAAAACCAAAAATCTTCTGATACCATAGCCTTCCAGGATTGAAATTCAAGAGCTCTGCCATAGAAGATGTTTACCAACGTGGCACCTCACAGCTGCTGGTCAAGCAAAAATGGTCAGTGAGGATGCTTGCACATCTTGTTAATGGAACAGCCTTAAAGGTTCGTAGATGGGGAGGTTGGTGAGCATAGTAGTGGCGTGGAATTGTAAGAAAAACACATTCACAGTTGGAACAGCATTGTACAGACTGGCTCGACCCAAATTGACTGCTGAAGCTAAGCATTCCTGTTAACTTCTTTCTGGGAATTTACTTTGTTAATAAAATGATTGAAATTATGTAATTACCCCCCCAAAGAATAGCACAAAAAAACTGATTTAATCAAACTGAAGAACAAAGAGAAAAGGTAGAGCTTTTACACAATTGGCAGCAGAGCACTCAAATCGTACCATTATTTAGCCCACTCTAAATATATTTACAATGTGTTATATCATTGTTGGCAAACAGAATGCTGCAAGCATTTTTGGTTCTGCTTTCCTTTTCTTAATTGACATGTCTGTTTTACATATACATCTTCTTTGTTCCAGACTGTCTACAGGGGTTTGTAGCAAGATTGAAATACATCATCCCACAGTTGTCATATTATTTCAAAACAAACACTTTTTTGCATTCAAAACTTCACTGAAGATCATTCTGTACACATTTTAAAAGTCTTCTCACATTCAGCATACCAAAATAACAGAAAAAATAACACTGTTGTCAAGTACTAATATTGGACGTAATAGCTATACTGTATCATCATAAACAGTGATAACTCTGACCTCAGTATCTCCATGCCCAACTGCATGATTCAGTCATAGTAATATTAATCTCAACAAAACATGTTCCTCACACATACATAGCACTGTCTATAATAAAACTAGCAACATCTAGGCCTGCCATTTAAAGTATTGATATCAAAATTAGGTCAAGTTACAACAAACAATATTGGCTTAGTTCACATAAATGAAACAAGCTCTATTCCAAAGCAATGCTACCCAATGTTTCCTAAATTACTTTAGAGTTAGAGTTTTAGAGTTTTTTCATCTTGCCATCTGAAGAGAATGTGATCATTCAGACTTTATGTGTCACATGAAAGTGTGACATGCCAATTACAAAATCACATGTAAAACTATTTTCAACTGCAAAAATTGTCCAAGGTGATCAACTAACAAGGTACAAAGAGGAGTGCGTGTGGTAAAATGGAAAGATACATAGATTTTTCATTTTCACGGGTTAACCTGAATGATTATGCAAAATTGGGCATTGATGAGGTAATTGCGTGTGCATTTTGGTACAAATCAATACAATCAATAAGATGACGGCTGTCATTATAGCAAGACACATATGGGTGTGTTTGGAATATCCATAACTTTGAAATTATTACTTTCTCATTTCTGTGAGGATTGTAACCTAACTAAAACAAAGAGTTGTAGCTCTGTAGGCTATATCAAAATGAAATAAAATTGGTTAAACAGTGCGCACAGGGAGCAAAGATTAGCAAATCAATTGTCCATGTCACATAGGTTAGGTAAAGAATAAATATAAAAATGATGGGGGACCAGGGGCATCCTCCCCCGGTAAGTTAACGCATAATTCTGACAAAACATACCTGTTTAAGTCAGAGGTGTATGCATCAGGTTACACACACACACACACACACACACACACACACACACACCTTCGCAATACTCTTAAATAGCTTTATCTCATTTCATCCTTTCCTTCGTGAGCACTGATCATTCACTGATCTAATAAAATGGAAAGGTGAAAGCAATTTATGTTACCAACACTATCTAGTCTGCTTTCACCTTGTCATGGTCCGTGGCAATTTTTTCCTGTGTCGCTACGGTTCTCGTCCTCTCTCTCCGGTTAGCAGTCTATCTGATTTTTTCCCACGTTCCGGTTCGGGGTTTTGCTTCTCCCCGCTTATCATTAGTTTCACCTGTCTGATTACCTGCTAGGTATTTAAGCCCCTCACTTCTGCTTCCTGGCACTTCTTTGTCATTTCCTGCCTTCACATAGTCAGGGTTGGTTAGAAAATAGCTGCTCCATATATTTTCACTACTAGATTGGCTTTAGCTGCCCTTGAAGTTCTTTAGGGATTAGTCCCTTTCGTTATTTTTGTTTCTTACTCTCTTCTACTCTCTGCTATATTGAGAATGAGAGGTTTATTTTTATTTAATTTATTTTTCACCTCTTATGGGGCGCTATAGCTGATTCTTTGTTTTCTCCTTTTCGAGCTTATGCTCATGTACGTCTGTTTGGGAGTCTCTGTTCTTTTACCTTTCTGCTCGTGTCTACGAGCAGAAAGGTAGTGGGTTGGTGGGTTGTTTTATTATTTTGTGTTAGTGGGTTGTTTATTATTTTGCTACTGAGACTCTTTTAGTGGTCCTCATGTTCGTGAGTGACTTGTTCTGTAATCGTGTTTTGTCGTGTTTGGCCCATCGTTACAAACCTAAACCCTTACAGTACAAAGAAGCCAGTATGGATGAGTCAGCGACTTCTCCCAAGGGAGATCAGCCGATGGATAGGACTCCTGAGGAGTGCATTAGAGCACTCGAAGACCAACAGCAGCTACTTACGGGTCAATAGGGCAGGTGATGACCCAGTTACAGGTTCAAGAGGGCTGGTTCCGGGAGTTGGCGGAGAGCAATACTATTTCACACCAAGCACCTGCCGTTCAGGCTATTTTCAGGTTTCTTGCTCAGTGTTAATTTTTTTTAAAGCCCAGTCATCGAATCCGAGGTGGTGTTTATCCACGCTTGACTGGGCTACTCCGTTAATCTGGAGCAATTCCCCAATTCTTAACACAACTAAAACACTAATGAACGAAATGTCAGTGTTCGAGTTGGTATTCGACTATGACATTTTGGGTCAAGAGTCGGCGAGGCGGCTTTATCCATTAGGTTTCGAGCACTGGCAGGTGAGACAGGTTGGCCAGAAGCTACTCTGATGACGCAATTCACCGAGGCATTAGACGATTCCATCCAAGATGCCCTAGCAGTGCTTGAGCTGTCTTATTCACTTGATACGTTAGTGTCTACCGCGATTCAGATAGACAATCGCGTTCGGGAACGTGTACGAGTTAAAGGCAGCAGGAGAGACCACCAGATGAGTTCCTCCTTTGCTCCTTTCACGGCGTCCACTCCATTTTTATCTACCCCCTGTTCTCATAATAAGGAAGAGCCGATGCAGGTAGATGGGGCATCTTGCCCAGCCTCCAGAGACTCCAGAGAGCACCTAGTTCTGAGTGGTGTCGTTATTTCAAGAATTATTGCAGGAATTCTCCTGCTTACCCCCTTGTGCTAGGTCACACATGGCTGGTTCAGCATAACCCACATATTAAATGGGGGAGGGATAAATCCATTATTCTTCAGTGGGGTCCCTAATGTAGGTCCCAGGGTCACTTAACTCCTTCCTGTGTGTCGGGTGGATACCAAAAATACCTCGAGTCTAGCTCTGACTCTGATTCAGAGGAGGTTATCTCTCTGTCTAATCAAGAGGATTCTATTTTTGGGTCTGAAGCTGGTGGCGAGAGTTTAGAATGTGTATTATATAGGGGAGGAACTCTCTCCTGATGAATTATCTGATTCTGAGATCCGATGGATGCCTCCTCCTGATTCGCACATGGAGGAGGGAGTGGCTGAAATAGCAAAGACACTTGAATGTCCCTTGCCCCCCAATGTCCCAGCCGAATATGCTGAACTGGTTGAGGTGTTTAGTGTTTAGCTACTACTGTTCCTCCGCATCGCCCATATGACTGTGCCATAGAATTATACCCTGACTTCGCCCCTACCAGATGGAATCTATATTCTTTATCTGCCCCAGAGAGTTCGGCCATGAAAGAATATATTGAGGAGGCGCTAGCTAATGGGTTCATAAGGCCATCTACTTCGCCTGCTGGTGCAGGATTCTTTTTTGTGAAAAAAAGATGGAGGATTAAGGCCTTGAATTGATTATCGTTCCCTAAATATCATAACCATTGAAAACCAGTACCCGCTTCCCCTGATGAATTCTGCGTCGTCAGGAGGCTACTATTTTTTCCAAACGCAACCTCCGCAATGCCTATAACCTGGTGCACATACGTGAGGGCGATGAATAGAAAACCACTTTTAATACTCACAACGGGCACTACGAGTACCGGGTCATACCGTTCGGGCTCACAAGCACCCCCTCTGTGTTTCAGGCATTGGTGAACGATACTGCGGGAGATGTTGGAGAGATTTGTTTTTGTCTATTTAGATGATATTTACATTTTCTCTCCCGACCTGCAAACCCACATCGGTCACGTAAAGCAGGTTTTGAAAGCTCTTTTAGAGGCTAAGTTGTTAGTCAAAGCAGAGAAGTGCTCATTTCCCGCCAGCACTGTTTAATTCTTTGGGTTCATTGTATCGGAAGGCAAAGTCCGTACGGACCCCGAGAAAGTTTCTGCTGTACTAAACTGGCCCACTCCTCGCTCAGTTAATCAAGTCCAGCGTTTTCTTGGTTTCACCAATTTTTATAGGTGATTTATTTGTAATATTAGTGCGCTCGCCCTACCCATTACCGTCCTGACTAAGTAAACTTCGGCGGTTCAGTTTCAGTGGAATCCTAAAGCTCAGTCCGCCTTTGTAGCGCTTAAGAAGAGGTCCGCCAATTGTCTTTTTGTACCTCACGATATGAGGTCTCGGGTACTCTGTTTTTCAGGGCAACACGGTCATCTTAGTTTTCCAAAGCGGCACATTTTCTTGCTCTGGCTAAATTGCCATCGGCACCGGAGACCGCCCAGACGTGGTATCGGACCGCGGTCCTCAATTTGTCGCCACATTTTGGCGATCTTTTTGCGCACAGTTGGGCGCGTGCGTCTGTTAGTCTGTCCTCCGGCTTCAACCCACAAACTAACGGGCAAACTGAGCATACCTACCAAACACCCTTCGCTGCTTGGCGGCCTCCAATCCCACTTCATGGAGCCGTTATCTTCCCTGGGCTGAATATGCCCATAACACACTGCGTAATGTCTCCACAGGCCTTTCTCCATTTGAGGCCCAGGTGGGCTATTTGCCCTGCTCTTTCCAGAGCTGGAGAAAAATTTGGAGGCTCCTTCTGCTTGCTCTTTTGTTCGGAGGTGCCGTGCGGGGTGGAAACGAGTTCGCGCCTCACTATTGCGAGCTTCGGCATCTCAAAAAGCTTCTGCCGACAGGCATCATCGGTCAGCCCCCCCTTATCAGGTGGGTCAGCGGGTCTGGCTCTCCGTCCGTGGATTGAGTCTCAAAAACTCGCCGCACGCTAGTGGGACCGTTCAAAATCATCCGTAAAATCAACCCAATGACAGTGCGTCTTCAATTACCGCGCTCCATGCACATTCATCCTACTTTTAACGTTTCCCGATTAAAGCCGTTACTTGTCAGTCCTTTGTCCCCTACTGAGAGACCCCCTTCTCGGCTCGTGGATGGAAGGCCGGTTTATACGGTCTGCCGCATTTTGGCGGAGAGACGGGTAGGTAGGGGTTTTATCGTTAAAAAAATGCCCTTACATCGTGGCTCAAAACAGGAAGGAAGAGAAATGAGGGTCGAGAGGACAGTGAAATTTCTTTGGCTTTCTCCACATTGAAACATATGCATAACCATGCAGAATAAAGAATATATACATATATCCATATTCCTGCATTTTGGGGTGCTAATGGGTCTTTCAAGCCCGTTTTTCAATGCAATTCAATGGTATCAAATGCGGTAAAAATATGAAGTCAATACATTTTTCCCACAAGAACATGTTGTCACAATAGGTGCTTTCTTCGTCTAATGTCTCCCCATGTACCGATTTGTTAAAGGTCCCATGTCATACAATTTTTGTCAATTTTATATTATTCTACAAGGTATACCAAACATGTTGATAAGGTTTTTTAAGGGAAAAAGTATTGCAATATATTTAAAAAATATATAAATCCAATGAGTTTTTTACTCTTCGAGCTGAACAACCTGTTTTTCAGGTTTGTTTCATATGCTCTGCGTTAATTTATTAACTGACCCAGAATCACACGAGCACCCCTGCCATCTCCCATTCCGAACTCGCAAAGAAACAAACATTGCGTTTCTAAAAAGCCGAAGTCGGATCAACAATCGATGTCCCCAGAGGAACTACCTGAATAGAAAGCTTTTCTAAAGCAAAGTATAGGTTACCAATAACTAGGGATTGGTAGGCTATCGTTTTTTTTTTTTACAGATACCAGTGCTAAAACATGTGAATTGGTACTGCTGCCTGAGTTAATTCCTTATTTCAAATAAAGAGAAAATGACATTTAAAAAACAATTTTTTCGAAGGCAGAGAAATTTAGCAATATAGCAATTACCTCATAACTGTTTATTTCATACTTAGCCTATACGTTTAAAGCAGTCGAACACAGTGCATCCCTGCATGCTTTCAAATGTATCCTATAACTTAGGTCACCAACTGCTTCATTATATTTGATGTGTTTTCTCGTTTGCACACTATTGTTTTTAAGCATTTGTCTGAATCCTTTGGGGGTAAAATACAGCCATACTTCAGGAGACAGTTTCGCTTTGGGAATCTTGGCTGAGTTTAACGATAGCTAGCTTAATGGTACCTATGGTCACTGACTGAGCCGTCGTTAAATAGCAATCGGCAGCTCATGCATTTTATTGTAAAGTGTGTGGAAGGTCCTGACCCCAGTCAGGGCCAATGGACTGGAGAGTTTCGCCTCACACTATTCAGTTCTTCTTCAAAAATAAACACAATCTTCAGAGTCTGATGCAATTGGGTTTATTGTATATGATTGAATAATGACATACAAAAAAACCCGGCCTGGTATTGCGCAAAACAATTAATTAATTCATAACCCTCTCAGTCCGTCATTCAGTCTTAAAGAAGTCTCCACCCCCCCCCCCCCCCCCCCAGAATTTATCCTGTTTTTAATTGCACCTACTCCTACAGGGGCTGGTCCTTTCCCCTAATATTCTACACCATTTTTTCTGTGCCCTCCTTCCATTTCATGTACAACAGCGTTGTAAGCATTACATATGGCCTTCCTTTATACTGTAGTTTGATGAAATGCTATGATTTAATTATATAGGAAATGGCCTGGCCATAGTTTGACCATAGTAGTTCAATAAGTGATAATGCAATGATCTAATAGGTTAAAATAATACTAACTGTAAGCTTTTCTAATCTTATTTCCACAGACTACTGTGTACGTGTGGGTACGTTGTGAACTAAAGGATAACATTTTCTCTATAATATGCAAAACATTTTTGTAGTAATATAATCCTTAATACTGATGTATATAAGAAAAGGAAATGTATTCTTGGATCTAATAAGCTCTCTATACAGTCCTTGAATGTTTACAGACACAAAGCATTCCTTCAGTCTCACGGCCTTGGTTCCAGACATGCATACAGACACAGGTGGGAGAAGTTTTATTATCATTTCCCAGCAGTTCTCTCAGTTCTCACACACAAATTCTAAGACTTTTTTTCCCCCTGCTTGCTTGAATATTTTGGTAAAGATAACTACCGGGCTTTTGGAATGTTAAGGGATGCGAGCATCTGTTTGTCTGTGTGTGTGTCTGTGTGTCTGAATATGTCTTTGTAAGGTTTTAGAGATTAGGAAGTGTATGTTATCTGTGTGTCTGAATGTGTCTGTGTAAGAAAATGAGAGCGCATATGTGTGAATATTCTTGAATGTGTTTTACTCTGGCTTAATTGGACACTTCAGATAAGAATAACTAGATTGAGCCTCTTGCAATGTTAGGGAGGCGAGCATCTGTTTGCCTGTGTATGTGTGTCTGAAGATGAGAGTGCATATGTGTGAATGTCCTTGAATATGAGGGCGTTTATGTGAAACGTGGCCCAGACACTGCCTGATATTTAAAAACAACCCTCTATTGACCATTTCTGATAAGGCTACCTAGGCTGACTTCTCTGGAATGCTGAGGGAGTTCTTCCCATGCTCAGATCCCACCAAAAAAGCCAGCAAAAAGTATAAATGGATCTATTTTCCTGTGTGTGTGTCTGTGTGCCCGTGTGTCCTTGAATGTGAAGGAGTATATGTGTGAGGTGTGTGCGTTTGTTCTGGTTCAAGAGAAACATTAGAACTGTTTTGCACGTCATCCTTACACAGAAAAACTCTTCATAGTAATACAACTGTTTCACAAGCAGGCCATACAATGGTTTGTAATAATATATATATATTATATACATATCATAGTATATAGTATATTGTGTATAATCAAATATAGTGGTCATATATTATTTTAGGCCTCATCATTCCCCCTCATGCATTTACCTGTAATAATTCTTGGGTGGAAGATGAGGGGCACTCCCTCAATCTCCTTGCCCTTACACCCTGAACAGTGCCTACCAGGATTATGTAAATACGGATTATACCAATAATATTCAGACACATTCTGGATGATTCATTTTCATACCTGAATTCTCTTCCACATTCCCCCCTTTGTGACTTCATAGTCACATTTGGCAAGCTGTCCCTACCATCTGTTGTCAGACTCCATCCGGCCAGATAGCAACACGCTACCTCATGACCCCAGCGATCATCAAGACGATGACTATCGCCTGGAGGGAGACCTAACAGCAGAGCAGAGCATCGTATGGAAAACATTCCTTTCCTGTTTTGCGGGGAGTGGGTAAAAGCCACACAATGCTCCTGTCTCCTCACAGTATGTAACAGAAGGTTACAATGTAGATGTTACATAACTCAAAGAGATTCAAAGCAGTATAACATACTACATAATATATAAATATAATATAAAACACCAACTAATAAAAATGAGTACAGGTATAACTAATAAAATTATTATAGTTCACTGATTATTTGAGTACATATGTTTTTCACCATTAATTCAGACCATATTGACTCATTGAGAAGTAAATAATCCAGCAGACTCTCTAAATGGCCATTCTTGATGTTTGCCACTAGCAAATCGATTTGCCTGGTAGCCATCGCCCAGTACTTGTAAATGAATGTAAGCAGTAAGACAAAAGACTGCTTTAGGCATGGCCCCATTACATGCGTCACGTGGCCCCCACCCACCTGAATGCCACCTGTGATCGTGATGGACAGGAATGTAATTTCCTTGCCTACATTTTCCTGAACTATAGCAACTGGACAGAGCGTGGCCATTGATCCACAACAAGGCTCAGTGTGGTCTGATTTTCCTCTTAACAAACACAAATATTGAACCATGTAAACATTGTCTGCTTAAGCGTGAGTACAGTAATAATAAGACTAGCCACGGGTTTTAGGTGCACAATCAAGTCTTGTGTTATACAGTGACATAAGTTGTTTTTAGCGGAGTAACATACGGTACTTAAGCGGAGCAATGTCTTCTCTTCTTCCCGGGTCCTGCGTCAACCGTGTTGGACCAGTGGACAGAGGAGAGGTCGCTAGCACTTCACTCAACCGTAGCTGGCTATGATATTATTTGCCATAAAGATGCAAGATAACTATGTGTATACTTTGACTATGTAAGTGTTTGTAACTGCCATAGGTAAGGGAGCGATTTGCTCCTGAGTGTGGAGATCTGTCTTCAAGTGAGTATGTAGTCAGTGTATATTTCTTTCTTCAACCCAGGTGTTTTGCACACCGTAGAGGGTCATCACTGTGGAGAGGTTACTAGCACATGCGATGCACAGTGACTCGGATCACAGCTCTCCACGCAGCAAGGCTCCTTACATTCTTTTGCATCATCAAAGTTCCAGATGTGTTTTTCATAGGCGTTCCAAAACTGACGATCATTCACCTGTTGAGCTGCCTGCGGGTGATGCTTCCAGCATTCCCATCCTGCACCTCCTCTCACACCGTACTCGCAGAGAGGATTTCCGAATGGACAGTCAAGTGGACCGCCTACAGCATTCACTGGTCTCCTGTATATTGATCCCGATACTCATTGGGTCCTGTTTGAATGACAGTGACAACGAAACATCCCACCACCTTTTCACTGTACAGTACAACATACTTGCCTTCCTGTACATCCCGCTTGTGTGAACAGCAGTGGTACAGTAACAGCACTCCATACTCCTCTTACCTAACCTTGCCTCCCTCTATGTCTCCCCCGTTTCCTCATTCTCCCTACTCTCTGAAGGTGCACCTTCCTCAACCTACCTCTCCACTATTTCTCTTAAATTGTCTGCAACCTCGCCCGCGTGTCCTGGTTCGCTCACTCTACAGCAGTGATTAAGGTGGAACCACACAGTTTTACCTTCAACCTTAAGCACAGTAGGAGTTGTCAAAACCATCTTGTATGGTCCTTCACATCTGGGTTCATTCCACTTTTTTTTTGAACACTTTAATATATGCCCATTCTCCCGGGCGTATTCCATCTAGTTCCTTTGAGATGTTGGTTTTTCCTTCAGTGGCTCCTTTCACCTGTTGGAAGATTTTGTATTGAGGTTAAGTGTTGCACATAACTTAACAATTCACTCTCAAGCTGATCAAGTGCAGGTCTATTGTATGTACCGTAGATATGGCACTGGCATCGGTCTACCTGTTAGCATTTCATGCGGGGTTAGATGCATGCTTCTGTTAGTTTGCATTCTTATGCTCATTAGTGCCAGTGGTAGTGCCTCTCCCAAATTCATTCCGCAATCTGTGTATATTTTTGCTATCTTTGCTTTCAAAGTGCCGTTCGCCCTTTCCACCATTTCTTGTGACTGTTCCTGTTATTGTATGTCGCACAGACTTTACAGTTGTTCAGTGCCCGATCCACCATACTTGTCAAATAGGGCGACCACTAAGCATTCTGAATGTGCTTAATAACTTCAAATAGAATCAAATCAGTATTTATTTATATAGCGCATTTCACAACTAGTTGTCACAATGCACTTCACAAAAAAACCCAGCCAGCCCCCCACAAGAGCAAGCCAAAGATAACAGTGGCAAGGAAAAACTCCCTGATGAAGAACTTCCCCCCTTGCGCAATGGCCCTGACTATGCGCATCCTTAATCAAGATGTGAACTACTGACGTAGGTGCCACAAAATGGCCTTTTGGTCCTCTCCACAATCCAACAATTTGTGCCGCAATGAGAGAGGTCAAGTTCCCGGTGGGATCGGGCTCTTCTGCTACTATCGCTCCCATTAGGGCTAGCCCTATGGCAGCCCGGCCTGCTGCCTCGTCTGCTAAATTGTTGCCCTGAGCAACCAAAGTGTGTGCCTTCTGGTGGGCTCTGCATTTTATAATGGCCACTGCCTCAGGTAATTTAATGGCCTCCAACAAGTCTGAATTTGCTTCCCCGTGCATAATAGGAGTGCCATCTGCCATGTTAAACCCTCTTTGTATCCAGATAGTACCATAAACATGACAAACCCCATAGGCATAAGCCAAATCTGTATAAATGTTGACACGTTTTCCAGCTGCCATTTAGCATGTCGCTGTTAGGGCCTTAATTTCTGCTAGTTGAGCAGAACACGGTTGTGTAACCTTTACGGCCTGCACTTCGGAAAAGGAAGTACCATCAGCGCTCAACTGCACTACACCAAAACCGGCATGAATCCCTTTTTCATCTCTGAAGCAGGAACCATCTACAAATAGTGTGAGGTCCGCTGCAATGGGTTTGTTATACAAGTCATCACAAGCTTTAAGAAAAACATCAGTCATTTGAACACAGTCACAACAATAGACAAACACAGTCTGCTTAAACTAATACCACACCAACAATTATATGTTTTCATGTTTTTATTGAACACACCATGTAAACATTCACAGTGCACCATGTAAACATACTTTTTCTTGCAACTGTAGTTGATGGGACATATACAGTTGAAGTTTACATACACTTAGGTCGAAGTCTAATTTTCTGAGACACTGAATTTGGGGTTTCATTAGCTGTAAGCCATAATCATCAAAATTACAAGAAATAAAGGCTTTAAATATTTCACTCTATGTGTAATGAATCTATATAATATATGAGTTTCACTTTCTGAAATGAGTGACAAAAAATGTTGAACTTTTTCACGATATAATTTTTTTTTGAGCTGCACCTGTATACCTGGCTCAAATGCAATGTCGTGAGACAAACAAGCACCAGAGAAGCGGAAGCAAGGAACTTAAATATACCCTGCAGGTAGAAGCACAGGTGGAAACAATAATGAGGCTGGCAAACCACGAAACGGAACGTGGAAAAAATCGGATTGATTCACAATCGTGAAATCAGGACGAGAGCCGCAAAAAAAAGAAAACAAACAGCTGCGGACCACTACAGTGTCATGCACAAAGTAGACGTCCTAACTGAGTTGCCAACACTATAGTTTGCTAACATGAAATCTGTGGAGTGGTTAAAAATTAGTTTTAATGACTTCAACCTAAGTGTTTGTAAACCTGGTAGCATGGTGGTAGTCCAATTTAATGGCTGCTTGCCTGTGGGCGTGTCCTGCATCAGAACTGCACAGGCAAACCCTGAGCTCTCAGCAACATATAGGTGGAATGGTTTACTGTAGTCTGGGTTGCCAAGTGTGGGGGCTGTTTGCTTGTGATACTTTAGGGCTTGGAAAGTACGACAATAGGGCCGTACTATTGGTTTGCCCTGTTGTACTAATTAATGCTTGGTGATGTAAAAACTGCATAGACGCAAATCCACGGTCTACTATACCCTGCCATAGACCCTATTCATGCGGCGGCCATCTTGAAATTGAAAGTGAGGCGGTAAAATTCCGGAAGTGAATGTCAACAACAATGGCTTGACATGGACCAACATGGAGCTCTTGCCAAAATTCGCTGTCAGTAGGCCTACGATTGAAACTTGAGCCGACAAGAGGTCCCCAAAATACATTTTATTTTGTTAAAATATACTGTAGCCTATATTGTAGCTAGTATCTAAATTAGCCTATACAAATTTGCGATGCAAATCTATCGCAAAATGCAACCTGTTGTGTTCATGACAGTGTTTCTTGTCAGTCATAGTTTTAGCATAAACTAACCTAACTATGGTTACATTTAATAGTATGGTTGTAAGCCAGTGCAACACATTGTTACGGTGGCTGAGAAGTGCAAAACACAACGACATTTCACAAAACACAACGACATTTCACAAAACACAACGACATTTCACAAAACACAACGACATTTCACAAAACACAACGACATTTCACAAAACAACGACATTTCACAAAACACAACGACATTTCACAAAACACAACGACATTTCACAAAACACAACGACATTTCACAAAACACAACGACATTTCACAAAACGGAAAGGGTAGGACAACACTTCTTGTTTGTGATTGGACAGAACCCAAGCCCCTCAATGTAATTTTCTTTCACAAAACGGAAAGGGTAGGACAACACTTCTTGTTTGTGATTGGACAGAACCCAAGCCCCTCAGCGAAATTACGAATCCTACTATGGCCATGCCAAGACCCGCCCTCCTCTGTCTCTGATTGGCTGGTCGTTCTGTGCGCTCTACCCACCCAACCCTCTGTTTGAGTTTAAGGTGACTCTCTTCGCTGGAGCGCATTGCAGTAACTTATTTTCCGAAATTGCATGCAAATTCAGGTAGCCTAACTAACGTTACAGCATAAAACGTGTACTGACATCCATTAGCCTAAAATAAGTTTACGTTTTTAATACCACCAATGTTGATAATAGTTCTAGGCTATGTGTCTCATTGCACATTCTAGTGCTAGCTAGAAAATCAGCTGGCTGATCACTCGGAGGGGAATTCAAGTTAAATAAGCATACGTTTTAAAAAAAAAAAAATACCGCCCGTGTTGATAACAATTATCCTATGTGTCTCATTGAAAAGTAATTAGTCACATAGGATGTTACAGTGTGCTGGAATAGTTATTGTACATAAAGGGACCAAATATGGTCACACTTTATTGCTGTTCCATTATCGGGTTTAACCGTCTTCTATCTGCCTGTGAACAAACTCACTTAGGCCTACATGCACACAAGGCATAAGAAAACATGCCCAGGGAAAACTTGTATGACCTTGCATGTCATAAAACCAAGAATAAAACCCTCAGCGTTGCAGGAAAGTGAACAGACTTATGAGATCAGGTTTTGTATAGATTTGTGAAAATGAACATTGTGACTAATGACTTTTCAATGACACAAAGAACTGTTATCAACACTGCGAAACACTGGTGGTATTTACTAAAAAACGTAACGTATTCATTTATTTTATTAAACTTGATTTCCCCTCAGTGATCAGCTAGCACTAGTTAGAACAGTAGAAACGAGCTAGATTGTGCTAGAATAGTAGAATATATAAGAACTGTTATCAACATTGGTGGTATTTATTAAAAACATACGCTTATGGATGTCAGTACGTTTTATCCTGTAACGTTTACCTCCCTGAATTTCGAGAACAGGGCAATCGAGCGCGTTCTTAGACTGAAGAAGATGAGGTGGGTAGAGCGCACAGAACGACCAGCCAATCAGAGACAGAGGAGGGCGGGTCTTGGCATGGCCATAGTAGGATTCGTAATTTCGCTGAGGGGCTTGGGTTCTGTCCAATCACAAACAAGAAGTGTTGTCCTACCCTTTCCGTTTTGTGAAAGAAAATTACATTGAGGGGCTTGGGTTCTGTCCAATCACAAACAAGAAGTGTTGTCCTACCCTTTCCGTTTTGTGAAATGTCGTTGTGTTTTGTGAAATGTCGTTGTGTTTTGTGAAATGTCGTTGTTTTGTGAAATGTCGTTGTGTTTTGCACTTCTCAGCCACCGTACATTGTAGCCTAGTTGAGAATTACTGGGTTAAAATGTGTTTGTTTAGCATCTGCCAGTTTACATGTCTTAGCCAGTGGCGTAGCGCAGTTTGTCGGGGCTCCCCTGCAAGGTTCACATCTGTCAACTCATACAGTTTGCCCGTATAAAATACAGCTTTTCCACCTTATCGAAGGTAGCCTATGCGGTGTATAAGGTTAATGATATGGGAAATCTAGTCTAATACGTTTTTTCGCCCCCAAACATTTCCAACATAATTAATTAAATCGCAGCAATCGCATTTTCTCTCTCTCTGCTATTCGGCCGTGGGAAAAGAAAGTAGCTGCATCATATCTATATGATCTAAAAATGCACAAACTACAAAGATGCAGTAGCGTCTAGGCTATCAAAGCTGTTATGAAGGCTAGTAAGATAGGAAAATTGCAAAAAAGTGCCTCAAGCTCATGCAACACGACTCATGCATAATTTAGGAAATTGTGATATGTATCTCTCCTGCACTGGGTTGTGTGTGGGGTAAACCATGTGGGGTGTCTCTGTGACTGTTTAACTGTTTTAACTGAATTTACAACAGTCATTATTATGTGAAAAGCTAAATACAGGAATATTCTAAATAAACTTGAATCAGACAAATAACTGTGGTGGCTAGTAATTTTAATAGAAAAATACTGTTATATCACAGGTTTTTGGTTCATTTATACAGTTTTGCAGGTGTGAAAATAAGAGCAGCTCTCTCCAGAGGTTGACAAATATGGGTTCAAGGTAAATAAATTAATTCAGCCTAACGTTACTCCAACTTGAGATTCCTCTAGTCCTGTCCTGCTGTTCTGCTATAAAGTAGGCTACTAGCCTAATGTTACTAGTACTACTAATTAAACGAAGATAGTAGTAGCCTAGTGGCTGCGTTGCCCTGCTTCTAGGGTACACTGTAAAAAGAAAAAGTATTTTAACACACAATCTACCGTAAATCTTACTATATTTTTCCTTTTTTCTCAGAAACTGTCAGAATGCATGTAAGATTATAGTAATATGCCTCATATAAAGGATCTCTTTTTAAAATAATGGAAATAATCCATAAATATAAAAATACAGACTATGTTAATTGAAGGTTATTATTTTTATTTAAATGTTCAAAGGTTACTTCGTTTTACATGATATACATGTAAAAAGACAAACTATGTATGTTTATGGGAGGTTAGTATTCTTAATTAAATGGTCATACATGTAGTTTTACATAATAGATTCATGTAAAGAGACAGACTATGGCTGTTAATTGAAGGTTATTATTCTTATTTAAATGGTCATACTTGTAGTTTTACGTAATAGATATGTGTAAATATACAGACTATGGCTGTTAATTGAAGGTTATTATTCTTATTTAAATGGTCATACTTGTAGTTTTACATAATACATTCATGTAAGAAGACAGACAATGACAGTTGATCGAAGGTCATTATTCTTATATAAATGTTCAAAGGTTACTTAGTTTTACATGATATACACTGTAAAAAAAAACGTACATTTAGGAGCAACATATTGTAAAATTTCACGTTAATTTACATGTATTTCACATTTTTCTTAAAAAATGTCAGGTGACTTTAAAATTATAGTTTTCGGCAGTCATTAAATTTTTGTCCTGTTATTTCACGGTTAATAGACTTCATGACACAAGTCATTGACAACAGTCAATTTGCTCCTATTTCTGCAAGGCAGCACACACTGTAAAAAGAGATGTATATTTACCAGCAATATACCATAACATTTCACATTACTTATGTAGCCTGGGAAAATACACACAGGACAACAAAACTAAAGTTTTAGGGTATTTTTATTCTATATGATCTATTTGAGATAGCAGGACCTTTATAGTAGGCAAAACAAAACAAACTCTTCTTCTTTCAAGAGTGTACACAAAACTCTGTCTCTCATAGGGGCAGTCCCTATGCTCAGTTTACAGTGCAACCCTATATGCAGTATAAAAATAAAAGAATCCAATACAAAAAGAAAACCCAAAATAAAATACGTCAGAAATAAAATGCAATGCAGAACAAATACGGTAGTGGCAATTCTCTGAAGGTAAAAACAAAAACACCATTAACATGAATCCCACAAACCCTGTACTCTTTAATATCATAACATAAGTTATTTTCTGATAACTGTATTGTCTACTCCCTCTCTCACACGTGCACTAACTCCAGGACACGCTTCAGCTTAACCTTGGAATTCTCTTTGCACAGGCTAAAAACAGGGGTGGAACATTTGCATCATTCTCTTTACAGAAATTAAAATCAAACTTCCTATGTACAATGAAACAAAATGAGTAATAAACAAATGGATAGATTAAATGCCTTACAGCTAATCAAAACGAGTGCAATCAGAATGCATAGGCCACAAACCTGCTAGCTACTCCATTGAAGAACTCCTGTGCACATGCGACCAATATCTGGCACCACCCGTCACTATACACATCAAAATATGCAGCATCCGTCAGTCAAACAGTCTTAAACATATACATCGATATTTGTACACAGTCTTAAACATATACATCGATATTTGTACAACCATATTTTACACTTTACATCGATGTTATTGAAACATTATTCACCTGTTTAACACGCAGCCATCCAGCTACTCTACAGTGGAATTCGCGCAAAATACCACTTGCGTTCCTTCACTTCCCCTTAAGCACTGACGTCACCTCACGGCCTTAAAGACACACACACCCTGTAAATAGGCCAGCAGCATAGACAGAAAAAGGGGACATAAAACTACTACCTGGTTACATTCTCCCCTGCTATAGAGTAAACGTCCTCGATTACTCACCTCCTGTATAAGTACTCTTTACTTCCTTTACTGCCTCACGAAAGAACACTTTACCTAAACTAGCCAGTATCTGTGAAACTGTGGCTGGACTTAGGGACACTGCATCTAAAGCTGACTTAGGCTCGTGATATGGGTTCGAATGCTCTCCTGCATTTGTTCGTTTACTTCTGCGAGGTGCAGGGACAGGAGGACTCAAAACAACTGGGTCAGAAATCACTGGCTCTACCTCAGCTTCGGTGATTCCTACAGTGTCTGGAACTGTGCTATCAGGGTTATGGGCCAGATTCTGAAAATCTGGTTCAACATCCATCACTGACTCCACAACATCTGGGGATGGACTTGACCTAGGACACACATTCTCCACCATAACTACATCCTCTTCTGAATCCTCCGAATCTGATTCTGATCCTAGAGATGGGCTAGGCCGGGTTATAGGTCTTTCAACTCTCCTCAGAGGAGTTGGAGCAGGAGGATTCACACAAGGCCTAATGTCCACCCTGTTCACTCTCTTGATAGGTCCTCCCTCCACAGGCTCAACTGTGTAAGTGCTTTCCCGTACCTCTACAACCTTATAGACAGTCGGTTTCCATGCATCTTGGATTTTGTTACGGCCTAACGGTCTGTTCCGTAGGTAGACTAGCTCATCAACTTCAATCCTGGGACAATAAATCTTCTCTCTTTGCAAGGCTATTCGTTCAGCAGCTTTCTGCTCCGAGTACTCTCTGGCTCTGGCATGTGCTTCCTTCAAACGTTTCTGATGGATGGCTAACCAGTCGTGTTTCTTGTCCACAGTTTGTTCTTGTCCCAGTAAAGCGTCCACTGGCAAGTGAGGATCAACTCCAAAGAGTAAGTAATATGGAGAATATCCCGTGGTTGAGTGGGGTGTCACGTTATACGCATACACTAACTCAGGCAAATGCTCCGGCCATCTGCGCTTCTTTTCAGGTGGTAGTGTGCGTAGTAGGTCGTGTAGCGTCCTATTGAAGCGCTCACATTGTGCATTCCCGGTAGGATGGTGAGGTGTGGTTCTGCTCTTCTTCACTCCATACAGTTTGCAAAGTTCAGCTATAACCTCACTCTCAAAATTCCGGCCTTGGTCCGCGTGTAGCCGCTCTGGCACTCCGTATTTCATGAACCATTCCCTCAAGAGCACCTTTGCAGTAGTGTCGGCCTTTTGATCACGGGTAGGAAAAGCTTGTGTGAACTTGGTAAACACATCAGTAACGACCAGAACATTTTCACGCCCATCGGTTGCGGACTCAAGCACAGTGAAATCTACAGCAACGACTTCCAGCGGTCTTGAAGCAAGGAACGACTTCATGGGAGGGTGAATCTTGGGCTGAGGCATCTTAGTGAGAACGCAACGCTGACACTTCTTGACCCACTGTTCCACATCCTCATGCATTCCCACCCAGAAGCATCTGCCTCTCAGCAACTGTAACGTACGCTCTAGGCCCTGGTGGCCCATGGAATCATGTACACTCTCCAGCACTTGATTCTTCAAGCAGGAGGGCAACAGAAGCTGAACATTCCCCTTGTTTCACATTCTCAACCACCCGAAACAGTAGCCCACTACGCTCCTGGATATGGTTCCAATGCTTTACCAATGACAGAACAGGTTTAGACAGAGCTTTCCTTTCCCTGCCGTTAGGCTTTCTGTTCTGATCCCAAAAGGTTCTGAATACACTCAGCACTGGGTCCTGCTGCTGGAAAACACGCAACTCATCCTAGGAGTAACCTGGCAGTGTTGGTGTGTTCCCTTGAGTCAAACCACTAGCAACACTAGGGTCAGCTTCCATGGCTCTGATTTGTCTAACCTTGCAGCTTTCAAGTCCAGCCGTAACCAGCACTGGGTCCAAAGCAGTCCCACGATTGACCACACTGCAAATAGCCACACACCCATCAAACTCAGCATCCTCAGACACAGGTTCAGGCTCCCCTGCAAATGTCTGCCTAGAGAGAGCATCTGCCGCGGCATTGCTCCGGCCCGGGCGGTACTGTACGTCAAAATCAAACACGGACAACTGTGCAACCCATCTCTGTTCGATGGCTCCAAATCTCGCTGTCTTGAGATGGCACAGAGGATTGTTGTCGGTTATCACGGTGAATTTGGAACCCAGCAGGTATCCGCGAAACTTTTCTGCTACTGCCCATTTGAGTGCAAGTAGTTCCAGTTTCATGCTACTGTAGTTCCTGTCATTCTTTTCAGCATTTCTCAAGCGTCTACTGGCATATGCTATCACTCGCTTGGTATCTCCTTGCTGTTGACACAGGACAGCACCTAGGCCATGACTGCTGGCATCCGTCTCTACGATAAAAGGCTGGGTAAAATCAGCAAAGCCAAGTAGGGGTGCACTGGTTAGCTTCTCCTTGAGTGTGTCAAAGGCTGTCTGACATTCTTCAGTCCACAGTTGACTAAGCATGTGATTCATTTTGCTAGGACTCCCTGCATTTAGACACATATTCACTACATCATGAAGCGGGCCTGCTACCTTTGAGAAACATGAAATTAACCTTCTGTAGTAACTACTGAGACCAAGGAAGGATCTTAAGTCCCTAACAGTAGATGGTACTGGCCATTGCTTGACCGCAGAGATCTTCTCTGGATCGGTCCCTATGCCGTTGGCAGATATCTGATGCCCCAAGAATTTTACTTCTTGTTGGAGGAAGTGACATTTTTCTAACTTCACCTTAAGACCGGTCTCTCTGAGTCGTTTCAGTACGATGTCAAGCCTCTCCAAATGGTCATGGAATGTCTGAGAGTATACTAAGATATCATCTAAGTATACAAGCAAAATCTGAAAGACTAAGTCATTCATGGTGGCCTGCATTAATCTTTGGAAAGTCGCCGGTCCATTGCAGACTCCAAAGGGCATCCTAAGATATTCGTGTAGGCCAAACGGTGTTGAAAAGGCTGTTTTATGCCTATCACGTTCATCTACTGCCACCTGGTGGTAACCACTTGCAAGATCAATCGTCGAAAAGAACTGCGCTCCTTGAAGGGCGTCAAAGCTCTCATCTATGCGCGGTAAAGGAAACGCGTCTTTTTTTGTCTTCTGGTTTAGTCTCCGATAATCTACACACAGTCTTATACTGCGGTCTGCCTTTCGCACCAACACCACAGGGGATGCATACGCACTATTGCTCTCTTGTATGACACCTTTCTTTAGTAGCTTAGATATGTGCTCTTTGACTTCACTGTACTGGTTCGGTGGAATGCGACGGTACGGCTGTGTGACAGGCTCGTCATCAACCAGGTGAATTTCATGCCTGACCTTATCGGTGTAACCAAGATCTTCATCTTCCACCGCAAAGACATCTATATGTTTAGTCAGTAAGGCTCTCAACTGTGTCTGCTGTTCATCACTTCCACCAATGTCAAGCTTGTCCAAGATTGACTGAAGGCTACTGTGAGCGTGCTCCTCTTTTACATCAACGGTCACTTGTTCAAGGCTGGCTGTAATGCGCTGAAATCTCACTTCACACTGGTCATCATCCACAGACTCTACATTTGACAGGATACCCAGCCGGGTCCTAGGTGAGAGCCACATGTCTTCTTGTGAGAGGTTTAACACCTGCACAGGTACTGTATGACTACGAGAATCGATGAGCGTGGGGATGACTACAAGACCCTCAGGTAACGGCGTGTTTACTGGCTCGAGCAACATCTGGGCGTCCTCACAAGCATCTTTGGTGGACCTCTTCACCATGATGGTGACTACAGATTCGGCAGGTATGTGCACAGGGTCTTTGCCAGCAACTCGGACAATAACTTTCTTGTTGACAGTACACTTCTGTATTTTCTGAAATGCGCTCCTCCAATCAGAATCCAATTTTCCTCCTAGGGTAGTGTCGAATTCAGCATGAACTAGCTGTCTGCATTGACTGATGATATTCATGCCCACAATGCCTGGCACAGACTGGTCGGCACTCTGGGGGTCTTTCACAACCAGGAAACCACAACTGGGGATTTTCATGCCCATCGTCTCAACTTCTAGTTCCAAGTAACTAAGATAGGGTATCTCCAGGCCATTCGCAGCGGTCAACCTGAGCCAGCCCGCGGTAGACAACATATCCTCGTCCTCTCCACCTAAGTGTTCTCTAAAGAATTGCTCCGTAATGGTGCTCACTTGACTACCCGTATCCAACAGGCATGGGGCCGTAACACCACCAATCCTAATCTCAACAACTGGACATGCTCCTACAGCTCGTTGCAGTAACTGGTCAGGAGAAGGCTGTACCTTTTCTGAGTCTACGGTGTTCCCCCTAATTGCCCGACTCACAACAACCGGGGGGTGCCGTTTCCCGGCGCATTGGAGGAAGAGGCTTCTGGTGCGCGTGCACTACGCTTCTGTGGGCAATCTTTTGCAATATGCCCCGCATTCTGACACTTGAAACAGATTGGTTGTCCATCCTCTGTGAACTTTGGCTGAGACTAGGGATGCACCGATACCATTTTTTTCAGACCGAGTACGAGTACGAGTACTCACTTTTGAGTACTCGCCGATACCGATACCGATACCATTTTTTGTGTGTTTTTTTAAGTATGAGTACTTTATAATAATACTGTATAATAATACCACAATAATGAGACGGCTGATTTTGAAGATACTGTGTTTATTTTCTCCTGTTGATGGAGCACAGTCTATCAATTTACTGATTATTTAAATCAAATGAGGTCCAATAAAAATAAATAAATAAACATAAATAATAACCAAAATAAAACTGTACAGTCTTTTGTGCATCATTCTATTTATACTGGAACGTCAAAGTATAAGTGCATTATATAGCAGCATTAACATAATCTCTCTTGAAATGGAAAGGCGACAGTTAAACTAGTATACCTAGCCCAGTCAACTTAAATCATAGGCTATTATGTTTTGAATAGGCTTCTCATATGCATACTAGATAGACCTACGTATTTTTATTCAAGAACATTTAAGCTACGTGGTCGGGAGCGAGTCGTGTGCCCAGCCCGTTTATTAGCTCTCGAAATCTCTCACCGTCAATGCTGCTTATTGGCATAATGTCCTTTTCAACCATCAACCTCAGAGAGTCCTACTGAATTGACTAGCCTATATGAACTGCTGACTACCGCACCGCAGTAGCCTACATAATTGTCAACCGAATCAGTTACTCTCTGCATAGGCTACGGGCTACTCAATTAGTTTGCAACAAATGGCGGGGGTATTAGTAAAATAATATAGCCCGGTCAACTGTTTTTTGGTACAGTTTCACATTTTAAAAATATAGCCTGCAATCATGATCGGAACCTGTAGCCTACCTACTGGCATCTGACGTCCACCCAACGTAACGTTACCGAAAGCAAAACGGTTCAAGCATTTCTAATCAAAATCGCATAGGCTACTGTAGGCTATATTGTACATTTTCCATGTAGGCCTATTCTGTAACTATCAAACTAAGAGTTAATAAAAGTCTGCCCGTTATTAAACCATTTCAAATCTGTAATAATGATATTGATTAAATGAAGCACATTCGTGTTTTCTTTTGTATCGAAATAGCACAATAAATGTAGGCTATTTTAAGAAGGCCTAATATGCTATAACCATGTTTTATAGGCTACACAAATATAACCAATATGTGGCTATAGCTACGTTTGTTTCTTCTTTACACTTGAAATTCAGTAAGAAGTCTAGCTAAAGCCCTTTTCTTTATTTGTTGTCAGGTAATTTGAGTCTAGATCACGCACTGCGTGAATGGTTGCTATTTTAATCTGAACCGCTATTTTAATCAAGTAGCCTACTGACGAACTGGGTGATTAATAGCACTATGCTACATCAGTGCACCTAGCTCAACCCTTTGTATAAGGGCTCCCCCCATAGATGACTGAACATCGACATTCAATTTGGGAGAAAAGAATCATCTGCTTAAAAAAAAAAGTATGGCCCTTGTCACCCTTTTGACAACTTTACCATTTGAAAACGCAATGTTTTACAATAGGTTACTTACCACGAAATGGTCAGAACTTGAGAACACACAAATTGTCATATATTTCCGTAGTTTCTAATCCATATTTAAAACGCTCACTGGAGCGACCATAAACCTAATCCATAAAACTATATAACTACAAGGAAAAAATACAAAAAGTTCATACGAGGTTTATAGGAAAAGTTCGCATTTCAGGTGGTAGGCTACATTAACTTCGCCCTCGCGTGGAGACCTTAAACCATGATTACGTTTCACACAAAAACTGCCGTTGAAACAAGATCGCAGATTATTCAGTTAATTGTTTCATTTGAAATCTTATCGATTAAATTCTTATTAGCAATTAATCGATAGTCGATTAACTGTTAACATCCCTAGTGAGCACGCAGGTCAGGATTAGGTGTTGCTAAGGTGATAGCATTAGCGTGCGGACGTTTGGACGTTGGTATCGGTTTTGGAGTATCGGTACATTTTTTCGAGTACGAGTACGAGTACATGAGCATGGTATCGGCCCCGATACCGATACTGGTATCGGTATCGGTGCATCCCTAGCTGAGACCTAGGTCTAGTTGTGGTTACACTAGTACCCATTCTCTGAACAGCAAGATCCTTCACTGCTTGGGTTAACTCACTAATGGCTTTCCCCTGCTCTGCAACCACTTTAAGGACATCATCTAGAGTAGGTGAGTTCTGTTTGTGCGCTTGGAGAGCTGCACATTGTGCTTGGCTACTGCTACTCTTTGACTTGGAGGTCTTTACATTTACTGAAGACTCTTCCATAGTCCACAGGTAAGCCTCCTCCCGCACTTCTATCATGGAGGACTCAGGGTTGTCTCTGACATATTTACGGAGTTCTCTCTTAAGAGAAAGATCCCTGACTCCCTCTATGAACTGGTCTCTTAGCACCACCTTCTCATTAGCTACCGCAGTAGAGTCACGTCTCAGTACAGAGCTCAGAGCTTTTAACAGGGCATGTGAAAACTCCCATAAGTCTTCACCTTCACTTTGCCTATGGCTATAGAAACTATGCAACAGTTGAGGTACAGTACGCTTGTCTCTGAATGCTTCTCTGAGGTTGTCGAACAGATCCCTAACCTGGTCAGTGTTAGTATCACAACGCAACTGTACTTCTTGTAGAGCTGCACCTCTAAGAAGGGTCATCACAAAGTCAAACTGATCATGATCAGACTGGTTCCTAGCCCTAAGCACACGTTCAACTTCTTCAATGAAATCATCAATAGATCTGCCATCTTTCTCAAAATCACCACTAAATGGGGAAACGTGTCGTTCTCTTGGAACATAGACAAATGACCTATTACTCAGTGCGGCGATAGTCGCCATGGCGTCTGCCTGTTTCTCACTTAATTCTCTAAGTTGTGCTTGAACATCAATCTCACCTTGTACATCTGGTACCTCACCTTGTACATCTGGTACCTCAACTGGTTCTGGGTCCGACATCTTTCAAGAGTTCAGTCTCTCCTATACACTTGGAAACAGATAACAGTCTTGCAGCAGTCTTCCAACAGCAGCAGAAACAATGTCACTGATACAGTCTCTCTGGGTCTCCGGTCGGCTCTCTCAAGTCCCTTGACGATCTTGTCACCACGATCTGGTCACCACTCCAGGCTCTCCGACGATCTGGTCACCACTCCAGGCTCTTTTCTTTGTCCTCACCGGGATTGCCAAGCTGCTCTTCACCACTACCGTATTTTGTATTGCACTTTATACTGCATGCCAAAATCAAAAATCCTTGCAACTAGCTAAGAATACCCCACTTCTGGTACCAATATTTGTAGCCTGGGAAAATACACACAGGACAACAAAACTAAAGTTTTAGGGTATTTTTATTCTATATGATCTATTTGAGATAGCAGGACCTTTATAGTAGGCAAAACAAAACAAACTCTTCTTCTTTCAAGAGTGTACACAAAACTCTGTCTCTCATAGGGGCAGTCCCTATGCTCAGTTTACAGTGCAACCCTATATGCAGTATAAAAATAAAAGGATCCAATACAAAAAGAAAACCCAAAATAAAATACGTCAGAAATAAAATGCAATGCAGAACAAATACGGTAGTGGCAATTCTCTGAAGGTAAAAACAAAAACACCATTAACATGAATCCCACAAACCCTGTACTCTTTAATATCATAACATAAGTTATTTTCTGATAACTGTATTGTCTACTCCCTCTCTCACACGTGCACTAACTCCAGGACACGCTTCAGCTTAACCTTGGAATTCTCTTTGCACAGGCTAAAAACAGGGGTGGAACGTTTGCATCATTCTCTTTACAGAAATTAAAATCAAACTTCCTATGTACAATGAAACAAAATGAGTAATAAACAAATGGATAGATTAAATGCCTTACAGCTAATCAAAACGAGTGCAATCAGAATGCATAGGCCACAAACCTGCTAGTTACTCCATTGAAGAACTCCTGTGCACATGCGACCAATATCTGGCACCACCCGTCACTATACACATCAAAATATGCAGCATCCGTCAGTCAAACAGTCTTAAACATATACATCGATATTTGTACACAGTCTTAAACATATACATCGATATTTGTACAACCATATTTTACACTTTACATCGATGTTATTGAAACATTATTCACCTGTTTAACACGCAGCCATCCAGCTACTCTACAGTGGAATTCGCGCAAAATACCACTTGCGTTCCTTCACTTCCCCTTAAGCACTGACGTCACCTCACGGCCTTAAAGACACACACACCCTGTAAATAGGCCAGCAGCATAGACAGAAAAAGGGGACATAAAACTACTACCTGGTTACACTTAAGTTAACATGTATTTCGCATGTTTCTTAAAAAATGTCAGGTGATTTTAAAATGAGTTATTGGCAGTTATTTTACTTCACATGATTTTAACTGCGAGGGAAGTCGCTAAGCACGTTTACAACCCAGTCCAACAACTTTGCACCAAACTGTCAAAATTTTGTCTGTGTTTGTGATAGAGACACTAACACAGACAGACGTGAAAACAATACACCCTTGCTTGCACTTTGCGCGCAGATGTAATAAACTTAAACTTACTATAGTTACACTTGGTTTATTTAATTTGGCTCCTGTGACTCCCCATCACATTACAGTATAGGCTAGTCATGGCTAAAGGTGAAGTTTGATAACCAGAAAATTCAATAATGCATCACTTTATAGTGTACTATTCTCAGGAAATCTGAGCCTCAAATACATCTTTTATACCACCAACAACCAAAACAGCATTCGACACAATTATCATGAATCATGACCAACTTTTCAGAACAGAAAAGTCTGGACCAGCATAGACTTTATGGTGGCTAAAATGTTGGTCTAGGCTAGGTTCTTCAGCAAGGCTTTAATAGATTACATGCCCATTTGATTAAATTATTTCAGTAATCTAAATTTTTAAAATAAAAACAGTAGAGATGAAGCTAATTAAGTGATTTAACTTTTAAGTCTGTGTGGAGAAAGTTCTGCATCCATATGGCTGGCATTACCTTAACAGTCAGCAAGGCAAACTAAATGAGACATTATTAATATTTTTGCATAGTCATGGTGATTTGAAACAATGAGTGGGTAATATGTTGTTTATTTAGCCTATTTAGCCTATTTGCTTCCCCCGATTTGAAAGATGTCTTCAATTCTAAAACTACGATTTTGACGTCACCATCTGTGCATGCTGTCGCTGTTGGACCAATGAGATTTCAGCAGTGAGATTCAAATTTGCTGCTAGAATTTGCTTTGCCCTGCTGTCCCTTTCTCTGCTCTACCAGCGACACATGAAAATTAAGCATCCTGTCTTCCAGTCACCTGCAAACTTGGACGCATCGAACAGTCTCTACTTGAACAGGGTAAGAACCTTTAACTTGCGTACAACATTTCTGCCTAGAGATAAATTGCATTTCTTACAATAGCCTAACATTATGTGAATAGTTTTATGCCAATGCTAAGCAAGTAATATTAGCTAGCCTTGATACCGTTAGTTAGTTAGTAACTAGCTAACTAACGCTATCTATAACATTAGCTCATGCACTTGTTAGCCCAATGATAACATTAGCTTCCTAAATATTTGCAGCTTAGTACTATATGGTTGATCCAGTGCCGCCGTTAGGAATCCCAGGGCCCGGGACAGAATCTGTCATTTTATGTAGTTTAAGATTTGTTTTATTTCTGTGTAGGATAGGCAACCTAGGCTACGTGATTCATTTAACATTATGCTTAATGAGAAGACTTAATCACGTTGCTGTCACACGAACGGTTAAAGTGAAAAGAAAATAGGTCCATATGAAATTCGTAAGCCTAGCCTAGGCCGACTTGTTTATCGGAAAAGTGTATTGCCTGTAACCTACCCCATTTACAATAATATTTTTTTATTATTATTGAACTTTAATTGTGTATTTCAAAGGCATTAATTTAGTCTTGTGAATATAACAGAAAGTAATTCATAGTCTTGGGGTTTCATATTAGTAATATCTTGCCTTAAGTGATCTGTGTCTTAATGCCAAATTCTGAATAAAAGTTTTGAAGCTTTTAAATGTAAGATGACAAGCTAACATCGGAGTTTCGTATAGGCTACGGAGACCCAGCAAGTTAGTCTCCAGTAACACATAGCGAGCCTTTCGCGGAACAACGTAACTGAACTTTGAAGGCGTTTTTCTCAAAAACATGGTTATGCCACTTCAAATGTTGATATTTGGATTACAGAGATAATTTTGGTATCATTAGAAAGCTTACATTTTCATTATAAAGCTCAATATTGCAACTGATTATGATAGAGCAGGTCACATCCCAAGTAGCCAAATGTATGTGGCCCAGATATGGCCCGAGTCCGGCTTCTGTACGGCTTAGGTGTGGCCCAGGTTTGGCTTCTGAGTCGGCTCAGCCTCGGTCTTGAATTACGGCCCGAGTCTGGGCCTATTCATGCAGCCCGATTCCGGCCAGTCGGCACTGTGCCATATGTGCCATAGTGATGGGTCGTTCGGGAATGAATGGCTCTTTTTGAACGGCTTTCTTTGGTGAACGTAGGGAACCGATTCCTTTCGGTGAACGAGCCGTTTGGTTTGGCTCTATTTTTTCCCATGTTAGCCAACATTATGTGACCAGAAAGAAAGCGCCGGTCGGCTGTAAATAGGCCTTCTGTAACCTTAGACTACCTACGGATATAACTCCCAACCTGTTTCCATTTATAGTTCTTAATTATAAATCAAGCAGATAATTAACTGAATAACAAATCAATGAATCAATGAATAGGCTATAGCAAGTCTTTCGGTGCTAGCATTTTTCTTTGTCTCATAAAACTAAATATGTGTAGCCTAGGCTACGGTGCGCTGGAAAAAGCTGGGTGTAGCTAACGCAATAGTATTTGTTTCCGTTTGTTTAGTTTACGTAGCCTAACAATCAAACAATTAATTTGCTGAATAATCGCTTATAAAATCGTCTAAATAACCTATAATGATTAAGAAATGATAATGACAAAGAGATAACTACTTGAGATTGTTTAACCTGGGTGGCAATAATATGCAGCATGCGTTAAAGAATGTAAGCGAATTAACTTTAAGACGGCGCTCAAATGAGTCCAAGCCATTTAAACATTAGAAAGCAAAACCTTAAAGAGGACAACCTCTTAGGTGTCTCGAACCGTTGCGCACAACGCATAGGCCAATTAAGGCTAGAAAAATGAATTTACGAAAGTCTACGGAACATTTAAACATTGAACGTCAGAATCTTTGCATGATAACTCCGTCATCATAAATGTAGATATAGAAATATGCGACAAGTTTATGACGCACAGAGGACAATAGGCTAGAAAATAAATTGGTAGTCTAATCATTTACTTATTGGTTTTTGTTATTGAGCGAATTAGGCTAATTGTTTGGTTGACAATCAGGCAAAGTAAACGGAAACAGATTGAGAGTGATCATCCGTTTCAATCTTAAAGGTAAAATTGCAGAGGGCCTAGTTCTACTTCCCACGGTTCGCTAGAGTGCCAGCCTAGCCTATGTTATACACACAAGCACCGTTCAAAAAGAGCCATTCGGTCATATAGGCTATTTTGATCATAGCTTATTAGTATATCATAGTAGGAGGATGAAGTGATCTAGTCATCTTTAATTAAAGTGTGGGTAATGAATATCATATAAATTATAATTAATATAACAATAAACATAGGGCTACATTGCACTGATAGAAATATCGTAGACTAGGGGTGGGACGATTCAATCCCATAACGATTAGATTCGGTTACGATTCTTTAGGCAAAGGTTCGATGCATCATAACATCTTACATTTGACCACGATTCGATTCGATACAATTCGGTTCAATTCATTTTGATACCTTTAAAAAATGTAATAGGTATGCTAATGTGATTTGATACCGATACACTCAGCAGTAATTAAATATTAAATTAGAACCTTACGCCAAGTTCACAGAATTATGTTTATTGTTAAGGCATGCCATACATTTTGCAGCTGTCTGCAGCAAATAATGCAGCAATAAACATGACTAACAGTGTATTTTCTAAAGTTGCCCTATTGAGGTTATTGTTTTTCAAACAGTGTCAGACATGGTACCCTAATACCTTTCCTTTATGGTGTATCTAGGTTCCACGACATTCATTAAGTGACTAAATCCCTCTTCTTCTACCGCACTGTATGGTCTAAGGTCTTTGCAGATGAACGTGGCTATAGCAGATGTCACCTCTTTTGCCCGTTTAGAACTGTTTTTTAAATTTTGTTTTAGTTTTTGTCTGTGTGATATGTAGGGGAAGGGGGGGGGGGGGGTTTGGAATCGGACAGTTAACGTAGTAATAATTCATTGAACGTAAGACATTGGAAATAGTCTTACTATTTTTGTTTTTTGTCTCTAATGTCTTCTTGATTTTGAATAGAACATGGTTTAAATTAAAATATCAGAAAGCACTTTACAATTAACTGTCTGGACACGGTATGTGTATAAAAACTAATAAAAACAAATAAAAGAACTGTTTGGCCATTTCTCCAGGAAAATCTTGACTCCCGAGTTTAGCTTACCAACCTGCTTGCTGTCCTTCACGTCAATGGTGTGTCGTCGGCTCAAATGGTTTATCATGTTTGTGGTGTTGCCTGTGTATCTGATTTCAACTTGGCATATCTTGCATATTGCAGCGGTTTTTGTCAAGTACACCCTCCTTCTTTCTAAACGCGAAATGCTTCCATACCACTGATTTTCTGTTCGGAACATTGCAAATTCTGTCAATTTCTGTCTCTTGTCACACTCGAGCAGCTAGCCATTTCGCTCAGAATTGTCCGTCTCATTATCGCTTGATTCCCGCCTGTCGCTGCTTTCAACTCACGCTTACGTGGGGGTTGGAGCAGAAACATGAATTAAAGGTAGTCAAAACAGTTTTCAAAGTAGTCGTGTTTTTTTTGGAATAAATAAATACATGTGCACATTCATTTACAATGCGATATTAATCGATGCTTATCAATTCTAATCTTACAGATCGATGCAGTTGTATTTACACATTCAGATCGATGCATCGCGATGCATTGTCCCACCCCTATCGTAGACACATTAGCAGCACTGTCGCAGACACTTACAGCAAAGATTCTCAATACCCTCTTCACATCAAACCACATTTTTTATTGTTTTATTTTAAAGCCCGGAAGTATTAGTGAACGAAGAGCCACATGAGAGCCAAACGAATGGCTCTTTTCAGTGAACGGAGCCAAAAGATCCAGCTCTTTGAAAAGACTCGGAATGCCCATCACTAATGTGCCATGCTTGGACCAAACCTGAGCCAGAACTGGCCCAACTGTCACATGTTGCCATATAATCCGTGTTTTGGATTTTAAATTAATAGCCCATCTCAATAAAACTGAATAAAATTTACAACAATCGAAAACTGAATAAATGATATAGGCTATTGCATAAAACATAGCAAAGTATTTGCTTTCCAGTATTACTCAAACAAAAATGGAGGCTAGTTACATGTATGTGCTAGACTCCGAGACTTCGGTTATAGGCCTACTGGCCTGCATTTTACTATTTGCATTAGTTCTGCTAGGCTTCTTGACAAAAGGCATTTTGGCAATGTGTAGATTGCTAGGGTAAGCTACCGTAGCTGTATAATAGTCACGACTCACTGGACTGAGGACACTCGCTGGACTGGTTGCCGACACACAAACTCGTCAGACCATCAGGATGGATGGCCAGAGGGATAAATAACTTTTAGGCCATCTGTCTCTAACCATTTCATCAACAGTCTAGTTTAATTAAAAATGACAGACACAAGGATAATTTTATTTATTTATTTGGCAAAATAAATAAATAAAATAGACTTTTTATTTCATTTATTTTCATTTGCGAACTTAAAACATTCCCGGCCAAAGTCATCTAACAATCACTGACTGGTCCTTCTCTTGGTCTATAAGAGAAATGGATGTGTTGTAATTAGATCAATGAAAATGATTGTCACCATTTCAATTTGAACTCCACTATGGACAAATCAGTGTTTTATGCTTTGACATAAAATATAAGTAGGCCAAGGTTACCATGTAGTCTACACTGTAAAACTGCTAAGTTCAGTTTACTCAAATAATTTTAGGAAACCAATTACCTTGAATAACACTGACCTAAACCTTAATGACAGTCTTACTAACAGAATTGGGTAGTCCCAATTGAAGTGGATATTACTCAATTTAAAATAATACAAATGGAACGGTTAGTTTAATTGAAACATTCAAATAAATGAATACTTTCCCTATACTCAAATCAAGCCAATTGAGCTTTACAGTGTAGGCTAGACAATTTGATCATGTGAAACTGCTCCTCATTTAGTTTTCTTGAAATATCTTCAAAAACATCACGACATGTAGCCATCAGTGATGCTAAATAAGTGGGAAGTCAAAAGGTTTTAACTAGTACACGCTCCCGAATGCGATTGTCTATCCGAATGGCGGTAGACACTAACGTATCAAGTGAATCGGACGGCTCAAGCACTGGTAGGGCATCTTGGACAGAATTGTCTAACGCCTCTGTGAATTGCGTCATCAGAGGAGCTTCTGGCCAACCTGTCTCACCTGCCATGGAAAATTCGGCCACTGTGTCGTTACCTTGGCGAAGGCGATTAAGCGCGGTAATGAACCACGATGACTGGGCTTTAAAAAAAATTAAACACTGAGCAAGAAACCCTCTACGCTTGCCGGCCCGACCGTCGTAGCGGAGGGGGAGTTGTAGTTTGGGCTCCTTTCCAATGTGTCCAACAAGGACTGGAGGAGAGATGGCCTGAACGGCAGGTGCGGGTGCTTAGTAACAGTAACAGTTAAGAGGCGCATGCTCTCCGCTAACTCCCGGAACCAGCCCTCTTGAACCCGTAACTGGGTCGTCAGCTGCCCTACTTGAACCGTAAGTAGCTGCTGTTGGGCTTCGAGTGCGCTAATGCGCTCCTCAGGAGTCCTATCCATCGGCTGATGTCCCTTGGGAGAAGTCGCTGACTCATCCATACTGGCTTCTTTGTACTGTAAGGGGTTTGTAACGATGAGCCAAATGTGACAAAACAAAACACAATTACTGAACAAGTCACTCATGAACGTGAGGACCACTAAAGGAGTCTCAGTAGCAAAATGATAAACAATCCACTAACACGGGTGTGGCTTGTAGACACGAGCAGAAAGGTAACAGAACAGAGACTCCCAAACAGAAATACACGAGCATAAGCTCAAAAAGGAGAAAACAAATAATCACATTCAGAACGTAGACTATAACGTGAAAAATAAATGAAATAAAAATAAACCTCTCACTCTCAATATAGCAGAGAGTAGAAGAGAGTAAGAAACAAAAATAACGAAAGGGACTAATCCCTAAAAAGCTTCAAGGGCAGCTAAAGCCAATCTAGTGAAAATATTGAGCAGCTATTTTCTAACTAACCCTGACTACGTGAAGGCACGAAAGAAGTGCCAGGAAGTGGAAGTGAGGGGCTTAAATACCTAGCAGGTAATCGGACAGGTGAAACGAATGATGGGGAGTGGGGAGAAGCAAAACCCTGAACCGGAATGTGGAAAAAAATCACTACTAACCGGAGAGAAAGGACAAGAACCGTAGCAAAACAGTTTTTTTGTATTTTTTAGTGCAAACGGCGGTGTGGTTTGGCTGATGGATAGCGTGCTTTGTCAACTCGAGGTTGATGCTTACTGATGCAGCCTATACTTACCTAGACTGGTACCTTGTAGCTTAGTTAACACGCAGTTTTCCCCAATCACAAGGCTGATCCAAGAAGTGGACATACCTGCTCTGATAGTTGCAGAATCTGCTTCCAGCTTGACTACCAACATCATGAAGCCTTTCCCAGAGGGTACAGCCAGGGTATGCTGGCACTGCCTCATGAATAGAAACGATTCGCAGACCGGAAATGTTAAACATGTGGTGGCAGCCTGTGTAGTGCTACACCATTTATGTGAGATGCTGAATGTTGAGTACATTCAGGATGAAGACAACACACCGGAGGAGCCAGAAGAGCCATTCTCTGAGCTGTACCCAGCTGTAATCTCCCCTGCAGAGCACATCCGTGAGGCTTTGATAGCACATATTGAACAGATGATGATTGAATGATTGATGAGTGAAATGAAAGAGAACTTGCCTTGAATCACTGCAAGGGTTATTTCTCCTGACTCATTTTCCTATAGAACTCTATGGGGGAAAAATTCAGGAGAAGAAACCCTTAAAGTGATCCATCCACATGTACTCCATATCTCGCAACAGAGTGATGGTTTGGGGCTCGTTCGATAGCTCAGACCCTTCATGACTTTAGCCAGCCATGTGTTCCATACTGTACCAGTGTAATTTACAGCTGAATCTAGTCTCACCCCGCAATTCCCATAGAGATCCATTCAAATGCAGAGAGCTTATAGTATCGCTTGTAACAGTACCTGGAAATAAGAGAGTCTTTTAATGTTGATGGGTCACAGACTTCAGGAAGTAACAGCATGCAAAGGATATGCGACCAAATATGAAATATGATACTTTAAAAATATGTTAAAGCAAAGGGTATGAATACTTATGTAAATGAAAGATTTCGATTTTTAATACATTTGCAAAAATTTCTAAAAACATGTTTTCACTTTGTCAACAGAATATGTCTGTAATGTAATAAAACGTGGAGAAGGTGAAAGGGGCGTTCAGACTTTCCGGCTTGACTATGTTAAAGCAGAGTATGAATACTTATGTACATGAGATTTCAGTTTTTGATTTTTAATACATTTGCAAAAATTTATAAAAACATGTTTTCACTTTGTCATTATAAACTCCTCAAAAAAAGTTTGGAAATGTTATTTCGGTCGATTATTCCTCCCCTTTAATAATACCAATTGGTATTGTATTTTATATCGTTGGAAAGCCTGATTAGTCACCATTACAACGAGGTACAACTTGTAAGGATCATGCATTCGTGGAATGAGCAACACAGCTAACCGTGTGGGTAGCGGCCCAAAAAATGTGCCAAAATCCCCTGCAATATTCTTCTGTTGGTATTCACTCTCGTTTTGAGCTTCAAGTGCTGGCAGGTGTATGCCAGTGGGATGGAATGGGATGCCATCCCACAGCAGTGTGTGACCAGGCTGGTGACCAGCATGAGGAGGAGGTGCCAAGCTGTTGTGGCTGCGTATGGATCTTCCACACGCTACTGAGGTCCCTGACAGTGTAAAATGAATAAAGTGTAAAAATGGCCAATATGTGTTGTTTTTTCCTTATTACTGTGGGAGAGTGCAATCATCCAGTCCACCAAGCAACTCAAAACGAGAGTGAATACCAACAGAAGAATATTGCAGGGGATTTTGGCACATTTTTTTGGGCCGCTACCCACACGGTTAGCTGTGTTGCTCATTCCACGAATGCACGATCCTTACAAGTTGTACCTCGTTGTAAAGGTGACTAATCAGGCTTTCCAACGACCAATTGGTATTATTAAAGGGGAGGAATAATCGACCGAAATAACGTTTCCGAACTTTTTTTGAGGAGTTTAGGTTATTGAGTGTAGATTGATGGGCAAAAATAAATGTTTCCAATTTTATCCATTTAAAATTAAATCTACAACACAATAAAGTGTGCAAAAGGTGATGGGGTATGAATACTTTCTAGCACCACTTTATAGGAGATAATTAAAGTAGTTGTAATAGTCATAGTCATTTATATGACGCTGTAAATTGTGTGCATGTTCTCATGCATTGTTAATCGGACTGGTTGGTAATAAATTACCTTTTATGATGAGAATTGGGCTGTGTTGGACATTTTTGGCACTGGAAACTAAACTGAGACAAATAAATTGTAATGGTCATTCCCCTCATTAATTGCCTCCTCGTAGGACATAATAACGTGCTTCAAATGGACACGAAAGCTGTGCTCATGTTTGGATCGCTTTGGATAGCGTGGATATCTTTGGACAGCTTGGATACTTTGCATATGTTTCCATGGGTTTGGAAAGGTTTGGGTATGTTTTTGGACACATATAACCATTCCCCTAATCTTTTGCAAAAGTTGGAAATTATCTAATGATATAGATGCAAATATATTTCCAATGAGTCAAAACAGTATATCTGTTGAAAATTTTTGATTATCTCCTGAATTACAGTGATGCACAATTATCCATTTTGGGTAGATTTTTGGACAGTAAGGTACACCGTGTCAAATTACCTCATAGGATTTGAGCAATAACACATATCACCTTCATATTTTGTACACATGCAGACAGGAGGTTTGCAAACCAGAAAAAGTAAAGTTTAACCTTATTCACATATTTGACTCTCAGGTGTTCACTGTAAACTAGAGTGGTGGAACTTTTCACCGGGGGTTGTGCATTCACTGGCCATAATTTACATCTGAGTTATGAAAATAATTGAATTTAAGGCATGCTAATAAATGGTACCAGGGTCTTCTGTAATTTAAGCCATTATTGTATGGAGGTAGATTTCTATCAAAAATAAACAAACACAAAAGTATAATCCACAATTATTTTTACCATCCACACGCAAACACCTCTCAACTGTGTTTCGTAAATCATCATTTGGATGAATGCAAAAATTATATTCACAAATGCAAATAACATTTTCAGATATGTTTCCAATGTTCACGTTTACAAATCAAAAGCTTGGCTTGCGAACTGGTGAATCTATAATTGGCGATCGAAGGACATGCTTGATCTGCTTGGATTTATGTACGGAATTTTGAGACAAATATTCCGTCATTTCTGTTTCTGCATTGTTGTCTACAGAGGTATACTGCGACTAAGAACATGCTGATCATGGAAGATTTATATTCTTTGACTCGGTGTAATAATAATAATAATATATAAGTTTTTTATAGCGCTTTTCTGAGTACCCAAAGACGCTTCACATTTGGGAAAGACAAAACAAACACTCAGACAAGAAAGGCAAATAAACAACTACAAAACGGGAAACACATAAAGAGAAAACAGGGGGAGGGGGGGATTATGGAGGAGGATGGTCAGAGGTCATAGGTAATCTTGAAAAGATGGGATTTGAGTTGACTTTTGAATGAGGGGAGTGTGTCAGAGTTCCGGATGGCAAGGGGCAGGGAGTTCCAGAGGGTAGGGGCGGCAATGGCGAAGGCTCTGTCCCCCAGGGTGCGATACTTGGTCTTGGTGATGGGGGTGAGAAGGTTGGCGTCTGCGGAGCGGAGGCGGCGAGTGGGGGAGTGGCGATGGAGGAGATCAGTCAGGTATAGGGGGGCAAGGTTGTTCAGGGCTTTGTAGGTGATGAGGAGGATCTTGAAATTGATGCGTTGCTGTACGGGAAGCCAGTGAAGTTGACGGAGGATGGGAGTGATATGTTCTCTGGAGCGGGAGTGGGTGAGCAACCGGGCAGCCGAGTTCTGAACATATTGTAGTTTTTGGAGAATAGTGGAGGGGAGGCCATACAGGATGCTGTTACAGTAGTCTAGTCTGGAGGTGATGAAGGCGTGGATGAGTGTTTCGGCGGCTGAGGAGGAGAGGGTGGGGCGGAGGCGTGCAATATTACGGAGGTGGAAAAAAGACGTTTTGGTGACGTGGTTGATGTGAGGCTTAAAGGAGAGTGCAGGGTCCATGATGATGCCAAGGTTTCTGGCCAGGGGGGAGGGAGTGACTGAGTGACCATCAATGCAGAGTGAGAGGTTCTGGGAGGAGGAGAGGATGGATTTTGGGCCGAAGATGATGATTTCCGTTTTATTGCTGTTGAGTTTTAAAAAGTTGTGGTTCATCCAGGTTTTGATGTCGGAAAGGCAGTCGGTGAGGGTGGAGAGAATGGCGGAAGTGATGGCTTTGGTAGAGATGTACAGCTGGGTGTCATCGGCATAACAGTGAAAATGAAGACCATGGCGGCGGATGATGTGTCCAAGTGGGAGCATGTAGAGGATGAAGAGAATGGGACCAAGCACTGAGCCTTGGGGGACTCCGTGTGAGACAGGGGTGGTGTGTGATTTGTGGTTATTGATGGAGATATAGTGGAATCTTTCAGACAGGTAGGAGGTGAACCAGGAAAGAGCGGAGTCAGTGATGCCAATGGATTGCAGACGACTGAGGAGGATGGAGTGATTGACGGTGTCGAAGGCTGCACTGAGGTCGAGGAGGAAAAGGATGGTGAGGGAGCCGGAGTCAGAGGAGAGTAAGATGTCATTTGTAACTTTGAGTAGAGCTGTTTCAGTGCTGTGGTGGGTGCGGAAACCGGATTGGAATGTTTCATACAGGTTATTGGAGAGGAGGTATTGCTTAAGTTGAGTTGCGACGGCTCTTTCTAGCAGTTTTGAGAGGAAGGGGAGGTTGGAGATGGGTCTGAAGTTGTTGGGGTCGTTGGGGTCCAGGCCGGGTTTTTTAAGGAGGGGGGTGATGGCAGCAAGCTTAAGAGGCGGAGGAACGGTGCCAGAGGTAAGGGAGGAGTTGATGGTGTCAGTGATGAGTGGGGCGAGAGAGGTGAAACAGGCTTTGACAAGGTCAGAGGGCATGGGGTCCAGGGGGGAGGTGGAGGATTTCATGGTGGAGATTATTTTGGAGAGGTCAGCTGTGGTTATGGGTGAGAAGAGGGAAAGCCGGTGATCAGGGGGTGGGGGAAGTGCCGGCTCCAAGTCGGGGGTGATGGCAGAGGCGGTAGCAAGCTGGTTGTGGATGATTTCTATTTTGGAGTGGAAAAATGATAAGAAGTTGTTACATTGCTCCGGGCTGAATGAGGATGAGATGTTGTCCTGGGGTTTGAGGAGTTTATTTATGGTAGAAAACAGAGTGCGAGGGTTGGAGGATCCAGAATGAATGATGCCAGAGTAGTAGATGGAACGGGCTTCATTGAGTGCAGATCTGTAAAGGTGCATGTGCTCTTTATAGGCGAGGGCGTGTACAGTGAGACCGGTTTTCTTGTGTAGGCGTTCTAGCTGTCTTAGTTGTTTTTTGAGTTTGTGTAGTTCCGGGGTGAACCAAGGGGCTGAGTGAGTGAAAGTAACGGATTTTGTTTTTAAGGGGGCCAGTTGGTTGAGGGAGGTAGACAGCGTGTTGTTGTAAATGTTGACGAGGTCCATGGGGGCTGGATTAACAGGGAGAGTGAGGCCGGAGAGAGCGTTCGATATGCAGGTGGAGAGAGAGACTGGGCAGATGGACTTAAGATTGCGGAAGGTTATTGTGCGGTCTTGTTTGGGTTGGGGGGCCGGAATGTCGATGACCAGCGTGATGGCCAGATGGTCGGAGATGGTGAGGTCGGTGCTGGAAATGTTGTGGATGTGGAGGCTAGTGGAGCAAACCAGGTCTAAGATGTGTCCACGGCTATGGGTGGGAAAGTTTATGTGTTGGGTAAAGTTAAAGCAGTTTAGTAGGTCCAGGAAATCTATTGCAGTTTTACAGTCAGGGGAGTCAATATGGAGGTTGAAATCGCCAAGAAGTAAAACCGATGGTGAGATTGAAGACAGAGCAGTAATGAATTCTGAGAGGTCTGATAGGAAGGATGGGTTGGGTTTGGGGGGACGGTAGATGATCGAAATGATGAGAGGTTTAGGACCAGGGAGTTTAAAAGCCAGGTGCTCAAAAGATGGAACAGCAGGGATGGAGAGTGGGCGAGGTTGGAGGTCTTGATGGTAAATAGCAGCAATACCCCCTCCTCTGCCCTCAGTACGGGGGTTGTCCCGGTATGAGTATCCAGCAGGGGTAGTTTGGTTAAGTGCAAAGTAGTCCAGGGGTTTTTGCCAAGTTTCAGTGAGACAGAGTAGGTCCAGTTTGTTGTCAGTGATAAATTCGTTGAGAATGAGGCCTTTATTGTTGAGGGATCTTGTGTTGAAGAGAGCGAGTTTCAGGTACTTTTGTTTTGAAATTGATGGGGCGGAAGTAGGTATTGGGCGGAGGTTAAAAAAGTTCACGCTGGAGTTTTTCTGATGACGTGTGTTGTTGTGATGACGCGTTGAGGAAGTGCGGAAGCCGGTGTGCGAACTGCGGCCAGACCACAGAGATGGAATGCTGTTTATCGCGGTGGAATTGTAAATAAACTTGCGGCGGGAGCCTCGGTGGATGTAGCGGGGACGGAGAAGAAGTCCAAAGTTTTTTATTGAGGCGATGAGTTTCGTGGAAGGAGGCGTTTGGGGGATTAGCCGGCGGAACTGCATGGATGTGTAGCGTAACGCCATGTCCCAGCCAGAAAGGGCTAACCGCACCGGTACAGGTGGAATCCTGCCCGGGGTCTACCTTCGACCACGGCGATGGATCCAAGGAAGTCCTTCAACACCGGTAAGTATCCAAGCTAACGCACAGAACACCGAGAGGAGTCCTGAAGCAGTAGCCTAGCACTACCGTGGAAGTTTGTTTGAGTAATCCAGGTAGGAGGGTAGGTTGTCCGTAATCCGTTATGGCCAGCCGATTGAAAGGGCAAAACGAAGAATAGTAGATAGCGAAAAAATAAAAATAAAATAATAAAAATAGCAAAGTAGCAGCAAGGAGGCAAACTACTTACTTCAAGGTTTCAGGGTTTCAGAGGGAGAAGCGGCAGCTAAACGCGCCAGCGTCCTCACACCTCAGAGGCTAAGCGAATATTACTGACAATATTGAACTATTTTTTTTCCTTGATTGAACATCTGCTAATAAAACTTTGATTTCAGTGTCAGAATAATTTTCCTTTGCTTTTTCTGGGCCATTCTGACTAGATATTGACCTAGGTGTAGGCCTACTCTAATAATATATAATTTGATATATTACAGAAGCCACCTTAAAGTTTGCCGAAGGTTTCCGTCATGGCTAACGTTGATAAAACCTGAAACTGAATGTTAGGCTAGGCTACTGCTTAGCAACAAAACTGGCAGTTACTCTGGATATCTCATCCACACTTTATATAGGCTATGCTAATGACCAGTTTCCTTGTTCCTGTTTGAACTTGAACTGAAAGCGCGTTTGCTTCGCTTGTTCAACTCAATTATTTTAGATTTCTAACGACTACGTTTTACGTTCTCCCACTCTTTTTTGAATACCGCTCCGAAGCTGATCACATCCAGACCCGGAGAATCTAAACAACAACCAAGGATAAATACGGTAAACGCACATTATGGCTTCCACGCCAAGTGTTCCCTGCGCTGTGTGTTCCATGTTTAGCCTTAGTTCCGTTGCCAATTTTACCAGTAATGGTATATGTGCAAAGTGTGAGCTTAATTTAAAATTGGAACGGAAAATAGCTGAGTTAGAGTCCCGCATCCGGACGTTATATCAGATCCAGGATAGTGAGAGTTTGCTCGACTCCCTTTTACCTGAGCCGGATGCCAGTTTAATTACTAATATCTCTCCCCCGTCAGAGTCCTCACTGCGGGACGATTTTGTCACGGGTGCAAAAGAAACATAGCTGTCGGCTCAGAGCCGCCGAGCACCACCCTACTCACGTTTCAAATCGATATTCTCCACTCAGTAACACACCTACTGAGAAAGCCCTGATCATAGGGGATAGTATTCTAAGAAACATGAGTTTAGCGACACCAGCGACCATAGTGCAGTTTATGCCTGGTGCCAGAGCTACCGATGCTGAGGCTAGTTTGAGAGTGCTGGCTAAAAGTAAATGTAAATACTCTAAAATTGTCATTCACGTCGGCACAAATGATGTCCGATTGAGGCAATCGGAGGTCACTAAAAATAACTTTGTTTCGGTGTGTGCAGTGGCTAAAAAGATGTGTCGGGAAGTAATATTCTCTGGCCCGCTCCCAGTTCGTAGGAGTGACGAGGTCTACAGTAGACTTACGTCACTAAATCGCTGGCTGTCTGAGTGGTGCTCAACTAGTGGCATAGGGTTCGTCAATAATTGGCCTGATTTCTGGAGAAAGCCTGGCCTACTGAAGAGAGACGGACTCCACCCGAGCTGGAGAGGTTCTCTTGTCCTAGCAAAAAACTTAGATGCTAGTCTTAGTAAGGCCAGATCCTGACACCGTATCAGGGTGCCGGCCAGGCAGCAGGCCTCTGATCCTACATCGGAGCCTGTGCGTTTTCCAATGCCCGTGACTCAGACACATGGCCCAACGCCGTTGTCTGCAAGGTGCGTTTTAGAGCTAGTAATTAGCAATAGCACTAATCCCAGTGCCCCATTATCTAACATATCTGAGCTAGAAACTAGTATGTATTATATTGAGACTGTGTCTGCCCCACGCATCTATGCTAAACATAAAGCAAACCGTGGTATTAACACGGATAATCTTGCTACTCTAAAATTAAACAATTTTGCTGCCAGCAGCTGTTGTGAATCACTCCTAAAAATTGGACTACTGAATGTTAGAGCTCTTGCTCCTAAAGCAATTCTTGTAAACGAATTGATCACAGATCATAATCTCAAGATACTGTGTCTGACTGAAACTTGGCTAAGACCCGGTGAATATGTCGCACTTAATGAAGCGTCTCCTATAGGTTTTTTAAGTACTCAGGTATCACGCCAGTCAGGAAGAGGGGGTGGTGTTGCAGCGATCTATCAGTCCACCTTAAGCTTAACCCCTAAGTGTGGAAATACGTTCTCTTCCTTTGAAGTTCTCTCTATGAATTGTGTACAGCATGACCTAGCTAAAATAAGGGGCAACATGCAGTCCTTTCTCTTAGTGTGTGTTTACAGACCACCTGGGCCCTATTCGGATTTCCTAATAGAATTCGCTGAGTTTTTGTCCTGCCTTGCTATTTCGGCAGACAAGGTTGTAATTGTTGATGATTTTAACATACATGTGGATAAACAGGGTGATCCCCTAGGAACAGCCTTTGCCTCTATTATTGACTCTGTTGGTTTTAAACAAAATGTCTATGGGCCCACTCATTACTATAGCCATACCCTAGACTTAGTGTTATCCTCTGGTATCAATGTTATGAATCTTAGTATCGCACCCCATAACCCTGTATTATCCGATCATTTCCTTATTACTTTTGAAATTGAGGCAACCACCACTTTTATATCAGAGACAAGACATTATTACAGCCGGTCGTTAAACTCTGACGTCATTCCAAAGTTTACAAATATGCTTCCGGAATCATTCTTTTCAAGTCAAGAAAATACCACTGAGTTATCGCTGGATGAATTGACTAACCAGTTAAGTTTAGCTCTCAGAAACACCCTTGATGTGGTTGCCCCTCTAAAAAGAAAGTATTGTCGGAAAAACCGTACTCCCTGGTACAATGACACTACCCGTGCCCTGAAGCAGTCCACAAGAAAACTGGAGAGAAAATGGCGGTCAACTAAACTAGAAGTATTTCATCTTGCATGGAAAGATAGCCTCCTCCAGTACAAGCAAGCTCTTGTATCTGCTAGATCTGCCTTTTTCTCTAAATTAATTGAACAAAACAAATGCAACCCAAAATTTTTGTTTAGCACTGTGGACAAATTGACTAAAAATCTCCAGAATGTTCATCTTATCCCTGCGTTTACAGCAGTAATGATTTCATGAATTTTTTCAATCAGAAGATTGAAACTATTAGAGACCAGATTTCCAATTTGCCTATTTCCCTTGGCATCACTCCTCCCAAATTCAATGAACAGCCTAGAGCTTGGCCAACAGAGGAAGATATATCAACAGTGGCACTGAACTGTTTTACGCCAATCGACATGCAGGAGCTGTCTAAACTGGTTATGTCCTCAAAACCGACTACCTGTCTACTCGACCCAATCCCTACAAGATTGGCTAAAGAACTTTTTCCTGTACTAGGCCAGCATATGTTAAAAATTATTAACACATCTTTAGTAACAGGATATGTACCAGAGTCACTAAAAATGGCGGTTATTAAGCCATTACTGAAAAAACCAAACCTCGAACCTGACAAACTGGAAAACTATAGACCCATTTCAAATCTTCCATTTCTATCAAAAATATTAGAGAAAGCTGTTGCGAAGCAACTTGGTGCATACTTTAGCTCAAACCATATCCATGAATTATTCCAGTCAGGATTTAGACCCTACCATAGCACTGAAACGGCACTTGTTAAAGTTATTAACGATTTACTGTTATCAGCCGACCAAAACTCTGTGTCTGTTCTTGTACTTCTTGACCTAAGTGCAGCTTTTGATACAATAGATCATGAGATTCTACTGAACAGACTTCAGGGCTGTGTTGGACTCAATGGTCAAGCACTTGCATGGTTCAGATCATACTTATACAATAGGAAACAATTTGTTAAATTAAATGAAGAAGTATCCAGTTACTCAGTAATGAAATGTGGTATTCCACAAGGATCAGTGCTAGGTCCAGTACTCTTTTCATTATATATGCTACCCCTTGGTGGTATTATTCGGGCACACGGGGTAGATTTTCACTGCTACGCGGACGATACTCAGATATACATTTCCATGAAACCCGGCGAAGCACTACCACTTTCTCGATTAGAGGCTTACATTACAGATATTAAAGCTTGGATGCTCTCCAATTTCCTGCTCTTAAACTCAGAGAAAACCGAAATGCTGGTTTTAGGTCCTAAAAAACAAAGGGAGAAATTGTGTACATATACTTTAAGTATTGATGGTTGCTTAGTTGTTCCAAATTCAGCTGTGAAAGACCTAGGTGTTACTATAGACCCAGATTTAACCTTTGGCACGCACATAAAAAACATATCTAGGTTGCTTACTTTCAGTTAAGGAACATAGCTAAAATTAGGCATTTCCTATCAGAAGGGGATGCAGAGAAATTGATTCATGCTTTTGTTACGTCTAGGCTAGATTACTGTAATGCTCTGCTATCTGGCTGTCCTAAATTTTTGCTAAATAATCTCCAGCTTGTGCAGAATGCAGCCGCTCGCATTTTAAATAGAACAAAGAAATATGAGCATATTACCCCAGTACTAGCATCACTTCATTGGCTACCAATTAAGCATAGGATAGACTTTAAGGTCTTGCTTCTGACCTTTAAAGCTTTAAATGGACTTGCACCAGTGTATATATGTAATCTGCTTTTACCATATAAGCCGAAAAGATCCCTTCGTTCCCAAGACGCAGGCTACTTAGTAGTCCCTAGAATATCTAAAAACTTGACGGGTGGTAGAGCTTTCTCCTACAGAGCACCACTACTGTGGAACACCCTTCCAAAATCAGACACAGTCTCAATATTTAAGTCTAGATTAAAAACACACCTTTATGATCAGGCTTATAATGAGTTGTAGTCCGGAGACAGGACCTGAGAAGCCTTTTTGTCGTAGAGTAATGCGGAGTGACATCCTTTTCTTACTGTCACCTGTCAACAGCTGTGACCCCATCTTCCTGGGCTGGCTCTTAAGAGGTGGATAGGATTGTTTACTCTCTCGTGACTGGATGGGTTCTCAAACCCTGTCTTCATAGCTATGCAGCCATAAGTTACTCCTGGCGGGGGTACTTGTCCAACCCCCCCCCCCTAACTGTTCTCTCTCTCTCTTCTTCTACATTCCGCCGGCGGGGCTCATGCCCTGCATCCCAAGTGTTGCTGTCCAGCTTCCTGTCCGTCGCCGCTTGCCCCTCCCTCCCCACCACCGCTGCCAGCTGATCCTGCCGCCATCGTCACCCGGTTTCCCACCATCATTGCCGCCACATCTGGACTGTCATCTAGCTGCTGCAATTTCTACTATCATGGATATTGGCAGTCAGTTTTGACCATGCCTTAGGGTTTTTCCTTGCCACTGTTGCCTCTGGCTTGCTCTTGTGGGGGTTTAGGCTGGGTCTTTTGTTCTGTGAAGCGCATTGTGACAACTAGTTGTGAAATGCGCTATATAAATAAATATTGATTTGATTAACATGCGTCAGTATAGTTGTCATGGAAATTTGGATTATATCTTCTAAACTGTGCTAATTTCTCAGACAGAATGTAGCCTAATCAATGTGTTTGTCATTTTTGGATTTCCAGATGTAATTTAACACGATAGCCTACATCTGAGAATAGTGATATATTCTTTGACATGTTAATCTTTGATGAATAGATGGATATCTGATCCATTATGAACAATCAATATAAAAAAACTGGGCTAGGCTATAGACCTAGGTATTTGTAATATTCAAGTTTTGTTCTACAGATTTCAGAAAATGACGACTAGCTTTCATTAGGCCTAGGCTTGTTGTTACTATTTTGACACTGGTGTTGGGGATGGAGCTGAGCCGTGATGGTATCTGCCAATTTCCCGATCCATGTGAAATCACCTAGCCTATAGCTACCTACTCTTGACATAAGTTACTGCATCTTGAATGTGCTTGTTATAATCTAACCGTAGCTATGCCTTGTTTATATAGGCATAAAGGGGTGTATTGGCATGAAATTGAGTTAAAATTAACCTTCTAAAATTGGTATTGTGGTGCACTCGCTGGGGTATGGAGTGTCCACGAGACTGAAAGTAATAATTTCAATGTCCACACTGAATGAACTAAATTCCAAAAGCTTTAATGCTGATTGCTGTGGAAAATAGGTAGGTGTCACTTTAAACGGTGTCCAATCCGCAATCCAATAGAATCGTCAATATCCGGAAGCAGGGGTCGACACACAGAGACGGATTCTCAGACGGTCCAGGATTGGGCGAGGCGGGGGAAAGTCAGGTAGGCGAGGGTCAAACACAGGGCGGGTTTTCAGATGGTCCAGGGCGATAACACACAGCACGTTCCTCCTACGAATATGAATCAAACACAGGGCTTTTCAATAACACTCCAAATACTCTCTCTCTCCGACTTACTTACTTATTTTCTCATGGCCTATCATTTGCATGATAGCCTACAGCATGTAGCCTATATTGTCGGATAGTATGTAGGCCATCTAGTTAATGAAAACTTGTGGTGGCCTCTATAACATATCAAATGCTTAGCTATGACTTTATTAAAGTAGGCCTACACCGAGTCAACAAAATTTGTATCTTGAATGATAGCCATATTCTTAGTCGCAGTATAGTATACCGTGTAGTTGTGTGTCATTCCTGAATGATTCGTTCCTTTTGAACGAATCCGTTTGGTGAATGAAAGGAACTGACTCACCACCGTGCCTGGATTCGTTCCTTTGGTTCCTTTCAAGGACCCTGTTCCTTTGACTCCGGTCCCTAAAAGGATTTGTTCCCGGATTCGTTCACTGATCTAAGTTCAGACTCTCGTTCATCGCTCTCGTTCTCGTTCACTGACTCTCATTCTCCTTCTCGTCCACTGCCTCTCATTTGCGAACGAGATAGGCAGGTGGCCTAGCGTGAGTAACTAAATCGCCACTGCCTTAAGTTCCTTCACGGATTCGTTCCTCTCGTTCACGTAACTTTCCACCACTCTCAGTCACACACAGACGGGAGGGACTCAGAGAGCATGCCCCACTCAATGCTGCCATTGGCTAATAGATTTTTATTTATTTTATTTGTTGTACAACACATGTAAAAGCTTGTAGCCCTGCATTAGTAGGCTACTGTTTGGGCCCTTGGCTTATTGGTGTTGCAAGCACTTCCGCATTAAGTATGTCAGAAGGTGCGCAGTGGACGTGATCGCCTTCCCTCCTTCATTTTTCTCGATCGTGGCCCCCAGTGCTTCAAGCGGAGGTTTGCCGTGTCCTCCTGACTTCATGATTGAGATACAATCATTCTGGCAGCCTCCTGAAACTTTTGCACCCCCCAGGGTCCAGCTGGCCAATCTAGCCAGTGCTGCGTCCTATGGGGGGGCTGTATTTCCTCAGGTAATAGACCTACGATTGTGATGCTTGCAGGGGTTGCTTGCACTGTCGACGTGATTCCCAGCATCTCAATAACCACTGCCGGGCTACTGTTTTGTTGGCTTGGCTAGCCAACACCAATGCGCTACTGTTGGTGTACTGGAGGGATTGCAGCAGGACGTGTCCTCCGCTACCCCCAGTGAGTCAGTGGTGGAGATGTTGCAAGTGGTGACACCATGATGTGCGGGGCTAGTGCTCAGGCCCAAGTCCTGTTGGGCATTGCTGTTGTGTAAAAACATGTGCTTTTGTACGTTTAAAAAAATTTTTTTTTTTTTTAATGCATTAGGCTATGTATGTTATGGTTATGTATATACTTTATGCGACTATTCTGAAATACATGTGAATGATACAGCTTCTTCTTCAATTAGAACTTTAAACCGTGAATATGCAGGGAATATTTTTTGAGATATTGACATTTAAATAAAACGAGTAGAAACTAGGTGGAAATTTCCTCTGGAGGGCCAAAGTAAATAGAGTTAACGTTAAATTTTTACAGTATCCCAGATGTGCGAAAACAGGAGGGAAGGGAGGCAGATGAACTAAGCGAGCACAGATGAAGTTGAAACTAACCAGAATGAATACAAAGAAGTTACAGCCTACAAATGTTAGGCTGAGCTTGCTATTCTTGCCTGGTAAACAAAAGCTATGACGTTTACACTTAGGCTAGGCTACTTAACGTGGCTTATACCACTAGCAGTAACAATAGGCTAGCTACCGTTATTTTTTCTAGTCTATCATGGTTCGACCACAGTAGTCTATAGCTACAAGGTTGTGTACAGCACAAATGCAGCAGCTGCTTCTGTTAGCCAACTAATCGGCAGTCAATGTAACGCAGGCATCACATCAGTTTCTGTGTGAGCTCGCATATATTGTATGGCCAATCACTCCACTGCACACAAAAACATACAGATAATTTTAATTACATTAACATATTTTGGTAATCAACATTATGAAATAACGGCTCGAAATTGCAACTGCTGTGTGATTCTGTTGCTGAAGGTGCACTATGGAGTATATTTAAGTTTTGGCGCTACATGAAGGTTGCCCTCGTTCACTTCCATTATAACGTGCAGCTCACGATTGACAACATAATCACGGGTGAGTCGAAAATTTGGCTGGATATCAAAAATTCCGAACTGTCTCTTTGGCATTGTTGCTGTTTTAGTTGTTTCGTCAGGCATTATTCCTTACAATCACACCATACAATTGGTTGCTCAGGTGACGACACGCAACCATGTAATATGGGGTGTCTCTTGCCGTTGAGCAAGCTCCGTTGTATACTCGGAAATTGTTGCTAATGTAGTATAATTCTGGGCACTTTTTGTGTACTAAAAATGAAATACGACATGCAAATTTTCATCATAGTTAGTATGCTAAGTACAGATAGCATGTGGCTTCAAACTTAGCCGTAGTATACATCCGGGTACTTTTTGCGCACTGAAAATGAACAGACTATGCAGTAGGAACATACTACATACCAATTTTAAGTCACATTTAAGTATGAGAAGTACACTAGTATGCGGCTTCGAACACAGCCCAAGTATTCAACAGTTTGCCCCATTCAGTTACCAACATAAATTATTTCACAGATGTTAAACTGTCACATGATAGATAGGAGGAGGGTATTGACACATTCCTTTAATCTGCCATTAGTCAGCCAAGATATAGATGCAAATTTGTTTGGGGGCAGACTAGTCTCGCAAAGGCCAGACTTTGTGGTAAACACATGGCTGGTCCATACACTTGCCTAATGCGGTAAAGAGTCGCCCACTTTGAGAAGTTGGCGCCTTTGATTGACATGCAATATAACCAACCACAGACTGTCTATGGTCGATTCAGAAACAGCGCTACAAAAAGAACAGACCCTGAACAAATGTGATTTACACAAATGGCACGGCGATCTCCAGTAAAACAATCCATCACACCAAATAAATGTTGTGAACTTCAAAAACGTTCTTCAATCCAGCGTTAAGCTCTTAGTCTTCGTCCAAAACACTCATTGTTCTTGATGGAATCGCTAGCTACCGATTATTTAGCACAACTTGTTTCCCGGGGGACTGATAAAACCGAATGCACTGTGTTGTACCGGAAATACGGACAGACTCCTGTGATTGAAAGTGTTTTTAGCCAATGACTGCTGACTGCCAGTTTTCCACAGTCCTACCCAGTTTATGCAAGCCTATGCATCAGATGCTGCATACGAAGTACGTCTAAGCGGCTGAGGCTGAAACTTGGGGCAGACAAGCATGTGGGATAGCTACGTGGCAAGAAGTAATTACCTGTTGATGAGGGCTATCAGAATGTATGGGCACCAAAGCGTGAGTTTTTTTCTGTGCGTACCAGCTGTTCTAGAATTCGATTGTTACGTCACAGCACTAGCCTTCACGCGGTTGACAGTTAACTAATATAAACACACACACACATATATATATATAGCTTACACTACATATACATATATATAACAACACTAGATGACTCTCAGTTATGTGTGAGGCACATCTCAGTCATCATCTGACGTAGCTAACTGCACTGTCTTTCATTTGTATCAATAAAAATATCAGTCAGCTAATTGTGTGGTGAAAATGTCTTTATTTTTTATATTTTTCGCATGTTTTCAAATACTTGTTATAAATGGTGTATTCTGATTCTAGTAAACATTGCAATGGACACCCATGATGTTGGTAAAGTACCTTTTTGAAGGTTGTACATTACTGCTCACAATATGCTATGAGATGCTATTTATCTCTGATAAAGCTAATAACACGGGCGCAGCCATATAATGTCATCTCTGGTCCAACCAAAGATGATAATGTGACAAGATAACTCACTTGTTATGGGCAATCTTCCAGGTTAACTTGGTTGAGAATTGATATGGCTAAAGTTGGTAGCAAGTGGAGCACCTCTTAATCATGTATCATCTTTGGTTGAATGCAGAAAAACAAGATGGCAGCACCGCAAAACAATATTAGCCTACTGCCAGATTATTTCCGAAAATGTGTTTTTTGAGTATTTCGTCAATTATTTTGATCACGGATAAGTTTACCCGTGATGTAAAACATTGGAAATTGTAATCGCTATAAGATTGTTCATATTATATTTTGTGTCAGCCCGTAGTCAGCTCATTTTGACAGCTTGGTTAGTACTAATGTTAGCAAAATGTAGCTAAATCAACATTATAGGCTAGGGGGTATTTGCTGCTTACATTACTTCTGAGAAAATGTGAACGTCTGCATAAACAAATAAATGTAAATGTTGTAAAGATGTTTATTTGGTACAATGTTTTTGTGGAACATAGTGTGTTTAGTCCTAGAAAGAACAAGGGTTAACCCACAGGCTTATTGTTGCGTCATTCGTAAATAGACGTTCTAATCTTGTGTTCTAATTACACCGGTGTGACCGTATGCGTCAAAGGGTTAAAGCAAACAAACCTTATGTATGTATTTTTTCATATTTTTATGAATTTATGGTTTAAACACTATTCCAATCAAACTTATTCAAAATCATAGCAAGCACTTGGTTGCGGACTACACATAATAATTTCATACAGTCATTCCTGGTTAGAGGGTGTATTTTACGATGAGGCAGAATTCACAACAAAATCTTTAAAGCCAGTTTTCTCAAAACGGTTTTGCAAAATCCCAATATTCATATCATATCTCAATCTCATCAAGTGGTACCTCAAGTGATACCTAAATTTGTAGCTCTAATTCTGTACTTTAACATGATATGAGTACAATTTTGAAACATATATCTGAAGCAGGGATCCGGTCACATTTAGTCAGCCCAAAACAGGGCAAGAGCCACTTCACCATCATGAGCAGGGAAGCGCATCAACCTTCGAGAAAGGAAGGCAGTGTTTCGTGAATTGACCCATTTCCACCCAGTGGTCCGAGGCAAACACATCCTCGTTAGGACAGACAGCTTCAACATTGTTTCCACAGGGTGGAGTTCAGTCTCCATCCCTACATACTAAGGCATTCTAACTCCCACTCTGAGCCCACGCCTGAGGTGTGTCCCTGAGGGCAGTCCAAATGCCAGGCGCTGCCAATGTAGCAGCCTATCTGCTGTCCAGAGGGTAAATTTTTTGATCAGCAGAGAATGCTCATTATCCACCATGGTACTCCATGGTGAGCCCAGTAGGGACCTTAGGCAGTGGCCTCCAGTTCTGCTTCATGCATTCCCACCTTTCTTCTCCTGCCAGTGCTTCTGGCAAGGATCAGGGACTTAGTACGAGTCCTGTTTGCTGCCCCAAACTGGCCCCATCAGACTTGGATGACAGACATGAGGGAGTTGCCAGTGGGGCGCCTCCCAACCAGAACAGATCACACTCACAAGTTCCTCCAGGGAGCCAGGCGGTTTTGCCCGCCTAAGTCTAAAGCTCTCACTGAGCCACTCTTGACCGGTCTCGGTCTGAAGCACCCCTCCCTGAAAACTGCTTTCCTGCTCACCATTACCTCTGCAGTACAGCCCACCTGTATACGACTAGCGACAGTAGCTGCAGCTTCTCTGGTCCCTAATCCCGCTTTTCAACCTCAGATCCTTTCACGGTCGTACAGTTATCGGCCTTTTATGTGGCAGGCTTTTCATCCTCCCCCTCATGAATCCCCTAAGGAAGCCAGACTTCACTCACTGTGAAGTGTCCAGGCCCTGCGGTCATATGTTTGCTCATACAGGGGTTGTGATGGAAAACCAACAATGTTTTTATTGGTTATGGAGCACCTATGCAGGGCTGGGCCTTATCGTAATGGCATCAAGCCCACTGGATCGTAGGTGCGATTCCCATGGCTTACAGCAGTGTGTGGAGGGTACAGGGGTGGAGGCTCACTCAACTCGGGGTGTAGCTGACTCACAGGCTTCATTTCATGGTGCCCCACTTTCTGACGATTGTGCTGCAGGCAACGGAGTAATCTTGAGTATGTCTCGTGTTACCGTTTTATGGTGTTTTTATCAACAGTGGGTATTTGCACTCAGTAGCTCATCCTCTTGGCGATTTCCCATACCAGAGTAGCCCATACCATGGTGATTTCCCAAACGCAAATGATTATTTATTTCCAAACTAATAAATATTTGTATTATAGGATTTTGTTAGCCTGGTGTTGGTTCTCGTATATAGGGGGAACACTGAATATGGAAAACAAAGTGCCATTACTTTTTTATCTGACAGGCAAATGAAAACCAACTATTTGGATTACAAATAAACAATATACTTTTTTTCTTTTTGATTGACAGGACATAATCGGAGCTGACCATCGGTTGTTTTTAACACAATCGGCTCATCCGATCAAGCAAATTTTTAGTATTGCCGGCTGATACCGATTATTGGCAGATATATCAGTGCATCCCTAAAATGTATGAAGCATAAGATAATTAAATCTAGAGAGAGCATACACATATGCAAACAAACATACATTCTAGCTGAAAGAACCACATAGGCCTGGATTCAGTCATTTTCCCTTTAGCCATTTAACCCATTTGTAGGTCTACCATAGGCTACAATAACTCATGAAATTAAAATTAAAAACCTGGGGTTTGCAAGGTACATTTTATCAATAACATTGTTGCGAAATGACAAGGCTGCCATACGCACTTGTCGTCTCACCTGTTCCTCGTTGTCTTGTTAGTACGTAATCTGGCATATAGTACGTAATCTGGCCTATGGGCGGCAGTGTAGTATAATGGTTAAGGAACTGGACTTGTAACTGAAAGGTTGCAGGTTCGATTCCCAGGTAGGACACTGCCGTTGTACCCTTGAGCAAGGTACTTAACCTGCATTGCTTCAGTATATATCCAGCTGTATGAATGGATAAATGTAATAAGAAGTATGTAAGTCGCTCTGGATAAGAGCGTCTGCTAAATGCCTATAATGTAATATAGTCTCCCGTTTCTTTGTTCTGTGCCAGATTGTCTTGTGCCCTGCCTTCATGCTTGTACATACTACTTTCCAGCATTTATTTCTGCCTGCAACTCGTTCCTGTTTCCAGTACTGTGTTACCCTTCCAGTTTCTGTTCTCCTGCCTGCCCTGCTTGTTCGTGTCCAGCCCTGCTCCAGTCCTCCTGCCTGCCCTTCCCTAGTCCTGCTCCTGCCCTCTTGTTCCCCAGCTCTGATGGATTTCCCGGACTGGGGGAGCATGATACGGTGCTGCAATGTTATGTTCTGAGTTTGTTTTTGTTATTCTGTCATGTATAGTATTGTCAGTTTCGTTAGCATACACTTTTCAATGTTTTCCGCAGCCTTGCGTTCTGTGCTGAATCTCTCGCTCCCTCTCACGGAGTTTTACTTTCGTTTCTGTACACTTCGTTTGTATTACCCTGCACTACTAACATTTATATAGGACTTATTATTACTAACTGGCTAAACACGGGGTGGTTAACTAATCTACTAATGTCAGGGTTTAATAGAATTATTACTAACACAAACTAACAAATTTAATTCTCATCACGTTTCCACAGCTGTTTAGTGTTTCCTTACGTATCCAGTCATTGTCTTGTTAACTAATTCACTAACGACAGGGCTAGGATAGGATAATTACTAACGAATTACTAATTGCCTTGTTAAATGTCTTAGCTCTCTTGCTGTTTTCCATTTCCTGCTGCTCTCATACTAATTGTCTGCACCTGTCTACACCTGCATATATACCTGCTGTCTTTGTTCCTCGTCGCGAGTTCGTCATTCTTTTTTCACGTGAGTTGTCTAGTAATATATCTGTTTCCGAGTCCGTGCTATATCTGTTTCCGAGTCCGTGCTGAGTTTTTATCTGTTTCCGAGTGTTTTGTTGTTTAGTGTTTTCCGAGTTTGTTAGTTTTTGCAGTCTGTTCTGGTGTTATTTGTTTTTGACGGATTTCTGGCTTTGACCCCTGAACGTGTTCTCGCGACTATTCTTTTGGATTACGATTTTGTACCTCTGCCGTGTCTTCCGTGTATGACCCCTGCCTGTCTTGACTTCCCCCTGGACTGTGATTTTGAATTAAACCTTGTTTTTGCTGCATTCCTGCCTGCTATTGGGTTCCTGTTACACCGATCATAACAGTACGAACTCGCCATCTGGGACCCAGCAGGCCTCCCCTTTCCCATGGAGATTGACCCCTTCGGCTCAGATTCCTATGAGGAATACCTCATGGGGATCTGGGGCCAAAACCCTGAGTTCGCCCGCCGACATGCCGACCACTACCCATCACCCCGGACTCCTCTACCCAGCTCCCACTCCATTAGGCTCGGAGTTATTTCCCTCGATCAGCACGACTCCGAGCCTAGCTACAACCCACCACCTGCTACCTTTGATGGTACCCGCCTTGCCCGCTGCCCACGGGGCTATGGCCCCAGGAGTAAGCAGTGGGGTCATGGTTCCCGGCTCCGTCAACGGGCTCGGCCATCCATTGACGGAGGATCCATCATCTCATCGTTCCGTCCCAGCGCTCCTGTTCCGTCCTTTCCCTGCTCCCCTGTTCCGTTCCGTCCAAGCTCTCCTGTCCCGTCCCGTCCCAGATCTCCTGTTCCGTCCCGTCCCAGCTCCCCTGTCCCGTTCCGTCCCAGCTCCCCTGTCCCGTTCAGTCCCAGCTCCCCTGTCCCGGTCTATCCCAGAACTCCGGTTCCGTTCCGTCCCAGCCCCCCTGTTTCGTTCTGTCCCAGCCCCCGTGTTCCGTTCCGTCCTAGCTCCCCTGTTCCGGTCTATCCCAGCTCCCCTGTCCCGTTCCGTCCCAGCTCTCTGGTTCCGCCCCGGTCCATGCCTCCTGTCCCTCCCCAGTCCATGCCTCCTGTCCCTCCCCGGTCCATGCCTCCTGTCCCTCCCCGGTCCATGCCTCCTGTCCCTCCCCGGTCCATGCCTACTGTCCCTCCCCGGTCCATGCCTCCTGTCTCTCCCCGGTCCATGCCTCCTGTCTCTCCCCTGTCCATGCCTCCTGTCACTCCCCTGTCCATGCCTCCTGTCACTCCCCGGTCCATGCCTCCTGTCACTCCCCGGTCCATGCCTCCTGTCACTCCCCGGTCCATGCCTCCTGTCACTCCCCGGTCCATGCCTCCTGTCACTCCCCGGTCCATGCCTCCTGTCACTCCCCGGTCCATGGCTACTGTCACTCCCCGGTCCATGGCTACTGTCACTCCCCGGTCCATGCCTCCTGTCCCTCCCCGGTCCATGCCTCCTGTCCCTCCCCGGTCCATGCCTCCTGTCCCTCCCCGGTCCATGCCTCCTGTCCCTCCCCGGTCCATGCCTCCTGTCCCTCCCCGGTCCATGCCTCCTGTCCCTCCCCGGTCCATGCCTCCTGTCCCTCCCCGGTCCATGACTCCTGTCACTCCCCGGTCCATGCCCCTTGTCACTCCCCGGTCCATGCCTCCTGTCACTCCCCGGTCCATGCCTATGGTCCCGTCCGGTCCCGGGCCTCCGGGCCCGTTTCGTTCCACGCCAACAGTCCCGTCCTGCTCCCTGCCTCCTCTCAAGTTGCCGAGCCAGCTAGTCTCCTCTCCTGAGCGGCCCAGTCCGCTAGTCTCCTCGCCTGAGCGGCCCAGTCCGCTAGTCTCCTCGCCGGAGCGGCCCAGTCCGCTAGTCTCCTCGCCTGAGCGGCCCAGTCCGCTAGTCTACTCGCCTGAGCGGCCCAGTCCGCTAGTCTCCTCGCCTGAGCGGCCCAGTCCGCTAGTCTCCTCGCCTGAGCGGCCCAGTCCGCTAGTCTCCTCGCCTGAGCGGCCCAGTCCGCTAGTCTCCTCGCCTGAGCGGCCCAGTCCGCTAAGCTCCTCGCCTGAGCGGCCCAGTCCGCTAGTCTCCTCGCCTGAGCGGCCCAGTCCGCTAGTCTCCTCTCCTGAGCGGCCCAGTCCGCTAGTCTCCTCTCCAGAGCGGCCCAGTCCGCTAGTCTCCTCGCCTGAGCGGCCCAGTCCGCTAGTCTTCTCTCCTGAGCGGCCCAGTCCGCTAGTCTCCTCTCCTGAGCGATGCATCCGTCGCCGCCGGCCTCCTGAGCGATGCAGCCGTCGCCGCCGGCCTCCTGAGCGATGCAGCCGTCGCCGCCGGCCTCCTGAGCGATGCAGCCGTCGCCGCCGGCCTCCTGAGCGATGCAGCCGTCGCCGCCGGCCTCCTGAGCGATGCAGCCGTCGCCGCCGGCCTCCTGAGCGATGCAGCCGTCGCCGCCGGCCTCCTGTGCGATGCAGCCGTCGCCGCCGGCCTCCTGAGCAATGCAGCCGTCGCCGCCGTCCTCCTGAGCGATGCAGCCGTCGCCGCCGTCCTCCTGAGCGATGCAGCCGTCGCCGCCGTCCTCCTGAGCGATGCAGCCGTCGCCGCCGCCCTCCTGAGCGATGCAGCCGTCGCCGCCGCCCTCCTGAGCGATGCAGCCGTCGCCGCCGCCCTCCTGAGCGATGCAGCCGTCGCCGCCGGCCTCCTGAGCGGTGCAGCCGTCCACACCGCCGCCGTCCTCCTGAGCGGTGCAGCCTTCCACACCGCCGCCGTCCTCCTGAGCGGTGCAACCTTCGCCGCCGCCGTCCTCCTGAGCGGTGCAGCCTTCGCCGCCGCCGTCATCCTGAGCGGTGCATCCTTCCACACCGCTGCCGTCCTCCTGAGCGGTGCAGCCTTCGCCACCGCCGTCCTCCTGAGCGGTGCAGCCTTCAACGCCGCCGCCTTCCTCCTGAGCGGTGCAGCCTTCCACACCGCCGCCATCCTCCTGAGCGGTGCAACCTTCGCCGCCGGCCTCCTGAGCGATGCAGCCATCGCAGCCTTCCTCCTGAGCGGTGCAGCCTTCCACACCGCCACCATCCTCCTGAGCGGTGCAACCTTCGCCGCCGCCGTCCTCCTGGTCGGTGCAGCCTTCGCCTTCGCCGTCCTCCTGAGCGGTGCTGCCGCCGCCGTCCTGAGCGGTGCAGCCATCACCGTTGCCGCCGCCGCCCTCCTGAGCGGTGCAGCCATCACCATCGCCGCCGTCCGCCTGAGCGGCACTGTCTCCGCCGCCGTCCGCCTGAGCGGTGCAACCTTCGCCGCCGCCGTCCTCCTGGTCGGTGCAGCCTTCGCCTTCGCCGTCCTCCTGAGCGGTGCTGCCGCCGCCGTCCTGAGCGGTGCAGCCATCACCGTTGCCGCCGCCACCCTCCTGAGCGGTGCAGCCATCACCATCGCCGCCGTCCGCCTGAGCGGCACTGTCTCCGCCGCCGTCCGCCTGAGCGGCACTGTCTCCGCCGCCGTCCGCCTGAGCGGCACTGTCTCCGCCGCCGTCCGCCTGAGCGGCACTGTCGGCGCCTCCGGCCGCCTGAGCGGTCACTCCTGCGCCTCCGGCCGCCTGAGCGGTCACTCCTGCGCCTCCGGCCGCCTGAGCGGTCACTCCTGCGCCGCTGTCCTGTCAGTTTCGTTAGCATACACTTTTCAATGTTTTCCGCAGCCTTGCGTTCTGTGCTGAATCTCTCGCTCCCTCTCACGGAGTTTTACTTTCGTTTCTGTACACTTCGTTTGTATTACCCTGCACTACTAACATTTATATAGGACTTATTATTACTAACTGGCTAAACACGGGGTGGTTAACTAATCTACTAATGTCAGGGTTTAATAGAATTATTACTAACACAAACTAACAAATTTAATTCTCATCACGTTTCCACAGCTGTTTAGTGTTTCCTTACGTATCCAGTCATTGTCTTGTTAACTAATTCACTAACGACAGGGCTAGGATAGGATAATTACTAACGAATTACTAATTGCCTTGTTAAATGTCTTAGCTCTCTTGCTGTTTTCCATTTCCTGCTGCTCTCATACTAATTGTCTGCACCTGTCTACACCTGCATATATACCTGCTGTCTTTGTTCCTCGTCGCGAGTTCGTCATTCTTTTTTCACGTGAGTTGTCTAGTAATATATCTGTTTCCGAGTCCGTGCTATATCTGTTTCCGAGTCCGTGCTGAGTTTTTATCTGTTTCCGAGTGTTTTGTTGTTTAGTGTTTTCCGAGTTTGTTAGTTTTTGCAGTCTGTTCTGGTGTTATTTGTTTTTGACGGATTTCTGGCTTTGACCCCTGAACGTGTTCTCGCGACTATTCTTTTGGATTACGATTTTGTACCTCTGCCGTGTCTTCCGTGTATGACCCCTGCCTGTCTTGACTTCCCCCTGGACTGTGATTTTGAATTAAACCTTGTTTTTGCTGCATTCCTGCCTGCTATTGGGTTCCTGTTACACCGATCATAACATGCAATCGCTCCAACAAGTCATGCAAACCATCACAGAACAAATGGTGTCTCTGACACTGCTGGCCCAGGATTCTGCATCTTCCGCCCAAGCCACCAGCTCTGCCGTGCACCAGGTCCAGTCCATTGCTGCTCCCTGAGGGATTCCAGAGCCCCGTATGCCCACATCTGATTGGGGAGCCCGGTTCCTGTTGCGCCTTCCTCTGTTATGGTTTGGCAGTTCGCATCCTCTCCTGTGGAGGTTCCCTTTCTTAGTCACTCGTTGGCGCCCGTGCCATTCTTTCCTACGCCTGGCACTTAGTGTTTTAATCTGTGCAGGTGTAAGGTCGGCTACTTAAGTGCTGCCATTTCCTGGTTTGACGATTTTGTGTCATTATTGCCACTACACAAAGCCGGTAAAGTATAGGTCTTGGAAGACTGCATTCCTTATTTTATAAGCAAAGCAGGAAATCTCTTTAGAATCGAGTTAGTATTTTTATTTTGGGATCTTTAGTTTCCCTTTCTTTCTACTATTTTCTTCTTCCTTCATTATTCTCCCTCTCTGAGGTATTCCTTTGTTTACCTCTCTGTCTGTTGCCTTGTTATTTTAAGCTCTTTTATTGAATATAGAGCTAGAGGTATTTCTTTTCCGCCTTTCATTTCTGCTTGAGTCTGCGAGCTTCTCGCCCACTGTTCTGGGTTGTTATTCTTTTCCTTTGTTTCTGATTGCCTTTTTATTATAGCTCCATGTTGAAGTCTAAGGCAATTCTTGTTCCTTCTCCCTTTTCTGCGAGCTCTTCGCCCACTTTTCCTGGGCCATTTTTTTGTTGATGCCAAATGGGCTAAAAAAACAAGGAATGCCTTTCGTCTCAAACAACAACGCTTCGTTACTGCTCTCGACAGGCGCCCGTTGGGCACTGGGAAGGTTAACGAGACCACAGGGCTTATTGAGATACGCGCCTCCTACAAGGGCCATTCGGAGCGCATCCAATTTTTGTTAGTCGACTCCCCAGCCTATTCCATTGTCCTGGGGCACTCGTGGCTGGATCTGCATGTTCCGCACATAAATTGGGGGGGCAACGAGAACATTATCCTCCAGTGGGTACCCCAGTGCTTATCTCACTGTCAGCTGAAGTCACTGCCCACTTCGGGTGGGCGTTGGTACCATTTGGAGCTCAGTTCGGTCAGTGACGACGGAGAGGAGAATTCTCTAGCTGATCAGGCTAGGTCTCCTCCTCTCTCTGAGGGTGGAGATGAGAGTTTGCCCTGGGATTCTCTGGCAGACGGAAATACTCCTTGGGACGATACCTCCCTGGACACGCTCTCGGACTCAGAGATCATGTGGGAGTCCACGCCCCACTCCCCCAGTGGGAAGTGTGTCTTCCACTCTGACATAGTTTCCTTCCTAGGGTTTATCATTTCTGAAGGAAAACTCCTTTTGGACTCCGAGAAGGTCTCATTAGTCAGAAACTGGCCCACTCCAGACTCGGTTAAACAGGTGTAGCGATTCCTGGGATTTGCCAATTTTTATAGCCAATTTATTCGTAATTTTAGCACAGTAGTTGCACCTATCACGGCACTCATGAGGAAAACTGTGCCCACTTGTTTCCAATGGAACCCTAAGGCTGAGGCTGTGTTCACAGAGTTAAAGAGGAAATTCTGCTCTGAACCTTCCTTATCACTCCCAACCCCTCCCTCCCCTTTGTGGTTGAGGTGGGTGCATCTGAGTTGGGGGTAGGGGCCATTTTGTCCCAGCGTTCCAAGTACTGCAGTGGGGACATTCATCACACATTTCGGGTCAACCGGGCGTATATTGAATGGTGGATTTTCTGTCCAGGCGTTTCTGTCCAGGTCGGGCATGGAGAAAGATGTTCGGAGGTTTATTTCTGTGTGTACTGTCTGCGCCCGCAATAACGGTTCTCGACTCCCACCCTCAAGGCTTTTGCGCCCATTACCCATGCCTAGCCGCCCTTGGAGCCACGTCACCTTGGATTTTGCTTTTGATGGCAATACTGTGATTCTTGTGGTCGTTGACACATTTTTCAAGGTGGCGCATTTTATTGCTCTGCCCAAGCTGCCATCAGCTCCTGAAACAGCACGGCTAGTGGTTGACTATGTGTTCCGTGTGCACGGCCTGCCCCACGACGTGGTGTCAGATCGCAGACCCCAGTTCACCGCATGGTTCTGGCGTTCCTTTTATTCGCAGCTAGGGGCATCGGTTAGTCTCCTGATGAAACCCAGATGAGAGACTAACAGACAAACTGAATGCACAAATAAAACTCTAAAGAGCACCCTCCGTTGTCTGGTTACCGCTAATCCTACCTCACAGAGTCGCTATCTCGCTTGGGCAGAGTACGTGCATAACACTGCGTAATGCGTTTACGAGACTCACCCTTCAAGACTCAGGTCGGGTACCTACCCCCTCTGTTCCCCGAATTGGAAAGGAAAGTAGAGGTACCGTCTGCGGGTTCCTTTGTCCAGCGGTGTCTAGCCGTATGGAGAAAGGTTTGCGCATCTCTCTTGCGCGCATTAGCGAGGCAGAAGGAACTGACCGATAGGCGCCGCCACTCTGCTCCGTCCTACCGTGTAAGACAACGGGTTTGGCTGTCTACATGGGACCTTCCATTGCGAGTGGAGTCTCGCAAGCTTGCCCCGCGCTTCGTGGGCCCATTCAAGATTATCCGCAGGATGATCTCCCAGTTTGTATATGTTTATCTTGATGACATTCTTGTGTTCTCCCGCACTCCAGAAGAACATGTACATCACGTGCGCTAAGTGATTCAGTGCCTCCCCGAGAATCAGTTATACCTCAAGGCGGAAAAGTGTGAGTTCCATCAGGCATCTGTTAAGTTCCTGGGATTTGTTGTGGCTAAGGTGAGACAGGAGATAGATACTGAAAAGGTGAGGGCGGTCCAGGAATGGCTGGAACCCAACAACCGCAAGAAACTCCAACGCTTCCTTGGATTTGTCAACTTCGCGGGGCACAGTGAGTGCAGCCTGGCTTCTTCAGGGGTCTCGTGGGGAGAAGGGTGAATCGCCAGGCTCCTCAGGGAAACTGGCTGGCACTCATGACAGTCTGATATAGCTGCCAGTAGGGGTGGGACAATGCACCGGTGCATCGCGATGCATCGATCCGAATGTGTAAATACAACTGCATCGATCTGCAAGATTCGAATCGATAAGCATCGATTAATATCGCATTTTAAATTAATGTACACGTATTCATTTATTCAAAAATTATTTAAAATATATATTTCTGAGACACGATTACTTTTAAAACTCTTTTGACCAGCTTCAATCCATGTTTCTGCTCCAACCCCAACGTAAGCGTGAGTTGAAAGTAGCGACTATGAGACGGACAGATCTGAGCGAAATGGCTAGCTGCGTGCTCGCTGAGTGCGACAAAAGAGACAGAAACTCCGAATTTGCGATGTTCCGAACAGAAAATCAGTGGTATGGAAGCATTTCGGGTTTAGAAAGAAGGAGGGTGTACTTGACAAAACCGCTGCAATATGCAAGATCTGCCAAGTAGAAATCAGATACACAGGCAACACCACAAACATGATAAACCATTTGAGCCGACGATACACAATTGACGTGAAGGACAGCAAGCGCGTTAGCAAGCTGGTAAGCAAGCTAAACTCGGGAGTCATTGATGAGTTTCCTGGAGCAATGGCCAAACAGTTCTATTTTTTTGTATAATTGTTTTTATTCGTTTTTATACACATACCATGTCCAGACAGTTAATTGTAAAGTGCTTTCTGATATTTAAATTTAAACCATTTTCTATTCAAAATCAAGTAGACGTTAGAGACAAAAAACTAAAATAGTAAGACTATTTCCAATGTCTTACGTTCAATTAATTATTACTACGTTAACTGTCCGATTCACAAAATGAATGTCGTGGAACCTAGATACACCATACCATGCAGAAAATATTTGAGTGAAAAATTTATACCTGCTCTGTATGAAGAGGTGAAGAAAACTGTTCGACTGTCCTTGCAAAACGCTACGAGAGTAGCTTTAACTACGGATGGATGGGCATCTTGCTCCACCGAAGTTCTAGATCGTACTAAGATTTAGGAAAGTACTATGCATGACACTAACCTATAGGCTATTTCATTTTTCTTGGCCCAGTTTAGTAATTGTTATACATTTAGCCATTTTCATTTTGTAAATAAAGGAAATGTATTAGAGTACCATGTCTGACACTGTTTGAAAAACAATAACCTAAATAGGGCAACTTTAGAAAATACACTGTTAGTCATGTTTATTGCTGCATTATTTGCTGCAGACAGCTGCAAAATGTATGGCATGCCTTAACAATAAACATAATGCTGTGAACTTGGTGTAAGGTTCTAATTGAATATTTAATTACTGCTGAATGTATCGGTATCAAATCACATTAGCATACCTATTTAAAGTATCTAAATTAATCGAACCGAATCGAATCGAATCGAATCGTGGTCAAACGTAAGATATTATGATGCATCGAACCTTTGCCTAAAGAATCGGAAACGAATCGAATCGTGATGGGGTTGAATCGTCCCACCCCTAGCTGCCAGATAACCCCTTAGCGTGGACTCCACTAGCCCATCTTCAAAAAGGGACTGGAGGAATGCCAAAACGACTGAACTGTCACACAAGATTGGGTAAACCCGTTATTGTGGCACCAGCAGCTGACCTCTGCCCCCTTCCCGGCGTAGAGCGCCCTCGTGGAGGGGGCTTCGATGCCTTAAGTGTTTCCAGTAATGCTGGCTCTAGGCCCTGTGGCCTGTCCCATCTAGGGGCCAAGCAGGTTGTAAAACTGTGGATTTGGTTGCCATAGCAGGCCCTGGCCTGTGGGAGCATATCCGCTTTGATCGGGAGGCGCGACGGGGTGCCCGCTAGCGACTCCCTGCCAGAACCATAGGCAGGAAAGGGAGGGGGGGGGCATAAAGCAGGGCTGGAGACCGCTGGAGACCACTGGAGCACCAAAATGTCCACGCCCAAGGTCCCCCTCCGGGCCCAATATGGGATATCGCAGGGGACAAAGCCTTCTTCCTGGATGAAAAAGGTCCACCTACACCCCTCCCTAAGAGGGGTTAAATGGACTGCACACTCAATTTCAGGAAATCTTCTCCAGTTGTTAGCCATATACAGTGAGCACCATAATTCATTGGACAGTGTCAGTGACACATTTCTTGTTGTTTTGGTTCTGTACTCTAGCACTTTGAGTTTGAAAGGACACATGGTTGAACTGCAGACTGTCAGCTTTAATTTGAGGGTATTTTCATCCATATTGGATGAACTTATCCATATTAGAAATGATAGAACCTTTAGTGCATAGTCCCCCCCCATTTTCAGGCATCAAAAAATACTGGACAGTTTAACATAAGGTAGAATAAAGTAATCATTTTTTATATTTGGTCGCATATCCTTTGCATGCCATGACAAAAATATCAAAAGACTCTTGATATCTTATTTTCTGGTACTGTTACAAGCGATACTATAACCTCTCTGCATTTGAATGGATCTCTATGGGAATTGGGGGGTGGGACTAGATTTAGCTGTAAATTACACTGGAACAGTATTAATAAAAATTATTACTGTATTCTACATTATGTTAAACTGTCCAATATTTTTTGATGCCCAAAATTTATAAAAGGTTCATCCGATATGAATGAAAATACCCTCAAATTAAAGCTGACAGTCTGCAGAGGTTCCTTTCATTGTATCCGTTCAAACTCAGTGCTAGAGTACGGAACCAAAATATCAAAACATTTGTCACTGTCCAATGAATTATGGTGCTCACTGTATACTTTTTCCTGAAAGCAGTTTAAGTTGGGTCGTACTCTCCATGGATTCATAGGGCATACAAACTGGTGTTCCTGACACAATGGGTAATGCAATATATCTGACAGTTCAAATCATGACTTAAACCAGACATTTAGTATTCAACACCCCAGAGAGTATGCATTGTTAAAGCAACCTGGAACCTCTCACAGCTGAGACAATTAAATAGCTTTTTCAATTTTGTTTAATAAAAAATCTAATCCTAAAATATAAATTAAAGCCTGGAGCTTGGTTGCTAAAGCAAACGTCCTTTGGTTTTGACGCAGAAGAGAAGTCTGTCACGTTGATTAAATCCTCTCTCTCTCTCCAGTCAGCGCAAAGGCAAGAAAACAATTAAGCGTCAAGCAACACTTTTCACTGTGCCACTTGACACAGTTTTTCACATTAGAGAGGCAATTGTCTGCAAAAAGGTGTAAGACAAAGTAATTATTCCCAATCCCAGAAATGTTTTTTTTTTAAACATTTTAATTAGGCCGGTGAGGATAATGACAAACATAATGGAATGCATCCTCACTTGTTTTGCTCACGCTGTCATGTCTTTCTAGGTTGTGATGGCCTTGTGCAACAAGGTGAAGCATTTTGCGGATAAATGGGAGTCATGTGTCTCCCAAGATTCTGTGCCTCTATTCTGAAACCGCCCTTTTCAAAACAAGGTGAAGTTCAGCAAAGTTTCTCGGTAGCGGTGATCAGTCACGTCATTGTGGCTATGAGTGGCAGGGCCTAGAATACAGATCAGTTTTAATTGTAGCAGGTCTTATTGCCACTGTCTGTCAATTCAAACCTTTGAATTGAGAAAAATTTGCTCCCTTCATTCTGTTAAATGATGTATCCAATTAAACATGTTGGAATTCATGCTCTTCAGTCAAGGTTAAATGAAAGTTGCTTCTCCTGTCAGTAAGGTGATTAAATGCTGCCTACATCAGGCACATTTATGTGCAAAATTAAAATTTGGGTCTAAAGCATGAATCTTTATGTGGGTCCGTTAATTATCAAGTGGTCTTGCTACATAAATGCCCAGTCCATTTCTTCTTAATCACCACAATCATTTAAAAAAATCTACATTAGTCTCCATATTAAAGCGGAATTCAATCTTCAATAAGCCTTTTGAATATGCAAAAAAGAGAAGATTCTTTGATCACCTGACTGTGTCCAGGTCTTAAGAAACAACATTCACTGAAAATTTTACATTTAAAAAAGCCTTTGATCAGAGATCCCGTTTCCCCCTTGAGTTTCTTGATGCAATTTTATAACTACCAGTCATTTATGCACTTAAACATACAGTATATGCACATACAGTATATAAACGATATGTTTATATATATAAATATATATAAATAATATGTTAACATGTTAAACCTCTAGTGATAATGGGATGCTGGTGTCCTTTTATCAGTTGAGTATGTTTAGAACATGATTTGACGGTGAAGCATTTATGAAATCAACATTTTGGGAAATTGACTTATTTGCCATCTTCCCCAGAGTCAGACAAGAACATGGATACCCTTCTCTTCTCTGTGCGTGCAGTAGGAAGCATAGAGACCCACACCGTTAGCCTAGCTTAGCCGTAATCACTGGAAGTGGGTTAGTCCAGTTAGCCTAGCTCCCTCAAAGGTGACGAAATACACTTTCCAACAACTCCAAAACTTTCTTATTTACATGTTGTGACGTGTGTATTTACCACGTGTAGAAATAAAATGTAAAATGAGACATTGTAATTTTCGAAGCACGCACTCCCAGCATGCTATCGATAGCGTGGCCGACTGCAGCGGACTTTTCCTCAGTGTCACGGGAGGGAGATGCACCATTTTTTCTAAATTACACAAATTTGGGGATATGGCCTGGTAGGTAGCATGTACCGTAACAATGTTTGAAGGATAAAAGCTGGTGTGACATCTCACATAGCTTATATGAAGGACTTAAACGCCTATACACTTCCTGGTAAATCCAGTCTTGAGGTAACTATGGTAACTGTCTGACTGACAGTTCTCATTGATACGCCTACAAAATTAGGTGAACTTGTAGAATGGGAAATTTTGATGTTACCTAAAGATAACTGGCATGTGTCACATTCAACCACCATGTTACCCCTTTAAATATATTTTCTTTGTACTGTTTTCAATTAAATACAGTATATGTAAAAGATAATTTATAAATCACTGCTTTCTGCTTTTATTTGCATTTTACATACTGTCCCAACTTCTTTGGAATTGGAGTTTGTACATAAAATAAATTTAAATTATATCTCTGACTATCAAAAGGGTAAAAACAAAGAAAAGTTAAAATAAGTAGATAAATAGATAAAATAAATTGAAATTGAAAGCACGTATATCTCAGACTATCATACTAACACATGGCGCTCTATCGTGACAATCTTGGCACATCGTCTAAAACGCTAGGCACAAGTGCATTTAGGGTGTGTCCAAGTCCACTTTTGCTAGTTAGATGGCGTGTTATTTGAGCGATAAGTAAGGCGCAAGGTGCTAATGGGCTGAACCTAGCCTCTTCATTAATTATAGGTGTGTCTTGGGCGTACGATGCAATAAACCAATCAAAATGTCATATCCCATTCCCTTTAAAAGCCTGCTTTTCCACCAGACATGCTCGCGTGTGTGTAGTGCAATCAAGGAATAGCCTATATGCGGTATATAGGCGATGATATAGGCGATGATATAGGCGGTAATTCTCGACGGTGCTGTTATTTTACAAAATATATGCGGTTAAATTTTGTTAAAAGCACCTGCAACAGCTGAGAATATGCTACCAATGGCTTCCGTCTCACCTTAGAAAATGCCAAATTAGCTTGTTTAACAAATTAGTTATGTAATGAAGCATTGTCAAACGTATGGGTTACGGATGTAACCCTGGTTCTATGAATACGGTCAACACACCACGGTATGGGTCATCCTCTCTGAGAGGAGGAGCTGCTAGGAGACTGAATAGCAAATGAACCACCACTACGGGCGGAAATATGGTGTTTGTACGCCGCCCGACCTCTTTTGCCAACTTGAGGGCACTTGCCGTCTTGAGGGCGAATGGTTCCCCGCCTGACCACGCAGTGTCGCGTGTTGACTATTCATAGAACAAGAGTTACATCCGTAACCCATACGTTCCACTTCATATCGGTCAACACGCCACGGTATGGTCACAGAGTACCAAATAAAGTTTCCAAGAAGAAACATTTCGGTAGTAAGCTGCTTGTTTGGTTTGTGGCTACTTTGCTGTGTTGTAGGCTAGTCTGTCCCTTATGTAATCTAGCTACTTGTGTTTTTGTGGAGTAGCCCAAGCTACTTTTGTTTGATGTGCTTGTGTGATACCTGGAAGTGGTGTAAACACTGAGACTCGCGCGGGACATCTGCGGTGGTCCAGAGTAAGGACGGTGGAGGCACATTTTACCAGGGCTTTGTTTTTGAGAACATTTTCTCATTCTCGTGTGGAGAATTTTTGCTCTCGATTTGGGGAGGTGATATACATTTGAAACCGCCGGCCGTCTCGTGTCTCCCCCGTCCAAGCTATTTGGATTCCCAATCTTGTGTTTGTCGTGTTTCTTGTTTGCCCATACTTCTATCAGAACCCTTTCCCTCTTATTCCCCTATATGTCTATTGTGATATTTTAATAAAATAATTTTGTAACCGTTCCCTTTGTTTCAAATCCTTTATGTTGCAGCCCTTTGAGCTTATATGAGCCATTAAAAGGTAACACTTTACAATAAGGGAACACAACTCATGCCTGAATTAATGCATGACTCATCATGATTTCATCATGATTTAATGCATGAATTAATGCATGATGTATCATGAACTCTGTGCGGTTCAATATTAATAAATGATCAAGGCATTATTAGTTCATGTGATTACTGTACACTTAATGTATCATCAATTAATGAACATTAACTCATAGTTAAGTCATACATTAAGTAACATGTCATCAAAGTAGCTGCAAACCAGTTAGGTAGACAAAAGCTTCTCAGACCATCAGTGGTGGATTTATCTATATCGGGGCCGCTAAAACTCAGAAAAAACGCTGACAAAGCTGTTCGCTTAAAAAAAAATTCTGCCAGTGTGGCTTCTAAGCCCCATCTATCATTTACCTGTGAAAATGGTGACAGTAATATCAAATGCTTTATGTTATTTTAATTTATCTTAGAAAGTGCATAATTAGTATTTATAGTCTATATTTGCCAATATTCAGTCATTCAGACTATGCTTCTGGGCAAACCCTATAGTAGGCCCATCTCTAATGTGTCATAAAAAAATCACGTTTAATAGACTTGATGGTGATCTTTGTAAATAATATGGAGTCAATGTGTGTGGATTATGACAGCCATTCATGTTTTAGAGAATGAGTACTTTGTACTTATTTTTCAATTATATAGTTACCAATACTCAAGGTTAATATATACGCTATTTGTTGGAAAAATTGGGTCGGGGTTGAGTGTGATACCCCAAAAATATCAAGTGGCAGTTCTGAGAGCACAAACAACCGTGTTAATGAGAGAGGTCAGAGAAGAATGGCCAGACACATTCAAGCTAACAGAAAGGCCAAAAAAAATTATAATTAACAACAGTGGTGAGCAGAAGGGCATCACTGAATGCACATGTTGAACCCTGAAAGGGATGGGCTGCAGCAACAGAACATTAGATAGTACTAGGTTGGTATTCCTAATACAGTGGATACTGAGTGTAAATTGTAAGTTCACCATTTATCATTAAATTTCATCATTATTTCACACATGCAATCACCATTACTTCCTAAGTACTTGACTGACTTGTGTCCCTCTAAGTAAAGTCATGGCATGATACTAATTTGTAAATGATTACTTAATGTAGATTGATAGGAGGCAAGCATTTGTTAACCATGAGTTCATCATTACTTAATTATGAGTTCAATGAATTGTGACCCTTCAAGTAAAGTCACACACAATTCTTCATATAGTAATGATTACCCCATCATCACATCACTATTACTTAATAGCTCAATGATTTCTGCACCCTTGAAAACATAATATTAAAATAAACCAGTCAAAAGTCATCCAAATAGAACATCAATGTTTTATTAATTATACACGTGGAACACAATTTATTAAGACATTCAAAAGGACCTCAATCCCATTTCCTCTCAGTCGCCATATCTGATTTTTATAAATCCCCTTAGCCCTCTCTATATTTTGTGTATGTCCCACTGTTAGGATCAATAAAGCTCCTGCTGTGGTTAATAATGAAATGTGTGTATCCAGCAGTGGCAACGCCACTGATCACTTATTGTTGTGGTCCCCCGACGAACGTGTCTTCAAAATTTGGGAGCAGTCTTCACCAGTCTCAGAACTGGCCATTTCCTCTGATACCTCAAAATCCCCAAAACCCATTTCCGCCTCCTCCATGTTCTGCCATATCTCCCACGACCCTACTGTTAAAAGAAGATCATTTACAAATTAAAACTAGAATGGCACTCAGATAGACACCAAAAAAAGTGGGCAATACACTGAACTCTATGATATTGAACGGACTCAACTGCTTGCTTCTATTGCCGAAGTTACAGCAACCAATATGGCTTCCAGTGCACTGCACCTCTCAATTTCCGCTTGGGCTATAATTTAGAAACCCCTGCCTTTTTCTACCAAAACTAAAAGGTTAACAGTCATATATTAAAACTAGTTATATCCGCAATACATATAAGAATAATAATCAATGCGTGATTATCGTTGACGCGATACAAAGATAGTTGTTGTTTTACTCATCGGAGATTACTCTGGTTGGTCTTCTTGAACACGTGATGATGACTAGCTGACAGAAATCAGTATGAAAAGGTTGAACTACATGTAGGTTTATTACGACATCACGTAAAGTAGTTGAATCTAATTCAGTTCAATATTTCTATATATATATATATATATAATTTAAAAAAAAAATATATATATATATATATATGTCTGGTGGCAACTGAAGGATAACTAAGTTAGGCTACTGTACATGCTCCTCGCAAAATCAAATTATTTAAATAAGTCCAGTCCTGAGCTCACATGACAGGGTAACGTTAGATATACAAATTTTACTCCGAAAAGGACATTTCTAAGGGAATTATGCAATTTAACATTTGCCTAACTAGCTACTGTAACAGTTAGCAGCAATATGCAAATCCCTGTGTGTTCTAATACTAATGCCACTGAACAAGCCTAAATAAATTTGACATTGGCAAGCCAGCAAGCAAAATTACAAGTGATAGTAGGCCTCATAGCAGCTAGCTTGCTAGCTATTTGTGTCTGAGATTGATTCGCTGCTACGTCGATTTTTTTTGCAAACATAGCCAACATTGAACGCATTTACAATGAGCTAACTAGCTACATAAACTACTTACCGGAATTTAAGTAACATTCATTTAGTTTTTTCACTTAGCTTAGCAACTAAAGTTACATAACGTATGCTTAGAATGACGCGCATCTGCCCGGCGCTAGCCGGTTTTAAAGTTGGTTTTCGTTGGATAGTCGCAATCATAACGGGTTGTAAGTAGTAGTACTGGGCCATGACAACATAGCCATAATCTAAAAAGAAAAGGGAAACTTCATTTCGTCTGTCTGATAATGACCCGTTTCAGTGTAAAAACTCCCACTGACTTCCATTCCTTCAAAGAGCGCCTGTTGTCTGTCTAATTACGGTTGTGGTTTTTGTATACGGAAAGCTAAAGGCGACAAAAGTCACAAACAGGTTATCTGGATTGTAAAAAATAAAAACGCTTTTAATAATTTCCTTAGCCTCCAATCAGTAGATTCACTTCCTATTTTTATTTTTCCTATTTTCACGGTCCTAGCATGCGTGTAATTGTAGGCTAGATTAATCATTATTGTACCCGTTCCCTAATCATATGTTGAGTAAGTCATATGTTGACCAACCAGAGTCTTTTGTTGGCTGTACAATAAGTAAAACATCAATACTATATGTTTGTTATTGTGTCAAGTAAAATCACAGATTGATTATTCTGTATTATGGTATAACTTGGTTGAAAATATGACTAAAGCATCATAGTTTTAGTAGAAACATATTAGAAGTAGGCGTAGGGTTCACCCAGCAGCTTATTAGTCTGAATGATTGAATATTGCAAATAGGCTAATATTATAAATAAATGACAAATCATACATTTCCTAAGATAAATTAAATTAAAATAACATAAAACATGTGATATTGTAAGCCACACAGATCCTGTCTCCTTATATGCACAAGCAATGGGGGGGGGTTGTTATAAAAATGGGTGATTTATAAAAATCTGAATTTCTGTTGTTTTAAAAGCGAACAGCTTTGTCAGCACACTGTCAGGAAGAGTTTTGGGGGCCCCAAAATGGATAAATCCACCACTGATGGTCTGAGAAGCTTTTGTCTACCTAACTGGTTTGCAGCTACTTTGATGACATGTTACTTAATGTATGACTTAACTGTGAGTTAATGTTCATTAACTGATGATACATTAAGTGTACAGTAATCACATGAACTAATAATGCCTTGATCATTTATTAATATTGAACCGCACAGAGTTCATGATACATCATGCATTAATTCATGCATTAAATCATTATGAAATCATGATGAGTCATGCATTAATTCAGGCATGAGGTGTGTTCCCTTATTGTAAAGTGTTACCCATTAAAATAACATGTAAACAACTGCAACATGACTTTAGACCAGGTTTGTGGTGGTTTTACTCCCAGGCTGGTTTTACTCCCAGGCTGATCTGCTAAACACAAGTATTAACGAAACCTCAGGAATCACTTCTTTTATCCCTTCCTTAAACCCTGCCCTTTGTGGGCCTTAGGACTTTTCTCCTCCCCTGGGAGATGCTTTTATTTATTTTTACTCTAAAAGCCTTTTTTTAATACACCATTATTTACTTATGACAGGTGCTTTTTTCATTCCTTATCGTAAAACTGCTGAGACCCCATTATTTATTTATTGTGATCGCTTTTCCTTTTTTTTAAATGTACACATTTTCCAAATTCCTAATAGCACCTCCCATGCACTCCTGGCTACTCCCCATACCTGTGTCCTCCTACCGCACATGTTTTAGTACATGGCATGCTGGCCAGATTCTTGTTGTGATTTATTTCGGGTTATATGCAAACTCCTGAGTTGTTTTCCTGACCTCAGCTTCCCAGCAGTAGTTAGACTGCTATGTGGATTGCTGTTCTTGCACAGTAGATGGTGCTTGTACCCTGTTTCTTAATTTAGCTTCCACAAGGTTTTCACAAAAGCCTGTCGATAATACGCCAATAGTAGCTTGATGCACATTTAAAAGAAATGCCAGGCATAGTTATAGCTACTTTAAAACATATTTGACTAACCTTTAACGTAACCATATTGATGTATTCAGCTGCATTCCAATATGAACGTTGTTTTGAAAGAAAGCCGTGTTAAGCCATTTTTTCTGATGTTACAGTTTATGGTTAAGCCTAAGTGCAATGCACATAACGTTATTTATGCTCACCTTCCAATATCCAGCAGGCTATCAGATCGGTTGACCAGACGTCCTGGCTTTACCCGGATAGTTTGTCTTTTTGCATCGGAAATATTTGTTCGGACACTTGTGCCCCATTTATGCGGTCTTAAAGTGCAGTAGCCTAGCTATAACATTATCTGGCTTTGATGCTCAACTTCAGTTCCTTAATAGGCCTCAGAAGTCTGACGTAATGCAGAGCAAAAACCCTTTTCCCAAATATGGATTTCCGGATCAAAGCGATTTTTAAAAAATCCTGAAACATTTCTCTCTTAAATGGCACTGGATCTACTGAATTTTGATGCCGCTTTCTAGCCAAAATAATTATTTGGCTAGCACAAGATAACACTGCTGCCCATGGAATTTTTTTTTAAAAACATGCTGTGCATGTTACAAGCCAGCTCCACCAATAGCATTGCGTTGCGTCACCATCAGTGTTGCGTCAACGTTACGTTCTACCTGCTCCACGGTACATAAGTTATGACGATACGGAAAGAAACTTTTGTTCAGTAGGCTATGAATTACGAAAAATGCATACCGTAGCCAACTGCTACCCTTGAATAGTGACAGCAAGTTGATGTGAGGTAATGTAAATATAACCATTAATATAGACTACTTACTAGTGAATGCCTATGTGAATTTAATAGCCTTTGTGAATTTAATTTCATGACATGAATGAATGGCCTACACCAGAAAACAACCAATATATGCAATTTATCTCATTATTTTAATGCACTAGATGTGAGGGGACGCATGCGTTCGCCATCAAAAATTGAACACGTGGAAATCTGTGCGTAGACTACGGATTGCAAAACCGAGAGTAACGCTGTGTTCACAACTCAACGCATTATCGGATTGACGGACACACGTCATTCATTCCAATGGATGATGAATAGAGGACAGTTACCTGCTAGGACCACTTAGCTGCTAGCAATTTGCTTTTTTTAAATTACACCAAATTTTTTTAGATTATAAAAAATGGCTGAAAAACATATACAAACAAACGTCCAAATGTCATATATTATTTTGAAGGAATTAGGAAAACCCCATTCATTTCTCCCATAGGCCGCAAACATTTATCGCATAATGCAGTTACTGTGTCATGCGGTTCGATAAATAGGCTATTTCTGCACGCCATGTATTGAAGGTGAAACATATAACAGGGCTGTACAGTGCGACAGTTTTGATCGCATATGCTATTAAAAAATGATTCTGTGCGAAGAGAAATATTTATCCACTTGCACGTGTGCGAGTAGGTTGCGCTGGTATCGTATCTGTAAAAATCAGCAAACGAAACATGACTTTTTCTTGCCCTGGACAAGTACTCGTCCCTTATTGGAGCAATGGGAAATGTATTTAGAACTTTCTACTGTCTGTTCCAATGCAACGACTAAAAAATGACATTTCCTGGTAAACGATTGCGTTGTGAAGGAGATAGTATTCCACCGAACACTACGAACTACGCCAACTAACAACAACCTTATAGAAGATTGAACTATTCAGACATCAACCAAAATGAAAAGTTACTTTTCAGTAGTTAATAACGTTACCTCAACCAGCCAGAATGATGACAACCGAGAAAAGATATGTCACTTGGAGTCATCTGTCGCCACAGCATCTAACGTTAACCCTGAGCCCTCAACACTCACCTCTTCTTCATCAGACGGGGCAGTCTTCTCGGATACAAAAACGTATCGATTTAGCAGTGGTTTACAATCAGGCCAAAAAAGCAATGTTTTGTACATATTGTATGGAGGCAGGTGAAAAGATGGCAAAGATGACCCCCTTTGTTACAGGGAATTCCATAATTAAGCGGGATAACGTTTCAAAGCATAGCATCTCAAAGCGACACATCGTGTTTAGCGTAACTGTGCCTAATCTCGCCACTTTTTCCACAACTCCTGCCTTTAAAAACACATTTTTAAAGAAAAAAACGTGTGCCCCGTTTTGAAATGTCACTTACTGACTATCAAACTCGGTTACTGTATTTATGCTAGTTTGTTGTTTATTTTTGAAAAAGGACTCGATAGACCGTCTGTGCCGTTTCCATATTGATTCCGCCTGTGGTCCAAATCTCATCATTCCATGAGCCCAAACTCGCCACGTAATTAATTAAACGCAAATACACCGTTTTACACCACAGAAAAAACAAAACAAAAGAACTAGACTAAATATATTTCAATTTTATATATTATGTATTTCGCAGCCAACTATTGTTCAAAATTTCCAGTTTTATAATTATACTCGAATATTTTTATGTGGAACTATTATGATTGGGGGAGGGGGGTCCCCCGTCTGTGGTATAAAGCTACACCGGTAGATCCCGAGTCTCTCAAGCCGCTCTCTCAAGCGTTCCGTGAACCAGCCTTGCGCGGCTAGCTAATGTGAGGTGTAGCCTAAATCGTGATGGAAATGGCCACTGTGAAAATTATACGTTAGCCTATTTATTTTAAGTATAGTCTCCCCAGAATGTCCATGTTGGACTGATAATGAACTATGGTGAACTTGTGTCTACGTTAGATAGATTAATGTAAGGCTTCGTAGGCTGACGTTACCTTGTTGAAATCGCCTCACAGCCTTACCACAACTGCGAGTTCAGATAAATGAGCCGTGAATAGTTACAAAAAATGTTTAATAGCCATCTTGTTAACTAGTGTTCTTAACAAACTTTGATTAACATTGCCGATATGTTGTTCAAAGCTGTATGTGAACAAAGCAGGCTTAGCCAACAAGCTAGCCTATATAGTAGGCCGTCATATCGTTGAGAGGGGTGTAAATTTAGGTTGATAGACATCAATTTAATTAAATTTATCCCTAATTTAGCCAGTTTTACCCAGATATAGCCTGGCTACATGCTAAGACTAACGTTACGATGGTCGTTTTTCATCCAGTTTCAGAGTGGCAATGTTAGTAAAGCTGGAGGATTGCGTCTGGTGAGTTAGCAGTGGGTGGGTCTGCGAGCGGAGTGAAGCTGGCGCCCAGTGCACCAGTGAACGTTACTCCAGCCAACTTGCTAGCCTCCTGCTATCTGGGCGGTTTTTCGCAACACAAGACGGCATTTCATCAACTTTTCAACATGTTCACTGGGGTAGGTTACTAGTAATGTAACGCATCTTGAGATGTGAAGTCTGTCCTTAGAAATATTACACACATGAAAGCATTTGAAAACCATTTAATTATTATGCACAAGATAACTGATAGCTAACCAGCTACAGCTACCGTGCTGTATGCTCCTTGCGAGCTAACCACCATAGTTCAGTGGAGATGAGATTTCATTTGAGGCAAAAATGCAAATAGGCCTCCTCACATGATTGCAGGGGCGCCGTAGTGGGGGGAAGAGTGGAACTCACTACCCAGGGCCCCAAGGCGGGGGAGGGGCCCTCAGAAGGCCTGGACTAAAGAGTTTGCATTGGGAAGGGGGCCCACAGACCCTGCATTTGCACGGGGCCCAGAATTTTGTGCTACACCCCTGCATGATTGTACTGTGACGTAACTAGGATTACCACGTGACCATGTTCCAAATCTCATCGGTTTGTTCTTAGCCAATCAGAGTTCAGTGCCCCTACTCAACACTCACCGATGAGTTTTTTAAAATCATGCCTCTCTTTTTTTTGTGTAGCCTAAAAAAAATTTGTACCCAGGAAAAATGTTAAAGGTGATTGCCTGCTTCTATTGATTCTATTGTGAACTTTTGGTACCTAGATTGCGCTGGGGCGACTCCATTCACTTTTCAGCTCCATTGGAACTACATGGCAGAGCTCATCGATAATATTATTTCCAGGCCATGGCAGCCATCTTGCAGTGGTGCCATTGCGGAAGAACCAAATTGAATAGGGTTGAATGGAACCACGTGACCACAGTTCTTATATAGTTCTGTGAATCCACCCCAGATATCTATGGGTTCAGTAGCCTACGAGGGAACATTAACGGCACCTGATTGGTGAGACGTATTTTGCCTGCATTTTCAAACCAGAACAATATAGGCTGTTAATAAACTTTATTTTATACCACTTAAACGGTTCACTAAAATATGTTTCTGAAAAGGTTTGAGGTTAGAAATAGTCTATGCAGTTGCTAAATCTTGATTCATATTTGATCTAAAACGCCTACTTTGACCGTTTGATCAGTTTCGAGAACAACGGTGGACGCATTAATTTGTCTAAAGTACGTTTGGAATCCATTCTATTCAAATTCAGTGTAACATCTGACATCAATGTAACCTAAATACGTCATTTGGAAGTGATTGGTTGTATAAATCCATTAATGCATATTCACATGCTGAAAAGGTAGCTGGCATGCTTATTTAGGCCTATGTTTATTCATGTTAGTTTAAGCAACATTAATGTGCAAGCAAATGGCCTCAATAACGCTGCTTCCCTGTTTGTAAAATGAGATCTCCACCATGGGACACAAGAGACTGAGCTTTCTATCTCGGCCACTAGATACCAAATACATAGAAGTGGACGAGAGCGAAAAAGAAGCAGAAAAGAACCCAATACATTGGCGTTAACAGGGACATGACCTGAAGTCAAGGGCGTAATTTATGGGGGGGTCACGACCTCCCCAATATCACAAACAGGCCAATAAGACCCCCCCAATAATATAGCATAAGAACAAGTATACATTCATTTCATATAATATAGACAAAGGTAAAAAGATACAAATCTGTTTTTCCCCCATGTTTGTTACGGGAAAAAATCTGATTTTACAATCAATTTTACACTTCGTTGCGCCTGTTTCCTCCCCAGGGGAAGTATGCGCTTGCTACCAAGCTGCCGGTCACACAAGACAGTCACCGTCCAGACAAACGTGAGGAAATGGAATGGTATGCTCTCATGCACTTTTTGATAATGTTAACGTTATAGATAGCTACATTTTCTAAAGTTGTGTTTGTTGACGTTGGTTGAGTGACCAGCAATACATCTAGCCTACTAAGTTAATGTTAGTTAACATTAGCTAGTTTTCCATATACACTGCCTTTCCTAGCTAGCTGACACGTGTGTCAGTGTTTCCCCTGGCATTTTTTCAATCGTGGCGGGCCACCATGGTAAGGATGAAACAGTCACACCAAGGAAATACAAATTGTCATGATGTTGAGAGAAAGCTAATGTCAAACAACCATCGGAACGTTGTCCCGCTATCCGTCCTGCACGTTCCGGTTAGCGAACAGCTTTGCGGTAACAATGCTAGGCTACTTACAAAAAAACTAAAAGTGGTCACATCTCCTTGATGCTTGGGTCTTTTAACAAGCTTTGAAAATCCTCAGAGCCTGCTAGATGAGTTGCATTGAGCTACTTCGAGCATTTGTCAGAAATAGTAGGCTAAGACAGAAGTAGATCAACAAAAGCATGTTGTTCTCCATTGCATATCGTTAGTTGTTTGCTTCTGTACTACTGTTGATAAGACTAGGCTACTCATGGAAAACACACTAAAAGGTACTTACATGGTTTGTAGGTATTTTACAGATTACTATTTTTTTCAGCTGTTTTTTACACTACGTAATGACAAAACTGAATGACACTGACAAAAAAAAAACGTCTTTGCCCTGCTTTTGCTCATTTTTAGATAGAAACTGGTCTAAAAGCATTTAGTTCTTGGTTTTTACAAATAGGCCTATGCCCCAGGTGTACCCAAGGTGTGTAAAGATCTTTTGTGATTAAACTAGCCTTTTTATTTGAGGTTCCATTGCAGTGAGCAAGTGCACAAAAGACCATTCTTTATAAGGACATTAGTGGGAAAATGCACTAGAATCAAGCATTTAGCTGTTTTTAGCATTTAGCATGATTTTAAAATAATGACATTTTCTTTGCTGTTGTTCTTGTCGCCACTCAATGGTGATTAGAGAATGGAGCGAAACATGGAAGCGCTGCCAAAACAGAGGAGAAAGTACGAGGACATAGGATGTTTTTTTCAGGAGACTAAGTAAGAGAGAAAGCACAATATAACTCAACTGAGGGGGTGTTACAGAGAAGGTTGGGAGTGAGGGAGGGAGAGAGAGAAAAGAGGAAGAGGAGACACAGATTGTGACATCAGTATTGTCTGTTACAACTTAGCAACAATAGATTAATTAATTATTGCAATGCAGAGAGACAGCAACAGGGAGCACAGACGAGGACAGATCACAAGCATAGACAACAGATGCTCCACAGACAGAGGTACACACGGACTCACACACATATGCACATTCAAGCATGCAGGCAAACAAACAGTTTGAAAGCATTACAAATCTTCATGAGTTAATGTGTCAACTCCCATTTGGCCTGGCTTTATGTACTTTTTTTGTACTTATGAGATGTCTCACAAAATCGATCAATTTAAACAATTTTGCAGCAATTATTTTTATACAAGAAACCATTTAATATGTGGGAGACTATGAAAAACATTGCTGTGTTTTGTAATACCTCTGGTAGGTGTATCTCTTAATGTTGGGGCCTTACCACTAGCCTAATAATGCAATATAGCAGAGCACCTTTCTAATAACAGTAGATGTACATTTCAGGCGAGCTTGTCTTGATTCTAACTCAAGTGCTCAAACAACAAGCGACAGGGAGCATAGACGAGCAGGACAGACAACAAGCACAAGCGACAGACACTCCAAACACTCTACAGAGGTACACATATAACAGTGGACGCACATTTCAGACTGGAGCTCTGAACGTACATTACAGACTGGAGCTTGCAGAGTTCTTGCCCAAGTGCTAAAACAAAAGGCAGTCGTTTCACTGTCTTCATTTCAAGACAGTGAGAGGGAGACAAGGGACAGGGAGCACAGAGGAGGACAGACAACAAACATGGATGACAGGGACAGAGCCAAAGGGGATTTAGAAGATTCAAACATCACCGCCTTCACAAATCCAAATCAACCTCATCCCAAGTTCATAGAAGCGAAAGTATGGTGTGTTGTGCTTTCAAGAGAAGTGGTTTAATGATTTCCCCTGGCTGCATTACAGCGCTTCTTTAAAGGGAGTTTTATGCTTCCACTGTGCCAAAGTGTTTTCAAAAGAGAAGGGACTAAAAGTGCCATGTCACAGTGATTGTAAATAAAACAGTGGACTCACAACTAAGCTCAGCTATGGCCAGACAACAAAAGGAGGCAAGACATTGTTTACTGAGCACTGTAGGTTCAGTCAAGTACTTAGGCCGACAGGGTGAGTCTTCAAGAGGTCATCTAGAGGAGAATGGAAACCTGCACCAACTTCTGAAAGACAAAGCACAAGACGAGACAGTCCTTCACAAGTGGTTGGAGACCCGCAAAGACGATTACACTAGTCCTAAGATACAGAATGAGATTCTTAGCTTAATGAGCAATTAAATTGTGAGAGGAATAGCTGATTCCATAAAATCTCTTCCCGTCACACAATTTTCCATTGTTATAGATGGAACACAAGACATATTAGGGCAGGAGCAAGAATCACTTTGTCTTAGATACGTAGATCACGACTTGATTCCCCATGAAGAATTAATTGGCATGTATTCTGTATCTGAAACTACAGGAGTCACAAAAATGGCAAAAGATGTGCTTTGTCGATTAAACCTGCTGTCTGCATTGTGAGGCCAGAATTTTGATGGTGCCGCTAACATGTCAGGAAAGTACTCGGGTGCACAGGCTCTTATAAAGAAAGACCAGCCCTTGGCTATGTATGTACACTGTGGTGCACATTGTGTGAATTTGATTACAGAGAAGACATGTTCAGCTTCTGTTGTCATTCGAGATGCCCTTGATTGGGTCCATCAAATGGGAATTTTGTTTGGACAGTCAGGTAAATGTAAAGAAATGTTCAATTGGATAGCCACAGCAGATCTCAAAAACCCTCAAGCCACTCTGCCAAACGAGATGGACAGTGAGACATAGTGCCATCAAGTCAGTCATGACTCAGTACAACTCGGTCTTCTCTAGTCTGGAGAAGATGGCAGAAAATAACTCTCCCACAGCAGCCACTACTAATGGCTTACTCCAACAGTTCCGGAAAGGAAAAACAGTCTTTGGTTTCGTGCTGGCAGGAGCAGTGATTTGAGAGCTGGAGTGCTTCAACACATCTCTCCAAAAGAGAACAGAAACAGTATCTGGCATGAATACTGCCATTGCATCTGTCCAGTCCACTCTGAAAAACAAGAAAAACAAATAAACCTTCCAAACCCTGTTTGAGAAGGCAACTAGTATGGTTGAGTCACTCGAGCTGGAACCTATTGAAATGCCACAATACCGCAAGCTGCCTAAGCGCTTTACTGAAGGAAAAGAGTCCTATATAACGAGAACTCCAGTAGAGCACTACAGAACCGAGTTCTATAAAGTACTTGATGTGGTGGAAACACAATTTAATGAGCGCTTTCAACAGGATGGTCTCCTGACTCTTCATAAACTGGAGAACACTCTGCTCACTGGACAGATGGATTCTGTTGTACATGCCAACATACCAGCACTGGCAGTGCAGCTGCCCATGTTTTCACTTAACTACAATTTTAGTTCTACTCCAGAGGCTGCAAATATTCTGAAAGGACTGCCAGTTAAAGTTTGTGGATTATTCATGGAGGTTGAAACTCTGGTCAGGCAGCTTCTGGTCATACCAGTCTCCTCCTCTGAAGCTGAAAGAAGCTTTACGCTCTTAGGAGGTTGAAAACGTGGCTGCATTCAAAAATTTCTCAGAGCAGACTAAACCATGTTGCTATATGTATCAGGTGGGGTGTAAGATTCTGTTATGTTCTGAGTCTGTTTTATTATTTTGTCATGTTTAGTAATTGTCAGTTTCGTTAGCATACACTTTTCCATGTTTTCCGCAGCCTTGCGTTCTGTGCTGTATCTCTCGCTTCCTCTCACGGAGTTTTACTTTCGTTTCTGTACACTTCGTTTGTATTACCCTGCACTACTAATTATTATATAGGACTTATTTATTACTAACTGGCTAAACACGGGGGTGGTTAACTAATCTACTAACGTCAGGGTTTAATAGAATTATTACTAACACAAACTAACAATTTAGTTCTCATCACGTTTCCACAGCTGTTTAGTGTTTCCTTACGTATCCAGTCATTGTCGTGTTAACTAATTTACTAACGACAGGGCTAGGATAGGATAACTACTAACGATTTACTAATTGCCTTGTTACGTGTCTCAGCTCTTTCGCTGTTTTCCATTTCCTGCTATTCTCAAGCTAAGTGTTTGCACCTGTCTACACATGCATTTATACCTGCTGTCTTTGTTCCTCATCGCGAGTTCGTCTTACTAAGTATTGTTCACGTTAATCTGTTGCCTGTTTTTTCCTCCGAGTTTTCTATAGCTGTTTTTTCCGAGTCAGTGTTTCTTGTGTCTAGTTGTTGGTTTTTGTTGTTCGTTCTCTTGTTTAGTTTTTTCGTGTTATTGATTTCCCGGCTTCGACCTCAGTCCGTGTTCTCGCTACCCTGCTACTGGATTCTGATTTTGTACCTCTGCCGTGCCTTCATGTAATCGACCCCTGCCTGTCTTGACTTCCCCCTGGACTTTGATTTGGTACCTTTCTGGAATAAACATAGTTTTTGTTCATTCCTGCCTGCTACTGGGTTCCTGTTTTCACCGGACATAACAGATTCGGAGAATCAAATGCGACAGCTAAGGGTTCTAAAAGCACACACCGTAGTGTGCACCAAAAAGATGGACAAGTCCGTGTTATGAGAGGGTATATCTCTATATGAATAACCAAGAAATTGAGAATAGAAAACACTCCAGGCCCTAAGCCAAAACAAAGCAAACCCTAAATAACTTGAGAACCGAGTGAAAAGAAAATACCTCTCGCTTACAATATAAGCAAGTGAATAACAGAGGTAATAAAACAAACAATAAGTAAAACAGGAAAAGAAAATAATTCTCTCACTCTCAATGCAGGAGTGTGCAAAAGAGAAAAATAAAGAAACAAGCAATCTGCCTCAACGAGAACAGAATGTAAACCAAAGCGAGGGACAGACAGCAACTACGAGAAAAACAATTCCACAAAGGAATCACTCTAGAAGCTAAAGCAAGTCCCTTGTATCTTTTTAGCAAAGCTTAAAAGAGAAAAGGTCGCTTGAATCCTGTACCGTACCGACTTCGTTTGTCAAATAGCATAGACAATCTCGAAGTGCCGGAAAGCGGAAGTCCTGGGCTATTTATAACCGGCAGGAAACCCGAAACAGGTGTGAGGAATAATAGCCGGGTGAGATCCAAACACCGGAACGGAGGCGGAAAAAATCTGATGGAGCGCCCCGACGACAACAAAAAGAATAACGACCGCAGAACAACCGAGGCTGCCAATAACCATGACAATATGTCATGTCCACCAGGACAATTTAGATCTTTTAGATAGGTCAGAAATAAGCAAGAAATGCATCCATGGATCTGACAGGTGGAAGCATGTCTTTGGTGTATTTAAATTAATTTAAAATATAAAATAAAAAATAAAAAAACAATACTATATATAGCGAAAATATGAGGCTATAGCTAGAACAGATTTAGTTTTATAAGTAACCTTCAGAGCTTCGTCAGAAGGCATGAGAATGGGTTTAAAAATAATAATAAAACAAACAAAAAAGATTAAGCCGATGGTGCTAACTGTAGTCTATCATTTGGTATAATAATATCATTTCAATAATGTAATTAATAATGTTAACATGCATAAAAGATAATTTACTGGTAACTGAAAGATGGGGTTTGGTGGTGACTATCTGAACTGTTGGTTTGATCAACAGTTACAAATCTTTGATTTATTGATCTGTAGTCCTAAAATATTTTCCCCTTTAAAAAACCCCGGACCCCCCTAGAGGGTTGCTCTTCTCGGCGTCTATGCATCTCGACCCCCCCAATGTTCAAACCAAAGTTACGCCCTTCCCTGAAGTTGTAGCTACAGACCAACTTGCAATTACTTTAGTAATTGCACCTTTTCTAGTTATTGTTATTTTTATTATTAATTATTTATTTTGATAACTTAGTGAAATATATTTTTACCAGTGCTTTTATTGTTGTACATTGTTTAATTTAATCTCTATATTGCAAGACTGTCTCTGTATTGAAATAAACTCAAAACATCTGTAAAAATCCATTAATGTGATTTAAAAGTTTATTTAACTGATTTAAAAAACTTTTTTCAATCAAAACCATTCCATTTACTTGCAGGCTGAAGATGGCTGTATTGTAATTTTCCACCTATCTTATGATCCAGACATCTTAAATGCATTTTCAACACTCAAAATGTCAGTCTATTTGTGAGTTTTCTATTGAATGGCAATTCAAAGCGCTTTACTGTCGTAGGCATGATACAGTGCCATCAACAAGGTTTTTAATGGATGGCCATGGTCCCCTAACAGAACATAGTCCCCTCGGAAGGAACTATTGGCCAATATAGAGCCATAGCTTGATCCAGGATAATTTGCATATACGTGTAACCTTACACGTAGCATCGTAAATCGATTGGATGTTGGAGTCGGCTTTCTTACAGTAAAGGCACACATTTTCAAGTCCGCAAAGCATGTTAGGATTGCTGGCGGTGCGGGGCTAGGCAGGGAAGCGGCAGGGGAGATAGGCAGAAATTTACTTCCAGCCCCAAGCGGCACAACATCGCGTTGCAATAACCAATCAGATTTGATCTCAGATGAGTAAACGGCCCCCGTTTCCTAATTTTAGTTCCCCCCATAGTTCCGTCATGGAGAACACTTTAACAACACGTCAATGATAGCGTAGTAATATTCATAATATATACAGTATTTATTAACAAGTTTGTGCTCCTGTAGCCTACTGTTTGTTGCAGAGGTGCAAGTGACAATACGAACTGTTCAGTTCAATACGAACAGCTGCAGTAATCACGACAGGTTTCCTCAAACAATCCATGGCAGACAATAAAAGTGATAAAAGTTTGTTAAAACCTGGCAGGATAAACACAGTTTAAGGCGGAATTTCCCTTCGCTGAGAGTATGTGGTCCTTGTGTAACAGACAGGAGGGTGTACGTACGTTGTGCACACGCCTATGTAGACGCATATTACTAATTTTCTGCTGCCTCAAAATAGCATTGCGTCCAACCCCACTTCATCTTAAGACTAACCTACCCAAATGGGTGCAAGTTAACTTGCTATTTAAACAACATTGACTGTAAAATGACAACTGCGTCGGTCTGAAACGAGCAAAGTCGCTTGTGTTTGGGTTACTGCTGCTTAGCGCAGAGTGTAAGATAGAGCCCTTTGTGTTAGCTACAAAGCGCTGGAGCAGTAAATGAGAGAGGTCCTCACATGCATCTTCACATGACACGAGGCCAGTATTTCAGGAGAAATGAAATTCAGGAATACCGCACAGTGACAAAAATGAACAATTATGCATTATAACAGAAATTAATTTTGCTCTGGTTAGATAGATCCTGCATGGTGTTATTAATGAGCATCTGCACTTGTAAGTTTTCTACTTGCCTGTGATGAATGTGGTGACAGCACTGAGAAACATGAGTAATGACCAAACATAGGAGATAAAATCAGGAGACCTGTGGAGGGGAGGCCTAATGCTCATATTTCATATCTGTGTGTGATATGACATGACTCTTCTGTCAAATCTTTCCAATGAAACACAGCATTAAGCTGATATTTATTTTCTGATGAATACAAGACAATGAAATATGTTTAGCGATGTATGACTTTCATGATTTAGGAACATATTGGCAACACTTTACCTGAAGTGGGTCTTTTGTAACTTTCATCATTTCATAATATATTGACATATAGTATGTGAGGTGGGGTGCAGAAGAGGGGGAGTACTGGCCTTGAAAGACATTGAGAGAGTGAACAGAGAGAAAGGAACACACCGTTTGGCACACTGGCAGTTTGAAGGGCAAGTAAAGCTGTGGCCAGGTGGATGTCTGATTCCTACCGTTGCTTGGTTACCCAGACTGTGTGACTGCTGCTAGCAATGGCCCATAGAAACAAGCCTGTAAAAATGTTTCATTACTTTTATTAGCTTTCTTTATCGCACCACTTGCCTTGCGTCTATAATATTACACAATATCCCACTGGTATAACATAAGATAGACCTATATACTGTGTTACCTTTCTATCTCCCTTATTCCCCTAATGTAATATTTTATATTGTAGGTTAAAATTTATATGAAAATATTTTATATAGTTAAATTGTAAAATCAGGGCTGCCAAGTTTCACCAAAAGTTGAAGAGTGAGATTACGTGTTTTGGGGCGGAGTGACCCAAACTTTTGCGCATTTTGGCAGCGGCGGCCGCCCCTCTCCCCCACCCAATTATTTTTGCAACTTAAAAACCAGTTTCCTGCTATTTTACATATTGTTCATAATTGACCAGCACAAGTAGAAATTTAAACAATTGGAAAATCTGATAAAACAAGACAAATTCAGACAAATAAAATAAATTGTTTTATTTATAAAATTTCAATGAATACAAATGGATGTATAACTTCATCCTCAGTACAGAGTCTAAAAGAAAATTGGGCCCCATTAATAGGGCATGGGGTTACGGAATTATTCAAATCAGCCACTTGGTCAGCAGCAGCGTGTTTATGTTTATCTATAAAAATGGGTGCTGGAAAGTGTGGAAAACATTTTTTTTTTACAATAGCTATCAAAGTAATACCTGTATCGTTTGACCCATCTGTGATCAATGTGAAAGGATTTCCCCTCATCTTCATAACCAATTCCTGGCACCACTGCTTAATTTATTATGCACAATGGTTTTGTGCAGGCACACTTGTAGTTCTGCGCAGTGGGGGAATCTTGAAAGCATTCTTTCAGCAACGGGCCAAAATGATCTGCTACTGCAAATGACACATTGTGTTCCACCATTGCCATTGCCACTGCCACCTTTACCTCAGCTCTCCTTGTTGGCAACAGAAAGGCCATTACATAACTAAAACATGTAAAACATTCCATGCAACATTAAGTGTTTTTTTGTTTGTTTTATTTATTTATTATTATTTATGCTGATATAACCTACAATGTTAAAAAAAAGTGCAAAGTGCAATTCAGCTACCACCGGTTGGGGGTGTTTGGAAACATATGAATGAGCAACATATTGAGTATGAAAAGACATCAGACGTGGAAATATGTTTTACTAGTGTATATTGGTGATATAATTATGAAATCAAGACATCAATACCCTGCAATGCAGCTTAAATCATTAAGATTACTTTAAGAGAAAACCCTTTAAACACTTTTCAGGTGTTTCCAAGTGGCCACCATAATGGTGGCAGCTCAGTTGCAGGAATTTGATATTTTTATGGTGTTTCAAAACACTTTCTTTTTAACAGTGTAGTAGCCAGTAAAGCCCAGTCCATACACCTTTTTGAGGTTCATATGTATAATGTAGCTTGGCATCTTCTGCTGTCATGCCACCAACAGAGGCTGGGACATAAAACTGTGCAATACCGCTTGTTGACTGGAGTGCCTGTTCTTTGGCCTGATGCCCCTTGTTTTTTAAATGTCTTTTCACATCCGTAACACCTTGATGGACACAGGAGTTCTCCTGTCTGCACACAAAGCACCAATAGTAGGAGCGGGTGGTGCCTATGGTCATGAATGGCCATTTGGTTGACCACTCACTTTTAAAAGCATACCTATAGGTTCGCTGCCCAGAATGAAAACAGATCTTTCTGCTTCACCTTCTTCCCTGACACAGACAAAATGCAATGTGTATAAGTAACTTTTGATTGCCTGGGCATAAAAACATAATTGAAACATGAAATTAGCAATGCTACTTTGAGGATTCGAGAGACGTTTGAATGATAAAAATCTATTCTAAATTATGCGCGTGGTAAATAACGAGCGCTCTGCCTCACAACATGGAAACGAAGTGTGCAGTGAAGGAATGACCCACAGTCTCTACTAAAAGCTAGCTACTAAAAGCTAAAAACTAGCTACTAGCTGTACTGTAAAATCCCCTTAACATTACTAGCTCACAGTATCAATTAGCTCACAGGCAAATAATGCCGAGCTAACACTACATGATTTCCCCCCCGATTCTGAGGTCAAAGACGAACTCCCGACAAATTTTCCAGTCCTATGATAATCTTTAAAAAATCTGCAAGAAATCTTGTTTCCGTTGGCTGGAACAGTCTTTTGATAGTCAAAGATTCACAAAAATAATCCCCCCTTTCTGCAGGAAATACCACATATAGACATAATATACCCTAAAACATAAATACAACAATATTTTTAAAAAGAGACTTCATTAACCAACAAAATGTAAATAACTGCTCTCGTACAGTCAGCACTGCAGCTCACACTGAACAAACAGGGTAGCAAGGGCAGAGGATGATTCATCAAAGTGCAGAAAGTCAGCAACAAGTGGCTTCGACGGGCATCCGACATTAAGGTTAAAGTCCCCAACAATCAAAATTCTATCTATTTTAGGCATGATAGAAGACAGGAGGTCAGAGAACTGCACAATAAAATCCTTATTATATTTTGGTGGTCTGTAAATGAGGACAACGAGAAGAGGATTAGCCGATCCCACTTTTAATAATTGTACCTCAAAGCTGGAGAATTGTTCAGCGTTCAGGAGCCGGCAAATATAATGTTTCTTAAAAACAGCAGCTAAACCCCCGCCGCGTTTGGATGTCCTGGGGGTGCTAAAAAAAGTCACATTCCGGTGGGCAAAGTTCTGTAAGAGGGCTGAACTCACCGGGATGAAGCCACATCTCAGATACAGACATGAAGTCCAATCCCCGGGAGGTGAAAAAATCATTCAGGACAAACGTCTTGTTGGATAGTGATCGCGTGTTGATTAACGACATTTTAGTTGGGGCCGATTCCATAGCCATCACGGCCGCCCGTACCAGCATGGCCTTGCGGGGCGAGCTGTCAGCGAGTCTGGGACGAAGTCAGACAGAGTTGAATGGGTTAGGAGCCGGTTAGGAGCGCCCTCGACCTCACCAAAACACCTCCTCGTTTGCCCCGCTTTCGGGACCAAAAATTAAACAATTGATACTTTACTTACCTCGTCAGAATGTAAAATTTAGTTTTGTTTTAACATAAAAATACAGGAAATATCCACACCGTGCATGCAACGCAGAGAGTAGCTCCATGTCCCTGTCCTATATGCAGTTTTCATATGCTTACTATATATTTATATTTATATATATTTTTAAAAGATGAACTAGCTAGTTACTTGCTAAGCTAGACTGAAAAACAAAACTATCAAAAAACAAGGGACTATCAAGCTAAGTATAAAAAAATATATACCAAAAAATAAATAGGCTACTATAACTAGAATATACAAAAAGGCTAAACTGTAAGCTAGCTATATCGCTCACTCGCTCGCTCTATCACCTCTCCACGCAGATCAACCACTGCACTGCTCGCCTTCGCTCCAAAACTTCAGGGCATAGCCACCGAACTATCGGTGGGCTTAGCTGTAAAGGGTTTCTATTTCGTCACCGAGAGGAATACGTCACAGGAGGAAATTTCTGGCCAATCACAGATTGAACATGCAGTACCTAACATTTTACCACTAGAGACACTTTTGAGCCAGATCCTTAAAGTTTATGCTTTTTTGCCCTGACTGCAGTAATTTGTCAAGATTTGGACCAGGGTCAATCAGTAATACTTAGAAAAAAACAAATGTATCAGTTCTCATCTAAAATAAGTGGTTTTAGTGCTTTGTTACCCTTTAACCATCATCTTATCTTTATTATCATTATGGCCCACTAAATACAGACATAGACTGGATCGAGAAAATATTTTAGGTCATAAAAAACACTTGCTTTTCCTGTAGTAGTTTATGTGGATGTTTTAATCCATTCACGGGACAAATAAAAATATATATATTTTTTACAAGGAACATTTCAAACAGTTTTTATTAGACTTCATCTTGTAGCTAGGCTACTTAGCCTAATGTTATATGCTTGTTGCTCGCCAATTAGCGGAAATGGAAAATAAGAAAGGCTGGTCGCCCAATTTCTCGAAGCAATAGGTGAAGGTTATTGTGGAGGCGGTAATAATAAGAAAACGGTTACTGCTGGGAAAGTTGCACAATGCCGGTGTGACAGCCGAAGCTAAAAAAAGGGACTGGACTCAGGTGGCATAGGCAGTCTCTGCGGTCGGGGGAAAGACGAGTGACTCCGACGCAGTTACAAAGAAATGGTGCAATATAAAATTGGTTGCGAAAAGCAAGGGGGCTGCTCGTTTTAACGAGATATGGCAAACTGCCGGAGGAGCTTTGACTGTAGTATTGACACCACTGGAGGAAAAGGTGATACTTTGGTGTGAAACAAATCATATAATTGTTTGTATTATAATAATAACATCAGCTAAGGATTGGTAGCCATCAGCTAACATGGCAAGCTTCATATATGAAAGTCATCAGGCAAAATACATGGTTAGGTCAATGACATAAGCTTTTGCTTGAATTAATGTTAAGGTTTTAAATCTGTCCTAAACAATACACTGTGCCTAATTATGCATATGAGATACTTGTGCAACAAAAGAAATAAAAAAGTGGTAAATATTATGTTTAGAATTTTTTCATTCAGGCATTTTTTATATGTACCACATTACCAAACACAGTCAGGAAATGTGGGACAGCATGTTTCTTGTAATGTGGGACAGTGTTGTGGGCTGTTGTAATGGAGGAAAATGAACCCATTTTATATTTATGGAACCTCAGTACTTGCATATTGTGGCGAAGTGAGCCGTACCGCTCGCGTGAATAAATCAGAGTCCAGCCCAAGCTTGGGTAAAGAGAACAGGTTTTTTATTTTCCGCCTTTCTTTACCACACAAACACAGTAAGACCTCCAGATCTTAGTCATTTTCTCCCCCTCAACTCCCAGAAGGCTCCTTTTTATAGGTTCTCAGGCTCACTGTTGAACAATCAAGGCAATTGGTTAATTGATAAAAACAATACCACAATCAATCGTCACCAATTGCCTGATTGCCAACAGCTGTGCCGGTTCCATAAACCACCTGAGTTCACTCTCTCTCTTGCCGGCCTCGCCTAAAACCACGCCCCCCTACCACACATATGTATATGGTAATATACCTTATATTAACTGCAATGCAATTCTAATACTTTTTATATTGCTGGCAAGTCATTTTTAGGTCAGCGGTCACAACTTATTTGTCAAATGTTATGATTGTTAATAAGTTAATATGAGTTATAGAGGTTATCTTTAGAGATAATGTTCTATTAAGTTCCCCAAGAGAAAGACATGGTATAGCAGGGGTGGCCAATTCCAGGCCTCGCGGGCCGGTGTGTATGCAGGTTTTTACTGCCACCAGTTACCACGGTTCAATCAGCTAATTATTCATACACACAATCACCGATTCACTTGTAAATTACAGAACGATAAAATGCTACAATACACGCATTGACGCATACCGGCACAAGAACATTCATCAGCTGCTTTTCATATCGCGGATATGTAGATTAAAATATCAGATCGTGTAAACGATTGGGCTAATTAAATAATTGTTAACTGGCGGCAGCAAAAACCTGCATACACACCGGCCCGCGAGGCCTGGAATTGGCCACCCCTGTGGTATACTGACGTGTATTAAGAATATAATTTAAGTATACCAAATATGTGTCAAGTGTACTTAATTTAAAGTATGCTTAAAATGTGTAATTCATTTGGAAATATGTCATTAATTTGTACTTTAGTGTACTTCAAATAAGTATACTAAATCGCATATATTTCGTGGTATTTTAGGGTACTTATAAAAGGTATAGCCTACTTTATCTACTTTTCATCTCTTGATAGAATACTACTTTTAATGCTATTTAAAGTATATTTCAAAATCCGTAGTCATAATTTAAAATTGTATTTCCAATACCTACAAATCACCCTTTAAATTAGTATACTTAAACAAACTAAGTTTGTAAGATGTGTCTCAATTTAATATACTTAAGTACAGTAAGTACACTAAAGTTGTACAGAAGTTCTACAAAAGTGCAACTTTTGTGCATTTATTAGCCTGTACTTAAAGTGCGGCCAATTTAACATAAAATTAGTAGTTACGACATTTTTGCTTGGGTCCTGATGTTTACTTAGTGTATTCAAGCATGGTGCACCATTAAAATATATTGCAATGTATTATATTATGGCTTGTTATTGGGGTTTTATTTTAATGAATTGGTGTCCCACATTACCTAATGAGCTGTCCCACATTCCCGAACGCAGATAAAAAAAATGTGTTGTGGCTCAAAGCAAATATAAAGGTGTGTCATGCATCCTGATTTTTCATTTGTATGTGGTCAGATAACATCTTGAGGATATCAGAATTGTATCATGTGCTGTGTAAATGTGTTGGACTGATAAACAGGTAACAGAAGGCAAAATTGGCACAAAGTGTCCCACTTTATCTGAATTCAGATATATAAAACTGATATAGTTCGAAAACAAGAACAGCAATGAGCCGCTTAAACGGCCACACTGAACAAATACTACGGATTTTTCGTACCTGATGTGCTCACCTGCGCCAATCAGTAGATTATTACAACTGCAACGTAACCTGTTGTTGGGGAAGAAAAAGCCTCGGGTACATTCTTTCTTTTTAAGAAGAAGAGGCTCCGCTCAGCAGCGCGAGAGGGTAAAGAGGACCGCAATTTCGCGGATCCAGGCGAAAGCAAAGATTCAACAATCTCACGCTCAATCGCCAGGAGCCAAAAATAGTACCATATTTTTGGTGGACGTGGTGTCCGCCCCATAGTGGTGGTTCATTTGCTATTCAGTCTCCTAGTAGCTCATCCTTTCGGCGAGGATGACCCATACCGTGGCGTGTTGACCGATATGAAATAGAACACCATTCACTACATTCTTTTTCGTATAACCAATGGAGGCCTGTCACATAGAACTAGAACTGTCGTTACCAATGGTTACAGGGACGCGCCGCCATGTTGGAGGTCCATCCCTAACAGAGACGCTTAACGTTACCACTGAACTAGTAGTGTTCGCTACTCCATGAAACGAGTTTCATGCTAACGCTACTATGATTGCTGTCCTACAATGACGAACTTCTGCACTGCGTACTGATGTGCGAATAAAACTGGGAAAAGGCGAAAATGTCCTTTTACATGATAATCTGAGTACTCACCATAGTAGCTAAACCACCAGGCAGGGTGAACGAACTAAATTTTACGACCGAAAGAAGAGACTGGTGGTTGAAAGGGTGAGCAGGGTTTAGACAGCATAGGCTCGGATCATTAATGGTAAATTACGTTTTATGAACAAATTATAAAGTTAGCCAGTTAATATATACATAACTAGCTGGCCTAATGTACATATATGTGCATTATCTTAATGTTAGAAAGTTAAAAGTGAATTAATCGCTTGGTTTAGCTAACGTTAGTAGCTATATCATTTGTGTGAACGACTGCTACGCCTGCGAAACATTAATGTTAACCTAATGCGATACGTCAAGCATATTGTGAACATCAAAACAGTGTTCATTTGAACTATTATTACATTGCTAGGGGTGCTACGTTGTACGATGTCTCACAAATAGATTGGATAAACTGTAAACATTAGCTACCTGTGCTGGCCAGGCAGGGTGCGAGCAATATGAGAATCCAGAAGAGGGCGAAAATAAAATGTAACGTTACGATATTAAGCAATAATGAATAATGAATGATATTGAAAGTAATAATGAAAGTAACGGTAAATGTACTTTATGTGTTGAACTGATTTGCCTTTTATGGTGTCTACAACTGAAGTTCCCTATCGGGAAAAAAAGTTATTATATTCTATCCATCGAGCTAAAATGTTTTATTGCTGAAGTAGGCTACTGTAGCCTACCTAACATGTAACGTATCACTTTGCTCCCATATTAACTGCACAAGCACTTTACTTACCAAGGTGGTATACTACAAAGCAGGATTACTGAGTTAGTACTAGCTGGATAACTCAATAAAACCCAGAACAGCTCTTTCTACTTCAGCCCATGCATGTTCCAGATTTGGGAGGGTTCCGGGGTTTACTATAATTAATCTTACTTCGTACGTACACCTCCGCGATACTCCTTATAATATTTGTTTATGTTGGTATTATTAGAATAGAATATAATAACTTTTATTTCCCGGCAGGGAACTTCAGTTGTAGCCCCAGCAACAACAAAAAAGACATAGACAGAGCAGACCCACAACACATAAACAAACATATCAAACAAAGATATCCAACAGAATCATTATATCAATCAAGTGAATGAAAGTGCAATACAGCCATGATTAAAAATGGCCCCCGCTGTCCCGAGATGTCCAGTGTCACCAAGCAGTCCAACGCACAAACTCCACATCCACGAATTTCCTCCATACATGCAGTGCCGCGGTCTCTGTACACCGCCAAACTGAGAAATTGTTTCGTTATGTTGTGCACTGTATATTTTGTATATTGCTGAACTACCTGTAAGCATTGCGCAAAGCAAATTCCGATGATGGCAATCAAGGGAAATTAAGCAACCTCCCGATTAAATGTGATAGCCTATTAGTTTGGTTTGCATAACGTTATGGAACACCGGCATTTGGTCTTCCAGTAAGGCGGTTTGCGTTAAAAGTGGGCGTGTCTGGCCAAATTGTGACGTAGGTGACAGGCCTCCATTTAATCATTCATCCCACATGCAATTGACCTATCGCCAAGTCCCACCCCTCTTGCTTAATGTTCCAAACTCTGACAAACAATTGATTTAAAGTCAGAACTTTACAGTAGCTATAAACAATGGCAACAGTGGCTCTTTCCGTGATACTGGGGAAACGTTAATTTTGGAAAAACGAGAGAGCGATTTCCTCAAAGCAGACAGAAAGGTTTGAAATATGGAGTTGAGCGGTATATGCAAGAAGTAAAAGTGTGTGAAATTAGAAAATGTCATTAGAATCGAGGTCAATTAAAGTACCGCTGGAGAAACTGCACGAGCTGATCACCGATGTTGCTGATAAACAACACCATTGAGGACCAGTGTTGTTCCTGCACTGCAGGTAAGATTAGGCTAATTAACTAACCTAGTTAATATAACCCCCCCCCAAAGCCAGTAACCTGAAACTGTCATGTTAAGACGCCAGTATGAGTTAGGCTACTGAATAGCTATCTCGCTAGGTAACGTTCACGTCAGGGTGACCATATTTTCGATTTCAAAAAGGGGGACGGGTAACGTTAGACAGACGTTATGAACAAAAGAAAGGCTACCTATTTGTTTAAATACGGTTTATAGAACAAGCTAAACGTAACCGGACATTTTTAGGAATTTAGAAATCCCGTCTGGACGGATATTTTCAGTCCCAAAAGAATAACTGTCCAGGAAAAAGAGGATGTCTGGTCAGCCGAGCTAACGTAGTAACGTTAACGACAGCTATAGCTACGTTATAACCTTAAATAACAATGTTACCTCAAGTTAGCTGTTGTTCAGATCACATCAGATATGGTGGTAATGATAGCTGGCTTTACTGGTACCTCCAAGACCGGTGTTACGGTGAATTCAGTGCCCCCTGTTTCCCCCAGCACTGAGCATGTACTGATTCCAGAGTTGTCGGGATTTTAATCATGATCTGGACACAGTCATGGCGTCATAGTCAGCGAGCTAACGTTAACGAGCGGATTTGTTATTAATTTGTCGTTAATATTGAGTATATTATTGTTCATTTTAATTTCACCTGTTTACGTTGGCTACTTAACGAAGTTCGCGGAGCTTGTTAACTTACTCCAGTTGTTAGCTATTGTTTTGTCGTTAATACTGTTCACTTTAATTTCACCTGTTAACGTTAGTGCTAGAGAATGGAGCTAACGTTAGCTACTTAACCAAGTTAGCCAACGAGCTAACGTTAGCGGGTGGAGATTGCTACTCCGGTTGTTAGCTATTGTTTTGTCGTTAGCTAGCTAATACTGTTTAATACGTGCAGACCCCAGACGTAATAACGTTAAGCATCACAGTAAGCTTTACGTTTGTATCTCTGGCCAAAATCAATGTTGTAAAAAGGCTCTGTACATTGTGTGAAATAAACTATACCCAATGAGGTAATCCACCAACCCCTGCAATTGTGCATTGAGAAAACGGAGGGGGAACACTTTTAACCGGTGCCCCTTGGAAAAGAGGTTACCCCTTGGCAAAATACAACTGGGCTGTTTTTAAAAACACTGAATGCGTGTAAGTAGTTGTGCACCTGTTGCCTTTACACCCAAGACAGTTTCAGCCAACCCCTGCAATTGTGCACTGAGAAAACGGAGGGGGAACACTTTTAACCGGTGCCCCTTGGAAAAGAGGTTCCCCCTTGGCAAAATACAACTGGGATGTTTGAACTGGTGTTTACTAAAATAAAAGTGTCACAGTGGCAAAGTTATTTTATGATTTTACAGTTTCAGCCACTCCAGGACTCTTAAACACATGGAGAACAGAACACAAAGTAATAACGTTCAAGTATGATGACTAATATCACATAAAATAAATATTAAATAAGTTAAATCAACAATGAAAAAGTAGTGCAATATTAAATAAAAACCAAAAAACTGATTTAAGATATGCACAAATTAATACAGAATACATTTTAAAAAGTAAAGAAAAATAGAATCTCAATTTAAAATACTCTGAAATGGTGGTCAGGACCATTACCTGACCACCATGACCACCATGACCTCCTCTACCAGCTCTACCCCTACCTCTCACTCTTCCTCCCCCTCTTATTCTCACCCTCCCTCTTCCTCTTCCTCTCTCTGCAACGTCTTCCATTGTTGTAAAAATAAAGGTGCTCACCTGTGGTCTTTTTATCGTGCTTACTTCCTGATTGAAGTGGTAACACTTAACCATTGAGGTGTTTGGCCAGGTGGCACATGTATTGGCCAATTAGCTCATGTAGTGTAATTTTGAATGGCAGTGTTTTGAAATGGCAAACATGTGACTATGTCAGATTGTTGTGTCTTAGGCAGAGAACCGTGTTCAGTGCATTTAAAAAGTGCCATTTTGAATAGCAAAATGTGTGTAAAGCAGAAAATGTGTTTAGAGTTTTGGAGACTTGAGAAGAGGTTTTGCTCTCTGTGTGTCAGTTTAAATAATTGTGCTATGCATGTCATTTTGTTGTGTTAGCAATTGGAAAAAACTGTAATGCACAAAATTAGGGTAATAGAAAAACTTATGATTTGACGGCTGACTAAAGTACCTTAAATCAAGAAATTACAATAAAATATTAGTGAATACTTAATTACTTAGTTTTGGACATTGCAGAAATTAAACTACATCAATGGGGAAACTTACCTTGATGCTTCGATGACCAAAAACTTGTTTTTCCCCTGTAAACTAGATGGCTTCTCTGAGGTGCGTGCACACACCCAGAGCAGTGAGAGTTACATTGCATCAAATTCTCAACCAAAAAAAAGGTTCCACACAAAGAAATATGATCCATTTCTTTTAATGTTGAAATTATTCAAAGTTATTCAAGTAACTTGTAAATTGGAATGGAGTGACAGAGCAGAAAATAAATTAACAATAAATACAACTAATATACAAGAGGACACCTTACTAAAGAATACACTGTTTTCTCAGTGCACAATTGCAGGGGTTGGCTGAAACTGTCTTGGGTGTAAAGGCAACAGGTGCACAACTACTTACATGCATTCAGTGTTTTTAAAAACAGCCCAGTTGTATTTTGCCAAGGGGGAACCTCTTTTCCAAGGGGCACCGGTTAAAAGTGTTCCCCCTCCGTTTTCTCAGTGCACAATTGCAGGGGTTGGCTGAAACTGTCTTGGGTGTAAAGGCAACAGGTGCACAACTACTTACACGCATTCAGTGTTTTTAAAAACAGCCCAGTTGTATTTTGCCAAGGGGGAACCTCTTTTCCAAGGGGCACCGGTTAAAAGTGTTCCCCCTCCGTTTTCTCAATGCACAATTGCAGGGGTTGGTGGATTACCTCATTGGGTATAGTTTATTTCACACAATGTACAGAGCCTTTTTACAACATTGATTTTGGCCAGAGATACAAACGTAAAGCTTACTGTGATGCTTAACGTTATTACGTCTGGGGTCTGCACGTATTAAACAGTATTAGCTAGCTAACGACAAAACAATAGCTAACAACCGGAGTAGCAATCTCCACCCGCTAACGTTAGCTCGTTGGCTAACTTGGTTAAGTAGCTAACGTTAGCTCCATTCTCTAGCACTAACGTTAACAGGTGAAATTAAAGTGAACAGTATTAACGACAAAACAATAGCTAACAACTGGAGTAAGTTAACAAGCTCCGCGAACTTCGTTAAGTAGCCAACGTAAACAGGTGAAATTAAAATGAACAATAATATACTCAATATTAACGACAAATTAATAACAAATCCGCTCGTTAACGTTAGCTCGCTGACTATGACGCCATGACTGTGTCCAGAGCATGATTAAAATCCCGACAACTCTGGAATCAGTACATGCGCAGTGCTGGGGGAAACAGGGGGCACTGAATTCACCGGGACACCGGCATTAACGTTACAGCAGTGCCGTCTCGATAACAGAAGCGCTAACGTTACTTTGTGAGCACTGGAATTACAGTACAATTACAGCGTACCAAACCCTGTTATCGGGCGAAAAACAGAAATTTTTGTGTTCAACATACGATACTGATATTATTCGGGCACGTACCATTGAACATATTATATTTATTAGGTTCACAAAACGATATGCTAACTTTTAAGCCAATAAACATGTAGATGTGACCGGTAGAAGTGCTGCAAAAAGGGGCGCCTATTATCGGGCGGCTATTGGCTATTGTGTGTAAAAAATGAACTCAATCTATTGTAGTATATTTCGCGTAAAAACCTGACACACCTGCAACGATGCGAAAAAACGAAAAGCTCGCGTTTTTTTGCGGTTGAAAATTCCTGCGAATAAAAATGGATTACTCTTCATTGAGCGATGACGACCTGGTTATCCGTTCGGTCCATCACGGAACGAAAGTGCATTTTTTTTGCCTCTACCAGAACGTTAAAAACAGAGCATGCTTAAATTACATTGGCAAAATATTGAACCGGGCTTATTATGTGTCCGTTTTTACTTATGTAGTTTGTTTTGTCTACAACATGCTCTCCTCCTCTTCCCTCCTTTTACGGACATACGTGTCCCTGAGATTTTTCCACTGCCTCTTGATCTCTTCCACGAATATAAAGGGTTAACCACAACATAACAATACATTACGTCATTTCAGCAAACATCTTTAAAATAAATTTGTCGTAGTCTATACAGTGTAGCAACTCATGAAGTCTGAAGAGTTCTCCAAAACGATCGCTACAGGCAGACCTCGTCTGTTTTCCTCGTTATTTATATAACTTGGCTATCAGTAATCAGGAAGTCCACACAGGAGTCGGAATAAGATTTTTGGTGAACTTTATAGACTTTATTTGCCACGCACACAGACAACCGTGTGACAGCAAAAACATTTCATATAGGCTACTCTACCCTGCCCTTCTCCTCCTCCCTCTCCCTTCACCACAGTGGCTGCCCCTGGCCAGACTCGGTAGCTAGACTACATGTCGTCTTTCTCCTTCGGTTAGCCTATAGCCCACAATTACTACGGCAAATATCCACGAAACAATATCACATATAGCGGTTAGCTAGCTTTCATCCTTTGTTTTCACCAAGGCAAACGACACAGCGTAGCCTACATTAACTCGCCTAAAGTAAAAAAATAAATAGGCCTACGTATCGTGTAGCTATGTTTGTGTGTAATCGCCACTGGTTGTTATTTTCTTCACATGAACTGCTATCAACATTAACGTTAGACCTAAAGGTTAGCTAACGTTAGCTGGCTAAAATAGCTGGAGACAACTTTTAAGCCAATGCTAATAACCTGTGGGAGCTCATCAGATAGCAAGTTGTGCGTATTGCAACCATTTAGGTATAAACCCACCATCTTCATTGCCTATTTGCTCGGCTATGGTTTTCCACAAATTGTCCTTCAAATCGTTGTCTTTGTAACTATTATGTCTCTTATCAGAGAGGACGCTATACTGTGACACATATAAAATCAGTTTGTCCGCCATATTGGATGTTGTAGTTTGTTGTGGCAGTGCGGTGACGTCAGTCATGGAAACTTGTTATGATTGGATAGATAAATAGTTTCGCAAACGAAAACTCGCAAAAAACGAACTTGCTGCGAATAAATTAAATGCCGCTTTTTCGCAAAGGACATTTCGCTTTTGATGTGCAAGATTTTATGAACAATACAGGAGTTCATTTTTATTTTTCAACGTGCGATTTATTTGTGCGAGTAAATCGCGGCCAGTGTGTCACGGCCTTAAGTCTGTAACGTAATAAAACGTGGAGAAGGTGAAAGGGGTGTGCAGACTTTCCGGCTTGACTGTACCTGTACTGTAAACAAGAATCTTATCAAACATACTGTATATCTGAAAGCACAAACACAGAGCACTTGAATTCTATAAAATTTATTTTTATTGTTTTTTAATAAATTTTAAGCTGCAGTAGCTGCAGAAATAGTTTTCGTCTTCCCTCAGGTTGTCTACCACCCACTGCACACAGACAGTGTGGAACCGCTGTCACAGTGGCTGCACTGCACCCAGGACACCACCTTCCCCACTGCCACAGTGGCTGCACTTCAGCCAGGACACCACCTCCCCCGATGTTTCTGGGTTTCTCAGACCGCAGACGCCATACACCACATTTTCCTCATCCTCCATTGCCTGCCATTTCCTTGTCCTTTTTCCTTTTTTTCTCTCTTGTATGGCAGCATTGGTGGAGGTGGAGGTGACAACTGTGGTGGCAGCAGTCTGGGTTCCTGCGGAAAAAATAAATAAATAGAAAACATGAGGCATGCATTATGCACATTATGTGTGTCAACAGTATTTTGCATAACCCGTTTTATTCTACATGTCACTGTCATATAACCTACCTGAAGGTGGTGTCCTGTAGGTGGAGGCAGTGGTGGAGACAGAGCCTGAGGTGAAGACGAGGACAGAGGTGGAGGTAGATGCGGAGGTGGAGGCAGAAGAGGGAGCAGTACGGGTAGAGGACACCGTGGAGTAGGGTCGTTTTACCAGCCTTCGTTGTACTAAAAAAAATGTAATAAAATGTTGATACAAATAATAGAAAGTAACAAGACAGGCGGCAAAGTAATAAAACAAGAATAGGCAACAATTTGTTTATATATAATGTTAACTACCTCTACGGTTGTTGGGCCGCATGTTATGTGAGAGGGGGTTGGTGTCGGAAAAGACAGGTGGCGATGTTGTGGCTGTGATGTTGATTTGCCCGGGGGGATGGTGGGGCATTAGAGGAGGCCAGTCCTGTGGTGTTGTCTGACAGGGCAGGCGGTGTAGGCTGCAGGTGCAGGTGTTTGTGCTGGTGGTCGAGCTGGTGGATGGCTGTGCGGCTGTAGGGGAAGTGGATGTTGTTGTGGAGGAGCTTAGAGAGGTGGTGCTGGTGCCAGGATCCGGTTGCACGTCAGATGGCATCAAGCGTGACTCATCCATTACAGATGGGTCGAAAGGGAAGATGCCCGTGTTCCTAAAGCCTGCCACTGCAATCTTCCTTTCCTTGCAGCTCTTGTATGGGATGTTGAATATTTTTGGGAAACTCAGGTTTTGTCACTATGTATGCATTTTGATATTGGGAACAAAGCCTGGCCTGAATTGAAAAAGCACTCTTGAGTGGCCCAAAATATCCAACATCCAGAGGCTGAAGAAGGTGGGAAGTGTGCGGTGGCAGGCAAAGGAGCGTGACACCTTCCCTTACAGCCATCCAACGCACTTCCAGGTCCAGGTTTTATGTCCATCAAAGATGAGAAGGAGAGGGCACTCAGGAACGGCGTGGCGGATGAAATTCTGGAACCACCTTCTGAACAGCTCCCTGTCAATGTGCCCTGCCTTAGATCTTGAGTACAGGGCATTCCTGGGACCTCCCTGTGTGAATGATGGATCTGCTAGGAAGCCCGAATTGAATTTCTCCCTACCCCTCTCCATTGCAAACCCAGTCTCATCGCCGTTGTAGATTTGACTGAGTTTGTCCTTCATCCTCAGGGCCTCCAGAGTTGTCCAGCAGGGTGTAAAACTGGTCTACCACCTCCCGCGTAGCACAAGCTGCCCGTGCCCCATCCAGCAAGGTGTAAAACTGGACCACCACCACCACCACCACCACCTCCCGCGTAGCACAAGCTGCCCGTGCCCTGTCAGGGTTGTCAGGCCTCCTCCTGGCACTGAAATTTCTCCACCACGTCTTTTCCACGGCTCCCGTGGACAACTCGGCCACAGACCCTGTCTGCCTCGGCACCTGATGGATCTGAATATTACAGGAAATAAAACAACATTTTGATTAACATTTATGCTTGTTATTTGCTTATCGTTTAACAAAGAATATTGACTTTGGCTGTTGTTGTTTCTGCTGTTGGTGATGGTTTACTGACGTGTATTCATTCACAAACTAACCCCAGCAGTCTTACGGACAGGTGTCCCCCTCTCACAGTCATCCATGGCCGCTGTCATGTCCTCTTCCTTCCACTGCTTCCTGTTCTCGGGCTATAACATATAACTGATTTGGATACTGAATTATCTTTATTGGTAAAGATTATTGATATATCGTGGGGGACACTCACGTTCATAGTGGGCATGATGTGATGGTAATAGGCTAATATCTTGTCTCTATTAGAAAAGAGCAATGTATCATTATTGTGCATGCAAGTTTAGTCATACCAGTAAGGTGTGTATACATATACAGCAATGACGATTTGTAGCTTAAGGTTTAACAAGAGTTAATGGGCGAAATAACAGACATATTGCTCAACGCAGCAGGTGCTTGTAAACATTATCCGAGATGGGTGAAAAATCTGATAGGAAACATGAACAACATCGGTTCATATTCGTTGTACAGATTGTCTATAATAATTGTATCTTCATATCAGGGTAATATGACATTCTCTCAACACTTGGAAACATCGCTAGCTATCTAGCTAAAGTTTTAGCGACATTTTATTTAATTAAATCCCCGAAGTAAACATGACTATGTGGCGTAGTACACCAGAGCAGAACTAGAATAGACATTTTTTTCAGATAGGGGGCGTGATAAAAATCACAAAATGTGTAATTATGGTCAAATATTCATGAAATTGAGCGGATACATACCTTATTTGGTTTGAAGTGGGTGGAAAATAGTGGTTTTCTTTTTTTTCCGTTGGCAAATCAGCTTTCGAGGAAGTTCAAATATGGTTGAACGCGGCCGTGCCCAATAATGGGCGCCCTGTAGCTAGCTAGCACAAATGCATTTGTTGCTGGTTTTGGGTTTCGGAAAAGGGACAAAAATTTCTCCTCCGTCCAATCTTTCAGGGTACCCGGTGTAGGTATTACAGGTTCCCCAAGCAAATCTTTTCACCATCCTGTCTGACTCAATTTATGCTTTTTTAACAATTTTCAGTGAGCTACTGCAATCTTTCCATTGGTTTCAGTGCACCTTGACTGAACCGCTTGACGATTAAAGTATGATTGGACAATTTCTGGTTTGGGGAGGCTAGCGACAGGTCAATTACTTGCAAGGGATATACAGTTAAATGCAAAAGTACTGATGGACAGTGACACCATTTATTCTTGTTTTGACTCTGTAGTCTAGCACATTTGATTTTTAATAAAACAATGAATATGAGCTTAAAGTTCTGACTGCTTTAATTCGATGGTATTTACATCCATATCAGGTGATCCATGGAGAAATTCCTGCCATTTTTATACACAATCCCCCCATTTTAAGGGAGCAAATGTAATTGGACAAATGAACATAATTCAGGACAGGTGATTGATTTGGCCAGTCAAGAACGATCCACTTTTTGGTCCTGAAAAACTCTTTGCAAGCACCGTCCAATGAGTTTTGAGGCAGTTGGATGAACCTAAGCAGATAAGATGTTTGTGTACGCTTCAGAAATGATGTCTGCTGCCATAAACAGTCCCATCATCAAAGAAGACAGGTGAGCCAGTTCGAGTAGCCATACTTTTGCATTTAACTGTAGGTATGGTATACACTGATTGAGTCCCTTGTTGTATGACAGAAGAGTGGGGTCTTGCCCAGTACTCAGATTCTTAGCCTTTTGGTATATGTTCCTGTGCTATGACCACTGCCCATGTATATAAATTCAGGGACACAGCACCAGTGATTGCTGCCATCTGAACAAGTCTCAGAATAGTAGAAAATAAATAAAGCCGCAAGCTCTCTTCTCTTTAATGTATTCAATTAGCTGGGATCCCTCCAGAGAGCTGCTGTTCACACTGGTATAAATAAGAATATTGCCTGGAGATGAATGCCATGAATGCACTCATTCTATGTACCGTGATTGGAAAATTTCCTCAACAGGTTCTTTCTTAATTAAACTACCCGCTGTCTGCCTTTTCTGCCTTTCACGTCAGCAAGAAGATCAGGAGATATTTTTAAGAAATGTGTCATAATGTAATTTAATATTGCATTTTGTTTACAGAGTGATTCAGAAGCTTCTAAAACCTGAAATAAATTTCATTTTTGATTGTGTATAAGCAATTGAGTTTTACAGATTTTCTGTTAAATATCCACCCATTTAACAGTTTACACCTGAAATGAGGAAAGTTGTCCATTGTGGGAAGGAAATATAATTATCTGTATTTTCAGTACACTAAATGACAGTACATTGTGCCTCCCACCTTAACAGTGGGCTGCCATACATTTCTGAAATAGTGTATGACCAACGTTATTCTTTGGTGTCACCCATATTTCAGAGGTTCATTGCAGTAGTTGCTTCAAATTATAATACAGACCATTGCACAATTTATTTATGTAGCTGGGTTGGTATTTTAGCAACACAGTTTAACCACATTGAGCCCAAGCCCATGTTCAGAAGGCATGTACCCAATCACTCCTCCACACCTGCCTTTTCTGGTGAAGTGTTGGCCTGGGGAACTGTGATATATAGTTTCTGGGAGCCTGACACTAGTTTATCCCTCTTCTTTCACAGCACGTTGATGTACAGCCTCATGAACATGTGGTGCTTCTCAAAGATCTCAGGAGTGATATAGCTGTCCTATTTCTCATTCTGCTGGTACTTGGTGCTCACCTTACTGGAACTGATGTGGAACAAATTTCCCCACTGTTGTCACCTCAACCAAGAAGAAGGGATTCATCTCTTAATCAGTTAACTTTGGATAATTGGTTAACTTTAATCAGTTGTAGTTAGTTAACTGTTAAAGTTAATTACAATTAACTGTGCAATTAAGAGTTAGACTAACTGAAAACCTGGAGATTTCACTTGCTTTGGAAATTCTTTGGAATACTTTTATTGGAGGAAGAGAGAATGTTTTATTATTGATGGGTTTGAATTTAAGCATGCAATCTATTCACAGATCTGGAAAGTAGTCAATTCTGAATGTGAATTGCATTAGCTATGTACCTGGGAACACAAAAACAGAAACAGTAATGTACAATCACTTAATAGGATGTTGAGCCACCACATTTGGCTAGTATAGCCATGGCAAATGCTATCAGGAAATTGAATTATGTAGGTAAAATATGAAACCACTCTTCTATATGAAAGTCAATCAACTAATGTTAATTTGAATGTATTTTGTTGTGTCAGGCATTTGTTTTTTGCATGTGCTGTGTGTGTATTGTGGGATAGGGAAGCGGGCTGGAGATTGTTCAGGGCACTGCTCGTTTTGGTAATATTGACGAACTGTATAGTCGGGATAATTTTCTTTGTGGTCGTCACCATGGAGATGCATTCACAACATATGCTCGGGAATGCCTGTTGGATCTGCAGCCACAAAGTGAAAGGACTCAGGACTGATCTAGGACTGCAGGCAATCTTCAAAAGGCCACCAGGGAGGAGAAACGAGAAGATAATGCAGGGGAGGAGTGAGGCGACGACTGGGAAGGCTGACGTAGTTCGGTGCTCCGTTTCGACAGTGTACAGAGGAAAGTCGTGGAGGCGGAGTTTGTGTGTTGGACTGCTTAATAATGACACTGGACATTTCGGGACAGCGGGGGCTATTTTTAATCATGGCTGTATTCCACTTTAATTCACTTAATTCGTTTGATTAATGCAATGCTTATATTGAATGCCTTTGTTTGATATGTTTGTGTGTTGTGGGTCTGCCCCACTGTATATGTCTTTTTTGTTGTTGCTGGGGCTACAACTGAAGTTCCCTAGCGGGAAAATAAAAGTTATTCTATTCTATTCTAATGCTTTGTTGATGGAAGCATAAATTCTGTTTGTGTCATGGTTTCCCAGTTTTTGACCACTTCTCTCTAGATCTGTCTTCGCCGTATTGTTTACCTCTTGTTCGTGTTTTTCGGCTCCCTCGTTGTGAGCTATAGGACTTTCTTTGTTTGTTTGTCTTAATCTCTAGTGTTAGAGTCTTTATTATTTTCTTATATTGTAATTGATTCCCTGTCTGCAGGTTTTCCCTTCCGCCTTTGTGGTGTTGATATTGAGCACTTTAAGAACCCCAGTAGGTCCTTTGTTCCGTATGCTACCCTGATAGTTTGTTCCAGAATGTCCCATAGAAATTCCCTCCTTTGAAACATCAGCAAGTTGAACGGTCTTGCTGCTCACAGAAGCTCCCATCAAATGCACCCCAACAATCAACCATCTTTCAAAGTCACTGAGGTGTTGTCTTGCTGCCACGCTAGCCATAATTGTGAGCACTCATCATTTTTATATGTGGACATATGCATGCTGGGATGTTACTTGATTATTGGTGAGCCACACTGTGTGGTAATGTGTGGTGCTTTGCATATGCCTGTAGTCTCGGTTTAACTTTGTGCTTAAAGTTCATGGGTAAATGTTAAATAAAAGTAAAGCAGCTTACGTACAGTATATTATTGCATACACATGATAAAACCTAAATCAAAACTTGAAGCACTGATGCAACCCAAAATGAGGTACAACACATTGTTTTAAATCATGATAATAAACACTGAATGCAAAAAAAAAAGGAAAACGGAAGTGCTATTATATAGGTCCCATAGGTGTATTATCCAGCACAATTATATTAGCAGAAAAAGGCAATAAAATGTCTTTTTCTGAAATTAAGCACACAAAACATTTGAGAAATTATACCAAAGGGTCAAGGAGGGTGGTGAAAAAAATTAGATTCATGTCTTCCTTTCATGTAATTATTAAAAAAAAATTGCCTGTTTAGAATTAATTCTGTATTCCTGCATTCCATTGTTTTGTGTTTAGAATTCCCTGTCAGTCCCAAGTGTGTTTCAAAGCCTCATAGAATTTAGTTTCCATTAAAATAATTCTCTTATTATATTGCCGGCATTTACCCTTTGCTTTCATTTTTTCATAACAAATCAACTTAATCAAGCTCATTAAGTGTCATTATTAGCCATTTATTGTTATCTTTCCCAGTGTATTCCTGACAGGCATGCTCCCCGCCCACTCCTGCCCCCTGACACTCCTGATACACCAGTCCTCAGCACCATGCACACAGAAGCCTGGCTGTGATTCAATCTGATTGGGCTCCATTGTGTTTTCCACTTAAAAGAGATACTTGTGGAACATAAAACTCAGTTTCACGTGTCCCCAGCAAATATTTGTTGTGTTTAAATTTTTTTAAAATATGTGCATAGCTCAGGCGTCATTAAACATGATGTGTATTTTCCATAATTTGCTTTCCAGAAAAGTTTACAGATACAAACAGACACTAAACATATGAAGGGCATATAAAGTATAAAGCATATAAAGACCATATATGCTGATAAATAGGATCAAAATCTAAAAATCTAATGTATAAGTGAGAATTTCTGGATATAAGTACAGTAATTTGAGCTAAAGCAGAGAACACTACTGAAAAAAATACAGTCAAGTTGCTTTGGGTGACAGACAGGGAGAGACGTGTGCTGGTACCTGCACACGATCGCCTGGAGGGAGTCTCTCTGCGTGACGGGAGGGGGCGGCAATGGAGGAAGTTTCTACACTTTCCAGAGATATTAAAGTTTGACTGGGACACACTCGGTTTCACCGGGGTGCTCGCCCCTCATTCATAATAGATGTTAATCTTTTCAGGGTAGACTGACGACAGAACTTCTTGCCCTTCACGGCATTAGACCCCAGCTTTATCGAAGGACCCAAACTGCCTGCTAATTAGAGTCGTTTTCGTCATCATGAATTATTTATTTCTATTGTAACTGATTGCAGGCTAAGTAATGGATGCTGCCACTAGTTTTCACACAGATGCACAAGGCACTATAAGTTTGTTTTTTTACTTTCTGGATGCCTCTAGATTAACATTACCTGAGAGTGAGAAGGCAGGGTCGGGTGTCTTTATGAGGATAAAAGCTGTATGTGTAAATAATGTCTCAATTAACTACCCAATATTACCACAACCCTTCACAACATAGCTGCTGTTTTGTTAAGGTTGGCCAATAAGTAAATTAAATATAAAATATTCCTGAATGCTGAACACTGCACAATGCATGGAAATTGTTTTATTTGTGAGGTGCAAAAAATTACGGTATTTACAAAAGAAAATTAAGCCATGATTTGAAGGTTGTCGGACGTGTGCTGATGCATTGGGTTTCACTATTAATTACTGTATCAACATTACTAAGATCCATTTAAAGGATTCGACTGCAGCCCTGGACCTTGTGCTAGTGAGCTGCAAGTTACGTTAACATTATCAAAAGATATATCAAAAATAAAAACTGTAGATTACTTTGTGCGCAGCGTAGCCCTGTCCCTCAAGATGTATGTTTGTGAAAGTTAAACCATCTGTGGTACACTATAATGGTTACATGTTGTTTAAAGCAACAAGCTAGCCACGCTCTCGAATGTGTTCCGATATGAATTTCTCATAAGCTAACGTAACAAGGTTATCACTTTTGCTAGCAACTAGTGGCTATAATATTTTTTTTTTACAACTAATTTTATCTCGCTAGCTCACCTTAAAAGTTAAATAAAATACATCCTAGTTCATGTGTATTGTAGTATCTAGTGGAAGATAATACAGACATTATTCAAGGAAGATACATTTAATAGCAAGCCAATCAGATGCGTTTATTGTCAATAAACAAACAAATATTCAACGTGTTTTTTATTTTAGTTTTCAAGCTCAATCCCACTGAAGACAGGGCTGAGCTTTGGGGCAGAACAGGGTAACATGCATTGTGATGGTTTCTGTATAGTCTTGAAAAGTATATTAATACTTTTCATCAGACTACATTTCTGCATGTTAGCTAGCTGTGCAGATCTATTGTGGATCTAGTGTTTAATCTCAAAGAGCACCAAATTCATAAATCTAGCTGTTAAAATTAGCGCCCGGACCCCCTAGACAGGACCCCCCCCCCAAACAATCTCCCGTATTTCAAAACCTAAATGTTGGCAGGTATGCACCAGGGCCTGCTGCCTTATTTGTAGTTTATGGAATTTATGTAGTACTTATCTATCCCCCATCTCAATATCTGCTAAGACATTCTGAGTATTGAATATGTGACTGAATCATTGCTTTAGATACGTTTCAAAATTAGACTTTTTGAAACATGAGCTACAAAATGAGGTATCATTTGATGAGATTGAGTAAATATTTATGGCGATATGACTGTTTGAATATTGTTATTTTGCAAACTGGTTTTAAAGATTTTGTTGTGAATTCTGCCCTTTCTCATCATAAAATACACCCTCAAACCAGGAACTATTGCATGGAATTGTTATATTTGTGTAGTCCATAACACAGTGCTTGCTATGATTTTGAGTAAGTTTGATTATAATTGTGTTTAAACCACAAATTCATAAAAATATGAAAAAATACATACATTAGGTTTAACCTCTGAATTGGCTTCATCTTTTTTCATTCCTCTACTTCCATAATTATTTTGGCATGACATTATCATGTAACCTGAAAACATTGATAACTGCTCTCCCGAGTATGGGCACTCCCTATAGCAATAATACTTCAAGGAGTGCTCATACATTTTGATAGCCCTCATCAACAGGTAATTACTTTTTGCCAGGTAGCTCTCCCACAATAACTTGCATATGAATGCTTGTAGGAATGATGGCTGTCTCTCTTGTCTGCCCCCAGACGAATTTGCATCTGAATCTTGGAGGATTAATGGCAGATTAAAGGTGGAATGTGTCCTCCCCCTATTTATCATGTGACTGTTTACCATCAGTGAAATGATAACTGAATGAGGCAAAATCTTAAGTACTGAGCTTTAGTCTTGAATAAGTTGAGGAAGAAAGAGCTTTATTCACAGACATGAAACTTGAAGAAATAGTTTTGCAGTGCTTTCTTCTCAAACTGCCACTTAGAGTACAGTTTGGCAATGTATTCTAATGGTCAATGGGGTGTTTTACAAATAGCTATTCTGTGAAAATAAGTTGTGAATGGCTATTTTGTCACATCGTAATTTGTGGATCTTTGGTCACCCAAAACTTTTTTTGAGCTGTAGAAATACTTCCGTACGCTATAGGCTGTGTGCATTGCGGCAGGCTGTAATGCAATAAAACATATTTAACCCAATCCACGTTGACCCCTGGTGGTCCTATCCGTCCCAATTACAGTATTCATGTTTGTTTGAAATGATAAACTACAGCTTAAGAAAACCCCATAAATTTTGACGCATGATTGTTTAAAAGGGTTGCTTGCGAAAACCTCATTCTCTTCTGTTGGACTGCAAGGCAATGAAATAGCAGGGTGCTATTAATAGCCCAAAGCGCTTACAACTCTCGTCTGTATGATCCTCGTCCACAGAATGTAAAATGTATTAAATGTACCATTTATGTATGTACCATTAATTGTTCCATATGCCGTGATGTGGCGCTGTAATAGCGACATGTAGTCCAGCTATCTCTCGTGTTCGTGTTCGATTTCAACGTGTTTTGTTGTGTCTGGCTTTTGTTTTTAGTTTTTTTCATGCGCTGTATGTCGGTTGTGGGACGGGAAAGCAGACTGGAGATTTGTCGGAACACTCCTGCTGCTCGTTTTTATAATATTGATGAATTGTCTAGCCGGGATAATTTTGTTTATGGTTGTCACCATGGAGACACATTCGCATTATGCTCTGGAATGTCCATTGGATCTGCCACAAAGTTTGCCATCACTCTTCACAGGAGTTGAAGATGTCAGGACTGATCAAGGACTGCAGGCAATCTTCAAAACCCCACCAGGGAAGGAGAAGATAATGCGTGGGAGGAGTGAGGCAGCGACTGGGAAGGCTGAGCTCTGTTTCGACAGTGGACAGAGACCGTGACACTACGTGTAGCCTATGGAGGAAAGTCGTGGAGGCGGAGTTTGTGTCATTGTGTGTTGGACTGGTTGATGACATTGGACATCTCGGGACAGCGGGGGCTATTTTTAATCATGACGTTTGGCTGTATTATTTGATATGTTTGTTTGTGTGTTGTGGGTCTGCCCCACTGTCAATGTCAATGTCGTTGTTGCTGGTGGCTACTACTGAAGTTCCCTATCAGGAAAATAAAAGTTATTCTATTCTATTCTATTTATACATGCTTAGAAAATAATTTTCAGATATAGAAACAATAATATTTTTTAAAACATTGTACAAATAAGCATTCTATGTTTTCCCTGGCTTACTGTAGCCTACTATATACAGTTGGCCTACCACTTTCGGTTTAGAAGACACCAAATTCTTTTCTCCAAAATTTCTCGTATAAATATGTTTATGAAACCTACCTGGTCGGAAGCTACAACAGTTTTCTGATTAACCCTGAAGAGTTTATTGTTACATTTCGCCAAAGTCCCTGATGACCAATATTGCAGCTGGAGAAAAAGGAATGCGACTGAGGCAAAGTGCAGTTTGCCAAACTGTAGACTTTATTTTTCACCAGGAAGAGTGCACCAGCATAGACATTCACCTACAACCACAGACTAAGAACATCTGGCAGCCTTTTATAGCTCACCGCTGCAGGTAATCAGCTGGAAGAGCCCATTGACAAGGAAAATCTAAACCACACCGAAAAACATAAGAAACTAAATGGTTAAACAAAACCAACACCAAGAATAAATATAATACAAAAGTAGAGATATTCACATAACTACAAAACCCTACAAGTATCTCAATAATACACAGCAACAACATATTGACGTATACAGGCTAACATTCCCACAAACCCTCCTCTGTTAAATAATCGGCTGCTCCCGGAACTCTAAATAGGTGCCTTAGCCCCCGGGGAACACCATGGGGAAACGCAAACCTGTAATGGTTCTCGGCTGTTTGTTTTCTTTTCTTTAGTGGCTCTCGTCCTGCTTTCACGATTGTGAATCAATCTGATTTTTTCCACGTTCCGTGGTTTGCCAGCCTCATTATTGTTTCCGCCTGTGCTTCTACCTGCAGGGTATTTAACTTCCTTACTTCCACTTCTCCGGTGCTTGATTGTCTTACAACATTGCATTCGAGCCAGGTATAGCCAGGTACTAGCGACCTCCTGATATTAAACTTTGTTTATGTTCAGGGGGAACTTGCTATAGCTACTTAATCGGGTATAGGATTGTTTTCCGCCTGGTAGCATTTGGTGCTATCTCTGTTGTACTTTGCTGTTCTCGAGGACACAGTTTTTTTTGTACTTTCATTTTGGCTTTACACTCTACCAGCTTTGAGCTAAGGTAGCCGAGAGTGTTCTTTTGTTTGCTAAGTTTCCCGTTTTAGCTCATTACGTGAGCTTGGGAGATTTAGTTGGAATTCTACTAGTTTTCTAGTTCGCCCGTTTTATGGGTTGATTTTCGTTTTGGCTGTTAGCCTTAAGGAATTAGTTCCTATTTTTTCTTTCTTTTCTTGTATTATTTTCTTTCCCTGTTATTGGTCCTCACGGTTGTGAGCTTACTTGATCTGATTCCCCCACTTTCGCGTTTGAATCTCCGAAACATTTAAAAACCCATTACAAAACCAGGAGGTTAGTTTGTACAAGCATAACTTCTGTTTGAACGTTAAATGTTAACTTGCAGAACCACGATACACACCATATTTAATTATAACACCACGCAAGGAGAATCTCGCTGCAAAATGTGAACGCTACTAAACAAGATTTTCTTTCCACAGGTGGGATGGCCATCACCATTCTGCACCACGTCATCACAATATAACACTATAAAACATGAATGTCTAAAATGGTGAAACGGTATTCAATACACCCAATTTGTGATACGCTTATGCAATTACACTATGCAACTATGCCATGCTGTAAATATAACCTAACATGCCTAAATATGCCTATAATATGCCTAAATCTCCCGTAATGGAGCCCTTAGTGTCCGTTACATTACCTCCTTCCCCTCTCAAGACCAATTTTCATGCATACAGGAGAGACAATCAGCCTCCAGTTTGGACTGCAAAGAGAGGTACCATCCTGTGATGCGGATATTGGAGTCCCTCATTCGGTGCAGCCGCTGAATTCGGTGCAGCCACTGGAGTGCCCGATGATCCATCTCCAGGAAGATGTCAGCCAAGCAAGTAATACTTCAGTGACTCCATGGCCCACATTTCCAAGCACTCCTTTTCATCACCCCCCTGCCCGTGGCTGATGGATTTTCTCCGATCCAGCAGAACCACATTGCGAGCTGCTGAGATTACATTTTTTCAGTCAAAAATTAATGCATGTGTGTCTAACCCACATAAACTTTTTTCTACCTTTGCTTCCCTGCTGATCCCTCCTTCACCCGCCTCACCCTCTTCCCTTTCTGCAGATGACTTCCTGATCCACTTTGAGGAGAATGTAGCCAAGATTTGAAACCTTCACACACCCCAAATCCCCCATAATTAACCCACTGCTACACTTCTGTCCTTTGTGGAAGACACAGATGTACTCCAACTTGTATCACACCAGCGTGCAACCACCTGCCCACTGGACCCCATCACTTCGGCAGTCTTCCAGTCTCTATCCGGTGAGGCCCTTTCATATCTGTCCTCCATTATTAATACCTCCTTAACATGTGGCTATGTTCCTGCTGTTTTCAAAACTGCCTGTGTTACCCCACTCCTTAAGAAACCTAGCTTGGATCCCTCTGATGTCAGAAAGGATCATCCTGTGTCTCTCCTGCCTTTCCTGTCAAAAGCTCTTGAACAAGCTGCCCTTAACCAACTGTCTGTTTTTCTCCACCAGAACAACCTGCTCGACCCTCATCAGTCCGGTTCAGAACCGGGCACTCTACTGAAACTGCACTCCTGGCTGTGACCGAGGCACTCGCCACTGCTAAAGCCTCTTCCGTCTCCTCTGTCCTGATTCTCCTTGATCTGTCTGCAGCATTCGACACGGTCAACCACAAACTCCTGATCTCCACACTGGCTGAGATGGGCATCTCTGGAACTGCTCTCTCTTGTTTTACATCCTATCTCACAGATAGATCCTACCAAGTCTCCTGGAAGGGCTCAGTCTCTGCACCTCATCCACTTTTTACAGGAGTCCCGCAGGGATCTGTACAGGGTCCTCTGCTGTTCTCCATTTATACTAAGTCTCTTGGTTTGGTCATTAATTCACATTGCTTCTCTTACCATTGTTATGCTGATGACACTCAACTCTTTCTCTCTTTCCCTCCCTCTACTCCACAGGATAAGGAGAGGATATCTGCTTGCCTGGCTGACATCTCTGAGTGGATGTCTAGCCATCACCTGAATCTCAACCTCGACAAGACTGAGCTGCTCTTCATGCCATACGAGACCTCCCCGCGTCTAGACCTGTCCATCACCGTTGACGGAACCACAGTGACCGCCTCCCGCTCTGCAAAGAACCTGGGGGTGGTTCTGTATGACCGGCAGGGCACGGTCCTGCAGGTTCCTCCTGTACAACATCAGGAGGATTCGGCCGTACTGGACCACCTACTCCGCTCAGCTCCTTGTCCAGACTATGGTCACCTCACGTCTGGACTACTGCAACTCCCTTCTCGCAAGCCTACCAGCCTGCGCCATTCTGCCCCTACAACTGGTCCAGAACGCGGCTGCTCGGCTTGTGTTCAACCTCCCGAAGTTCTCACACCCCCCTGCTGAGGTCACTCCACTGACTTGATCCAACACTACGCTCCTGCTCGACCACTTCGCTCTGCTGCTGCAGGGCGACTTGCACTTCACTCCCTCCATGTTAACGGCTCTCGCTTTTGTCCTGACTGCGGAGCTTCTTCACCTTGACTAACTACCTATTTAGGGCCAATTATATAGTACATACTTCCTGTTTATCTTTTATTTTCTATTTGTGTTTTTTGCTATTTTAATAGTTAAGAATGTATAGCCAACTGTATTCTATGTTCATTACTAGGGATAGCTCCTATGTTGTGAGAAAGTTGTGGTTTGTCGGATTTGCTTTGTAGTTGTGTCAATGACCTTCAATATGCACTTATTGTATGTCGCTTTGGATAAAAGCGTCTGCCAAATAACTGTAATGTAATGTAATGTTGAGTACCTCATCTCCCTGTCCAGAAGCTTGCGGGTGAGAGAAACCACTGGCTTCCTCTCTCCATCTACCTCTTGCAGATTCACTGTGCCAATGCCCACTCCTGAGGCATCCTTCTGAAGTGTAAATCGTCTAGTGAAATCAGGACTGTGGAGAATTGATTCCCTTGTGACAGCTTCTTTGAGGTCTTTGAAAGCCCTGTCACTCCTCAGTCCACTTGACCCTGTTTGGTGCAGAGGCTCTGGCACCTCCCTTAACACTTAGTCCATGAGCCTCTGGAATGTCGCTGGTACCCCCTGTAGATCAAAAGACATCACCTTGAACTGAAACATCCCCAGTGGCATTTTAAAGCACAACTGAACTTTGGTAGAGCTTTGGGTTGTGTTGTTACCTGGCCATGATATGAGTTGAAATATGTTTGTTAGTTGCTCTGTGCTCTCCTGGTATATGGTATTTGTCTCTCTCCATTCACGTCTATAGGGCAGCTAAAACGGTCTCAAAATGACACTTCTAGTACGTATACGAACGTGAACGAAGTGGATTCTGTCAATACAAACAATAACCAGTCCTCTTATGTATTTTTTTATGGCTTTCCTGGCTTTTTTGTATTTGTTTCTTGCGCCAATTGCGTCAGAAACCACTCATTGGTCCAAATTTCCACGGAAGCAAGCGTTCCTGGTAGTATATATCTATGGTAAACAAACCAACCTGCCGACATTTTGCTAGTCTTTTCTGGTAGCTTGCTAACAACATTGAAGAACATTTTTTAATAAAATGTAAAAATTTTAATTACACAGGACTGGTTATTGTTTGTATTGACAGAATACAAGAAGTGTAATTTTGAGCCATTTTAGCTGCCTTATAGAAGTGAATGGAGAGCGACAAATACCCTATTCTGGATTATCACCCCAGGGGAGCACAGAGCAAATACCGAAAATATTTTTTATCATATCATGGCCAGGTAACTACACAACCCAAAGTTCTACCGAAAAAAGTTCAGTTGTGCTTTAAAGGCTGTCAGTTCCCTGGCATCTGGTGCTAAGGCCAGCTGCCAGTACCCCATTCTCAAGTCAATATTCTGTAACACCTCTGATGAGGAGAAGCATTCTCCTCGAGATGGACCTTGTGCTGGACCACCGTTGTAAACCCCCAGTTTTTTTTTAAACAACTCTGAGTCTATAGAGTCTTGATATTTTTGGGTCAAAGACATCAGGAAGTCATGGCATGCAAAGGATATGCGACCAAATATTTAAAATTATTACTTTATTGTACATTATGTTAAACTGTCCGATATTTTTTGATGCTCTAAATACTTTCCGTATTTCTGTAGACTAGTTAATTAAATAATAAATAAAGCTAAAGACAGTAGTTTAGTTCTAGAAATGTCAGAGTTAGTCTAATGGTTTGATTTAGAGAGCGCAGCTCCAACTTAGCTCTCCTGTGTGACTTGTAGCTAGCTCCATTGTCTGTCTTGTTAACGTTAATGTTACCTTTATCAATTTTATGCTGAACTAACGTTATTAGTCTTTTATCAATAGCATTTACTAATTAGCTAGCTTTGTTTTTCACGTCCAAATTTGAACATATTGCATATTTGTTATTGAACATGAATGGTGAAGAGAATAAACTGCAACAAACTCAAACTTTTGTTTTTTGTCTCTCACATTTTTGACATGAGCAAGATTAGCCAATTTTGGCTAATTCAATCATAGAAAAGGAGTACCTTGCCATCAAGTGGGCCCTCGACAGCCTGAGGTACTACCTTCTGGGGAGAGAGTTTGACCTGGACACAGATCATCGTGCTCTGACCTGGATCCATACCATGAAAGACCACAATGCCCGGGTGACGAGATGGTATCTGGCACTGCAGCCCTTCCGATTCCTCATCCGTCACAAGGCAGGACAGCATAACGTCAGGGCGGACTACCTGTCAAGATTGCCGAACTTCATCAATCCGGAAGAGGAGGGAGATAATGTGACAGAGGGCTCTGTCCCTGGCCTCGGAAGCTATGCTACTCATATCCGTTAGTTGCAGTGGTTATTTTAATTTAGTGTTGTGTACGTTATGTGTCTCATTTATTTTACTCACCATCCATACACCACCGATTCATGTCAAATGCGATAGCTTCAGAGAGTGCACCCCCGACTGATAGCTCATGGTTGCCGGTTTACACACATGCTAACACATCCACCTCATATTCACGCCCTCGCAGTTTGTCCGTTTATTTTGCAAATAACAAATACATACACTTAATGTCTTCATAACCATTTATTATACTTATATATCTTTTGGAGAGCGCTCTGTTTGTTTGCTGTTTGTTTTGTTGTTTAAATTTTCTTTGGTTGTTGTTTGAGTTGCAGCCGCAGTAAATGGGAAGAAAAACTTCTTCCGACGTCATCAGAGTAGGAGGACCCTATAGAGTAGGAGGACATACAGCTGTAATGGGTTTATTGATAGTTCGAAGATTCAAACGCAAAGGTGGGGAGATCAGAACAAGTCAGGTCACAACCGTGAGGACCAATAATTAGGGGGAGAAAAATACTAAAGAAAGAAAGACAGAAAACTAATTCCTTAAGGCTAACAGCCAAAACAAAAATAAACCCACTAAAATGGGCGAACTACTAAAACTAGTAGAATACAAACCAAATCTCCCGAGCTCATGTAATGAGCTAAAAACAGGAAACTCAGTAAAACAAAAGAACACTCTCGGCTGCCGTAGCTCAAAGCAGGTAGAGTGAAAAACCAAAACGAAAGTACAAACAAAAACTGTCTCTGAGAGAACAGCAAAGTACAAAAGAGATAGCATGGAACGCTACCAGGCATACAACAATCCTATACCCGATTAAGTAACTATAGCAAGTCCCCCCTGAACATAAACAGAGTTTAATATCAGGAGGACGCTAGTTCCTGGCTTTACCTGGGTCGGAAGCAATGTCGTAAGACAATCAAGCACCGGAGAAGCGTAAGTGAGAAACTTAAATAAACCGCACATAGAAGCCCAGGTGAAACTAATAACAAGACTGGCAAACCACGAAATGGAACGTGGAAAAAATCTGATTGATTAACAATCTTGAAGGCAGGACGAGATCTGCAAAAGAAAAGCAAACAAACAGCTACGAACCACTACAACAGCCTTCCTAGACCACAATGATATTGAAAGATAAAATGCATTTGAACCATTTCAGCTTCCCGTTGTGTCATCCAAGTCAGCTCATGCAGCTACAATTTTTTAATGAAGAGAAACAACGGCAGTAGCCTACATATACCAAAGACATATTTTTCTTTATAGTTATGGCATGACACTGATAATTATGTGTTCTCGCTAACTAGCGATAGGCTATATCTATCTCCGTCATGAGCTAGCGATCTTTATCTATCTATCTAGATAGATATATGTATAAAACTCAACATATTGTGGCGACCCGGATCTTAATCCGGTTGCTATGAGTGACAGGGGGCGGGACTTCCGGGGTTACGGGAGAAAGAAGGAACGCTACTTTTGGTGTGAGTAAACTCTGCTGTCTGTTCTTACCGGGAGTTGAAATAAACACGAACTCTAAACTGTGGATTACGTCTCGGTCTCCCGTTCCTGGCTGCTACACTGGTGTCAGAAGTAAACAAGCAAACGGAAAAGTGTAAGGAGAGACTTTGTCGGTAGGGAGAGGTGCCGTGTGGTTGCCGGTCGTAGCTAGTTAGCTAGCTTCAGTGTGTTAGCTAGTTAGCTCCGTAATGGATAGCTCCGGTGTTGGGGAGAAGATAAAAGAGGAACCGCGGGACGAAACGAGGTACGGGCTGCCGGACACACCACGGCTTGAAATGACTGCAGGGCGGGGAGATAGCCATCCAGGCTTCCCCCCGCGTTTTCGCGGGTTTTCACTCGGCGAGGCAGGTGCTGTCCGACCACCGGGTCCCGTCATTCCCCTCGCGCCTACCGGGTGGTATGAGAACACTTATGCAGCATCGTCAGCTGGCTCGGTGAAGACGCCCAAATACACCGGCGGCTCGGATTGGGAGGCGTTCCATGCCCAATTTGAACTGTTGGCAGATGCTAGAAGATGGACGGCGGGAGACAAAGCACTGCAGTTGGCTTTATGTCTGGAGGGAGACGCTCTGTCCTGCCTGCTGTTGCTAGACCCGGAGCAGCGGCGATGCTACGACGCCCTGGTGGGGGCGCTCAAGAGGCGGTTTGGAAAGTGGTCTCAGCCGGCGCTCTTGAAAAATGAACTGAGAGGCAGATGCAGGAAGCCTGGCGAGTCGCTCCGAGAGCTGGCTAATGACATTGAGAGCCAGGTGAGGCGGGCATACAGCCACATGCCTGCCGATGCAAGGAGCGAGTTGGCTACCGACCTGTTTGTCGGGGCCATCTCTCCCCCTGACCTGCGCGTGCAAGTGCAGCTCCAGCACCCGAAGTCGCTCCAAGAGGCGTTGGAGACGGCTATCGAGAGGGAGAGCCTGTGGAGCGCGGCAGCCAGCGGTGGACAGGGGGCGAGCTCCCATGCGGTGAGGTCTGCATCTGCTGCTAGTGAGGAGGTGCCAGCGTGGGCGACGGAGATGACCGAGCTGCTGAGAGCGGTGACTCTACAAGGACCTCGGGGACCGCGCCCAGGTCCGCAGGTCTGCTGGGGGTGTGGCCAGCCCGGCCACATCCGCAGGGACTGCCCTGCTGCTCGTCAGGTTCGGGGAAACGCCTCGGGGTCCGCGTAGATGGGGATATGCGGACCCCTAGTTTCACTGCTGCCCCGATGCCGCCGGCCCGTGCCTGTCGTCCGGGGGGGGGGGGGGCGCAACAGCACAGCCAGGGGGGGGAGGCTCCATTCCCCTCGGAAGCAGACGGCAGCACGCCGCCGCCTTCCCAGCTTCGTCCGCCAGCGGGAGGAGTCCAACGGCGCTGCGAGGGGGGAGGGGCTCCGTCCCCCCCAGAAGTAGATGACAGCGGTGCTCCACCGGTAGTGGTGGGGTGGCTCCAGGGCAGCTCCGGTGGTGGGGGCTCCTGCCATGTCGCTGTCTCCGTCCAGGGGGTGCCTACTGCGGGTCTGGTGGACACCGGGTCGTCGGTGACGCTGGTGAGACCGGACGTTCTTCCCAGCGGGACACCGTTGCAGCCTACGGCAGTGCAGCTCCGTACGGCCACAGGCCAGCTGGCTCCCATGGTGGGGAAGGGGCTGCTGTGGTTAGGTGTGGGGGGCAGACGTGTTCACCATCCGGTTTGGGTGGCGGACGTGCAGGACCGCTGCATCCTGGGGCTGGACTTCCTCCGGGACACGGGTTGCCTGTTGGACATGGGGCGGGGTACACTTAGCTTCCCGGGGGGTCCTACAGTTGCCATGGGCCCTCCGACCACCGGTCCGCTGCCCCCTGCCCGGCCTGTCCAGTCACTGGAGTTGCCTCTCACCGATCCGGCATCCCCCGGCTCCTACCCCTGCCCTGACCCTCGTGCCCTCGCTCATGTCCCCCGGTTCATCGCCCCGGTGACCCTTGCCCCCGCCTACCCTGCCCCCACGCCCCCCTTCATGTGGCCGAGTTACCCCCCCTGCCCCGCCCCCCCTCTCCCTGTGATGGAAGAGACTGTGATGTTTCCCAACGCCCCCTGCCCACAGCTGTCTCCCCTGGCTCCTGTGTTTTCCCCACCTCCCGCCCCCATGGTCCCCAACTATCCCCCTGACCCTGGCTGGCCTCCCCTGGAGGGGGAGGAGACACCGTCCCCCGCTGGAGACCCCCAGTGCCAGTCACCGGCTGTGGCCTGGCCCGACGGCCCGCTGCCCCAGTCCCCTGTCACTCCTGCCCTCTCCCCCAGTCCCGACGGCATGCAAGCCCCAGCCCCCCCCCACGACTACAGGAAGGTGGAGGAGGGCTGTCCCTGGGGGGAGGAGTGTGGAGGGAGGAGTACGGAGACCTGGAGGAGCGGCAGCAAGAACAACTGAGACAGCTGCTGGTGGAGTTCGAGGGCAGCTTCGCGGCGAGGGAGAGTGAGGTGGGGAGGACGCACATGGCGCAACATGTGATCGAGACTGGGCTGGAGCGGCCCATAAAGTGTCACCCGCGCCGCCTCCCCCTCGCTCGTCAGCAGGCCTGCGACAAGGCCGTGGATGACCTGCTGCAATCTGACTTTATTGAGCCGTCCGACAGCCCCTGGGCGGCACCGGTGGTCATGGTCGCAAAGAAAAACGGAGACTGGCGGTTCTGTTTGGATTACAGGCGGCTGAACGACGTGACCACCAAGGACTCGTACCCCCTCCCCCGCATCGACGAGTGCTTGGATCTAGTGGCGGGGTCCTCATGGTTCTGCACGCTGGACCTGAAGAGCGGCTACTATCAGGTTCCCCTCTCCCCTGAATCCCGCCCCAAATCAGCCTTCTGCACGGGCCGGGGGCTGTGGCAGTTTAAAGTGCTCAGCTTCGGGCTTTGCAACGCCCCTGCCACTTTCGCCCGGCTGATGGACAGAGTGCTGTCCGACATTCCCCGCCAGGAGTGTCTGGTGTACCTGGACGACATCCTGGTGCACGGCCGCTCTTTCGAGGCAGTCCTGGGGTCCCTGAGGCGGGTCCTGGAGAAGATCAAGGAGGCGGGCCTGACGTTGCACCCAGAGAAATGTCACTTTATGCGGAGGGAGGTGACTTTCTTGGGGCACGAGCTGGGCGCGGAGGGCATCGGCACCATGGACGAGAAGGTGCGGGCTGTGAAGGAGTGGCCCACCCCCCGTGACCAGGGCCAGTTGAAGAGCTTCATCGGGCTGGCCTCCTACTACAGACGACACGTGCGGGGGTTTGCCACCATCGCATCGCCCCTATACCGGCTGCTGGAAAAGGACAGTCACTTTGTGTGGTCCGAGGCGTGCCAGGAGGCATTCCTCGGGCTGAAGCGAGCCTTGTGTGAGGCCCCGGTGCTCGCTCCACCTGACCCCACACTGCCCTTCATACTGGACACGGACGCCAGTGGTGTGGGGGTGGGGGGTGTTCTGTCGCAGCCGTGGCCAGAGGGTGAGAGAGTGGTGGCGTACTTCAGTCAGAAGCTCAAGAAGTGTGAAAGGAACTACTGCGTCACCCGCCGGGAGCTCCTGGCAGTAGTGCTCTCTGTACGACACTTCAAGTACTACCTGTGCGGCCTCCCCTTCGGCATAAGGACTGACCACTCAGCTCTCCAGTGGTTATTGACCTTCCGAGAGCCAGAGGGGCAGGTTGCCAGGTGGTTGGAAGAGCTGCAGGAGTACAACTTCAAGATGGAACACCGGCCTGGGGCTCGCCACGCCAACGCAGACGCCCTCTCACGTCGGCCGTGTGCGGTGCAGGGGTGCCGCTACTGCGAGCGGAGAGAAGCTCGGGAGCTGGAGCTGCGGGCGAGCGGAGAGGAGTGTGCAGCCGTCCGGAGGGTCGAGGAAGTCGTCTGCCGGGAGCTGCAGACGGTGACGGACGCCGAGTGGAGAGACGAACAAGAGAGGGACCCAGACCTGCAGCCTGTCCTGCAGTGGGTGCAGACCCAGCGGCGTCCGCCTTGGGAGGAGGTGGCGCCCTTCTCCAAAGCGACCCAGGGACTGTGGACTATGTTTGACTCTCTGCGGCTGACCCGTGGAGTGCTGCAGCGGGCATTCAAGACAGCAGCCACCGGGGAGGAGCAGTGGCAGGTGGTGGTCCCGGCGGGCCTGCAAGAGGCAGTGCTGGGAGCCATGCACGGAGCGGGTGGGTCTGGTCACTTCGGGGTTAACAAAACAAAACACTCCGCCGCCTTCGACAGAGCTTCTACTGGGGGCGGCAGAAGAGGGACGTCGCTGACTTCTGCCGTCGCTGTGACCCCTGTGTTGCCCGCAAAGGCCCCACCGGGCGCTCGCATGCGCCACTCCAGCAGTTCCCTGTGGGGTCCCCCATGGAGAGGGTGGGGATAGATATCACGGGGCCGTACCCCCGCTCTGACGGGGGCAACTGTTACGTCCTGTCCGCCATGGACTATTTCGCCAAATGGCCCGAGGCGTATGCTATCCCGAACCAGGAGGCCGAAACAGTCGCTGATGCCCTGGTGGGGGGCATGATAAGCCGGTTCGGGGTGATGCAGTCCCTCCATAGCGACAGGGGAACCAACTTTGAATCCCGGGTGTTCGCTGCCGTGTGCGAGCGCCTGGACATTCACAAGACCCGCACTACCCCGTTACACCCCCAGAGTGACGGGTTGGTGGAGAGGTTCCACCGCAACCTGGGAGACCAGCTGGCCATCGTCACCTCCCAGCATCAGAGGGACTGGGATAAACACCTGCCCCTGGTGCTCATGGCGTGTCGCTCCGCGGTGCAGGAGTCCACGGAGTGCACACCGGCTCTCCTCATGCTGGGAAGAGAGCTGCGCACCCCGGCTGAGCTGGCCTTCGGTCGCCCACCTGACGCCTCGGCTGTCCCGGCAGGGTCAGAGTATGCCCGGAAACTACAAGACCGCCTGGATTCAGCGCACCGCTTCGCCCGGGAACAGCTGCAGGAGGCCAGCGTGAAGCAGAAGCGCTATTGCGACTTGAAGTCTCGCGGACGGGACTTCAAACCAGACGAGCTGGTGTGGGTCTACAACCCGATACGGAAGAAGGGGCGCAGCCCCAAGCTCGACAGCAAGTGGGTGGGGCCCTGCACGGTGCTTGAGAGACTAGGTGAGGTTGTGTACCGGGTGCAGATGCCTCCTCGGGGGAGGAAGGTGGCCCTCCACAGAGACAGACTGGCCCCCTACAGGGGGGGTCCTCCTTCCCCTGACACTAACGCGCCCCCCCTCCACCCTGGCCCCATGCCCCCGCTGCCCCCTCCCCGGGGACCGTCCCGCCGCGCCCCGGCCCCATTCCCCCGACCCGGACACCCACAGGGTCTCGTCCGAGGAGGCGGACAAGGCCTCCGGCCCACTTGAGAGACTATGAAGTGTCCCTCGGGGCACAGGACTGACTACATTCGTGGAAACGGTGTAAAAAAAATAAATAAATAAAAAATAATGATTACTTGCACTGTTGATTTTGTACTGAGATGTGGGGTTTGTGGTGGTTTTCGCTGCGTTGCACCTCGAGTTGTTACCATGTTACGTTGGGCTGTGTTTTTCCCTCCAGAGCAGTCCTCGGGGTCGAGGACTTTTGTAAGGGGGGGGTAGTGTGGCGACCCGGATCTTAATCCGGTTGCTATGAGTGACAGGGGGCGGGACTTCCGGGGTTACGGGAGAAAGAAGGAACGCTACTTTTGGTGTGAGTAAACTCTGCTGTCTGTTCTTACCGGGAGTTGAAATAAACACGAACTCTAAACTGTGGATTACGTCTCGGTCTCCCATTCCTGGCTGCTACAATATAGTTTGGGCTCAATGTGATATTGGTAGAACAAACCACATATATCCTTTAAGGTTATGTTATACATTGAACAGGACGAGGTAGACTTGGACCATTATTATTAGCTGCTCCTCCATTGCTGAAATTTGAGTGAAATTATTCACTGAATGGTTTCGTGTCGGTTGGAGAAATATGAAGCGTGGAACTCTTATTGGCTGTTACGGCCGATGGTCGCTAAAAAGTTAAACTACGGGCAACATTTATCGGCCGATAAAAACATTATTCTTTTATAATTTATTTATTGAGCAAAATTATTCAACATTAAATGCTTTGTTGGCAAAAGTATGTGAACCCTTGGATCATACGTATTTTTAAAGTATCATATTTAATATTTGTTTGCATATCCTTTACATGCTGTTACTTCCTGAAGTATGTGACCCATAAATATCAAAATACTCACAATATCTTATTTTCAGGTACTGTTACAAGCGATACTATAACGTCTCTGCATTTGAATGGATCTCTATGGGAATTGGGGGGTGAGACTAGATTCAGCTGTAAATGACACTGGTACAGTATGGAACACATGACTGGCTAAATGGCTGTAAGTCATTCAGGGTCTAAGGTATCAAACGAGCCCCAAACCATCACTTTGTGGCCAGATATGGAGTAGATGTGGATGTATCCCTTTAAGGGTTTCTTATGACTTTTTCCTCCATAGAGTTCTATAGGAAAATGAGTCAGGAGAAATAACCCATAATCCATCCACATCAACTCTATATCTGGCCGCATTGTGATCGTTTGGGGCTCGTAATAATTTTGCTCAATAAATAAATAATAAAAGAATGATGTTTTTTGTTGAGCTGGGTTCACTTTATCAAGTTTTAGGACTTAGATGAAGATGTGATCACATTTTAGATCGAATTTATGCAGATATACAGAAGATTCTAAAGGGTTGACAAACTTTCGAGCAGCATTGTATATACAATACCAGTCAAACATTTGGACACAGTTGACCGTTGATTGAATGTATCTTTCTCATTATCTTATAGACAATTTGATCTAAAGGCTTATGCTTTAATGCTTGATTTCTTTTTGACAAATATAAATAAATAAAAATAAATAGTGAAGTTCATGCCTGTGCATTTCTTTCCAAAACAAAAATTTTAATCATATTTTAATAATTTAAAAAATATATATTAAATGGACAAAGAAGGAGAGTGATGGAGTGCTGCATCAGATTACCTAATCTAACCCCCAACCTAAACCCAGTAGAGATGGTTTGGGATGAGTTGGACTGAAGAGTGAAAGAAATGCAGCCAAGTGCTCAGCATATGTGGGAATTCCTTCAAGACTGTTGGAAAAGCATCTCAGGTAGTGTAGAAGTAAGTTGTTTTCAGGCTCAAAAGCCACATAATTAAATATCTATATTAAATATCCCAGGCTGATGTTTGATAACAAAAGATAAGACTGATCATACGCAGGCTGGGCAATGGGCTGTGACACATGAAACCCCTCGGCGTAGACTGAGCAATGAGATGTACCAAAACAAAGATAAGATAGATCATGGTGACCCAGATAAAAATGGGAAATATGAATAACAAGACATGGTCCGATCCTACTTTAGCAGAGGCATGTAAAATAACTTTATTTAGTGGACCATGCGTGCCCCCAAGCGCATAAGGTAGGAACGGATTATCTAACAAGATTAATTTTGCCTTTTCATCTATTGGCTAAAATAAATTATGGTGGAAGGGTGTCACCTTAACTCATTTGTTTATTAGCTAGGAAGAGGAGGGGTTATGAAAGTATATAAGCAATTGTTTGCTTTTGTTCGGGGAGCTCCTGAATCCTCTACGTAGGAAAAAGGACCTCCCACTGGCCAGTGCTCAATAAAAGGATAAACTGAATACAAGACTCTGCAGGATTATTTCCTTCATCTTCATCCGACTAAGGGCAAAACTTCTCCAGCCTAAAACCCACTTCAAATTGAACCTAATGAGGAGAAAGTAAAGACCAGCCAGGAAGGTCGCAGGAGGGAACCAACAGCGTGCGGTGTTTTATCCTCAAGTTAGAGATCTGTCAACCATAGTGAAAGGTAAGCAGACACCTTTTTCATAAAAAGTCTACAGAGAGGAATTACCCGTACTCCATGTGACGGGCTCCAGTGGGTCAGTTGGAGAAAAAGTATTTTTTTAATAGTAAGAATTGTGATGAGAGTGTAAAATAAGCATGAAAAAGTATGAAAGAAAATGAAGAGAAGCGCTGAAAAGTCTGCTAAAATATATATTTAAAAATTCTATTTCGGGGAGCAGGTCGACAACACTGTAGGGGAGCAATAGGGCTCCAAGTTAGCTAACCAAAATCTCTGAAAGATGAGAATACCCGGGTTGTGGGCCAAGTAGAGGTTGTGTACAAAGGGACGCCTTTTCCAGCAAACAGTCCGCCAAACGGGAATAAAGTGAAGCAGTCGAAAGATACTGCCACAGCTATATAATGCGAGGATAGGGACAAATAGGGAAGCGGTGTTGTGAGAAATCTATTGTAAAAAAAAAAAAAAAAGAGAGAAGCAAGTGTGTTCAATACTATGGTATGTTCTTGTGTGTATTTCGAGTGCTCATAATTTTCTGTCAATTTAATTTAAAAATTATAATAAATAAAAATTAATGAATTAATTAATGTGCACAGAAACCCCTTATGGAAATTTAATATACTTCAGTATATTTGTAGTATATTGTGACAATAATTTTGATATATTTACAATATACTGTAGTTTATTATTTTTCCATAAGGGACATATGAGGTTTGTCCAGAGAACTTGAAAACATAAATAAGGACGAAACATTTTAAGACAGTGGGAAAAAGTGGGCAACAAGAGGTTGTATATAATGCTGAATGAAATTATGTAAATGACAGGAATACCGTTTTACTTAGATAAATGGTACTCCACTAGAAAAGTGTTAGAAATATTGTGGGAAAAGATTCAGTGGGAAAGCAAATTAACACAAAGACAGCGATATGGAGTGAAAGCTCTGTGGTTCTATTCAGGGATTCAGACTCTATTACCCAAGGCTGCAGAAATAGGAGAAACATTTGAAGTGGGCTTAGACGGGTGGGCAGACTGGAGTGTACCCCAGTGAGGGAATTAAGAACTGAAGCGATAGAGGGGAAATCAGTTCAGTGACATTTAAGGGGAGGACCTGCGCAAGTCACTAAGTGGGAGTTGGCAGGGTTAAAGATAAAGGCGTGGCTACCAAGGACAGAGAAATCTCCTGAACTATAATATTTTTTAAAAATAAGCCATGAGCGAGAAGGACTTGGACACCAGGAAGAGTGAGCCCAAACCCATCCCTTTACACCCAATGCCCAGGACTCCCCTCTCCTACATGAATGAAATATTCCAGATGGACTGTAGTCATACCATGAAGAAATTAGAGGAGTGGACAAAAGAAGGTCCCCTAGCATAGCCTGAAGAAGCTTCTTTCAGACAAGAAAGTGGAAACTATCATATGCAGACAAGAAGGGAAAGGCAAGTTGGGCTAGAAGGGAAAGCTGAGAACCCACAGAATGAATCTAATTCAATGGAAGAATGAGTCCGCCCGGAGGAGATCAGCATTCTTTGTGGAAAAGAAGGAAGAGCCCCAGCCGGAGGCACCAGAGCAACCACCACCCTACAACCCAGACAAACAGTGGCCAGCGAACAAGACCATTAATGCGGCAGGCCTATATCCCGCATTGGAAGACATCGGGAGACAAGAGGATCTGAGCCAAGAGCCCAAGGCCACGGAAGGAATTGTCAGCATGAAACGAGATTTGGTGAACGTAAAAGAACCCTGGAAGTAGAAGGGAGATTGGAAACCATTTTAATAAGACCCCAGACCACAGCAGCATGGCTGGTGGAAGGGAAGCCAGAGGCACCCCAGAGTGAGAACCGAGGAAGCCAGGTAAACTCTTCAAATAGCGTACCATGTGAGACGGGTGTGTGCGGGTTGGACCCGTAACGCACGACTCAGAACACAGACGTAATAAATGCCCGCAAGGGCTTTATTATGGGGAAATCCAAAAATCGTAGTCTGAAAACCAAGTCTGAAAACCAATAAATCCAGCCAATAACCAAAAATACAGTACCGAGGGAGAAGGCAGTCTCGAAATCGGTATCCATGCACAAGTTCAGTAACCAGAGTAGCTGTCAGCGGAGCAGAAGTACAATTCAGGGGTTAAGCAGAGTTTGTTGGTCGTGGGGCGTTGCAGGAGTCAGACCGAAGTCCTATCCGTGGGGCAGAGGTACAGACAGCAGGCAAAACTCGTGGTCAAAAACAGGCAGTAGAAACGATAGGCTGGCAGTAACGATAGTCAGTAAACAGGCTTGGATCAATAACAGTAGTCAGCCAATGGATAAACGCTCAAAAGTGACAGTAGATAAACTAACAGGCAACCATTTTGCAAAGACATGACATGAACACTGATCTTATATGCAGGTGTAGACAGGTGCATACACTTAGCTTGAGAGCAGCATGCGAATGGAAATCAGGTGTGGAAGGCTGACAAGGTAACAAGATAATTAGTACTCGTTAGTAATAAACCTATCCTGACCTAGCGTTAGTAAATTAGTAAATGACATGCACGAGAAACGTAAGGTAAACATGAACACATGGTTAGAGAGTTAGTATTACCCAATCCTGATCTAATGTTAGTAGATTAGTAAATATACACCGGAGAATGAAACAATTAGGGAAGCGTGAGCCACAGCAAGAGAAAGAAACAGCATGAACGCAAGGCTGTGGAAAAACATGTAAATATGTATGCTTAAACAATGAATGGGAAACGTAACATGAATCAAACATAAAACGTGACATGACAAGACAAGAATCGTGACACCATGTTCGACCCTCTGCTTGCCTCATGGCAGTCCAGAAAATCAGGAGAGAATAAGCTGCAAGAAGAAAACAGTAGAACCAATTAGGGCACATAGCGTCTCGGAAAGATGCAAGAAAAAAGAAGAATGGGAAAAACAGGAAGAAGAGGAAATGAGAAAAGAATCCCTCAATTCAGAAGCTGAAGGAAGCAGCAAACAAGGATGTGCCACCAGATATCGAAGGGCAATGGAAAAAACCAAGGAAGGGAGTGAAATATGGGAGAGAGAGATGAAACAGAGAAGAGAACCAAGGAGAGCTGGGGGGAAGAGAATATGACATCAGAGGAAAAGTGAAACTAAGGTCAACTGTCTACCCCAGAGAAGAATCAAGTTCCTCTGATGTTGAGGACTCAGGTGACAGTATCTCTCTCTTGAGAGGAATTAATGAGAATATAACAATGGGAATGCTGGAGGAAACCCGAAGGGAGGTGAAAGGAGCAGAAGAAGCATTCCTGAATGAGAGAAGGGAATCTGGATACTCGCAGCAACGGGTTCAAGAATTAAAACAAGTCTACGAAATCAGTAGAAATACCAGAACAGTGCCAGCAAAATCCTCAGGAGAAGCAGCAGGAAGAGAAGAGCACCAGATCGATACCGCCTAGGGGATGGAAGAGAGGAAGAGATTAAAGAAACCTTCCTGACCCAACAATAAGTGATACCCTAACCGGGGGAACAACAGGCACTCACTAAGTACACCCTATGGTCATCAATGGATCTGGAAAACATGATAAAGGATTTACTAAGAATAACAGAGGGAGCAGGGCCATGGATAGCGAAGGTGGAGGTAAAAACTACCCACCTTGCCCCTGTGCATAGGAGCTCCTAGCAAGATGTGTGGGGCACTAGGTCAAGGAAGTAATGGACCTGGTAGGCCTAAAAGGAGCTATGGACAGCTATAGAAGCTATTACTTACATTTCATTCCAGTTATTTGGCAGATGCTTTTATCCAAAGCGACATACAATAAGTGTATATTGAAGGTCATTAACACAACTACAAAGCAAATCCGATGAAGCACAACTTTCTCACAACATAGGAGCTGTCCCTAGTAATGAACATAGAATACAGCCGGCTATACCTTCTAAGCTATAAAACAGCAAAAAACCAAATAGAAAATAAAAAATAAACAGAAAGTACGTACTATATAATTGGCCCTATATAGGTAGTTAGTCAAGGTGGAGTCTGAAAAAGTGTGTTTTCAGACCATGACGGAAAACACAGTGTTTCAGCTGAAGCGCAACGGAGTGAGGAGTTCATTCCACCACTGGGGAGCTAGAGAGAAGAACCTCCGCTGTTGGGACGAGCGAGAGCCGTTAACACGGAGGGAGGGAAGTGCAAGTCGCCCTGCAGCAGCAGAGCGAAGTGGTCGAGCAGGAGCGTAGTTCTGGATCAAGTCCTGTAGGTAGGAGGGGCCTGACCTTTTGGCTGCAGTGTAGGCCAGGGTCAGAACATTGAACCTGATCCTGGCCACGACTGGCAGCCAGTGGAGTGACCTCAGCAGGGGGGTGACATGTGAGAACTTCGGGAGGTTGAACACAAGCCGAGCAGCCGTGTTCTGCACCAGTTGTAGGGGCAGAATGGTGCAGGCTGGTAGGCTTGTGAGAAGGGAGTTGCAGTAGTTCAGACGTGAGGTGACTATGGTCTGAACAAGGAGCTGAGCGGAGTAGGTGGTCAGGTACGGCCGAATCCTCCTGATGTTGTACAGGAGGAACCTGCAGGACCGTGCCGTTGCCCTAATGTGCTTTTTGAAGTCCAGCTGGTCGTCCAGGACCACCCCCAGGTTCCTTGCAGAGCGGGAGGCGGTCCCCATGGTTCTGTCAACGGTGAGGAACAGGTCTAGAAGCGGGGAGGTCTTGTGTGGCATGAAGAGCAGCTCAGTCTTGTCAAGGTTGAGCTTCAGGTGATGGCTAGACATCCATTCAGAGATGTCAGCCAGGCAAGCAGATATCCTCTCTTTAATCTGTGGGCTAGAGGGAGAGAAAGAGAAGAAGAGTTGAGTGTCATCAGCATAACAATGGTAAGAGAAGCCATGTGAATTAATAACCAAACCAAGAGACTTAGTATAAATGGAGAACAGCAGAGGACCCAATACAGATCCCTGCGGGATGAGGTGCAGAGACAGAGCCCTTCCAGGAGACTTAGTAGGATCTATCTGTGAGATAGGATGTAAACCAAGAGAGAGCAGTTCCAGAGATGCCTATCTCAGCCAGTGTGGAGATCAGTAGTTTGTGGTTGACCGTGTTGAACGCTGCAGACAGGTCAAGGAGAATCAGGACAGAGGAGAGGGAGGAGGCTCAAGCAGTGGCGAGTGCCTCGGTCACAGCCAGGAGCGCAGTTTCAGTAGAGTGCCCGGTTCTGAACCGGACTGATGAGGGTCGAGCAGGTTGTTCTGGTGGAGAAAAACAGACAGTTGGTTAAGGGCAGCTTGTTCAAGAGCTTTTGACAGGAAGGGCAGGAGAGACACAGGACGATAATTTCTGACATCAGAGGGGTCCAAGCTAGGTTTCTTAAGGAGTGGGGTAACACGGGCAGTTTTGAAAACAGCAGGAACATAGCCACATGTTAAGGAGGTATTAATAATGGAGGACAGATATGAAAGGGCCTCACCGGATAGAGACTGGAAGACTGCCGAAGGGATGGGGTCCAGTGGGCAGGTGGTTTCACGCTGGTGTGATACAAGTTGGAGTACATCTGTGTCCTCCAGAGTCTTAAAGGACAGAAGTGTAGCTGTGTGTTCATTATGGGGGGTATCTTCAGTTTCTACCTGCAGCTGTCATTCTCCCTCGTTATCCCATCCCTGTATCTATCTGATTTTGCGTTCTTAGCACGTGTCCACTTCCACGTTCCTCCCCTTCGAGCTGTGCACGTGTTACCTGTTAACTCCGGGTTGATTGTTCTCATTGTGTTACCTGATATTCAGTCCGTGTCTTACATCTACCCTCAAATTTGTTTTATTGGTCCTTGTTACCCTCATTGTTCTCACCTGTGAACTATCTCCCCTCACCGTCTCTGCAAACCTTATTCCCATTATGTCTGTCTCCCTCTGTGTATTTAACCCAGTCTTCCCAGTTATTCTTCACGAGTTCCTCACCATTGTTAGCAACATTGGTTTTTGCCTCTTTGTTTTCGAGTCTCTTTCTGAGTATCTGTTTTTTTCCCTGAGTCATCTGTTCCGAGTTTGTTAGTTTTGTATTTGTTTTCCTTGTACATTCCTCGTTGTTTATTTTTCTGTTTCCTTGAGATTACCTGGGTTTGACTTCTGCCTGTGTTCTCGCGACCCTGAGTTTGGACTTTGTTTTTTGTACCTCTGCTGTGCCTTCCCGGTTCCGACCTCAGCCTGTTTTGTGACCGTTCTTTGGACTCTGTTTTTGGTACCATTTTCCCAATCATTAAACTTCGGGTTTTTGTACTCCCTGCCTGCTACTGGGTCCCTTTTTCTCACCGGTCCTTACATTTACTCTGGATTGAAATGGTGAGGAGCCTCACCCCTCATCGGCTGCTGTGCTCGCTGGTGTTTTGAGACAGCACAAATTAGGTGTGGAGGGAAAGGAATGCTGATGTTAAGCAGTATACATGAATGCATGTTGCAGCTGAAAGAATAAGTGCAGCACGCTTGGATAGAATACAGGTGCAGCTCAAAAAATTTGAATATTGTGAAAAAGTTTAATATTTTTTGTCACTCATTTCAGAAAGTGAAACTCATATATTATATATTCATTACACATAGAGTGAAATATTTCAAGCTTTTATTTCTTGTAATTTTGATGATTATGGCTTACAGCTAATGAAAACCTAAATTCAGTGTCTCAGAAAATTAGAATATTGTGAAAAAGTTCAATATTGGAAACTCATGGTGTCACACTCTAATCAGCTAATTAACTCAAAACACCTTTAAAAAACACCTTTAAATGGTCTCTCAGTCTGGTTCAGTAGGCTACACAATCATGGGGAAGACTGCTGACTTGACAGATGTCCAGAAGACAGTCATTGACACCCTCCACAAGGAGGGTAAGCCACAAAAGGTCATTGCTAAAGAAGCTGGTTGTTCACAGAGTGCTGTATCCAAGCATATTCATAGAAAGTTGAGTGGAAGGAAAAAGTGTGGTAGGAAAAGGTGCACAAGCAACAGGGATAACCGCAGCCTTGAGAGGATTGTCAAGCAAAATCCATTCAAGAATTTGGGGGAGCTTCTCAAGGCGTGGGCTGAGGCTGGAGTGCATCAAGAGCCACCACGCACAGACGAATCCAGGACATGGGCTACAAATTGTGACGTCCAGCAGGTCAGGACCCAAATGCACAACGAGACAGTCTTTCTTTTGAAAAGAAGTTTTTTTTATTCGTAATTCCGGGTCGGATCCACACCGGGAAATCAGGTTTAAACAACAAATAATAAGCTGTGGAACCCGTAGAGAGCTGGCGATCGAGATCCAGCGAAGTGGCCAGGAGTGGTCGTAGCCTGGGTCGGGTAGCAGAGTCAGGCGGAGGTAGAGCTGGGATCCACACTGGGAAGCAGGTGTGGCAATTCCAGACCAGGGTAGTCAACTTGGCTCAGCAAGCTAGCATATGGGGAGACAAGTACACGCGACAAGGACCATGTACTCTGACAAACCGTAATACTTTGACAAGGAATCACAGGAACAGCACGGTTATATAACTAGTGTCATTAGAGCTGATAAGCTGCAGCTTGCGGGAAATGCGTGCGAGATCAGCGAATTGATTGAACAATTAGGAAATGCATGAGGAATGCGGTGAAGGCAATTAAGTGTGAGTTGTGTCATTAAGATGTGGTGCAAGTAATAATGTGCAATGTAGACACAATCAGGCAATGAACGCAGACATGATACAATCAGGTTCGGGGAAAACAGAGGAAAACATCAAGGAAGGAACGGGGAGCGGAGCGGATCGTAACACAAATGTCGCATTCCTCGTGTCAAGCCACTCCTGAACCAGAGACAACGTCAGAAGCGTCTTACCTGGGCTAAGGAGAAAAAGAACTGGACTGTTGCTCAGTGGTCCAAAGTCCTCTTTTCAGATGAAAGTAAATTTTGCATTTCATTTGGAAATCAAGGTCCCAGAGTCTGGAGGAAGAGTGGAGAGGCACAGAATCCACGTTGCTTGAAGTTCAGTGTGAAGTTTCCACAGTCAGTGATGATTTGGGGTGCACTTCATGCTTCCTTCTGCTGAAAAGCTTTATGGAGATGCTGATTTCATTTTCCAGCAGGACTTGGCACCTGCCCACACTGCCAAAAGGACCAAAAGCTGGTTCAATGACCATGGTATTACTGTGCTTGATTGGCCAGCAAACTCGCCTGACCTGAACCCCATACAGAATCTATGGGGTATTGTCAAGAGGAAGATGAGAGACACCAGACCCAACAATGCAGACGAACTGAAGGCCGCTGTCAAAGCAACCTGGGCTTCCATTACACCTCAGCAGTGCCATAGGCTGATCACCTCCATGCCACGCCGCATTGATGCAGTAATTCATGCAAAATGAGCCCCAACCAAGTATTGAGTGCATAGAAATGAACATACTTTTCAGAAGGCTGACATTTCTGTTTAAAATATCCTTTTTTATTGATCTTATGTAATATTCTAATTTTCTGAGACACTGAATTTGGGTTTTCATTAGCTGTAAGCCATAATCATCAAGATTACAAGAAATAAAGGCTTGAAATATTTCACTCTGTGTAATGAATCTATATTCACTTTCTGACATGAGTGACAAAAAATATTGAACTTTTTCATGATATTCTAATTTTTTGAGCTGCACGTGTACATAGCGAACTAACAAAATTTTACCCTGACTGCGTTGCATGCACAATAAGCTGGCCAGTCTAATAGCGTTGTAGACGGTTTTGTTTTTCAGCAACATTGCAGTTCGTCAGATGGACAACTCGCAAGTAACGTTAGCTTGTACATTTGCATTTTAAAATAAAAGTCACAGATGGAAATACATGTATGCTTGTGATATTTCAGTCACTATATAACTTGAGTTTCACTTTCTGACATGAGTGACAAAAAATATTGAACTTTTTCACGATATTCTAATTGTTTGAGCTGCACCTGTATATATGTCGAGGGTTCTGTCTGCATCTGTTACTCCTTATAGTTTTTATGACCACCACCTAATTACTGTGAACCTGACTGTTAACCAAACAGCACATTGGGGTTCTTACTGGCATTTTAATATCAAATTGCTACATGACAATGTTTTTTCTGAAAAATGTAGGGCTTTCTGGGAAGAGTGGAGGGAGCATACAAGAGTGGAACAGGGGCGTAAAGAAACATACAGCAGTGATGGGAGGTTGGGAAAACACAAATCAAATACGGGTCTTTACTCAGCAGTATACATCACACTCCACTTCAAGGGTTAAAGTTGCACTGCAAAGGTTAGAAGAGGAGATTGGAGAAATTCAGAGAGCTTATACAAGAGGATGACCCTGGTCTGCGCAGCACTCTTTTTTTGCAGAAACAATGTAAGGGGGCAATGGTGAGGTCATGTTTCATGGCCATACGTGATATGGATGCTCCAACTGCTTTCTTTTTTAACTTGGAGAGGAACAATGCTCAGAAAAAAGGGATGCACTGTTTGCGGTCTCCAGAGTATGTAAAGTTTTGTTCTGAACTATTTGCGGGGGAAGGCTCGGATGAAGATAGCGTGGAGGAGCTTCCTTCCTTGTCCACTCAGCAGAAGGATGTTTTGGAGGATGTTTTCTGTTAGACTACACAAAGCAGCAAGAGTTAAATGTGGGGTTGTTGTCCTTAGACCAAGAAAAAGCTTTTGACAGAGTAGATCATAGCTAATTCTATAAACTGCTACAGAGATTTGGGTTTGGTTATGGGTTTATATTATGGTGTAAATTGCTATATACTGATGCTGAATGTATGCTGAAAATTGGGGGTGGGTTGAGCATGCCGATTAAGGTCCAGAAAGGTATTAGGCAGGGGTGCCCATTATCAGGGCAACTGTATGCTTTAACGACAGAACCTCTGTTATGTATGTTAAGGAGGAAGCTTACGGGGGTCTATATACAGGGGCAATTGGGGGAAGAATCAATTAAAGTATCTGCATACGCAGATGATATAACTGTTTTAATTCAGGGGCAGGATGATGTGATTGCAGTGAAATGTGCTTTATGAAAGGGCTTCTTCAGCACGAGTGAATTGGGAGAAGTGTGAGGCATTATGGTGGGGCACGGGTGTGGAGGGGAATTTTACAAAGTTGCCAGTTCTTCCAAGTAATGTACAGTGGGGTAGGGGGGGGGATTAAGTGCTTGGGAGTGTCATTGGGTACAGCAGATGTTATGAGGAAAAACTTGGAGGGGCTAGAGGAGAAGGTGTGAGCCAGGTTGTCTAGATGGAAATGGTTGCTATCCCAGCTATCGTATAGGGGAAGAGCTCTGGTTATAAATAACTTAACTGCTTCTGCACTGTGGCATAATCTTGCAGTACTGGATCCTCCAAGTGAATTTGTGGAAAAGATTCAGAAGATCTTAACAGACGTTTTCTGGTTGCATTGGCTGAGAGCACAAGGGCCAGGTCAAGGGGTAACGGAAGGACAAATTTGCTGTACGCTGGCTCTAGCTCCTAGGCTATACCAGTTAGGTTGAAAAGAACACTTGTGAGAAGTGAGGGCTGCCTAGTACTTTAAAATAAATCCACTAAGTTTTTTGTCAAGGGTCATTTTCATGGGTAATTTTGCCAAAAACCCACCGGTAACGGAAGGACTCAAAAACAACATCTGTTTTTTGCCTTTTTTTCAACAATGCAAAACCTGCGGTTCCAGGCAAAGTATTGGTATTTTTCTGACTGATAATGGTCTATTGACTATCCGTCTATGAACATGCCAAATATTAGACCAAGGGCATGGTCCAATACATTTTTATAGCATTTTTCCCACAGTGGTTCCGGTAACGGAAGGACAATTGATAAAAGTAACGGAAGGACACACTATTAGTTCTTGTGTATAAGGCAGCCCTTGCACTCAATGTTCCCAATATTACATCAGTTTGAGTATCTTTTTACAGTCAGTGGGTTAAACTACCCAATTAGGTTAAAATTTTGCAACTGTAAACTGTAGTTTTCTGGTAACGGAAGGACACTGCAAAATCTGAAGAACGCCTTTTTTCCGAACAATGTAAACTATAAAATAACAACAATTAGTACCAAAACTTTCTTTAAATAGAGTAAAATGATCATTCCCAGTCCACTGGACACAAAAACAGTTAGATTATGTATTGGTTTATGGTGGTGTATATGGCTTTAATTTCATCCAATATTGTACTATCAGAAGTTTGTTGCATTTTGATAAAGACCGAACTTCAAATGACCACCAATTTGTTCATAGTCGAGATATTTAAGAACCGTAAAATGCTCCATAAACTTTGAAATAAGCACTATCTTTTAAAATAAAAAGATAGGCCCATTGGTAAAGATGACATTTTACCCCTACTGTTCACCTCCTTCACTTGACCTGGCCCATAAGTTCTTGCGCTGTCAGTAGAGAGGGGGAATTTAGCGAAGTTACATGTTTCATTGTAAATTAATTCATGGCTAACTTAGCAGTTTTTAACAACGTTAACTGTTAGGCTACTAGAAAATTATCCAAATTAAGATGAGAGCTAACCATACATTAATGCTAACATAGCTTAATTAGGCTATCAAAGCTGTTATGTAGGCTAGTAAGACAGAAAAACTGCATTAAAAGTGCTACAAGCTCATGCAACACGACTCAAGCATAATTTAGGAAATTCTGGTAGGCTATCTATCTAGGCTATGTATTTCTCCTGCACTCGGTTGTAAGTGTGTAGGGTGTCTCAGTGACTGTTTAACCATTTTAAAATGAGCACCTTGCTGAATTTGTATGTACATGGTCATTATGTGAAAAGCTAAATTCAGGAATGAAATAAACTTGAATCAGACAAATAACTGTGGTGGCTAATAGATTTGAATAGCTCTCTCCAGAGGTTGACACCTATGTGCAAGATATCAACAATATTGGTTTCCATTTCAAAAGTGACTTCATTAACCAACAAATTGTAAATAACTGCTCTTGTCCACAGTCCGCACTGCAGCTCACAGAGAGCAGAGGTTAATTTTTGCCCAACATACCCATCAGCAGAAACCGAGGAGAGTCTAGAGGCCATGCAGAAAGCTCTACTCTTGGATGTAAAGAAGAGGAACAGCAGAGAGGTTGTGAAACTAAAGATGGAAAAGACCTTCGCACACAGAAGACATGAAGTCGTTCGTGATGTGCCAATGGTGGAGGATTTCATGGCAAGGTGGCCTGCCCTGTTTGAAGTCAGTGAGGTAAGACTTATCTCATGCTGGATTTTTCATCTTGGATTTGCTGTTGATAAAAGGAAAGTCTTGGGTACACTGGCAAACTGCTGATATGCCTAATTGTACATGTTCGTCTGTGCTTTATCTCCCTCCTAGACTGTCCTGGTCTGCTGTATGTGTGATGGTGGCTTTCTCCCTGATGTTTACCATTTGAACTTGATTCCTTTGTGCTTTTTACCTGCTTTCAGATCAATGCTGAATTCAAGAGAATCACCACTGTCCCACTTCAATCCAAGTTCCTGTCTCAGCTGGACCTGTACTCTGACAACCTGATGAAGCTGTTCCAGAAGAGAGGAGGACAGCTAGGGGAAAGGCTCAAAACAATCATTGCACAAATGACTGATGTAAGTGATACAGAGGTCCCACAGTCATGAAAAACCTAGAAACGTTAAGAATTTTGACCATGTTATTTTGAAAATATAAGATTTAATATTAAGATTTTTAGAATTGTGGAAAGGTTATGGAAAATTGTAGAATGTTTTAGTTGCCACATAATTTATTGGCAAGAAGGACATACAAATTGTACGGAAAGCCAGGGAGGCCATGAGTGTGTTTATTTTTCATCTTTCTCCTTCCACTATTTGTGCATCTTTTTGTCTCAGTTTTAACCTTTCCTCTGTTTACTTATTATGTTCATATATTTGTCTACCTCCTCTTTCTTTCCTGTCAATCTCCTTCCTCCATGATTTGGATCTCATAGCAAGGCTTGTGCCATCGTAGGAACCCTGGTGTTATATTCTCAGAGAAATATGTACCCATATGACAGTTTACACCAGTAGTTGACTTTAAAATAAAGCACAAGGGCTGAATTAAGACGCTAATTAAGACAATTTCATTTCAGTGTGATGATGTAAATGCTGGACGAGAGTGTATCATTAAGGGAGTCTGTATCTACATGGGTGAAGATCCAGAAAACCTTGTGAAGGAATATGTGGTATGTACATGAATCAGTTTTCCCTTATCTTCCACTCTTCTCTTGTTCTCCTACATGATCACTTGGGCTGAAATGATTCATTGATTAATAGAAAATTTATCGATTATAATCTATCTATATATTCCAGAAATCTCTGCGTGTGTGTGTGCGTGTGTTTGTGTTTCTTTAATTTGCATATCTCGAGAACTGTTCATCCGATTGACTTCACGTTCGGGGGTTGTATTGCTGAGGACCCAACGGAGTGCAGTATCGAGTATGAAGTCGATCGGATCAGCGGTTCTCCAGAACCGGCCCTCTCCGTACGGGCACTGCACTAGTTATGATAATCTATTGAAATTGTCTCTGTTTCATACCATTATAAAATCAATACAATGTTTCTCCGTTGCTGGGTAAACTAACTTAACAAATTTGAGACATGACTTTAGACTGGGTAGTTGTGGTGGGTATTTATCATTATTTTCAATATTTTTAACTAAATCATTGATTACTTGAAAAAAATGTCTGATTATTTGAATAATCAAGAAAGCAATTGAAGATTAATCAGTTAAATTAATCGTAGTTGCAGCCCTATATATCCTAACACTCTTAATAACTGTTGTCAACATTCTATTTTTTCTCTGTCCTGGCCACTGATGTTCTATTACAAACCATCATTTTTGTAACTATTCACTTGGTCTAGGTCTACATTTTCACTCTTTGATACTCTCATGTTGGGCCTTTCCTTTAAGTAGCTGCACCTCACTTAGCACTACTGAGCAACTGTGCTTAACTAGCGAGACATTTGTTTAACACGTTGGGCTTTTTGTCGCACCACTTGCCATTTTCGGCACACTAGTTGCAGTTTTCATCTTACTAGTTGACAAAAATGATCACTAGTAAACGTGTGCACAACTAGTTAAATAGTGAAGTGCTTCAATTATCATAGACGTTAACTAGTGAAATTTTACCTCTTCACTAGTCAGTCACCAATATGATGGTCAAAGTTTGACTGGTAGTATAGCAGCCACAACAGAGTTCATGTGATGTAAATGTCAGCTGAAAAACCTATTTGTTTGATTAATGTTCTACTGTAGTTACTTGTCCTTGTCTCTAAATTTACCTTCATTCTGACTTTCACCTTACCATGTCTAGATCTATACTGTCACTATGCCTGCCCAATTTCATATTTAGGGCCCGAGCACAGTGGTGCGAGGCCCTATTGTGTTTCAAGGAATTATTTTTCTTCTTCTTCTTCTTCTTTGGACAAATGAATCGCATTTTTGAGGGGCTAAAGGTGCTCAAAAAGTTGCGAAATTTTGCACACGCATCAGAAGTGGTGAAAAATTATGTATTTTATGGGTCTTGGACATGGGTGCAGCAAAATGGCTCGACAGCGCCCCCTACAAAATTTCAAAGTGGCAGCCCCACCTTAGGGGTGCACCTAGCTGTACGAAATTTGGGAGGCACATGTATCGTGGCAAGACTTTAAAAAAAGCCTCTTGGTGCCATGACCTAAACCCAACAGGAAGTCAGCCATTTTGAATTTATTGTGAGATTTTAGCGTATTTTTTGCCATTTACAGGGGTCGTACTTTAACGAACTCCTCCTACGAGGTTCATCAGATCCGCCTCAAATTCGGCATCATTTCACTCCATACTCACAGGCCACTGGCTGCACACATACCGACATGCGAGGGCCCGTTCATCACTGCCTGCAGCTATATTTATTTATTATTTTCTCAATAGGGCTTGGTTAATGGGTCTTATTTACCTACCTTTATTTACCTACCTTTGTTTTGTACAGGGCATGGATGAAGACGCCATCAAAGATGCCATTGAAGACACCACTGTGGGGATTTATGTTCTTAAAGAACATGCTTCAAGTGATGAACCAGAGGACATCGGAATTGTCCTTGAAGGCATCAAGGTGTTGCAAGATCTGGATAGTGTAGCATTAGCTGTTGCTATGCTGTTCGGACTGATGTATGCCCTGAACCTCAGCTACCCTGCTGACCTCCGCTACACCTTTGAGGTATTCCAAAAGATTTTCATGGAACTGGAGGGAGGTAAACTTTCCATAAAGCACTCAGTCTAAAAAACAGGCTGTTTCACTCAAACGGTCAGAGAGACTGCGCTGCCAGTGAAAAACCAAAAGACATTTGAATTGTCCTCAAAGGCATCTTTGGTATTGCTATACCATTTGGACTGCTTTTTCATTTTATTGTTTTTATTTTTTTCATTTTAATTTTCTCATAACAGTTTAAAGAGGGGTTGTGACTGATTAAATTGCCCTTGTTGATTTGTTTTCTAAAGGTCAGACAGAATGACCAGTGTTTGATCAGGTCTCTGTTCTTCAGGCCTGGTGGAGGTCAACAGAGGGGGACCTCTCCTACCACCCTCTCTCTCTGGGCAACCTATTGAAGATGTTTTAAATATCTAGCACACACATGAGACTGTGCTGGCAGCGAAAAACCAAAACCAAAAAACATTTGAATTGTCCTCAAAGGCATCTTTGGTATTGCTATACCATTTGGACTGCTTTTTCTTTTTTTTTCTTTTTTCTTTTCTCTTGCTTTACTATGTCTGGGTTTTACAGGGTTAAAGAGGGTTTGTGACTGATTAAATAGCCCTTGTTGATTTGTTTTCTAAAGGTCAGACAGAATGACCAGTGTTACTTTGATCAGGTCTCTGTTCTTCAGGCCTGGTGCTCTCTGGGCAGATGTTTTATCTAGCACACATTGATTATGGGCTGAGTATTAGATATGGTTTATATAGGCTTTGTTATTAACATTACAGTGTGGTTTAGAAACCTCAACAGAGTATTGTCAAAACAGAAAGACACATTCACCAGAGTATGCTGTATGCATGTATGATGGAGATGACGTTACTGTGTTAATGCGTACATTTATTACTGTGATTGTGAGTGAGTATGCTGTTCCTGAGTTTCTTTTAATGTGTTTTGTTTGCTGCTGCTCTGAGTCAACTTTAAAAACAGCTGCAGTATTTTGTATTTGCAGCTTTGAATCCTCTTTGACAGCTTATAAAATGTTTACATATCTATTTGTGTTTATTCCTCAGGGAAACCAGTTTATGCAGGGTTGATATATATATATATTTTTCTATTTTTTCATTTGTAAATCCAGTAAGATTAAACAGTAGCCATGTTTGGTTTACTTCAGTGAAATAGTGTTATTCTTGTTTTGTATTTGCTCTTGGGAATGCACTTTGTGGTAACAGTTCACAATATTTTGTGTTTGCACTTTTAAATCTACTGTGACAAGTTGTTTCTTAATCCAGTCTGAAGATATGTTTGAAGTACAGTATGTATATGCTCATATTGATACACTGTGAAACTATTAATGTAAGGTTACATTATATGTATTGTGAATCATTTGCACTTTATGCAGAATGTACATAATTTTTTTATTTTTACAGTATATTTTTGTTTGAATCCACTGCTGTTGATGCAGGGTTTAAAATTTTTGAGTTTTGATACCTCTGTGAAATCAGTTTACGACAACTGCACTGAGCCCTCCGTTTTGGGTAACGTTTGTATGTTCTACAAATTTTTAATACAACATTTTAGTACAGAACTCTGACTTGTTGCCTTTTTTGTCAATGCAAATCAGTTTTTTTACATTATGATTGTCATGGATCTTGCCTTCCTTCTCTTATCTCCGCGTCCTCTTTATTCCTTTTTGTCGTTACCGGTAATCTATCGGATTTTCCTTGGTTCTGCGACGGGGTTTTGCTTTCGCCTCGTCATTAGTAGGTTCACCTGTGATTAATTTCTGTTGACTATTTATACTCCGCTTCCTGCCTCTCTCGTTGCTTCCATGTTATTCAACATTCGAGCCGGTACAAGAGGTATAGGAGGTTAGCTAGACAAAGCTAGTTTAAAAAAGAAAGGTTAGGAAGTTTAGAAAGTAAGTTCTCTTTTTTCGCTCTCAGTGCAGAGCAGAGGCTTTTCGTTTCTTTTGGGTTTCTTTTCTTATCTAGGAGTGCTCTTACCCTAAACGTTTGGGGTTCTGTTGAGCTCTCTGTATTATACTTTTTGTTTCGCTCCACTAACAGGAGTTAGATAAGCGTATAGCTTATTTCTTTGTTTTCGCTCGGAGATCGAGTTTCCTCGTTCTTATCGCGAGGTTATTTGTGTTTAACTTTTTGTTTCGCTCCACTAACAGGAGTTAGATAAGCGTATAGCTTATTTCTTTGTTTTCGCTCGGAGATCGAGTTTCCTCGTTCTTATCGCGAGGTTATTTGTGTTTTACTTTTGTTTCGCTCCACTAACAGGAGTTAGATAAGCGTATAGCTTATTTCTTTGTTTTCGTTCGGAGATCGAGTTCCTCGTGCTTATCGCGAGGTTATTTGTGTTTGGTTATTTTCCTTTATTCCACTACGGATTATTGTCCGTCGGTGGTGTTCTTTCGAACATTTTCAGTTTGCTCAGCTATCGCATCTGGACTTCCAATATTCCATCTGTGTCTCTGACACAGAGATCCCCCAACAATGATTTTGTATTTGCACACACTTAAACATGGAACCATGTCTACAATACATTTGGATAGAGTTAACTTTATCAAATCAAGTTAGATTTACAGACCTAACTTGGGTACCGGGGACATAATGAAATTGCTTTAAAGTTACATAATACCTTTGAATAATATTAGCATTAAGAAATTAAGTTGGAGTTACAGTTGAAAATCAGGTACCCTGGACATGATGAAATTACTTAACATTACACAATAAATTGGTGTTATGGTAACTGACAAATAATATGTTGAATCAACATGATTCTTTTAAACAGTCGAACGTGAATTAAATATTTTGGTTTGACAAGCAATAATTAATTGAGAAAAAGAGGAAAAGTATGTCAGTTGGCGACATTCTGATCATGTGGGACCGATGTACACATTAAAATCAAGTAAATTCAAAGGACTTTTTTTTTCCAGTGCACTGAACGGTGTATATTTAGAAAAAATATTCAACATAAACAGGCCAGCAAGGGCACAGTGTGAACAAAGTAAACAATTGATACTTTACGTACCTCGTTAGAACGTAAAAAAAATACAGGAAATCCACACTGTGTATGCAACGCAGAGAGTAGCTCTCCACGTCCCTGTCAGATATGCATTTTTCATATGCTTTAGACTAGCCTATATATTTCATTTTAATAAAGTAGCCTTTATATATATTTTTTTTTAAAATAACTAGCTAGCTACTTGCTAATTAAGCTAGACTTTCAAGCTAATTCTCCTCTTCACGCAGATCAACCGCTGCGCTGAGATTTGCTTTTATAGCTGGGGCGTAGCCCACCTTCGCTCCAAAACTTAAGGGCATAGCCACAAACTATCGGTGGGTATCACTGTACAGGTTTCTATTTTGTCACCGAGGGGAATACGTCACAGGAGAACATTTCTGGCCAATCACAGATTGAACATGCAGTACCTAACGTTTTACCACTAGAGACACTTTTGAGCCAGATTCTTAAAGGGTAACTAACCCCACTGTTTCAGCCTCTCTCCGCCCACGAAACAATTTAGAAAAATACTTTGTGGGGTGAGTGCCCAGTTGTGAGTGTTTGAAGTACAGTAGACACATATAGGGCTGGAGCAGTTGTCAGCAGTTATTTTGCATATTTGCGGTTATTAGTCAAATAAACCTCTCACTGCGGAGTAAAAGAATGAATCGCAGTTCGAAGGAGGGGTGTGTCTGTTTACATTGTAAATCTAACTAAAACTAAGTAACAGAATTAACGTTATACTCAAAACACACTGGTGCACCACCAATTGTCGTTAGCCCGTTTGCCTTGTCTCACTCTCAGCTGATAATAGCTACAGCATCAGCGAGTCGCACTACCTCTCTTTCTACCATCGCAATATCATCCATATATTTGGGTTCAAACTGTAACCCTGAACACCACTTGAAAAATTAAAGTAATCTTCAGTATAGTCATCACTGCTACAAGACATATTCAAATATAGTCCACAAAAATTGGATCACTCGCTAGCTAGTCTGTGTCAACTGGTGTCGACGTTGTTTATAAATATGACGCTATCTATGTACCGTTCCCAAGCCACTGCTGGCATGATCAGCTGTCGTGCAACCGGGAGTTGTAAACATATACATTTACATACATTTTAAGGTAGGCCTATATAAATACATTAGGCTACATATTTTATGCAAATTATGCACAGAACTGTTCTGTGGTGTTATAAATGTACTGTATTCAACTACTGTAGGGCTCAATCACCTCTGAAGGAAGAAGTTATCGATCTCTCCACAGTGCCCAATGAATATCCCGATCTCCTCCAGGCATTAAGTCTTTCCCGAGCCTGCTCTCTGCCTCCTCACCACTCCTACGACTGCCTCATTGACCTGCTACCGAAAACTTTGCCCCCTAGAAGCCGCCTGTATTCCCTTTTTGTTCCTGAGACCGAGGCCATGAAGAAGTACATCACAGAGTCCCTGGCTTCAGGAATCATTCGCCCTTCCTCGTCTCCAGCTGGAGCCGGATTCTTCTTTGTGGGCAAAAAGAACAACTCACCTTGTCCATGCATTGACTACCGTGGACTTAACAACATCACTGTCAAGAACCGTTATCCTTTACTTCTGATTTCATCTGCCTTCCCTATTCTGCAAGACTGCAGCATGTTTACCAAGCTTGACCTCCGCAAGGCCTACGACTTGGTGCGGATCCGAGAGGGGGACGAGCGGAAGACGGCCTTTAACACCCAGTCCGGGCACTATGAGTACCTGGCCATACCGTTTGGGCTTACTAACGTCCCCGCGGTGTTCCAGGCGATAGTCAATGACGTGCTCCGGGACGTGATCTCTCAGCTTGTATTTGTTTATCTTGACGACATTCTTGTGTTCTCCCACACTCCCGAAGAACATGTCCATCACGTGCGGCAAGTGATTCAGCGTCTTCTCAAGAATCAGTTATTCATCAAGGCAGAGAAGTGTGAGTTCCATCAGCCATCAGTTCAGTTCCTGGGATTCATCGTGGCTAAGGGGAAACTGGAGATGGATACTGAGAAGATAAGGGCAGTCCAGGAATAGCCGGAACCCAAGAACCGCAAGCAACTCCAACGCTTACTTGGATTTGTGAACTTCCACAGATGCTTCATTCGCAACTACAGCTCTGTGGCGGCTCCCCTGATGGCTCTCACGTCCGCCAAAACGCCTTTCAGCTGGACTAAGGAGGCCAGTTTTGCCTTCCTCAAGCTAAAACAACACTTTTCCTCTGCACTTATCTTATCACTTCCTGACCCTAACAAACTGGTGTGGGAGCCGTGCTGTCTCAACGTGCAGAGTATGAAAAAATGCACCCCTGCACCTTCTTCTCCCATCATCTTATGGGCACAGAAATAAATTACAGCTTCGGAGACAGAGAGTTGTTGCCAGTAAAAATGGCCTTCGAGGAGTGGCGGCACTGGCTGGAGGGGGCATCCATTCTGTGTATCATGTGGACTGATCACCACAATTTGGAGCATCTTCGTTCCGCCTGTAGGCTCAACCCTCACCAGGCACGGTGGTCCCTATTCTTCTCCCGCTTCCAATTTACGTTGTCCTACCGACAGATTTGTCAAACAAATGTCAAGCCCGACGCCTTATCCCGTCTCCATGAAATGTCAGAGAAAGAGGGAGGTTCCGAGACGTTGCTTCCACCTGACTGTGTGGTGGGACATTATGCGGCGAGGTTGGACATAGTAGGAGTGGTGGAGGAGGCCATTCTAGTCAATCCATAGCCCAGCAACACTCCTGAAGGGCGCCTGTTCGTTCCTGAGTCGGTCCGTACTCAAGCGCTTACCTGGGCCCATGCCTCCAAGTTAGCATATCACCCCGGTGCCGCCTGTACCCTGGCCCTCCAGTCAGTTCTGGTGGCCGGAGATGAAGAAAGAAACGGCCAAATTTCTGGCGGCATGCAGCTCCTGTGCTCATGCCGAATTGGACAATCTACGTCTAATCTAATCTAGTCAGCTTCTGCAACCATTAGCCATGCCCCATCGTCCCTGGTCCCACATCGCTGTCGACCTGCGCTGCCTCGCCAAAAAATCTCCCAATACTTAGTCCAGCTGCCTCATTTGGATTTGAGTACGCCTATAACTCCCGCCCTGTCTCCTTCATGGGAATGTCCCCGTTATTCTGTTGCTTGGGGTACCAGCCACCCCTATTTGGGGGGTACTTTTACATCCTATGCCTTAGTCTGTTCCTGTTTTTTTCGTTTATATGTATTTTCAGTATTTGTATTCCGTTCCCTGTTTTCCCTTTCTCTCCATTTTGTGTCTCTGCTTCCCGCACCTGATATGTGTTTCCTCATTATGTTTTGTCTCACCTGTTCCTCATTGTCTCTTTGTTAGTCTGGCATATAGTCTCCCCTGTCTCTTTGTTCTGTGCCAGATCGTCTTGTGCCCTGCCTTCGTGCTTGTGTATACTACTTTCCAACGTTTATTCCTGCCTGCTCCTCATTCCTGTTTCCAGTTCTGTGTTACCCTTCCAGATCCTGTTCTCCTGCCTGTCCTGGACTTCATTTTTGCCTACTCTGCATTGCCCTGATTGCTGGACTCTGACCCCTGGATGGAACTGACTACGAATCTGCCTTGCCTGTATTGCAGTGATTTCTGGACTCTGACCCTGTTCTGTTGACTCTGAATAAAGCCTGATTTCCATTACTCTTGGTGTCAGCGAGTGGTTCCAATCGGTTCTCATAACAAGGAACAGCGCCTACACTGGCTGAATGGGAAAACTACTGGGTCGGCGGTTCTTTTATTCACTGTGATTTTTATTTAAAAAATTATATATATTTTTTCAGTTTATGATTGAGGCGAGGCCCGTTTCAGGTGAAACGAATTAAACATAGCAAAGGCCGCCTATGTTTATAATTCCCTCGGGAATATGATACAGGTCTCATTTTATACATGCAAGAAGAAAAGTGAGCAGTTACAGACTGAGTTTCATCTTGTATTTAGATTGGAGATATTTAAGGTTTTGTAATGGTCATTTGTTGTAACTTTCCCTGGTCTTCTCTCTTGATTGAACATAGAGCTAATTTTCATAGGCATAGTTTCTACTGGTCTCATTTAAGTGTTAATATCTCAAAAACTATTCACTGCACATCCATGGTTTAAAGCTCAAATTGAAGAAGAGGCTGTATCATTCAGCGATTTGCAACATAATAAATTTGTCAGAATCGTCACATACAGTATTAGCCTACATCAGTGATTTTCAACCACTGTGCCGCGGCACACTAGTGTGCCGTGAGAGATCGTCAGGTGTGCCGTGGGAAATGATCAAACTTCACTTAATTAGTAACACTTTTGGTTGGTGGTGTGACTCAGGATTTTTTTAATGTAAAAAATGTGCCTTGGCTCAAAAAAGGTTGAAAAACACTGGCCTACATAATATGCATAATTGAGATGTTGACGACTACCATTAGGGGGCTACCGTTTGTAGCTAGCAGTCACAAACTACCATTACAGTTTTTTGACATTAAGCCTGGCAACTAAATGCTTGTAAGAACACCATTACAAAATAAATTGCTTGTGTGCTGGTATGCAATATACTTCTCCCTGGTAAATATCTGTGTCAGGCTCTTCCAGTTTTAAGTTCCTTTTTTAACCAATGTAAGTTAGTAAGCTGGCTAGGGCCACATGACAATGGCAGAGATGCCAACCGCTACGATTTTGGCATAGTTTCTACGATTTTGGCATAGTTTCTACGATTTTGAGTACCACCATAGACTAGAAATGATTGAGAATCACCCACCCACTCTAGTTTGTAACTGCGGAAGGGGAAGCAGGGATTTTCTTAAATTTAATTGTGGCATCTATGATTGGCAATTTTTTCTTTCTTTCTGTCGACATTGACCAATCACGGCATCGTACATTATACAGTTTTATACAGTTTTGCACGTCTGCTGTTGACCTCATTCAGCAACCAGCGGTGTGAAAATGTTGAAAAATGCTACAAAAAGCAACCAAAAATTTCTGGAGAAATACACAAAGACCTACCCAGAAATAATTAAATCTAAATTATCAGAAAGTCATGCCTTCTGTACTTTATGTAGAGTGGATTTTTGCATCCGGCATGGAGGCTTATTTGACTGTTAAAAACACGTGAAAAAACGTCAAACATCAATAGGCCTTGAAGAGCAGAGGGCAGACCAATTTGAAGAACTTTCTAACAAACAACCTTGCAGAGAATGCTGTCACAAGAGCAGAATGCTTATTTTCTACGTTCATTATTGAACACAATCTGCCTATTTCAATTTCCGACCACTTTTCAAGTCTTGCAAAATCCATGTTCCCTGACCGCAAAATTGCTGGAAATTTCAGTGTGAGACGAACAAAGACAACACAAATCATAAAATGTATAGCGAGTAACGAACAACAAGAAATGATACAGTTCCTTCGAAACAAGGACAATCTTTTTTGTCTTTGTACTGATGGGAGTAGTGACTGTGTGGGTGTCAGCAACTTTATCCCCTTGTTGTTAGATACTGGAAGGAGGATATTGGCTGTGTTGTCCCGAGCTTGGTGTCTATTCCAGCTATGAAAGAAAGTAGCTCAACAGCAAAGAACATTTTCAATTTATTAGACAGTGAGCTGGGAAAACTGCATTGCATTTGGCTGTGACAACGCTAATGTTATGACTGGCATTTGAAGTGGTGTTGCAAGCCACATTAGGGAGAAGAACCCCATCATGTATTTATCGGGGTGCACTTGCCACCTTGCAGCACAGAAAGCCAACAAGCGGCTGCATATTGATGTTTCACAGGCACTGGTGGACGTCTATTACTACTTAGACAAAAGTTCAAAGAGGCAGAAGGATCTAAGAATAATTCAGGACGCCTTCCAAGCAGAACAACACGTCATATTGAAGCATTGCCCCACAAGATGGCTATTACTTGGGTCCTTCGTTAAACATGTTCTTGAGCAGTGGCTGCCGCTCACGGAGTATTTTCGAAAGGTGAGTAGCTAATGTTAGCTTGTTACCTATATTTCCTAGCTAGGAGCACCTTATCGTTCTTGTTAACGCTAGCTAAGTATTTTCTGATGCATTGATTGTGAATATTTTTTTAAAGGAGGCGAAAATGGACGATGCATCGGCGCACAGAAGCAGAGAACTTGAGGTAAGTCACCGATAGTTCCTGCTAGAGTCCCTTGATAGAGAGAGTAGCGACAACTCACGATTTGACGCCATTTTGAGTCCATTCAGTGCGGAGCCGCCGTATGGCGCTAGTGCATTGAACCGTGTATTCCATTATGTTCTCTATGTATGAGAGATGGGAATGGTCTTTTCCATGTTGATAATGAACAAATTATATGAAGATGACAAAATAGAAGATTTATGACAACTAAGAGCCATATGATAAAGAAGAAAATCACAGAGCTGGTTGTGATTTAACAGTCACAGACATTTAGAACCATGACAAAGAAGGAATTAACTAGACAGGTACTCGAAATGAACCTGCGAATTACAAATAGGAACACGTTGGATAGTGGTGCAATGTGATATTTTTTTCATGCTAAACTAGATGCCGTGCATGCCAAAGGGGGAAAATAAATCTTTGGTATAACTAGGGATGTTCCTAACGACTAATTTCCCTGACGGTTAAACGGAAATTTAAACTTAGACTAGTCGACGAAAAAATATTGCGTATATTATAAGAGCCATTTGAAACCGTTAATCATATACTTCAATAACCAAATCGTATTTTAAATGCGGCTGAAATGTGTGGCACTTTGCGCCTTGCATTATGAACATTGCACATTATCCTACAAAACATGACAACAACTCACTAAATATAAGTTAACAAATAACATTTATTGAAAACAATATTCAACGTAACAAAACATTTTTAGGAAACGTGCCTGATTATTACAACGGCATTTTCATTGGGTGAACGCGATCGCATAGCAAATACAGTAAAAAATAATAATCGGTCATCAGAAAAACTACCAATAATAGGCCCACAAAAAAATAACAATTAGGCCTACTGATCGACTTGACATTAGATTAGTTTTATTGGCCTATTCAACAACGCGATAGGCCTACTTACTCTTTCCATCTCGCTTGTTTAACTTGCAGGGCGAACAGGCTATTGCGTTTTGTTTGTTTCCTTCCTTTAAAAATTTTTAAAATTTCGTTTAATCGGGCGTTGTTAACATTAGTAACGGATGCTCGTTTTTTTTTATAAAGCAACATTTGACCAGGAAAACATGACATTTCAGTGCAAATTATGTCAATATGTAATTTAAATGTGTACATTAATAAAAATAATGTTTAACCGACTAGTATTTCTGGTGCCGACTAGCGAGGGTAGCAACGTTTAATCGACTAGTCGACTAAACGCGCACATCCCTAGGTATAACCTACTCTTAAAAGCTAGGGTTTATTTATTTATTTATTTATTGCATTTCTTTACCCAGGGTATGCCCAAACAGTTAAAAACGGGTTTCCATTGGGGCCCTGCATTCATTTAAATACTACATACGTACTGTACTACATGCAATTAAAAATAAAAACCTAATTTAAATTTAACAAACACTCAAGCTGTCAAGGCATTACAAATATGTCCATAATTTTCTTAATTACGCATGGACAGGTAGAGGGTGTTTTCTCTTGTCTTAAACCATACTCCATAATAATGACATCACAAAAGTACAAATATGTGCATGTTAATTCAATACGCATATGGGACCATTACCACTGACCTGGCAGAGAACTGAGGAAGAAGTTGCTTTCCATCCAACACGACTGACTCTGTTCTCCCAGATTTCCCGTCTTTTTGCATCTGATGGAAATCTATATACCTTGAATCCCTTCTCCGTTCTATTTGTGCGCCCACAAGCGCTACAACCTGTCATTTTGTCGTAAAATCGATATGCGTCCGATCCCGATCCTGTCCGCGATGGACTCAAAATGGCTCCACGCAATCACGTGACTAGATTTTTCCGGACCCTCTATGTCGCTACTCTATCAAGGGACTCTAGTTCCTGCTAGCTGTGTAGCTAGTAGCTACATAACGTTTGCTATATTAGCAATGGTCTGCTACTCTGGAGCTAGCTCTCGAGCTAATTGGGAAGACTAAATCACCAGCTAACCTGTTTCTTGCATGTAGGCTACTGAATTAGTCGTGGTATCTTCTGGGAGCGAACAAGAAAACAAGTTAATGTGCTTTTATAGCCACCATCTTTATTGTTGGTAGTTTATTGAACTGTCATATCAAATCGTTAATATTACCATGTTGGTAAGGCTGTCGTTATAAACAAAAATGTATCAGTAGGCTACATTTTGCGTAGTCCATGGACATCCAGTGGACAGACAGTGTCACTGTTTTTTTTAATTTAGCTCGTAATAGCCTATCTGGTAATGTTATTGTGGTAATGAAGACGCTCTGCAAATGAACTCACAAACTCGCTGACTGATATACGTTTTTTTAACGCAATTCAACTGTAGCTAAATATTTTAAATGAACCCCATGTCTTATATTTGTAATATATCTGATGGTTTGTGGTGAATATTCGCCTTTTTAAACGAGTCTGTTTTTTTAAAGACGAGTTACTTGCTGTATTGCATGTGTTGCATTAAAGCAATAAATATTTTTTGGTAAAAACATAACTAATTTTAGTTATTTCATGCCAGGACATATTCCTCTACAATATATTTAGCAATAATATTTAATTAGTAATTTTTTTATATAGTCTCCACATGGGAATTCAAATGTCTTAAAATTCCATCTCTTGTAATTTTCAGAAATACACCAATCACGTGATATAAGCTTGATAGCCAATGACGATTTTCCTATCTGTAGAGGTTCTCATCAGTGGAAAAATATTTGGAAAACAAAATTGGATAATTTCATGCCAGTGGAATTAGGTTTTGAATGTGTGATTTATTACAACCTGCTGACATATTTCCAAATTATGGTTTTCAGGGTGCAGCAGATAGCAAAAGGAAAGCATCATATTTTTCAAAGCCTCAAAAGAAACTGCACAGGACCACAGTCGTTACAAACTCCGTAGTGGGAAGAAAGCCTGCCAGTCCCAAAACGAATGGAAGACAAAAGAAAAGATATACACACAATGCAGCTGAAGCCAGCTCAATCTCTACAGCAGAGAGGGAAAACCCCTCTGGTACAAGCCAAACCTTGAGGTAAAGCTGAAGCTAAGAGGTCCAAACAAGTTCAACTGACAGCAAAGCACACTGCTAAACAAGAGAGCAAAGCATCCAGAATCTACCATTCCCTTGTAAACCCACACACCAAGCTCACTCTCTTGTTCTTAGATGCCAACATTGCAACTTTTAATACAATGAACTTGAATCTTCAACAGGATGCACCATGCATACAGATGCTACACTCACAAATCACAGAGCTTCTCTCTAGCCTCCTAACTAAATTTGTGAAACCTGAAGTATTGAGAGTGGCATCCTTGTTTTCTGTTGACTACAAGAATAGGAGAAACCAGAAAGATCGTCAGCATTTATTAATTGGTTCACAAACACACTCATACCTGGATGAATGCAAACTGGTGGGAAACATGACACCTGGGGACAGGTCTGATTTTGTCAATGGTGTCAGAGCTTACTTTGAGGCTGCTGTTGAGTATGTTTTAGCAAAATTTCCCAACTCTGATGAAAACACTGATGTATGCTCAAGTTGCCAACATCAAAATGAGAGGTGAAGTGGGTTTTGAAGCCATATGTCACTTCCACAAGAAATTCAACATGAAGGAACCACTGGACCAACTTGAGATGGAGTTCAACAGGTACTTTATCGACAGGCTACCTGAGACGGTGTTGGGATGTGAAAGAGCAGACACATGTTGGTACTTGATGTCAGATTTCAGGAACTGAGGTCTACAAATACAAGCTGCTGTCAAAAGTCATGATCTCAATTCTCATTATCCCACACAGCAATGCTGAATCAGAATGATTCTTTCTCACAGCAGAAAACAGACTTTCGACCAAAATCTCTCTGTGGAAACTCTTGAGTCTCTTCATGTTGTGTAAAATGGCATGTGCCATGCAAACAAATCATGCTACAACATGGAGTTCTCCAATGGGCTTCTTCAGCAAGCAAAGCACTGCACTGCAATTCTTTGAAAGGCGCAAATGGAAAAAAAAATTAAGATGAGCAAGCTACCTATGGCATGACTGGGAAACTCTTGACATTGATTGAGAGCTAAAAGGGTTTGACAAAAACATTCAAGATCATTTAAAACCTAGGCAGGGGTTGTCACTTTTTTATTTTGTTTGCAAAATGTACAGTCCAGTTCACCCAATTTACTATGGAGGGAGTTCATTCAACATCTCAACATTTCAGTTGGGGTTTGTTTTCTGAATTGAATGGAATCAGCCTATGTATGTTTTTCTACATATTCCTGTAAGGCATCAAATGTAAGACCACAAGATGGAAGAGAGCCATTCTGCAATCAGTTATGTGATTCAAAGTTTATTAAAAATGTTTGTGTTTTACGACAATAAAACAGAGCAAAACAATAAAAACCTATGTTCTGTTATTTTTTCAACAGCTCAAGATAGGACTGTGTGGCAAAAACACTGAAATGGCGTACCGTGCAAACCTGGGTCAATTACGTATTTGTTTTGGATTCAATTACTTTACTTTTACTTGATCTTGCCTGGTGCAATTGAGCCTACCAAGAGGACCAGAAGGTGGGGTTTGCACTTTTTGAGAGTATTTCATAGATTCGGATACAACAAGTAAGATTAGTAAAAATTTAATTTAAAACAAATACGTAATTGACCCAACCAAGTCTGTTACCGTGTCCATAGGATTAAAGTGGTTTAGTTTTAGGTTCAGCCACTTCTTGATGGCAGACTACACTTTTTGACACCTCCCACTACACATTCTCGTCCCTTGAGGTTGGCATCTCTGCAATGGAAGATATAGCTAACATTAGCTATGTTTGTGGACATTGATATATTTCAAGGAACTTTTCATGGTGTCAGAAGCGATATAACACATTGTTTCGGAGAAATGGCCAAGTTTAATCCCCCGGAAAATCGAATTAGATCATCCAAATGACTGGGCTGACTGGAAGCAACGTGATTCCAGTGATTCAGAATGGCTACAAAGCTGAACAAGGAGAATGGAGGTCCAAGTCAGTTCATTGATTTACTCGATGGGTAGTGAAGCTGAAAATATTTTCAAGTCATTCACATTTGAAAAGGAAGGTGATGAGAACAAGTTTGACATTGTGTTAGGAAAATACGATGAGTACTTCCATCCTAAAAGGAATGTGATTCACCAGCGTGCCTTGTTCCACCAACGAATACAGCAGCCCGGTGAAAAGGCTGAAATGTTTATCAGAGCTCTTTATGACTTGTCAGAACACTGTGACTGTGGTATAAACAGAGATGAACACATTCATGACCGTATAGTTATGGGCATTCTCCATAAAGGGATGTCATGTAGCTAATGGCTCATCTTACCTTAGCCAAACTATTCAGAATGTTCGCCAGTCAGAGGAGAATGCACGACAAGTTCACCAGCAGGGGGAAGCGTTCCCTGCAGTGCAAGAAATTTCACAGAGAAAATCGGCAGGCAGGGGAAAGCCACAGTGGGAAGCCAGGAAAAGTGTCCGGCAATTAAATCAACCTGCAATAAATGCAATAAGGTGGGTCACTGGGAGAGAATGTATCTCAGTAGATCAGTCAAAGAAGTGACAGAGACCATTTCACAGACACCATATTTTCTGGGTGCTGTCACAAACACAAACAGAGATGAGGAACAATGGAATGTACAGCTTCTCATTGGAGCAACGCCACTCAAATTTAAAATCGATACTGGTGCTGATGCAAACATAATGTGTGAAGAGACATTCAGCTTGCTAATTCCTAAGAGAAAATTTGAGAAGTAAAATATCACATTGTGCAGTCCTGGCAGTCAGTTTGACTGTTTGGGGAAATTCCAGGCCAGCACAATTTAGAGGACAGCTGTACTCATTTCCAGTGAATGTCATTAGAGGTCAGAGTGGAAACAACCTGCTAAGCAGAACCACAGTGTCTACAATGGGACTAGTGAAGCACATTGAAGAAATCCACAAGGAACTCTTATATGGAGGTAGATTTCTATCAAAAATAAACAAGCACAAAAGTATAATCCACAATTGTATTTACCATCCACACACACACCTCTTAATTTGTGTTCGTAGATATAATCCACAATTGTATTTACCATCCACACACACACACCTCTCAATTTGTGTTTCGTAAAAATAATCCACGAGTATGTGTTTTCCATCCACACACACACGCCTCTCAACTTGTGTTTCGTAAATCATCATTTGGATGAATGCAAAAATTATATTCACAAATGCAAATAACATTTACAGATATGTTTCCAATGTTCACATGTACAAATCAAAAGCTTGGCTTGCGAACTGGCGAATCTACATTTGCCGATCGAAGGACACGCTTGATCTGCTTGGATTTACGGACAGAATTTTGAGACAAATATTCCGCTGTTTTTCACCGTGTCGATTCACGCTCGATTAACTTGCAATTCGTAAACTAAACCTCTTCTTCTTTGGTGCTACATAACACAGCGGTTTGTGTGTTTGGCTCATCAGCGCCACTTTTAGAACAAGTGGCCAAAATTGCACATTATCTTTAAGTGGATTCATGGTACATTTCATTGAAACAACCGAGTTTTGAGTTTATTTAGGTTGTAAAGTTAACCCCACGCTAATCTTGCGATGGCAAGTTTTTTAAACAGTCATTGCACAAAACTCCTATCAGATTGCATGTAGCTAGCTAGCTAGATTACATTACACAGGGGTAGGTCCGTACCCAGTAGCTACATAACTCTTTCGCCCCTCATGGAAAAGATTATGTAAAACAAACTCAACCATGTGAAGTATTGTAGCCAATTAAATTAATTTGACAGCTATTCTCACTGATACCGATGTCTCCTATGAAATCTTTTATTTGTTCAGCTAGCTAGCTAGTAGATAAGACACCTAAATGAAAATGATAATTCAAATTGCATGGAGTGCTCTCCTTATTTTAGCTCATAGTGTTGTACTTCCTAGTTCCTATCAATGTACGGACCTACCCCTGTGTAATGTAATCTAGCTAGCTAGCTACATGCAATCTGATAGGAGTTTTGTGCAATGACTGTTTAAAAAACTTGCCATCGCAAGATAAGCGTGGGGTTAACTTTACAACCTAAATAAACTCAAAACTTGGTTGTTTTAATTAAATGTACCATGAATCCACTTCTTAAAGATAATGTGCAATTTTGGCCACTTGTTCTAAAAGTGGCGCTGATGAGCCAAACACACAAACCGCTGTGTTATGTAGCACCAAAGAAGAAGAGGTTTAGTTTACGAATTGCAAGTTAAGCGAGCGTGAATCGACACGGTGAAAAACAGCGGAATATTTGTCTCAAAATTCTGTCCGTAAATCCAAGCAGATCAAGCGTGTCCTTCGATCGGCAAATGTAGATTCGCCAGTTCGCAAGCCAAGCTTTTGATTTGTACATGTGAACATTGGAAACATATCTGTAAATGTTATTTGCATTTGTGAATATAATTTTTGCATTCATCCAAATGATGATTTACGAAACACAAGTTGAGAGGCGTGTGTGTGTGGATGGAAAACACATACTCGTGGATTATTTTTACGAAACACAAATTGAGAGGTGTGTGTGTGTGGATGGTAAATACAATTGTGGATTATATTTACGAACACAAATTAAGAGGTGTGTGTGTATAGATGGTAAATACAATTGTGGATTATACTTTTGTGCTTGTTTATTTTTGATAGAAATCTACCTCCATACTCTTAAGACAGAACCAGTCAAAAGAGAACGTTCAGCCATATTCAGTGCATTCAGCCCGCAGGGTCCCCTTGCTTCTCATGCAAAAGGTAAAGGAGGAGCTGTTGCGCATGGAGGAGAACGGTGTTATAAAAAAGGTGACAAACCCCATTGATTGGTGCGCATCGATGGTGCCAGTTCCAAAGTTAAAGAAGTTGGAAGACTTAAAGAAGTTAAACGAAGCTGTGAGAAGAGAGGTACGTCCTTCCTACTGCAGAGGAAATCATTGCAAAGTTGAGTGGTGCAACTATGGCTGCATTCCAATCCCTTATTTTTACTCCTTGCATCCTTTCCTCACGTCCTTTCCTCGCTCATTGGCTCCACACAGCGGAGGGCATAAGGAAAGGATCCAAGGATCACATGCGAGGACGCAACAACCGGGGCAACATGAATTAGGCAAATGGAACATCCTTGCTCAGTCAAGCGTCAGCTGAAGCGACGTCAATTACTAATGATGTGTTGCACAGCTGTATCACCTTTCAAAAAAAAAAAAAAACACCTGTCAGTTTATTTGACGCAATATTGCACTGTTATCACAATTATTTCCAATGATTTTTCCCATGGAATTTGACAGATGTGAAAATGACATGTGAAATAGGGATATTGTCTCTCAATTACAGGCATTTGTGTTTGACGTACAGTGTCTCATTAACACATTCACAACAAACGACTATTTATCAACTATGTGAATAAAGATCGCACAAAGCATAATTTAAATTGTAAGTACGCCTATATTCCACACGCTCAATGGCCAGTTCCACCAATTCATCAATGGACTTGAACGCATGTTTGTTTGTTAAAATCGGAGCACATTAAAAATGACACTTGAGTCATTTGGCTTCATATCATGCAGTCCCATCAGATCAGCTGCGGTATCCAATTATTAAAGAGCTTCCAGCCAATAACCCAGCTGATGCCGTTTAATTAATTAATCAAGCATGTATGATCTGATGGTATTTAAGCGACAGATACTCATTTCAAAACTTAGATTGCACACTTCAAGAGGCTATTATGTACTACTGTACAAAATGAACGCGTTCGCAATAAACCTAGCGTTCGGGCTAAACGCATGGCACCGGCTTCAGCAAAAACAGTGGCTTTGCCAGTTCAGGAGATCGCGACTGCGTTGCGCCATCCTGTTCCTAACTGAAGTAAGAATCACATATTCTCAACAGTAGTCATAAGACAGTGCTCCTGATCAAACATGGACATTGATAAGCATGAAGCGCTTTTAACAGTGGGTGGAGTAGAATTCACCTGGATAAAAATAGGCTACAGCAAAGTTATGTCATGCACGTATAGTAATTGCATGTTCTATAATACCACATATTTAACTGCACGTAGGACTATAAACTGTACATTGGCTACTGTGGTTTGGTGTTAATCAATCAATCAACTGTAGGCTGTGAACTGTAGGCTGCATGTGCACACTTCATGTTTTTCATTTCATTCTTTTTTAGGTCAACGATTCATCAGCTGGGCATTATGCCCAGGTAAATGCCACTGTGCCAGTGCTCCAGCTGTACTTCGATGGGGACCAGGACCTCATAGCAGACTAGTGATGGGATTGAGAGCCGGCAATTTTGGCTCGGCTCACTAAAAAGAGCCGGCTCTTTCGGCTCCCAAGTGGCTCCTCAGATTTTTTGTTGTTTAAATTAATTAATTACCAAAAATTATATGTAAAATTAATTACTAATGTAAAAACCATACATTATATCAAATGTTTATTATTTATATGGCTTATTATACTCAATAAGGAGCAGAGTGCTACAAAAAATAAATTATAAAGTACAAAAACAAAGACCCAACTCAATTAGACAAAAGGTCCAATCTCTGATTGTATTACTTATTAACTTTTAACTATTTACAGTGAAACAACATAGAGAAGCTTGGAGAATCACACTTTACAAAATAATAACACAATAAGGTTTTTGAAATAAATAAACAATAATAATAATAATAATAATAATGATTCAGTGGGTAAAGGCAAGCACTTAAACACGTAGAACAGCCTGGCACATAAATAAATCAAGTGCTATCATTTTAGCTAATTCTTCGTCAACTGTGTTGTTTTACCCGGCTCAAAGCCTTTTGCACAAACTGGCTCATAGAGCTCTGGGTTGTAGGTCTAGGAGGTTGTGGTGGTGTACCGGATGACATTGACGCTGTAGACACTGCAGCAGCAGCAGCAACAGTTGCAGTAGACGTACTGCCACCCTCACTTTCGCTAGCTTGTCTCTTTTCTTCCAACTGCACTATTGGATGTGCAGTTCTTATGTGCCTGTGTAAGTTGTTTGTGGAGCCTGCTCGATATGATATTTTTATCTTGCACAATCTACACTCTGCCTTTGTATTGTCTATTCTATTGAAATGCATCCAAATTCTACTCCGTTTCCTGCTGTCACTCATTTTCCCGACTTTCCAGCGTCTTGTCTCTTCTGTAGCAGCGTTCTCTCTCGTCTCCTGTTTCTCCGTCTCTGTGTGCTCAGCTGTGTCTGTAACCCCGCCCCTCCCCCTCCTGCTCAGTGCAAAAAGAATGTAAAAAAAAAAGAAAAAAAAAAGCGGATCCGGCTCTAAGAGCCGTTTCGTTCGCGACCGACACATCACTATAGCAGACTACTGTCGGAGCCGTGGCTCCATGGAAGCATTGATAATGCTACTGCCGCGTGAGGGGAGACATAGCTGGGCACACCACATAAGGGTCCTGGCAACTGTGTACTGGTTGGCACACGGTTTGTCCTACAGTGTGGTGTGCCGGGCCTTCCAGATGCCCAAGACCACCGTGTGGCGACTGGTCCACATTGGAGTGAAGCAGATTGCTGCCCTTCGCCAGGAGGTAATTCGGCTGCCCACTGCTGGAGAACTACAGGAGTGGGTGCCATCGACAGCTCCCATGTCCGCATCATGACCCCCTCTGGACCCAGCAGCCAGGATTACCTCAATAGGAAGCTCTTCCCATCCATACAGATGCAGGCAGTATGTGATGGGAAGGGGAGGTTTCTGAACACCTTTGTGGGGTATCCTGGCTCTGTCCACGATACCAGAGTCTTGAAGAACAGCAGGATCTACAAAGAGGTTCTGTATCCTCCTCCAGGTAGGGCTGTATATTGTCCCACATTCTCATAGACATATCGTGCTTCCCAATTGTCCTGTAATTCTGAGAAGATACTTAATGAAAGCTGACTGCATGACGTGAAATTATTAACTTTTTTTATTTAAGACAATTATAGGATTTTGGTCTACCAGAACCACAGGCTATATCCATTACATTCAGTGTGAAGATGAATGTGACTTGAAAACACTTGCAAATGACCTAACACATCGATTGTTCTGTACTGCTGTGATTTTCGCACTAATAATTTTGTACATATTGTACGCTCCAGGGTACTTCATTGTGGGGGATGGTGGCTACCCCGACATGGACCATCCTGTGGCCATCATCACCCCATATCGGGAGCCACTGCAAGGGAGGGTACTGAACCGCTTCAACCACCACCATGCCAAGGCTCATTCCATAATTGAGCAGGCCTTTGGCATGTTGAAGACGCCTTGGAGGTGCCTGCTGTTCAAGGCTCTGGAGGTGGACCACACCTTTGTACCCACAGTCATCACCGCATGTGTTGTGCTCCACAACATCTGCCTGACAAAGGGGGACATCCTTGAGGCCGTCAAGGGTTTTGGTGATATTGGTGTGGCTCCACCACGTCCAGTGAGGGGGGAACAAAGCAGACATAGCCGGCGAGACCAACTGGCGGGGCAACCGTCTGCTCCAAATGTGTGTCCAGTAGCACTCCACGAACATGATTATGTAATTTGTCAATTGTTAAAAATATTATTTATACAGGAGAGCGTTTTGTTAGTGTCTCCGTTTCTTATGTTTGTCTATTATCCCTTGCAGCCCCACTCTCTGTTCATAGTGTTAATCCACATCTGTTTTATTTGTTATGTTAATGTGAATAAAATCACTTCCGGATACTAACATATCAGTTTCATACATCTTTTCTGTGCCACATTTTCATTATAACCTTTATTTATTTAAAAACACACTGTAAGCATACCACTTTGACACCAATGTATGTCAACCACCTGTCGGGGAAGTGAGGATTCTTTAAAATGTCTATTTTCCAACATTCAGTGCCCTTGTTAAAATGTTCAGCACTCTGAATACAGGCGATATTGCATGCTAGAACCTCTCAGTTATCCTGCAGTAAAAATATATTTCACATCATTTCATAATTATTATAAATGACAATCCACAATTCAATCACGTAATTCGTCCATAGGTCAGTCGGACAGTAACCTGGTGGAAGCAACAAATCAAATTCAGGCCTAAGAATACATAATTAGTAAAAGAAAAACAGTCAATTACAATAATGACTGCAAATCAATCATACATTAATTAATGAATGTAGGCTGACTACTTTGAATTTACAAAAGGAAGACATTCATCTGAAGTTACCAGTAAAGAGACCTATAAGCCAGAAATATCCTAACTATTACCCTCCTGAAGCTTACATGATCAGCAAAGTTGTTCGTATTTGTGTATTTCTTTTCTCCCAAATTGTTCTGTGCTGCGGAAGGGGTCACTCAGATGAAAACTAAACTCCTCAAAAAAAGTTTGGAAACGTTATTTCGGTCGATTATTCCTCCCCTTTACTAATACCAATTGGTATTGTATTTTATATCGTTGGAAAGCCTGATTAGTCACCTTTACAACGAGGTACAACTTGTAAGGATCATGCATTCGTGGAATGAGCAACACAGCTAACCGTGTGGGTAGCGGCCCAAAAAAATGTGCCAAAATCCCCTGCAATATTCTTCTGTTGGTATTCACTCTCGTTTTGAGCTTCAAGTGCTGGCAGGTGTATGGGACCTAACTCCATCCTCCAGGATGACAACGCTCGCCCCCACAGAGCCAGGATCATCGCAGAGTACCTCCAGAATTTGGGAGTGGAGAGGATGGAATGGCCTGACGTGAGTCCAGACCTCAACCCAATTTAACACTTGTGGGATCAACTTGGGCGTGCTGTACGTGCCAGAGTGACCAACGCAACCATGTTGGCTGACTTGCGACAAATCCTGGTTGAGGAATGGGATGCCATCCCACAGCAGTGTGTGACCAGGCTGGTGACCAGCATGAGGAGGAGGTGCCAAGCTGTTGTGGCTGCGTATGGATCTTCCACACGCTACTGAGGTCCCTGACAGTGTAAAATGAATAAAGTGTAAAAATGGCCAATATGTGTTGTTTTTTCCTTATTACTGTGGGAGAGTGCAATCATCCAGTCCACCAAGCAACTCAAAACGAGAGTGAATACCAACAGAAGAATATTGCAGGGGATTTTGGCACATTTTTTTGGGCCGCTACCCACACGGTTAGCTGTGTTGCTCATTCCACGAATGCACGATCCTTACAAGTTGTACCTCGTTGTAAAGGTGACTAATCAGGCTTTCCAACGATATAAAATACAATACCAATTGGTATTATTAAAGGGGAGGAATAATCGACCGAAATAACGTTTCCGAACTTTTTTTGAGGAGTGTATATCTTTAAAGGTAAAAACACAAGTAAACAAATTGACAAACACTTATGTGAACTATTTACATTTTATTCAGCATCTTCTCAAAAATGTTCAGTAATCGGTTGGAGCTTTCCTGTGTGGCCTGGAGCCTCTCCTCCTCTCTGGCAGCATCTTCCTTGAGGAACCGCAGAACGGCTCCCTCAGTGGTCCTTCTCCTTTTGGGGGGTGGGAGACAGGCAGAGGTGGATGGCCCATCATCATCCTCCAGTGGGAGGCTACTTGAGCCAGGCTGTGCATCCTCTTCCTCCACACATGCCCGGCTACAAGTGACCTCCCCAAATCCAGGAAGAGATGAGCTAGTGCCATCTGAGGTCTCATCAGCCACATGTGCCTGGTTTTTTTTGCAACACATGAGTCTATCAGGACAGGAAGATCAATAGATGGCCTCCCCCTGATGGCCTCATGCATTGCAGTAAGCCATGTGGCTGCTGTGGCCTGTCCCCGTCCCTGTAGCAGGGCATCTGAGTGCCTACAAGGAAAGATGTAAGGGTGAAGGTGAGCAGTGAGCCTATTGCACAGGCAGAATTGTGTTTCACTATGTAAGAGAAACAAAAAATTTCCTAAAGAAAAACATCACAGATTTAACCTCACCTTGTATTTTCGCTTGAGGTTGTCCCATTTTTTCACAATTTGAGCAGGGCTCACCTGGCCCTGTAGGCCCATCTGCTGAAGAATTTCACTGAGGAAAACAGCACATGTTACCATACCATACCCAAGTGCCCTACAACAATTACTGCCATACAATAACATGTTTATGTGTTATCCATTTACAGGGGCAGGCATGCCTCTTGCCATCACACTTACATTAGGGATATCAGGAGTGATTCCGTCAACATTAGCCTATAACATGTAGGAACATCTCAGAGAAGAAGGTTGCAAGTGAAGCATCAGTCGATCAGTGCCCTGTCAATAAAGATTAACCCCACCCTCAGTCTCACAATGTTCTTCACATGACAAAACTACAATGACAAAGCAATCATGGTTTTATTAAGAGCAGCCTAATAAGTAAGGGGATACCCACATGTAACTCCTTATGGATTTCTTACGGTGATTATCATACATAGGGAACACCAAGTCACATGCTAATTATAATAGTATAGGCAAGCATAACCAATATGGACAGTGACATAGTCCTGCAAGAACATAAGAAATTAACACTTTTTTGGCTTACTGCCAATGTTTCTGTAAAACATATTTTAGTTATATGTGACATCACGCATTATACAATGTCAGTAATGACTCACCCCCAAGCTTTTTTTACTGTATGCCTCTTCCCTGTAAACAGTTGCTCATTTTCACACCTGAGCCAAATGAGGCTGAGGGTGCTCTCATCTGTCCCTGTAAATGACACAACAGACCTGCAAGTAAAAACCAGCTAGTAATGTCTGTGTATAGCCCTAAATCACAACAGCATGTGTCAAGGGGCTTCCCATATGTAAGTACATGATGCAAAATAGTAGGCTATCCTAATAAGCTAGCCTAATATGCATTTTATCGTTCAAAGACAGCAAATGCAATAACATAGACTGAAATTACATAATTATTTCTCAGGAAAAAAATATTTTAAACGCAAGGCAGCTGCGTGTTCACGCTTCAGTTGTTGCACTGGAAAACGAGCAGCGACTGTAGAGCCTATTTCTTAGTTAGCCTACTTGCCGGGATGCATTCAACAGTGTGAACATAGGCTAAACGTGACATAGCCTATCGCATAGCCTACATACAGTCAAGCCGGAAAGTCTGCACACCCCTTTCACCTTCTCCACGTTTTATTACGTTACAGACTTATACTACAATAGACTGAGTTTTTGCCTCAAACATCTACACACAATAGCCAATAATGACGAAGTGAAAACAGGTTTAGAAAATATGCAATTTTATTTTACTGACAAAAATAGGTTATTTAGGGGTTACATATCTGTACACACCCTTAGCCTAATACTTAGTTGCTGCACCTTTGGCAGCGATTACAGCTTCAAGGCGTTTTGGGAAAGAAGCTACGAGCTTGGCACACTTGTTTCTGGACATTTTTGCCCATTCCTCTTGGCATATCTTTGCAAGCTCCGTCAGGTTTGATGGTGAGCATCGGTACACAGCCATTTTCAGCTCTTTCCACAGATGTTCAATTGGATTCAGGTCTGGGCCACTCCTTTGTTCTCTTGGCTGTGTGCTTCAGGTCGTTGTCATGTTGGAAGGTAAAACCTTCGCCCCAGTCTGAGGTCCAGAGTGCTCTGGAGCAGGTTTTCTTCAAGGATCTCGTGTACTTGGCTGCATTCATCTTTCCCTCTATCAGGACTAGTCGCCCCGTTTCCGCTGCTGAAAAACATCCTCACATCACGATGCTGCCACCGCCATGCTTCACTGTAGGGATGGTATTAGCCAGGTGATGAGCGGTGTCTGGTTTCCTCCAGACGTGACACTTGGTATTCAGGCCAAAAAGTTAGATTTTGGTTTCATCAGACCAGAGAATCTTGATTCTCATGGTTTGAGAGTCCTCTAGGTGTCTTTTGGCAAACTCCAAGCGGGCTGTGATGTGCCTTTTACTAAGGAGGGGCTTCCGTCTGGCTACTCTACCATGAAGGCCTGATTGGTGGAGTGCTGCCTGGATGGTTGATCTTCTGAAAGGTTCTCCCATCTCCACAAGGATACGTCCGTCCGTCTTCCCCGATTGCTCAGTTTGGCCGGGCGGCCAGGTCTAGGAAGATTCTTGGTGGTTCCAAACTTCTTCCATTTACGAATGATGTTGGCCACTGTGCTCTTTGGGACCTGTAAAGCTGCAGAGATTTTTCCGTACTCTTCTCCAGATCTATGCCTTGACACAATCCTGTTTCTGAGGTCTGCAGATAATTAATTTGACCCCATGGCTTGGAGTTTGCTCTGACATGCACTGTCAACTGTGGGACCTTATATAGGCAGGTGTTGGCAATCCCCAATCATGTCCAATCAATTTAATTTATCACAGGTGGACTCCAATTAAGTTGTAGAAACATCTCAAGCAATATTAGTGGAAACAAAATGCACCTCAGCTCACTTTTGGGTGTCATATCAAAGGGTGTGCACACTTGTGTACATATGATATTTTACATTTAGATTTTTAATAAATTAGCACAAATGTCTAAAAATGAACTAAATCTATTGTAGAATATGTCTGTAATGTAATAAAACGTGAAGGTGAAAAGGGTGTGCAGACTTTCCGGCTTGACTGTATATGTGGAAATTGTATAGTCTTGAAAGAACACGGGTTCATTGAAGCTTGCGTTTCCTATGCAGTAACGTTAGCTAACAAACAACTATTTGGGACACAAAAACGTCCAAAATGTTACGCTTACAGGCTGAACTATAATATTTGTTGTCTCTTTTTTCATGAATAAACTTGCCTTTCGTTTGTCCGAAAGAACGAGTGACATTATAAATGAAAGCATTTTATAAAATAAATAGAAAGGAACGGTAAGCACTTACATTTTTGTAGGAGTGGTCCCGCCATGTTTTTAAACAGATATGGCAGATGGTTGTGGATCAAACACGTCACACATTCCGAGTAAAGACTTCCGCAAAGGCTTCACTCGTGTTTCCTCACTGAAGGATTCCCCGGGAGCCTCCTCGCTCCTCGGTGGAACATTTAGCGGTTTGGAATGTCCTTAAAGATGGCGGACCTCGATTGATTTCCGGGTCAGGCGAGGACTGAGGAAAGAAGAACGGCTAAAATAAGGGATTAGAATGCAGCCCAGGTTCTCATCTTTAGACGCCTCAGGCTTTTGGCAGCAGTAGATTAACTACTTTCATCACACTATTTGGGAGATATTACTTCAAACGTCTCTCATACGGAATCTCATGCACTCCAGAAATATTTCAGTGCAAATTGTCTGAAAATGTCTGAATGGCCTTGAAGGAGCAGCTGTATATATGAACGACATACTGGTGTATGGGGACACCCTGGAACAGCACAACCAGCACCTCAGCAAGGTGTTGGAAAGGATCGAGTCAGCCGGCTTGAAGTTAAACCATGAAAAGTGCAGGCTGAGACAAAGCCAGCTTCACTTTCTGGGCCAGGTGATAGACAAATCCCTCCTCTCACCCCACCTCCACAGAATGTCCAAGAGCTAAAGCGAGTTCTGGGCATGTTCAATTACCTGGGCAAGTACATTCCAAACTTGTCGACAGTGGGCCAGCCACTGTACGATCTGTTATGCTTGAACGTGGGACCACCCTCAGTGGGAGGCGTTCCAGCGAAGACATTCTGTCGACCTCCCCAGTCCTGAAATTCTACGATGTCAATCGAGCTACTGCTGTTTCAGCTGATGCCAGAAGCTACGGCATAGGCGGCATACTGCTACAGCTGCATGATGGTGACTGGCAGCCAGTGGCGTATTGTTCTCATCGCTTATCTGAAGCAGAAACCAGATACGCCCAGATTGTGAAAGAGCGTCTGGCCCTATGAAAGATTCTACAAATACCTGTATGACCTTTAAAACTTCAAATTAGTGACAGATCACAAACCCTTAGTGCCACTTATGAACAAAAAACGACTTGGACAATGCCCCGTTACGGTGCCAGAGACTGATGAGATTCAAACAAACTGCTGAGTATGCACCAGGCAAAACCCTGGTGGAGGCCGATGCCTTCTAACAAAGTCCACTATCACTCGTGGAAGGAGAAACACACACTCAGACGTGGAGTGTTACATTGCAGCTGTTGTGAATAGCATGCCAGCTACCCCACAAAAACTAGAGACTATTATAGCAGCCACAGCAGCCAACAGTAACCTGCGACAGGTGCCGCAGTACATCGAGTCAGGGTGGCCAGATCACATAGGCAAAGTTCCAGCAGCAATCAGGGAGTATTTTCCCATCAAAGATGAACTGTCCAAGCACACTGGGATCGTTATTAGAGAGAGCCGCATGACAGAATACATGACGGACATTAGGGTATGATGAAGTGTAGGGAGCGGGCCAACACATCCGTGTGAAATCAAACAGAAAGTTCAGTCCTGTCAGATTTGCCTTGAGATGAAACACAGTATAATGACAATGAGGCTTTAATTTGTATTAAAATAGTATTTTCATCCATATCGGATGAACTGTTTAGAAATTATAGAGCCTTTTGTTGTAGTGGTTCGTGGCTGTTTTGTTTTCTTTTATTTTGCGGCTCTCGTCCTGCTTTCCCGATTGTGAATCAATTGGATTTTTTCCACGTTCCGTTTCGTGGTTTGCCGTCCTCATTATTGTTTTCACCTGTGCTTCTACCTGCAGGGTAGTTAAGTTTCTCACTTCCGCTTCTCCGGTGATTGATTGTCTTACGACATTGCATTCGAGCCAGGTATAGCCAGGTTACTAGCGACCTCCTGATATTAAACATTGTTTATGTTCAGGGGGGACTTGCTAGTTAGCTACTTAATCGGGTATAGGATTTGTTGTTCCTCCTGGTAGCATTCTGCGCTATCTATTTAGCACTTTGCTGTTCTCTCGGAGACAGTTTTTCTTTTTACTTTCGTTTTGGTTTTACACTTCTCCGGCTCTGAGCTAAAGCAGCCGAGGGTGTTCTTTTGTTTACTAAGTTTCCTGTTCTTGTGTCATTATTTGTGTTCGGGAGATTTAGTTGTTATTTACTAGTTTTCTAGTTCGCCCGTTTTTGTGGGTTTATTTTCGTTTTGGCTGTTTAGCCAAATTACGTTCCTGTTTTTTTTTTTCTTTCTTTATTATTTTCTCTCCCTTAATTATTGGTCCTCACGTCTTGTGAGCTGACTTGTTCAGATTCCTCCCACCTTCACGTTTGAATCTCCGAACAATTAAGAAACCCATTACATTTATACATAGTCCCCCCATTTTCGGGCATAAACAAATATTGGACAGTTTAACATACAGTAGAATAAAGTAATCATTTAAAATATTTGGTCGCATATCATTTGCATGCCGTAACTTCCTGATGTCTGTGACCCAACAATATCAATATACTCTTGATATCTTATTTTCTGGTACTCTTACAAGCGATACTATAACGTCTCTGCATTTGAATGGATCTTTATGGGAATTGGGGGGTGGGACTAGATTTAGCTGTATATTATGCTGGAACAGTATGGAATACATGGTTGGTAAAATGGCTGTAAGTCATCAAGGGTCTGATGTATCAAACGAGCCTCAAACCATACCTCTGCTGCGAGACATGCATGGATCACTTTTAAGGGTTGTTTCTCCTGACAAATTTCCTATTGAACTCTATGGAAAAATAAGTCAGGAAAAGAAACCCTTCAAGTTATCCATCCATATCTACTGTATTTATGGCAGCAGAGTGATGAGAAGACGAAGAGGAACAATCAAGGTAGCAAACATTTAATAGCCAGCCAATCAGATTCTTGATTCAGAGGCTTTCTTGTCAATAAACAAGTATTTATTGAACTTGTTTTTTTAATTTTTATTGCAGTCTAGTTTTCAAGTTCAGTACCACTTAAGACAGGGCTGCAGGTTTAACATGCATTGTGTTTGTTTCTGTAGCCTATTGTATGGTGACCATAACTTTATGAACATTTTAATCAGACTACGTTTGTGCATGTTAACTAGCTGTCTATCCAAAAACATAGGATATGCAGCCTTGCTGAGAGGTGCGATGGATAAATGTGTTAACAAACTACCATAATTAGCCTCAATGATGTACAGATGTCTAGGCTTTCCGCTTTTGTCTCAATTTGCTAGAAACGGTGCATTTAGTGGACAAAATTCGGATCCCGGGGGAGAAATTAATTTGAATCAGACAAATAACTGTGATGGCTAGTTCATTTAAGAGATAATAGATAGATAATGTTCTAGGTTTTTGGTGAATTTATACTATGAACTATGGGATTTGAGACTTCACTTGGACTTGTACCCTACTGACTTGGGACATCACTTGGACTTGTATGCTATGACTTGAGACTTGCTTTTGACTTGAGAAAAGGTGACTTGGTTACAACTAGGGGTGTATCCGGAGCCGAATATTCTGTTTGTGAATGCAAGTTAATTGCTCGTTAGATAGATAGATTATTTATTGTCCTTTTACAAGGAAATTTGTTGCCACAGTCTGTACAGAGCCTCACATCAAATCAAATCAAATCAATATTTATTTATATAGCGTATTTCACAACAAGTTGTCACAATGCGCTTCACAGAAAAAACCCAGCCTAAACCCCCACAAGAGCATGCCAGAGGCAACAGTGGCAAGGAAAAACTCCCTGGTGTAATTAGGAAGAAACCTTGGGAGGAACCAGACTCAAGGGGGAAACCCATTCTCCTCAGGTCGGCTCAGGGTCTAGATCTTAATGACCAGCATGGTCAAACTGACTGGCAATATCCATGATAGTGGAAATTGCAGCAGCTAGATGGCAGTCCAGATGTGGCGGCAATGATGATGGGAAAACGGGTGCCGATGGCGACAGGATCGGCTGGTAGCGGTGGTGGGGAGGGAGGGGCAAGCGGCGATGGACAGGAAGCTGGACAGCAACTCTCGAGATGCGGGGCATGAGCCCCGCCGGCGGAATGTGGGAGAGAGAGAGAGAACAGTTAGGGGGGGGGGTGGGGGTTGGACAAGTACCCCCGCCAGGAGTAACTTATGGCTGCATAGCTATGAAGACAGGGTTTGAGAACCCGTCCAGTCATGAGAGAGTAAACAATCCTACCCACCTATCAAGAGCCAGCCCAGGAAGATGGGGTCACAGCTGTTGACAGGTGACAGTAAGGAAAGGATGTCACTCCGCATTACTCTATGACAAAAGGGCTTCTCTGGTCCTGTCTCCGGACTACAACTCATTATAAGCCTGATCATAAAGGTGCGTTTTTAATCTAGACTTAAATATTGAGACTGTGTCTGATTCCCTTATAGATTTTGTAAGGGTGTTCCACAGTAGTGGTGCTCTGTAGGAGAAAGCTCTACCACCCGTCAAGTTTTTAGATATTCTAGGGACTACTAAGTAGCCTGCGTCTTGGGAACGAAGGGATCTTTTCGGCTTATATGGTAAAAGCAGATTACATATACACTGGTGCAAGTCCATGTAAAGCTTTAAAAGTCAGAAGCAAGACCTTAAAGTCTATCCTATGCTTAATTGGTAGCCAATGAAGTGATGCTAGTACTGGGGTAATATGCTCATATTTCTTTGTTCTCGTTAAAATGCGAGCGGCTGCATTCTGCACAAGCTGGAGATTATTTAGCAACAGCTTAGGACAGCCAGATAGCAGAGCATTACAGTAATCTAGCCTAGACGTAACAAAAGCATGAATCAATTTCTCTGCATCCCCTACTGATAGGAAATGCCTAATTTTAGCTATGTTCCTTAACTGAAAGAAAGCAACTCTAGATATGTTTTTTATGTGCGCGCCAAAGGTTAAATCTGGGTCTATAGTAACACCTAGGTCTTTCACAGCTGAATTTGGAACAACTAAGCAACCATCAATACTTAAAGTATATGTACACAGTTTCTCCCTTTGTTTTTTAGGACCTAAAACCAGCATTTCGGTTTTCCCTGAGTTTAAGAGCAGGAAATTTGAGAGCATCCAAGCTTTAATATCTGTAATGCAAGCCTCTAATCGAGTAAGTGGTAGTGCTTCGCCGGGTTTCATGGAAATGTATATCTGAGTATCGTCTGCGTAGCAGTGAAAATCTACCCCATGTGCCCGAATAATATCACCAAGGGGTAGCATATATAACGAAAAGAGTACTGGACCTAGCACTGATCCTTGTGGAATACCACATTTCATTATTGAGTAACTGGATACATCATCATTTAATTTAACAAATTGTTTCCTATTGTGTAAGTATGATCTGAACCATGCAAGTGCTTGACCATTGAGTCCAACACAGCCCTGGAGCCTGTTCAGTAGAATCTCATGATCTATTGTATCAAAAGCTGCACTTAGGTCAAGAAGTACAAGAACAGACACAGAGTTTTGGTCGGCTGATAACAGTAAATCGTTAATAACTTTAACAAGTGCCGTTTCAGTGCTATGGTAGGGTCTAAATCCTGACTGGAATAATTCATGAATATGGTTTGAGCTAAGGTATGCACCAAGTTGCTTCGCAACTGCTTTCTCTAATATTTTGGATAGAAATGGAAGATTTGAAATGGGTCTATAGTTTTCCAGTTTGTCAGGTTCGAGGTTTGTTTTTTTCAGTAATGGCTTAATAACCGCCATTTTTAGTGACTGGTACATATCCTGTTACTAAAGATGTGTTAATAATTTTTAACATATGCTGGCCAAGTACAGGAAAAAGTTCTTTAGCCAATCTTGTAGGGATTGGGTCGAGTAGACAGGTAGTCGGTTTTGAGGACATAACCAGTTTAGATAGCTCCTCCATGTCGATTGGCGTAAAACAGTTCAGTGCCACTGTTGATATATCTTCCTGTGTTGGCCAAGATCTAGGCTGTTCTTTGAATTTGGGAGGAGTGATGCCTAGGGGAATAGGCAAATTGGAAATCTGGTCTCTAATAGTTTCAATCTTCTGATTGAAAAAATTCATAAAATCATTACTGCTGTAAACGCAGGGATAAGATGAACATTCTGGTGATGGGTTTTTTGTCAATTTGTCCACAGTACTAAACAAAAATTTTGGGTTGCATTTGTTTTGTTCAATTAATTTAGAGAAAAAGGCAGATCTAGCAGATATAAGAGCTTGCTTGTACTGGAGGATGCTATCTTTCCATGCAAGACGAAATACTTCTAGTTTAGTTGACCGCCATTTTCTCTCCAATTTTCTTGTGGACTGCTTCAGGGCACGGGTAGTGTCATTGTACCAGGGAGTACGGTTTTTCCGACAATACTTTCTTTTTAGAGGGGCAACCACATCAAGGGTGCTTCTGAGAGCTAAACTTAACTGGTTGGTCAATTCATCCAACGATAACTCAGTGGTATTTTCTTGACTTGAAAAGAATGATTCCGGAAGCATATTTGTAAACTTTGAAATGACGTCAGAGTTTAACGACCGGCTGTAATAATGTCTTGTCTCTGATATAAAAGTGGTGGTTGCCTTGATTTCAAAAGTAATAAGGAAATGATCGGATAATACAGGGTTATGGGGTGCAATACTAAGATTCATAACATTGATACCAGAGGATAGCACTAAGTCTAGGGTATGGCTATAGTAATGAGTGGGCCCATAGACATTTTGTTTAAAACCAACAGAGTCAATAATAGAGGCAAAGGCAGTTCCTAGGGGATCACCCTGTTTGTCCACATGTATGTTAACATCAACATAACAGTGCCATAGATACAGTACATACTATTACTTGAATACAATACAGGTGACATAAATACAGATTACATAAATTCAATATCCACCATCACCACACAGATACAGTGTACACCACCTATTTACATGACACACTAAACAGTATACCTAGCATCTTTACAAGTACAGGTCGCCAATCCACTGTGGTGACGCCAGTATGCATTCGAAATACGCAGCATCACCTCTCGTTGTTTGCGGATGATGTTATGGTCTTTTTAGAAAACGCCTCTCAGTCTCTTCCCCACCTTCTATCCTTATGCGAGAAGTATGGAAGCCTGTCAGGCTTCAAAATTAACTGGTCTAAGTCTGCATTACTCCATCTAAACGACTCTGCTTGCAATTCAATCATCTCTGCTAACATCCCCGTTGTTAAACAGTTTAAATACTTAGGCATTGATGTTTTTCCTTGTTTAAACCAGATTATTAAGCATAACTATTCTGTTGCTCTGAACAACATATTGAAAGATACAGGAAAATGGATGAGTCTCCCCATGTCTATTCAAGCCCGTATCTCTGTGGTTAAAATGAACGTTTTACCCAGGATTAATTTTGTGAGCTCTATGTTACCTCTTTCCCCTCCTTCTGATTATTGGCACAAATTAGAGTCAGCGGTATCTAAATTTATTTGGAATGGCAAACGACCAAGACTTAAAAAGTCTACTCTACAGAGGAGGAAAGAGGATGGTGGTCTTTCAGTTCCCAATTTTAAACTTTATTTTTGGTCATTTGTGTTAAGGCCTCTCCTTACATGGTTTGACCCAGATACCTCTGTGTGCTGGCGTGCTTTAGAAAGTGCTATGACAGAACCATGGTCACTCCATGACGTTCTTTTTGCCAATATCTCTAATAAACAGTGCCAGCTGCGCTTTGGCTCCGTTATCTCTCATCTTATCAAAACTTGGAGATTGGTAGAAACATATTGCCATATACCATGCAATTGGCATACACTTTCTCCAATATTCAACAATAAAGCACTCTTGATTGGGGAGAGGCCTATAACAGCTCCACATTGGGAACAGAGGGGGGTTCATTATCTAAAAGACATTTTTAGCGAGACTGGCTTGTTACCTTTTTCCGACTTACAAAATTCATTCAGTCTACCACGTTCCTCATTTTTCTTTTACCTTCAATTAAGATCAGCTCTCAAGGCATATGGTGTCCCCTGGCAGAGATCTTTACCCATCCATCCTATCCGGAAATTATTTTCAATGCAGCAAAAAACCAGCGGTATGGTATCCAAGCTCTATCAGTTTTTGGTGATACCTGGCCGCCTCAGCCTTCCTATTGAGAGGGTCTGGGAACACGATTGCCCAGACCTGGACATTGATCTCGACTGGCATGATGTATGGTCTAACATTTCAGAAGTATCACGCAATCCAGACCATCAGCAGATTCACTACAATTTCATTCATAGGACATATCTCACTCCTGTGAAAATGCATCACATGAAAGTAATTACCAGTCCGTTTTGCACTTTCTGCCCACTAAAAGCTCAAGGTACATATCTTCACATGTTCTGGGAATGCTCTCCTGTTTGTCAGTTTTGGAACAATATTGCATCCAAGTTATCTGCATTGATTAATGATACTGTACCTGTTACTATTAGTGTTTTGATTTTAAATGATTTGTCAGCGCTTCAACTCTCTAAAATTCAAAAGCGTGCTACATTCGCCGGACTTACAGCTGCTAAGAGAATGATTGCAACCCGTTGGAAACCACCCCATGACTTGTCTATTCGAACATGGACCCTTTCCTTTTTGGATGTCATATATATGGAGCTCTCTACAGCTCGTATAAATGGAGCATCAGAAAAGACTTTGGACACTTGGCTCAACATTGCTGAGTCTTTGAAAAATATGCTGTAGATGTGTACTATAGCCTGCTTACTTCTATTTGCACATATGGTTGGTCCCTTATGTCTTATTTTATGTCTGTTCCTCCGTTCAATGTTAATTGTTTGTTTGTTTGTTTGTGTGTGTTTGTGTATGTCTGTTTCTATGTCGCTGCAGACATCATTCTTACTGTTGTGTTTTTATTATGTCTCCCTCCCCTTCCCTTCTTTCCTCCCTGTGTGTTTTATGGTCCTGGGACACCTCCTTTTGTCTCAGCATATTGTTTGTAATTTGAAAGAGCACTCATGTGATGGTGCTCTGCCACCCTGTGTGATTATTTTGAATAAAAACATTTGATCGCAAAAAAAAAAAAAAAGTACAGGTTACCGGGGTGTTCTATTTAGTGCTGCTATGGCAGAGGGTACAAAACTCCTGCCATAGCGTGCCCGTTTCCAGGCCAGGGATCTATACCTCCGACCTGATGGGAGCAGTGTGAAAAATGGGTTCAGGGGGTGCCCGGGGTCATGTGCAATGTTACGTGCTCTGTGTGTGATGGCTTTGCCGTTGAGGTCTGAGAGGTTGGGGGTGGGAAGGTCAATAATTTTGGAGGCATAATGTCTGATGCGTGTAAGTTTGTTCCTGTTGGCAGCAGTTAGCATGTTAAAGAAACAGGGGAGACAATAGAGGAGAATGGGTTGAATTATACTTTTGTAAAGCAGCACCAGGAGGTGGGGGGCAACAGAGAGTGCTTTGAGTTTGCGGATGGCAGAGAGTCTTTGTTGGCAACGTTTGTGAATGTCAGTGGTGTGTTGTTCAAAGCTGAGTTTATTGTCCAGGGTGAGTCCGAGGTATTTGAAGCACTCCACCGTTTCAACAGCTTCATTATTGATGCAGGTGTGGTTTTGGATGCAGTTGTGGGCTGTGCTGTGTGTGCTGGAATTGGTAATTAACAGTTCTTTGGTTTTGGTTGTATTTAACTGCAGGTAGTTGTTCTGGCACCATTGTGTGAAGTGGGAGATGGAGTCTTGGTAGCCTAGAACAGAGTTATTGTCATTGAGAAGTGCAAGTATGAGAGTGTCATCGGAATATTTAAAGTATTTAGTGATGGGTGAGGGGCTGAGACAGACATTGGTGTAGAGGGTAAACAGAAAGGGGCTCAGGACACAACCTTGAGGGGCTCCAGTGTTGGTGATGGTTGTTGAGGATGTTACCATGCCCACTCTGACTGTTTGTGGTCTGTCACTGAGGAAGCTGTGTACCCAGTGGATGAGAAGTGGTGGGACGTTAAGATGGTAGTTTCCTAATCATTTGGTGGCGCTGGATGGTATTGAAGGCAGAGCTAAAATCGATGAAGAGGAGTTTGGCGAAGTTACTGGGTGATTCCAGGTGTAGCAGGAGGGAGTGAAGGAGGCATGCCACAGCATCCTCAGTCCCCCTTTTGGCCTTATAGGCGAATTGATGGTTGTCCAATTGTGGTCCGACAATTGGCAAGAGTGTTTTAAGCACCAGTTTTTCCAGGCACTTCATCATTAGTGAGGTGAGTGCAACTGGCCGGTAGTGATTTAGTTCTGAGGGGCGGGGTTTCTTGGGTACGGGTATGATGGTGGATGATTTCCACAGGGTGGGTACTAGAGCAGTCCTGTAGGATTCACGGAAGAGGGAATGTATAATGGGAGAGAGCTCTGTGGCACAGACCTTGAGCACCCGCGCTGGGATGCCGTCCGGCCCCGGTGCCTTGCCTGGCTTGCACCGGCTCAGCTGCCGGCGCACATCCTCCACTGTGAAGGGAGCAGGGTGTGGTGGCTCTGGGATGGGTAGGGTCTCCAGCAGAGCCTCGCATTCCTCTGAGCAGTTGGTCGTGTCAAACCGTGAATAAAATGTGTTTAGTTCTTCGGAAAAGGAGGCGGGGTCAGTTATTGCAGCTAGCTTAAGTTTTGTGTTATATCCAGTTAGTGTTTTAACTTTTTGAAAGGCTTGTTTGGTGTTCATGGTGCCGAATTCCTGTTCAAGTTTTTCCTTGTATTTCAGTTTAGCCTTGAAGATGTCATTCTTCACTTGACGGCTTATGATCTTGAGTGCAACCCAGTCCTGTCGCTGAAAGGCTTTCTGTCTTTCCCTTAAACTGTAATTAATATGGTGAGTGATCCAGGGTTTGGAGTTTGGATATTTCTTAAATGTTTTAACTGGTATGGTCGTGGCAATACAGAACTTAATGTATTCTGTAATAACGGAGACCCTCTCATCTAAATTGGCATCGAAAATGTCCCAGTCTGTGCAGGCAAATGAACCCTGTAATTGTGTAATGGTGTCCTCCGACCACTGGCTGACGCTGTAGGTCTGGGGCTTGTGACATTTCAGTACCGGTCTGTAAAGCGGAAGTAGATGGATAATGTTGTGATCTGAAAAGCCAAGCGGCGGGTGTGCACGGGAGATGTACGCGTCAGTAATATTTCCGTAACACAAGTCCAGAATGTTTCCCCTTCTTGTCGGAATGTCCACGTATTGGTGTAATGAAGGCAGAACACTATCGAGTCTGCAGCTGTTAAAATCACCAACAATAAACACTGGGGCATCCGGATATTTGCTCTGCATGCTGTTAGCATTGTTAGCTATTAACTCAGCTGCAGCCTTGGTGTTAGCGCTTGGTGAGATATAAACGCAGCTAACGACAACAGTGGGAAATTCCCTCGGGAGATGAAATGGGCGAAGAGATAGGGTCAGCATCTCTAAATTAGGAGTGCAGACCTTGCTTTGAATCTTGATGTTACTACACCACCTGTTGATTATATACATGCAGACCCCACCACCTCTCTCTTTGCCCGACTCCCTCGTTCGGTCTGCCCTGAGCACGGTAAAATTATCGAGCTGTACCTCGTCATCTGGGATAGCCTCGTCCAGCCTGGTTTCAGTCAAAGCGATGATGCAGGCTTCCTTGTAAGTCCTCACCGCTAGGCATTTTGCATGGAGTATATCCACCTTGTTCCGGAGGGACCGTACATTGGACAGGATGATGGAGGGGAGAGGGGGTTTGAAGGGTCGCTTACTCAGCCTGGTACGCACCCCTCCCCTCTTCCCTCTTTTCCTCGGTCGGATTTCTACCGGGAGGACAATGGATGGTTTGATGTTGCAGAGCATGGAAGACCGGAGTTGTAGCAGATCTTCCCGGGTGTAGGTGAGTCCATTTTCCCCGCGAAACTCAGGTAGCAACGCGCAACTATCCCCGGTGATGATCCATATGATAATGAGTACAGTCCAGATCGCTTTGTGCAGTACAATCCTCATAGCGACAGGCAGTACTAAACAAAATAGACGTGTATTAGACGAGTGAACACAAAAACAAAGACAAACAAAAAAAAGTTAACCGACAAAGTTAACCAGGAGGTAGACAGGCGTACAGAGTAGTGTCGTCGCAGCAGAGCGTGCGCCGAGTCCAATCTGGATTCGGGGGGGAAAAAACAAAAACGAGAGCAAGAGGCACTAATTTGGCACAGCTAGCTATCTACCAGAGATTTAATTCATTGAGATAGCCACTAACAGGAGTGATTAACACAAATGCCCTATCAAAATCAGCATTATAAAACCACCTTAATGTTTATAATGATATTTTGCTAGCGTATAACTCTAGATCAGGAAGGTCTCCTGTATTCCATTGATAGACTAGCGTATGTAACGTTAAGTCCACAGTGTGGATTCATTGCGAGTTGAATGTTTGTTATGTTCTGAGTTTCTGTCTGTTTGTTTTGTATTTTCATTCATCTATTTATTATTTTCCATATAATCATTGCATCCCCTTCTGTCCGTGGGTTGTCCAAGTCTCATCTGTGTGTTTGTTTACCCAGTCTCGTGCATGCACTATTCAGGTGACTTTGGGATTTTACGTGGGTTAACGCTGTATTTCCGAAGTCTCGTTTTCTGCTACTTCCTGCTTTCGTTCCCGTGTATAATTGTATATATTACTAACTTGCGCTAACAATCACTCGGGTGCTTTATTAGTTATGTGCACTTTACTAAACTCATTAACATAAATGTATATCAACAAATTAATTGTCTGTCTTGTAGTTAGATACTAACATTTAACCAGCTTCCCCGCTTAATTTTTTCTACCTGCATTACTAAGCTGTTTCTGAGCTACCCGTTAACTTGTTCCAGCTGTTTGTCCTTAGAGACCTCACCTCCTCTTATTACTGTGCACACTCCGCTACTACTCGAGCCCGTTGTTTGTCATGCATGTTTTCCGAGTCCCTTCCATGTATTCGTTCTTTCCTCGTTATTGGATTATTGTTTCCCTAATGTTTAACCTCACGTTGTTTGTTACCCCTCCCCTTCCTCAGTGTATTTAAGACCCACATTTCCGCTTCCTTGTTGTCCGAACGTTGATCACGCTTTTCTAAGCCTGAGTATTTCTTGAGATTCCCGAGACACCCTTTGTTTGACTTCGATTTAGCCTAGCCCTTTTTGTACCTTAGCCTTTTGATTTCTGGTTTCGACTTTTCTTAGTGCTTTTACCAACGTTAATTTAGCCTAGCGATTTTGTACCTTTACGTTGCTGATTTCCTGGTTTAGACTTTTTGCTTGTTTATTGGTTTTTGAATATCTGGATATTACTCTGCTTACCTGGCTTTGACCTCTAGACTGATAATAAACTACGTTCTTTGCCTGATCCTGGTCTGCTATTGGATTTTCAGTCCAGACGTTTCAATTTTAAACAATTTGGGTAGAAACAAGCATTCACAGAATCCGTTATATAGGCTAAATATACCACAGTGCGATTGTCACGAATATGTACCTACATGTGAATCCAGTTTTGATGTTGTTTTCTCTCCACCCATTAACAGCACAGCAGCCGAGAGAGAGCTGGCTCTAGTTAGCAAGCTAACAAGTATAGTAAGCTGAAAGTTTAATGAATGAAACAGATAGTGGGTTGGAAACTGATATTTTTCTCGACTCCACCAGGCAGTCTGTCATTAATTTTCTCGTATGGAGGGGAAAGTCAGTGGCTGGCAAGCTACGCTGATTGTAGCTTGCTCTGGTGCAAATGCAAATGTTAAGCAAATCTCAGTGACCAACGCAGCGCAAAGGCTAACGTTAATGCCAGTGGGGTCAGTCAGCAACAAGCACTGTCACTGCGGTCACACAAATGACACAAGCACACACACACACACACACACACACACACACAGTGGCGGCCTTTGCCATTTGGAGGCCCGTTTCAAAAACCAATTGGACCTGGACCTGCCCCCCAATGACCACCTGCCGAACCATGTTTTCAATAACACAACAAACAACGGCTGCAACTGAAATTATCCTACTCACTTTAATATCACGGTTTCTCATTTTGATTTACAACCTTTAGCTTTCAAAAATAATAATCATTGGACTATAACTACAAAAAATGCTGCATCAAGCGCAATGTGCTCTTACGCCAAGAACGTGCAGGCTATTAGCCCTATCTACGGTGTTAGCCTAGTCGTCAATGTCCCAATTATAGTAGCCTATTCATATTTCTCAGAAAAACATGCATAAAATGTACCGTTTCTACACACTACAAAAATGTTTGTTCCGATATGTAAGCATTAATCCACAACAAGGTGTGTATTACACGCTTTTAACCACACGATGTTGAGGCAAAGAACCACCCGAAGACAGGTTGTGAAATTAACAGGCAAGGTTTATTTATTGTGTATCATAAAGATGTGGCCTATGAGTGTAAATAAAATATTTCAAAATTTTTGCGTGTTATTAATAATACCGCTAACTGTTTTTCCATGTTACCTACGTTAGAGTTACTCAATAATAAGCTCGTTAACAAATGAGTTACATTTAACTATGTATAGGTGCAACTTAATGTAAAGTGTTACCACCTTTCCTTTAAAACATAATAATAATTGGGACATAACTCCAACAAATGCTGCATCAACGCAATGTGAACACGAACCCACAGCCTATATGTTAAAGGGTAACTAACCCCACTGTTTCAGCCTGTCTCCGCCCACGAAACAATTTTAAAAAATACTTTGTGGGTTGAGCGAGGGAGAGGGGTGGGGGCGGAGGAGCTGCATCCATCCACATTTTCATAAATGAACATACATTGTACAAATGATTTCGTATAATGCGGATCAAACTGTCAAACTAGACGTTGCACATCAGATATGAATCAAGATTCAGCAACTGTTCATAAACAAGAGTTTGAACAGGACGCAAAATTGTTCCGGTTTAAAAACGTGGAGCCAAAACTAAAGTAATGTAGCGGGTCTAACCATTTAGGTGCCGGCTGTTTGCGTTGTGGGTGACAACAATTTTCCATATGACGTAGAGGTACCTTCAAAGAGGTACTCTGACATCACGATTGGGGCGGGGGCAGTGTGGGGAGCAGAAAGAAAATTTCAACCATTAGGGGCAGCACAAAGACGCTTTTCTACCAGATTCTCCTGATTTATGTTATTATTTCAGAATTGTTGAAATGGAATGCATGAATAAGTTTCATTATAAGGTAGGCATACAAACACGTTTTCAGCTAAAAAGAAGTGATCTAGGGGTTAGTTACCCTTTAAGAATTTTTTTTGTTCCCGGTTTCCCTCGAAATGCGCCCTTCTGCACAGCACCATAGTCAGAGTCAGGTCTCTAGAGCAAAAGGGAGAGCTGTCCTGTCCCCCAACATCTCATCAGAAGAAAAGAAACGGGAGTAGCAGTTTTAGAAATGAAATTATATAAGCAGTACTGTCCAGTTAAAAATTTGCAATGTACTGTACATTGAGTGTGTAGGCTATACAGCAGTAACAACATATTGTATCAAGCATTGGTAGACACATACAGGTAAGATTAAAATAAACTTTTCCCATGCACATTTTCATAGTTAGTGCCAAATGGATGATAAAATATAAGATTTATGAATCTAGTGTGTTGCATATCTTCATTCTCAAGAAAACGTATAAAAAGACCAGATATTTTGAAATACTCATTGAGCTTATGTTTGTCGCTACGTTAGTTTTCTAGCACAAGACAAGATGACAGTTCCTTAAGCCAGAGGCTGATGGGAGGGCCTGAAACATTCTTCCAATACATGGCGGTCAGACGATTTACATGGATTAGGCAGACGTCGACCATTCTAATTTTGTGCCTTCTTAGAGAAAGATATTCAGGGTATAGGCCCAAAATGCAGAGTTTGGGACTAACAGGAATTTGGGAAATTAATCTTATGTCTTTCCAGAACGTTTGCTTCTCCTCACATTCCCAAATGCAATGGGGAATGTGAGTTTGGCATTTAATACAAATGTATAAGTATTTGGACAGTGACACAATTTTTGTTGATTTGGCTCTGTACTCCAGCACATTGCTTTTTAAATGGAACAGTGACTTTTACATCCATAATGGGTGAACGGTGTGGCAATTGAAGCCATTTTTATACATAGTCCCCCCCTATTTTAGGGGACCAAAAGTAATTGGACAAATGAGCATAAACTTTAATACATTTATCATTTAATATTTGTGTATTAAAGATATTTTGGTATTTAATATTTGGTTGCATATCCTTTGCATGTCATGACTTTCTGATGTCTGTGACTCAACATCAAAAGACTCTTGATATCTTATTTTAAGGTACTTTTACAAGCAATATATATATTATATATATTATATAATCTAATGCATTTGAATGTATCTCTATGGGAATTGGGGGATGGGACTAGATTAAAATAAAATTACATGGGAATAGTATGGAACACATGGTTGGTTAAATGGCTGTAAATCATCAAGGGTCTGAGGTATCAAACGAGCCTCAAACCATCACTCTGCTGCCAGATATGCTGTAGATATGGATGTATTACTTTAAGGGTTGTTTCTCCTAACTAATTTTTCCATAGAGTTCAATAGGAAAATAAGTCAGGAGAACCAACACTTAAAGTGATCTATCCATATCTACTGCAAATCTGGCAGCAGAGTGATGGTTTGAGGCTAGTTTGATATCTTAGACCCATGATAACTTACAGCCATTTAGCCAACCATGTGTTCCATACTATTCCCGTGTAATGTACTGTTATGTTCTGAGTTTCTGTATGTCTGTTTTGTATTTTTTACTTGTTTATTTATTCAGATTATGTATGTCATTAAACTTCGGTTTTTTGTACTCCCTGCCTGCGACTGGGTCCCTATTCCCACCCAGCCTGTTACGTTTCAGACACAGAGACCCAATAGCAGACAAGGAATTAGCAAGAACGAGGTTTATTTCAGAAGGTGAGGTCAAAAAGCCAGGATATCAAAATGTACAGTACAAAAACGGAATGCAAAGAGTGGTTAGGAAGCTAAAGTCGAAAACCGGAAATCAGAGGCAGAGGTACAAAATCGGCAGGCAAGGCAAAGTCAAAAAGAATCAAAAGTCGAAAAACCAGAAATCAAAGGCAGAGGTACAAAAACGGTAGGCAAAGGCTAAGTCAAAAACAATCAAAGTCGAAACCAAATGACAAACAAACAAAATCGCTAGGCTATCTCGGGTCGTACGGAAAAGGTTGTCTCAGGTAATCAATAAGTCACTGGCTTTCTAAATCTCAGGCTCAGGAAATAAAGGGTACGTTCTGACAGGGAACAAACAGATTTGTGGGTCTATACGTATAGGAAAGGGAGGGGTAACAAACTACGTGAGGTTAACACATGAGGTAGCAATGAAACAATCACGGAAACATAACAAAGACATGGAAGGGACTCGGAAACATGCATAACAAACAACGGGCTCGAAGTGGAGCGGAGTGTGCTCAGTAATCACGAGAGGTGAAACTACATACAAACAGCTGGGGCGAATAAGAGATCGCGGACAAACTGGTTAATCTTGTTAATACCTAACTATAAGACAGACCGTTAGTTCGTTAGTAGACATTTATGTTAATAGGTTTAGTAAGTGCATTTAACTAATAAACCACCCGAGTGATTGTTAGCACGAGTTAGTAATCTATACAATTAGCGTAAGGGAAACCAGGAAGTAGCAGAACACGAAACCCTCGGAAATCCCGAAGTCACCTAAAACAGTGCATACACGAGACAGGGTAAACAAACACACGAATGCGACTCAGACAACCCACGAACAGAGGGGAATGCAATGATGAATGATAATAATATAAACAGACATACATAATAACAGAACATCACAGTACCACCCCCCCCCCCTAAGAAGCACCTCTTGGTGCTTTAACAGGTGGCACAGGATGGGTCTTGTGGAAGTCCTTAATAACAGTCTTATCCAGTATAAAACTGGTGGGAATCCAACTTCTCTCCTCGGGGCCGTAGCCCTCCCAGTCAACCAAGTACTGGAGGCCCCGACCCCGACGACGGCAGTCCAAAAGTTTACGTACAGTATACGCATCGCCTCCATCGATGAGACGGGGGGCATCAGGGGCGGGACAAAGGGGGTGGGTGACTACCGGTTTGAGCCGTGAGACGTGGAAAGTCGGGTGGATCCGACGCATGGTGACCGGCAACTTGAGTCTCACGGCTGTGGGGCTCAAAACCTTGGTGATGGTGTAGGGCCCAATGTAACGAGGTGCCAACTTGCGAGAGTCCACTTTGAGGGGAATGTCCCGTGTCGTGAGCCACACCCGTTGCCCCACCCGATACTGGGGTGCCTTGGACCGACGCCAGTCGGCCGTTACCCTCATCCTGGCGCTGGCACGAAGCAGATTCTGACGGGTAGTCTTCCAGGTGCGGATGCAGCGCCGGATGAAGGCTTCGGCCGACGGAACTCCCACCTCCTCCTCCTGGCTCGGGAACAGGGGTGGCTGGTAGCCTAAACAACACTCGAAAGGGGATAGTTTTGAGGCAGAGGAGGTGTGAGAATTTATAGCATATTCGGCCCAAGGTAGTTGGTGACTCCAAGATGTGGGGTTTCTAGAGCATAGACACCGTAGAACTGTCTCTATGACTTGATTAGCCCGCTCAGTCTGGCCATTACTCTGGGGGTGAAAACCTGATGACAGACTAACAGTGGTGCCTAAGAGAGTGCAAAAAGCTTTCCAGAACCTAGCTGTGAACTGTGGACCTCTATCTGAAACTATATCTGTGGGGATGCCGTGTAATCTAATAATGTGTTGGACTAAGATGGATGCCGTTTCCTTGGCGGAGGGGAGTTTAGTGAGGGGAATAAAGTGAACGGCTTTAGAGAATCTGTCGACAGTGGTGAGGATTGTGGTGTAATTATTAGAAGGGGGTAAACCAGTGATGAAATCTAGTGCGATATGTGACCAGGGGCGGTGAGGAATAGGGAGGGGTTGAAGTAATCCTGCAGGGTGTGTGTGTGGTACCTTATTCTGGGCACAGACTGAGCAGGCAGCGACAAAGTCCTTAATCTCCTCCTTCATATGGGGCCACCAGAACCGTCGCTGGATGAACGTGAGTGTCCTGGTGACCCCTGGGTGGCAGGACAGATTGGAGGAGTGACCCCACTGCAGGACGTTGGTCCGGACTGCCTCAGGAACATAAAGTCTGTTAGTCGGGCAACCACTGGGACCTGATTCGCCATTGAGTACGTTGAGAACGGTGGTTTCTACGTCAAACTCAATGGCGTGGACGAAGCAGCTAACCGGAAGGATGGTGTCAGGGTCCTCCTCCTTGGTAGGTGTGTCGAATCTGCGGGACAGTGCATCGGGCTTAACATTCTTGGATCCCGGTCTGTAGGTGAGCACAAAGTGGAAGCGGGTAAAGAATAAAGCCCAGCGGGCTTGACGAGAGTTAAGTCTCTTGGCTGTCTGCAGGTACTCCAAGTTCTTATGATCGGTCCAGACCAAGAAAGGTTCTTGAGCTCCCTCTAGCCAGTGCCTCCATTCCTCCAGAGCCATCTTGACTGCCAGGAGCTCCCGGTTGCCGATGTCATAGTTTGCCTCCGTAGGGGTGAGGCGATGGGAAAAGTATGCACAAGGGTGCACCTTGTTGTCCTTAGCGGACCGTTGGGACAGCACCGCCCCTACTCCGACATTGGAGGCGTCAACCTCCACGATGAACTGGGCCTTAGGGTCAGGGTGGATCAGGATGGGGGCGGTGGTGAAGCGATCTTTCAGCTCCTTAAACGCTGTCCCGGCTCGAGGATTCCATGCGAACGACGTCTTGGTAGAGGTGAGAGCAGTGAGTGGAGCCGCCAATGAACTGTATCCTCGGATGAAACGGCGATAGAAATTGGCGAATCCTAAGAAGCATTGAAGGTCCTTCCGGGTCTCAGGCTGGGGCCATTCCATGACGGCTTTGACCTTCTCGGGGTCCATGCTCAGATTCCCTGCGGAGATGATGTACCCCAAGAAGGTCGTGGTGGAACAATGGAAGTCGCACTTCTCAGCCTTGACAAACAAGTCTATTTTCCAGGAGGCGTCTCAACACCTGGCGGACATGGGTGACGTGCTCGGCCTTGGTCTTGGAAAATATCAGGATATCATCCAGATAAACAAAAACGACCCTGTTGAGTAGGTCGCCGAGCACGTCATTGACCAGTTTCTGGAAGACGCCAGGGGCGTTCGTGAGGCCGAATGGCATCACCAGATATTCCCAGTGGCCCGTGGGCGTGTTAAAGGCCGTCTTCCACTCATCCCCATCACGGATACGTACCAGGTGGTACGCGTTGCGGAGGTCCAATTTGGTGAATATGGACGCCCCCTGGAGCAGTTCGAACGCAGAAGCCATGAGAGGGAGCGGGTAGCGGTTCTTGATGGTGAGGTCATTGAGACCCCGGTAATCGATGCAGGGCCTCAGGGAACCATCCTTCTTTCCCACGAAGAAGAACCCCGCTCCCGCGGGCGAGGAGGAAGGTCTAATTACTCCTGCCGCCAGAGACTCCCGCAGATACTTTTCCATGGCTTTGTGCTCGGGACGGGAGAGGGAGAAGACTCGCCCTCTCGGAAGGACTGCGCTAGGTTGCAGCTCAACGGCACAGTCATAGGGACGGCGAGGAGGCAGATTAACGGCTCGGGACTTGCTGAACACCTCCTTGAGGTCCAGGTACTCGGAAGGGATCCGGGACAGGTCCTCGCACATCTCGGAAGAGGGGGGGCTCGGAAGGGGACTCGGAAGAGGAGAGTGGGCTTCTCGGAGACAATGAGATGAACAGAATGGGCTCCAGCCCAAAATCTCATGTGTCGACCACTCGAACGTGGGGTTGTGCTTGACCAGCCAGGGGTGTCCCAGGATAATGGGTGAGTGGAGAGAATCGATGATGTGGAGCTGAAGCTCCTCCCGATGGTTGCCTGAGATCCGCAGCTTGAGTGGGGCGGTGATGTGGTTTATGCTGGCGAATCTCTGGCCGCTGAGGGACTTGGCGGCTAGTGGGTGTGACAGCTTGAGGAGAGGAACTCCCCATCTGGACGCCATCCCAGCGTCCAGAAAGCTCTCCTCCGCTCCAGAATCGACGAGGGCGGATGTCCTCCTCGCTTGATCTGCCCACTCGAGTGTCACAGGAAGGCAGGTGCGGTTCCTAGAGGAGTGATCAATTGGAGTAACGCCCACTAGTGCTCCTCTGGTCACTAGCGGGCGTTGGCTTTTACCGGGCACTTGGCAACAAAGTGACCCGGTTGGCCACAGTAGAGGCAGGCTCTGGAACTCATCCTCCGATCACGTTCCTCCTTAGACAGGTGAGTACGATCCACCTCCATGGCCTCCGTCTCTGGTGCCCGGGACGGCGGTTTCTTGGTGGCAATGGATGGATCGTTGATGTGGGATCTCCAGGGGGCCCCCTGATTAGAAGTAGCCTGCTGACGAAACCTGCTGCGGTCCTGAAGGCGATGGTCAACGCGGATGGCGAGCGCGATGAGGTCCTCCAGGTTCTCAGGAAGATTCCGAGTCAGCAGCTCGTCCTTAATCCGTTCCGCCAGTCCCATGAGGAATGCGTCGTACAGCGCCCTGCTCTCCCATCTGCTGGACGTCGCCAATGTCTGGAATTCAATGGCGAAATCCGATACAGAGAGATTGCCCTGGCGCATCATCAGCATCTCCCTCGCCGCCTCATGCCCGTGTTTGGAACGGTCGAAGACCCTCTTCATCTCCTCCGCGAACACGTATGAGGTCTGGACGCACGGAAGACCCTCCTCCCAGGCCGCCGTTCCCCACTTCTTGGCTCGACCAGATAGCTGCGTGATGATATAAGCCTCCCGGGAGAGCTCAGTGGGGAAGGTAGTAGGCTGCAGCTGGAAGACGAGCTGGCACTGGGTGAGGAAGGGCCGACAACCGCCAGGTTCTCCGGAGTATCTCTCCGGCGGGGGTAGACGAGGTTCCCGGACCGGAACAGGAGGGGGTGCTGAGGGAGCAGGAGCAGGAACCGGAACAGGAACAGGAGGTTGCTGGGGAGCGTGGCCAGGCTGAAGTGCCTGGAGCGTAGATGTCAGCTCCGTAACACAGAGGGTGAGGTTTTGCAGATGCTGCGAAACCGAATCCAACTGGGTCTGGTGGCGACCCAGCATGGCACCCTGCTACTCGAGGGCGTAGTTCACCCGGGAGCTGTCTGCTGGGTCCATCTCTGGTCAGAACGTACTGTTACGTTTCAGACACAGAGACCCAATAGCAGACAAGGAATTAGCAAGAACGAGGTTTATTTCAGAAGGTGAGGTCAAAAAGCCAGGATATCAAAATGTACAGTACAAAAACGGAATGCAAAGAGTGGTTAGGAAGCTAAAGTCGAAAACCGGAAATCAGAGGCAGAGGTACAAAATCGGCAGGCAAGGCAAAGTCAAAAACAATCAAAAGTCGAAAAACCAGAAATCAAAGGCAGAGGTACAAAAACGGTAGGCAAAGGCTAAGTCAAAAACAATCAAAGTCGAAACCAAATGGCAAACAAACAAAATCGCTAGGCTATCTCGGGTCGTACGGAAAAGGTTGTCTCAGGTAATCAATAAGTCACTGGCTTTCTAAATCTCAGGCTCAGGAAATAAAGGGTACGTTCTGACAGGGAACAAACAGATTTGTGGGTCTATATATACATATAGGAAAGGGAGGGGTAACAAACTACGTGAGGTTAACACATGAGGTAGCAATGAAACAATCACGGAAACATAACAAAGACATGGAAGGGACTCGGAAACATGCATAACAAACAACGGGCTCGAAGTGGAGCGGAGTGTGCTCAGTAATCACGAGAGGTGAAACTACATACAAACAGCTGGGGCAAATAAGAGATCGCGGACAAACTGGTTAATCTTGTTAATACCTAACTATAAGACAGACCGTTAGTTCGTTAGTAGACATTTATGTTAATAGGTTTAGTAAGTTCATTTAACTAATAAACCACCCGAGTGATTGTTAGCACGAGTTAGTAATCTATACAATTAGCGTAAGGGAAACCAGGAAGTAGCAGAACACGAAACCCTCGGAAATCCCGAAGTCACCTAAACAGTGCATACACGAGACAGGGTAAACAAACACACGAATGCGACTCAGACAACCCACGAACAGAGGGGAATGCAATGATGAATGATAATAATATAAACAGACATACATAATAACAGAACATCACACAGCCTTACAGAAGGAACTCGCCAGTTGCGACCCAGCAGGCATCCCTCCATCATGGCGACTCAGGAATTCTTCGAGGATCCCTTTTTTGACCCCTACTACTATGAGGAATACCTCATGGGTATCTGGCGGCAGAATTGTGAGTTTGCTCGCCATCATACCGACCACCACCAATCACCCTGGACTCCTTTTCAACCCCGCTCTCACTCCGTTAGGCTCTGAGTCCTCACACTTCAGCCGGCCAGCTTTGAGCCTAGTACCCAACCCCAACAGTCACCATTCGATGGATCCCGTTCCAGCCGGTCTCGTCCGGTCCCAGCCCTCCTGCGCCACCTCCGTCCTCCAGAGCGGTCCCTCCTGTGTCGCCTCCGTCCTCCAGAGCGGTCCCTCCTGCGTCGCCGCCGTCCTCCAGAGCGGTCCCTCCTGCGCCCCACACTATCTAAAAAGGATACAAGACTTAGATTTATTCACTCTATATCCTGAGATTTTTCCAAATCTATTGATCAAATTAGTAAGCGCTGGAATTGATCGACCAAGGTCTGTCAGGAAAAGGAGTGTATCATCTGCTTACAGAGCTAAGCGATGTTCTAGGTCTGCGGTTCGGATCCCTTTGATAATAGGCTGATGTCTAATAGCGATTTCAAAGGGTTCTAAGGGTAAAATAAATAGCATCGGGGACAGAAGACACCCCTGACGTGTTCCACGATACAAATTAAATGGTTTTGAAATAATGTTATTAGTCACAACTTCCGCCATTGGTCCAGAATATAGGATTTTAACCCACTGGCAAAAGCTGTGACCAAATCCAAAGCTAGAGAGTACCTCAAGCAAATATGACCATTCCACTCTGTCAAATGCTTTTTCAGAATTAAGTGACAGAATACAGGTATCTTGAGCACCTTCTTTCTCAAAAATGATATTTAACATCCTTCTGGTATTATAATACCCCTGACGGTTCTTAATAAATCCATTCTGGTCTATATGTATTAGAGATGGGCGGCATATCTCCAACCTTAAAGCGATGATTTTAGCTATTAGATTCGAGTTCAGCAGAAAAAGACTACAGAACTCACATTTGGTGGGAGGCTTATCAGGTTTTAGAATGTGATTAATGCACTTATTAGAGAGGGAGGTAGATAGCCATTTTGAAAAGATTCCTCACATACGTATATCTTTCAGAGGGATTACCAATTTTTTCTTTAAAACTTTATCCCAACAAAAACATGTTTTCAAAGTAAAAAAAATTCCCAAGTTACTCACGCATAGCTTACAAAGCACTGTCTGTAAGTCCTTAATTCCAAACTTGGCTTGTCTTTAAAAGTATTGATTGAACAAGTTACAACTAACAATATTGCCTATCGTAGCTCACACTAATTAAACTAGCTGTATTGTATTACAATGCTATCCAAACTTTCCTAAATTATTTAATGCAACTTGGCCCTGTGTTTTTTCATCTTAGCAAGTGAAGAGATTGTGGTCACTCAAACTTTAAATGTCAAATAACAAAAATTGCCTCATAGAACAACATATCATTTTAATGAATGTTTTAAACAGTTGACAAATAATTACACTCCAGAAAGGATATGTTTATACTTTGTTGTCAAGTTTACTTTAGAAAATGAACAGGTTTTAAAATGTTTGCTGCTGCTACAGATTTCTCTACAATTCACAAACAGACATTTATACCAAGAAACATAATTTACAATAGAGAAGAGGTGGATGAATAAATAAATGCAGATAAAAAAGATAAATATTTTGACCTTTAGCCAACATATAAAATGCATTATTACAAACCTATCCAGACATGTTTGCCCTGTTAATGTAGCCTACTGTGTTTGTGGGTCAGATGATGCCATAGTAGAAGTAATAGTACAAATTTTCTTAACATAATAATAGTTATGTTATTTGCGAACATAATTTTGTGGACACAATAATGTCTAGGCTCTGTAGGACCACACAGGTTTTTATAGAAAATAAAATAAATAAATAAATACATAATAATAATAATAATAACTAGAATGGCACTCAGAGAGATGCTACAACCACGCGTGTGCTAATGTCAACCCTGAACGCAATATGCATGGGGCTAAAACATTGATCTAGCACTGTGAAGTCGGGCATTGGCCGAATGGGGAAAAGATTTAATGTGCCCAACTGTCAACATTTCCACAAAGCTTCATCACAATCGGAGTAGAATTGTTCGAGTTATGGATGACAGATTATTTCCACTATAAATGATTCTCCTTTCACAGTTTGATGTGGTACAGTTTCATTGACCACATTTTCTTGAGATGGTAAGATTGGGCCAACAAAACACTGGGCCAAGTTGCATTAAATAATTTAGGAAAGTTTGGATAGCATTGCTTTGGAATAGAGCTAGTTTAATTAGTGTGAGCTACGATAGGCAATATCGTTAGTTGTAACTTGGCCACATTTTGTTATCAGTACATTTAAAGGCAGGCCTAGTTTCTGCAAATTGGAATTAAGGACTTACCAACAGTGCTTTGTAGGCTATGCGAGAGTAACTTGACATTTTTTTAACGTTGAAAACATGTTTTTGTTGAGTTCTTTTTGTAATGTGTTTGGTAGCTAACTAATGATGATAATGCATGAAGATAATGACATTGAGAGAGACATGCATACAGAATACATGCAGAGACATCCATGCATTGTAGCTCAAAGAAAGACATGCATTCTGTGCTTTAGCCTACCATGAACTACAAATAAATTTAAGCGCTTGCAGTAATTTTAACTGGATGATGGTACGTTGCCTATTTTAACCCTATTTACTTTGGCCCTGCAGAGGCAATTTCCACCTGGTTTCTACTAGTTTTATTTAAATGTCAATATCTCAAAAAATATTGTCTCCTCTGACCAGTCCGGGACCTAACGCAATACGCTTTCCGGATATCGGATGTCCTACACACTGTGAAAACGGGAGATTGGTTCACGACTGTGGACTTAAAAGACGTGTACTTCCACATCCGTATCTGTGTGGAACATCGTCGTTTCCTTCGCTTTGCGTTCTGAGGTCAGGTATACCAATTCAATGTCCTCCCATTCGGGTTTTCCCTGGCCCCCCATGTATTCACCCGCTGTATGAGCGCTGTTTTATCGCCGCTCTGGCTGAAGGGGTTAAAACTCCTGCCGTACTTGGACGATTATCTGATATGTACAGTATGGCGCTCTCACACAATGCCCAGACATTAGCACATATCTCCAGTCTGGATCAATGTCAATTATGGCAAGAGCCAGCTAGTGCCGATCCAGTCCATCATTTATATTGGACTGTGGCTCGATTCAAGGAGCATGAGGGCATCTTTGGCGCCCCGCCGTATAGCCAGTGTGCTCGAAGTTGTGTGTCAGTTCCAGGTGAACGCGGTCCTTGAAATTAGGCTTTTTCACAGGCTTCTGGGCCTGATTGTGGCTGCCTCAGTGTTGTGCCTCCCAGACAACTTGCAGCCAGGCCGCTTCAAATGTGGTTGAATGCCATGGCGCTGCACCCGAAGTGGGACCATCACGCTCAAATCAGGGTGACACGGTGGTTTTGGCTAATCCGCCCATGGCGACGAGTCAGCTTTCTGAAAAAGGGGGTCCGGATGAGGGCTATGCCATCACGGTGCATGGTGATGACGACGGACGCTTCGCTCACCGGTTGGGGAGCTGTTTGTCAGCACCAACCAGCTCAGGGATTGTGGTCGCGAGTACATCACTCAGACCACATCAATGTTCTCAAACTTCGAGCAGTTTTTCATGCACTGAGGCACTTCTTGCCCATGCTCTGAGGCAAACATGTGATGGTGAGGTTGGACAACACCTCGACAGTTTATCACATAAACCACAGAGGCGGAGTGAGGTCCGGCCAGTCTTTGAGAGTCACCCAGCGTCTCTTGAACTGGGTGCTTCCCAGGTTGGCCTCTTTCTTCGTGCCATACACCTCCCGGGTGTCCGAAACGATACAGCAGACTTTTTATCTTGCCAGGAGATTCGTCCCGGCGAATGATGTCCCCACCCCGATGTGGTGGAGTTGGTATGGTGACGGTTCGGTCGTGCTCAGTCAGACCTGTTCGCCTCTCAAGAGTCCACTCACTGCCCACAGTGGTTCTCGATAGCCCCCTGGGGGTAGATGCGTTGGCACCCAAATCGCCGACTGGCTTACTGTACGCTTTTTCGCCATTGCCTCTGGTCAAGATGACCTTGCACAGGGTCAGCATGGGCCAGCACAAGCTTCTTCTTCCGGGGAGTATGGATGGCTAATTTCCATCCGTAGTCCCCGGACCGGGCAGGTCGACATAAAACAAACAGAAACAATATAAAAAATACATTAAAATACACAGTACATGTTGAAGTACAATAGTCATATCTGGTCACATCACCATAATTTACATTTAATTTACACTTAATTAAGGAAGGTTATTATAAAGCGTTACCAACGAGGGAAATGTCATTAGCATCACTGCCTTGAACATAGCACATAAAACATACTTTAAATGAGACGGGAAAGTCAAAGGTAGGTCACCTCATTAATGAGATGTTTCATGAAGTAGGATTATGGTCATCCAGATAACTGAAATGATCAACTTCTGAAATGTTGGTCATCATTAACAATTATCATCATTATTATTATTATTAATCATATCAATATTTGATAAATGGCATACCTAACCCTAAAATTCCAGTTTAAATGTTCAAACCCATAATCCATATACAGTTAGGTCCACAAGTATTTGGACAGTGACACAATTTTTGTTGTTTTGGCTCTGTACTCCAGCACATTGCATTTGAAATGGAACAGTGACTATGAGGTTAAAGTGCAGACTTGCAGCATTAATTTGAGGGATTTTACGTCCATATCGGGTGAATAGTGTAGCAATTGAAGGCATTTTTATGCATAACTTGAGAACATATGTACTAATGGGCAAAAATCACTGAGGTAGGTGTGTACAGTTAGCCTTAGATGAACAAACATGTCATTTTCAATAAATGGCATTACCAAATTGATGCAGTTATTGCATTTAATGGCTATGCAACCAATAATTTGACTTTACTGCTTTGATTTACTTTTAAGTTAATCCATTAACTTACTTTTGCATAGCTGAAAATGGGGGAACCCAAATTCACAGAGAGGACAAATTCATTCCAAAATGTTTGCAAACACCTGGTCATCAGAATCTACCCTGTCAACATGAAACCTAGTCATGTGTATTTGATGATGTACATGAGTTTTGAATGTGCACATGCAGGCTTCATACAAACATGGTAAAGGGGACATAGTGGAAATATGACCATGTTGCAGCCTATAATGTCTTAATAACTGCACTCTAACAGAGCATGAAAAATTGCACAGCTGAAAATGGGGGAACCCAACATAAAAACAGCTGTTTCTCCAAAATGTAAACATATGTGCATGTAAATACCATTCAATAAAAGCTGATTTGTCTATAATTTTGTCTCATATTCATGGTTTGATCTCAAATTAAAATGCATTGAATGTATAGCAAATGACAGTTCACATTTTCTTAATTGCCAATTGTGGTAGCTTCCAGAAATATTGAGTCGAAGGAAACCACTTCTCCCGTTTACTCCAACTCATTTTTCAAGGCCCGCAACTTAGGAGCAAGTTGTTTGCTCCCATCCTCAAGATTTAAGAACACCATTTGAATGAAATAAAAAAAAGCCCCTCAACTTATTTGGATAGCTCAAATGGAGAGCATACATCAAGCCATACAGGACCACCAACGCATCTGGCCAAGATCTGACAGTCATCACAACCTCATCCTCAAGAACAACTGAAACATGAATTGGTTTGAATGGTACTGCAGCCGCGATTTCTTCATGTTGATCCACCACCGCCACAAGTGCCACCGCGCCATTATCGAATTCAAGGTTATCCTCCTAGACAGGAACAAGAAATTAAACATTAAAGGGGAGGCCGTGGCCCCACGGTGGTGGAATGAGCTCCCCGTGGAGGTCAGAACAGCAGAAAGTCTGACCGCTTTCAAGCGCAGATTGAAGACTCACCTCTTCAAGCTGCACCTCTCTCCACCCCTCCCTACCTCCTTGTGACTATTGTTACCAGAATTGTGTATTCCCCCCCCCCCAAAAAAAAAAAATCAAAAAAAAAAAAATCCCCAATCATACTGACTGCGCCTAGCACTTAGATTCGTGTTTGCCTTTTTAGGATTGTTTTAACGCACTTGTTACTAGTTCGGAAATGCACTATGTACGTCGCTCTGGATAAGAGCGTCTGCTAAATGTCTATAATGTAATGTAATGTAAAGGTTCACCGAAAAAAATTCCCAGTAATTTTCTTATCTGATAATTAAGCAGTTCATACAAGGGTTGCTGCAGTCTCCCAATTATCAGATAGTTGTTTATGGCCTGTAGGCTACTCCACAAATGTAAACAATCCATTGAGGCCCAATCATTCGCTACACACTTGAATTCAACAAAGCGACATTCAACTCACATTTTGCGTCTGTAGGACAATGGTACATTTTCTTCCGAGAGTGTCTTAATTTGACATCAGTTATTTTATTTATTTTATTTATCAGTGATGAAATGAAGTGATAAATTAAATGATTAAATAAATACAATAAAATGACTGATAACAGTAAAACAAAGACACTCTCAGAAGAAAAAGTGTTTACCATTGCTTCCCCTCGACTCCTAGACAAAAAATGTGCAAGTTGAACGTTGGTTTGTTGAATTCAAGTGTGTAGTGAATGAATGGGCCTCAATGGACTGTTTATATTTGTGGGGTAGCCTACAGGCCGTAAACAACTATCTGACAAGTGGGTTGTGATTTTTTTGGTAAAATGAACACATTGTGAGGATAAATAAAATAGGTTCATGTATGATTGATGTCACAGTTCCCTTTTAAAGTATATAGCAAAAAATAACAAATGTCACTACCATTAAAGTATTTTCGCGGGGAACACTGCATACTTACTTGCTCCTCATATGCAGTTAAAATTTCTCATCTTTTCTCCGAGGGCTCCAGTCTTCCGTTGTTTGTAGAGTTTGAGCAGTTGAGGTGTGTGCTTGTCAAGTGCAGCAAAGAAGTGTTAAGAACGGTGGAAAATAGGGACCCAGTAGCAGGCAGGGGTACAAAAAACTGAAGTTTTAATGTTCAAGCAAAGGTACAAAATCCAAATACAAAAACGAGTCCAAAAACAGGCAGAGGTCAACACGGGAAGGCATGGCAGAAGTACAAAATCAGAGTCCAGAAAATCAGGGACGCGAGAACACGAGCAGAAGTAAAAAACCGGGCAATCAAAAGAGGCACGAAAATAAACCAAAAGACGGACAAAGAAACAAAAACTAACAGAACTCGGAAAACAAATACACGGAGGGGAAAACAGATTCTCGAAAAAATAGATAGACAGACAACTCGAAATAGATATGGAAAACAAACAACGCTATAAGAAATGTGAGGCACTCGCGATGAGGGACTAGGACGACTGGGTTAAATACACAGAGGGAGACAAGAAACAATGAGGATCAGGTGTGAGGAAGCAGGGAGGGGAGATGGCTCACAGGTAAGAACAATGAGGATAACAAGGACCAATAACAAGGGCAGACATAAAACACGGAATGGATTTTCACATAAACAATGACGACAACAGACCTGAAGTTTAACAGGTAACAAGTGCACAGCTCGAAGGGGAGGAACACGTAAGTGGACACATGTGCAGTGAATGCGAAATCACAGATAGATACAGGGATAGGATAACGAGGGAGAATGACAGCTGTAGGTAGAAACTCAAGATAAATTAGTAATTAGTAATGTTAGTAGAAAATTCTAAATTTCTAATGTTAGTCAGTTAGTTGTTTAGTATTATATAAACAAGTTAGTCATTAGTAGATTAGTAGACCCTAATTCTAAGATGTTAGTTAATTAGTATTATTAACAATTAAATAATTTAGTAAGAAAGAAGGAATGAGAGGAAATACAGAGAAAACCGAAATCCCCAGACTGAATGAAAATGAAAATACATCTAGACAGCGTTTGTTGATTTTCTGCCGTCGGATCGGTTAAGTATCTTTTTTACATTCAGTTTTAGCTGTGCATGAGATAATTGAACCGCTTTGTAGTCATTGTGTAGCTGAGGTAAATTGCAGTAGTTAGCGATCTGTTTAAACTGACTTGTATGTAGTATTAAGCCAACAACCGGCCTTTTGTGTTGCTAATCTCAAGTAGCTTCACCTGAGTGAATTAGCCCTGCAAGCAACTGCCACTCAGCTGTCCAGAAAACTGACTTCATCACTGCCTACGCTAAGGTGAAGTCCCTCCACTTCTTAGCTCTCACTGAGACCTGGAGCACTCCAGATAACACAGCCACTCCCGCTGCTCTGTCTGCTGGCTATTCCTTCTCCCACACCCCCAGGGCCTCTGGCCGAGGCGGGGGTACTGGTCTGCTGATTTCCACATCCTGGAAATTCTCTATTCCCACTGCACACTGCCTGAAATTCTCCTCTTTTGAGTTTCATGCAGTCACTGTAACCCACCCATCTACACTTAACATTGTAGTTCTCTATCGCCCTCCAGGTCCGCTTGGCGCTTTCCTGGATGAATTGGACACTCTCCTGAGCTCCTTCCCTGAGGATGGCACCCCTGTAATCCTACTGGGAGACTTCAACCTCCATCCAGAGAGTTCCCAGCTATCCAGTGTCGCCTCACTCTTCCAGTCCTTCGCTCTCACTCAATCCCCATAGCCTGCCACCCACAAGGCTGGTAACTAACTAGACCTTGTACTCACCAGGAGCTGCGCCACGTCTGAACTCACGGTGACCCCGCTCCACGTATCGGACCATTTCTTTATTTCATTCTCTCTTTCCCTCCCACTCTCCCTCAACCCTACTAACGACCCACCCACTGTTATGTTCAGGAGAAATCTCCGCACCCTCTCGCACTACTTCCGCTCTCTCTATACTTCCTCCTCCTGCTTCCTTTGCTAATATGCATGTTGATGTTGCCACCTCTATGTTTAACTCTTGCCTCTCTCAGTCTCTCAACTCACTTTGTCCTCTTGTCTCCAAACCAGCTCAACCATCACCCCCCTCCCCGTGGCTGATAGATTCCCTCAGATCCAGCAGAACCATGCTGCGAGGCGCTGAGAGAAAGTGGAGGAAATCCAGATCCCCAGATGACCTGGCCTCCTATCACACTCTGCTGGCAGCCTTCACAGCTGCAACTACATCGGCTAATCCACGGAAACTCTTTTCCACCTTCTCCTCCCTGCTTATCCCCCCTCCACCCTCCTCCCTCTCTGCAGATGACTTCCTGACCCACTTTGAGGGGAAGGTGGCCAAGATCCGCAACTCCTTCACACATCAGGTGATACCCCACATCCCCCATACCGAACCCATCGCCACGCTGTCCTCCTTCAAGACTATGGAGGACGCAGATGTGCTCCAACTCGTGACGCACCATCGCGCAACCACCTGTCCACTGGACGCCATCCCTTCAACAGTCCTCCAGTCAATATCCGCTGAGCTCGTTCCATATCTGTCCTCTATTATCAACACCTCCCTAACCTGTGGCCATGTTCCTGCTGTTTTTAAGACTGCCCATGTAACCCCACTCTAGCTTGGACCCCTCTGATGTCAGGAACTACCGTCCTGTATCTGTCTTGCCCTTCCTGTCCAAAACCCTTGAACGAGCTGTCCATAACCAACTGTCTGTTTTTCTCCACCAGAACAACCTGCTTGACCCACATCAGTCCGGCTTCAGAACCGGACATTCCACGGAAACTGCTCTCCTGGCCGTGACTGAGGCGCTCTCCACTGCTAGAGCCTCATCCCTCTCCTCTGTCCTGATTCTACTTGACCTGTCTGCAGCGTTCGACACGGTCAACCACAAACTCCTGATCGCCACACTTTCTGAGATGGGCATTTCTGGGACTGCCCTCTCCTGGTTTGTATCATACCTCACTGATAGATCCTACCAAGTCTCTTACATTACAGTTATTTGGCAGACGCTTTTATCCAAAGCGACGTACAATTAGTGCATATTGAAGGTCTTAGACACAATCTACAAAGCAAATCCAACAAAGCACAACTTTCTCACAACATAGGAGCTATCGCTAGTAGTCAACAGAATACAGAATACAGTCGGCTATACATTCTAAGCTATGAAATAGCAAAACCAAATAGAAAATAAACAGAAAGAACATACTATATATATTTGGCCTTATATAGGTAGTTAATCAAGGTGGAGTCTGAAAAAGTGTGTTTTCAGACCACGACGGAAAACAGACAGCGTTTCAGCAGAGCGCAACGGAGTGGGGAGTTCATTCCACCACTGGGGAGCTAGAGTGGAGAAGCTCCGCAGTCGGGACGAGCGAGTGCCGTTGACACGGAGGGAGGGAAGTGCAAGTCGCCCTGCACCAGCAGAGCGAAGTGGTCGAGCAGGAGTGTAGTGCTGGATCAAGTCCTGTAGTACAGGACCTTGGAAGGGTTCTGTCTCTGCACCCCATCCCCCGTCTACAGGAGTCCCGCAGGGATCTGTACTGGGTCCTCTGCTGTTCTCCATTTATACAAAGTCCCTTGGTTCAGTAATCAATTCACATGGCTTCTCATACCATAGTTATGCTGACGATACTCAACTCTTCCTCTCTTTCCCTCCCTCTACCCAACAGGCCAAGGAGAGGATATCTGCTTGTCTGGCCGACATCTCTGAGTGGATGACTACCCATCACCTGAAGCTCAACCTCGACAAGACAGAGCTCCTCTTCATGCCATACAAGACCTCCCCACTACTTGACCTCTCCATCACCGTCGACGGGAACATGGTGGCTGCCTCCCGCTCAGCAAAGAACCTGGGGGTGGTTCTACACGACCAGCTGGACTTCAAAGACCACGTCAGGGCAACGGCACGGTCCTGCAGGTTCCTCCTGTACAACATCAGGTGGATTCAACCGTACCTGACCACCTACTCCACCTAGCTTTTGGTCCAGACTATGGTCACCTCATGCCTGGACTACTGTAACTCCCTGCTCGCAAGCTTACCAGCCTGCGCCATCCTGCCTCTTAAACTCATCCAGAACGCAGCTGCCCGGTTTGTGTTCAACCTCCCGAAATTTTCACATGTCACCCCCCTGTTGAGGTCACTCCACTGGCTGCCAGTTACAGCCAGGATCAGGTTCAAAGTTCTGACCCTGGCCTACACTGCAGCCAATAGGACAGGCCCAGCCTACCTGCAGGACTTGATCCAGAACTATGTTCCTGCTCGACCACTTCGCTCATTTACTGCAGGGCGACTTGCACTTCCCCCCCTCCATGTCAATGGCACCCGCTCGTCCCGCTTTTCCACCCTAGCTCCCCAGTGGTGGAATGAACTTCCCATTCCCCTACGTTCCATGCCAACCCTGCCTGCTTTCTGTCGTGGCCTGAAAACACACCTTTTCAGACTTCACCTAGACTAATACTTATTTAGGACCTCATGGTATGTGCTCTTGTTGAACTGTGTATCCAAGTTTATAAGAGTTAGAATAGAATTGTTGTAGTGCTGTTTTACCCAGTTCACTGTGAACTGCATTCAGTGTTCATTACTAGGGATAGCTGCTACTGTATGGGAAGAATGTGCTTTCCTATCTGTTCTGTAGTTACTTCGATGACCTTTCTGTATGCACTTATGCTTTGGATAAAAGCGTCTGCTAAATGACTGTAATGTAATGTAAAAACAGACAGACTCAGAACTCAGAACATAACAAGAAGAAATACGGAAGGTTTGATTGGTGATCCCGTGGAATTCCTGATAAAGCTGCAAAATATAATAAAAGGCGTGGACATTAGTGGTGTAGTTTGACTTTTTTGTGAAACGAATCATTGAACTGTTCGATTGGATGAGTCTGTGTAGGGGATCCCTGTGTCAGAGACACGGGGTAAATATTGGAAGTCCAGATGCGATAGCTGTGCAATCTGAAAATGTTCGAAAAAAATACCACTAAAACGGATAATACTCCGTAGTGAAAATAGAGGAAAATAACAGAACACAAATAACCTCGCGATAAGAACGAGGAACTCGATCTCCGAGCAAAAAACAAAGAAATAAGCTATACGCTTATCTAACTCCTGTTAGTGGAGCGAAACAAAAAGGAAAACACAGAGCTCAACAGAATCCCAAACAATTTGGGTAAGAGCACTCTGAGAAAAGAAAGGAAAACCAAAAAGAAATGTGAAAGCCTCTGCTCTGAACTCCCTGCTTACTTTCTAAACTTCCTAACCCTTTCTTTTTTTTTTAAACTAGCTTTCTTACTAATCTCCTATACCTTTTTTTACCGGCTCGAATGTTACGTGGAATAACATGGAAGCAACGAGAGAGGCAGGAAGCGGAGTATAAATAGTCAACGGAAATTAATAACAGGTGAACTTACTAATGACGAGGCGAAAGCAAAACTCCGTCACGGAACAAAGGAAAATCCGATAGATTACCAGTAACGACAAAAAAGAATAAAGAGGACGCGGAGATAAGAGAAGGAAGGCAAGATCCATGACAATCTGATCTTTCAAGTTTTCGATTCACACGTGCTCATCAACTTTCATTTCCAAATGGTGCCGTACAATGAATTAATTAAAAACTTGAAAGATACAACTCATCCAATTGAACAGTTCAAATTAATTAATTCAGCAAAGAGAATATATATATATATATAACTATATAACATCTACACCAACAACCAGCCAATGAACTATAACACTGAGCGTTTCATCTATGCCGAAAATCTCTGTGTAACATCTCAAGAGAACTCGTTCGAAGCAGTAGAAGCTAACCTCACCACAGCCCTAGGTGAGCTACTCCTCTACTACGAGCGCAACCACCTACATGCCAACCCTGCAAAGACCCAAGTCTGCTCCTTTCATCTCAGGAACCGTGAAGCCAACCGACCACTTAACATCAAATGGTCTGGAACACCACTTGAGCACTGTACCCACCCTGTCTACCTTGGAGTAACCCTGGATCGTACTCTCTCCTTTAAGGAGCACATCAAAAACACAAAATCCAAAGTCGGTTCCCGAAACAACATCCTACGGAAACTGACCAATTCCAAATGGGGAGCCACAGCACACACATTAAGAACTACTGCTCTGGCCTTATGCTATTCCTCTGCGGAATATGCATGTCCTGTTTGGGAGAGATCAACCCATGCCAAGAAACTTGACCCAGCACTGAACAACACCTGCCGCCTGATCACTGGCTGCTTGAAACCCACTAACACAAGCAACCTGCACCTCCTCGCTGGCATTGCCCCTGCTGATATTAGACGGGAAGTTGCCAGCCAAGTCGAGATAACAAAAGCTACTAGTGATGAACGCCATCTCCTCCATGGATGTCACCCCCCGGCACAACGGCTAAAGTCAAGAAGAAGCTTTCTCAGCCATGTCCAGCCCCTAATAAAAGAAGAAACCAGAATCCAACTCTGGATGGAAAAGCTTGAGAATGACCCCCCTCCAATTGTCATGGGAATACCCCCTACTGAAGACCTTCCCCCTGGCCCAGAAGCACCATGGGCTCAGTGGAAAACTCTCGACCGCCTCAGAACGAGAACGGGACGTTCAAAATCTGCTCTGGTCAGATGGGGATACAAGACTGGCCCAACCACCTGTGAATGTGGAGAAGCAGAACACACTATGGAGCACTGCCTTGTCTGCCCTCTACTACCCAACCCTTGCAGCTCAAAAGACCATGCAGTGTTCAATAAAAATGCAAAGGACTGTGTAAAAAATGGGAAACTGTCATATAACCACCACGCTTCAGAGAAACGAAAGAAGAAGAAGCAAAGAGAATCAAACTGCACAGCACACAAAAATTGTTATTGTGCTGTCAATGCCAAATTAAACAGATGATGACTATTTAAGTATTCAATGTTTTACTCACTTGAGCTTCAGCAAACAAGGCTGGCCAATGTGACTTCAATTCTGCAATGGGAGGAGGAACTGAGTTGACAATCTCTTCGCGCCGGAGTGCAAAGGTCTGCATGTGCTGATTGATGACCATCTTGTCTTTGTCCCTCTTGGTATACTCCTCAACCATCGCTTGCCTCTGAGCCTCCAAAGTTTCTTTACTTTCACCCAGAGGGAAATTAGGGAGGACGTTGATTTCACCTGTTCTTGCACGCTTGATGTTGGCTCGGGCTGCATCACCCTCTGGATTCCCTCTGCTGCGTTTTCCTGCATTAACAGCCATATCTTTTATGCCAGCTCTGCTCAGTTTTGTTCTGTAGTTACCCATCTTGAAGCGCAGACTGTTTGTCCATGCTGCATATCCGCTTTCAGATCCTTTCTCCTTCAGGCATGGGTATCTCTTGACAAGGGCCTCTGCAGCCTTAGCAATCTCCTTTGAGCTGGGATATGCTTTATGTTTATACATCTCAGCAGCCATGACATCAAGTACGTTGTGTTTCTGATCCTTGTTCATGTTCAGGGTCTTTCCCTCCTTCTCATATACACCATTGCCCATAGTTAATGCAAATTCCACCTCATATGAAAATGTTGGATCTTGGAAGACCTGAGGCCATCGGGACAGACGCTCGGGTGACGTAGCATCTGACAGTAGCACTGTGTCATCTGTGCTTGTCGAGCTCAGATCTGAATCAACTACTTTGACTATTTTGACGGCAGGTCTTCTATATTTACTAGATTGCATAGGGCATTGTCAAATTCTGGGTCTTCATACTGGAGGCGAAAATCAAAGGTAAGGTTGAGCTTGTCTTTCAACTCCTGAATGAGGCTATTGAGCGTCTCAGGACGCGAGGGCAAGCTAAGTTTTTTGGCATTGAGATCAGCAAGGATGACCCTTAGTTTGAGACCACCAGCTGTTGCCATTTTAGCTGCCAGCACAAACCTGCAACTGAGAGAACACACACTATAGGATATTAATCATGGCGCAGCACAGGCACATTATGCAAATCTCTGCTCAAGTCATCAGTCATACCAGCAGAGAATTAATACCCACAAGATATCATTGTTGATAAAGATGTTAGGCTAGCATGCTCCCAAATGAATGATGGTACAGGTTAGCAGTTTAGCTTTGCCTTAAAGGGTTCGTTCGGAATTTTGGACACAATGTCTAATTTACGACTTACCCATGATGTTGTTCATTGATGGAGACCATTTTCAGCTGATTCCATGCCGTCCTTCTTGTGGACATACACACGTTGCTAATGCTAGCGCAACTCTAAGGTAACCGGTAGCATCCACTACCAAACGCACTTAAACTCTCCACAGTGCACCCAAAGCAAATAAAATACGACGAGGGCAAATACAATATCTATCGGGGTTAGTTTGAGTGTTTATACCATCATTTTTTGCTGACCTATATTCTCTGTGGAAGTAGAATAAACGGAGAAGTATGGCGGCGGAGCGATACTTTATGTTACCTACGAATGTAGTGCCGGCACAGGTCGACTACAACAACAAAGAAGAGCAACAAGTTGCAATGGCCACGTTCGCTCCGCCGCCATACTTCCACAGAGAATATAGGTCAGCACAAAGTAAAGGATTCAACGATAGTTTGACTTCAAAAATTATGGTATAAACACTCAAATTAACCCCGATAGACTGCCGTCGTATTTTATTTGCTTTGGGTGCACTGTGGAGTGTTTAAGTGTGTTTGGTAGTGGATGCTACCGGTTACCATAGAGTTGCGCTAGCATTAGCAATGTGTGTATGTCCACAAGAAGGACAGCATGGAATCAGCTGAAAATGGTCTCCACCAATCAACAACATCATGGGTAAAGTCGTAAATGAGACATTATGTCCAAAATTCCGAACTAACCCTTTAATGTTTGTCTATATTCACATGACAAAAACCCACGAAAAAAAAATTAGGCAATGAGAGTCTGCCTTTAATATACCCAAATAAGAACTAGTGGTACATCTTAAGGCTTATGGTGAAGTACTACTTTATGTACAGGTTTGCCATATAATTACAAAATATTGTAATACCTTATGTTCAGTCTTGCTACAGCGGAGTGAGGATCTGATAGAGCTTGCTTGCCAACACCTTCGAGTTGTCACTGCAGTGAATGAGCTGCAGGAGAGGAACGCTTCTACTCTGTCTCTGAAACAGGAATGAACTGCTTAGTGGTGAGGATTAGTCTGGTTGCCACTTTGTAAGCAGTCAGTGGCATTTGGTCAGTTAGTTTGCTGACAGGTCTCACAGTATACCCTTTTCTCTGGTATACCGTTAGCTCGTAGGAGCGCAAATGCTCAACAAACCATGACTCAAAGCTTTTAAGGATGAAAAAGACCTCATCTGCAATGAGTAGTATATTCTTGATTTCCTTAAACTCAGGCAAGGCACCAAATAGCCCAGTGCAGACAAACATGCCAACACAAAAGTGTGTGCCATCAATGGTAACCTGGTTTGTTCTATATACTGTACTGTTTCCTGTGATACGCGATATGAATGAATGTGTCTCTTTGGGAAATGAATCAAGTTTTGGACAGCTGGCTTAAAAAACCTTGGAGTAGACAGGTAAAACGCCATCATTTTTTGTTGTCTGTTAGCCAAGGTTTTCAAACTGTTCTTGAAGTTGTGTGTATCATGAACTATTTTCTTGAACACTCTGTGCTTCCCCTCAAACCTCATTGTCCACAGATGTACCAAAGGACTAAAACACTTGATCAAATGAGGATAGTGTTTAATAAAATGATGCTTAGGGCATAATCGTAAGTTGGGAAAGACTTCCTGTAGGAGCTGGCTGTGGTCAGAAATCTTACAGGCCAAATATTGAAGAGTGTCTTCACTAAATGTATTTGATACACAAAGCTCGACAATGTCTTTCAATTCCATTAATATTTCCCAATACTTATCTCCCTCTGGAGACCGTTCCCACCAACAGTTCCTCGAGTGTTGAAGGTTGGAGGTATTGGGTGGGGACAGTCAACCTTGTCAGCATGCTCATAGGGAAAAAATTTTATAGTCCTATTCAGATCATCTAAGGAAAAATACTTTTGTGAGATCATTCCTTTCACACACAGAGCCAGCTCCACAGGAACTACACCTTCAAAGAAGTCGTGTAGAATATCTGGAGGAAATCCTGTCATGGGGTGAAAGTAGGTAAGATGATCAGAGAAGACACAGCTGTCTTTAACACCATAATCCTCCTGACTGCCATCTCTCTGGAGTTCATGAACTAGGCGATCATGTTGTTCTTTAGATCGCATCTCACAGCTACCAGTGGTTACATCTACAGTCTGCATGTCTGTCTTTGTCGTTAGACAAAAACGACAACAATTTGTAGAGCTAAAGCTCTCCTTGAAGCCGGCAACCCCATGGGCAGCGAGGTTATCGGCCACTATAGAGAAGACAGTACCCTTAACACAATCTCCCAAAGGCTCAATATACACCCCTCCAACTTCAAGGGTCTTAAGGTCTTTCAAGAGGAGTGAAAACACTTTAGCATATCCAAACTTTCTTAGATCGTTGGAATTGCACAAAAGGGCAAGCTGTATAGTATGTAATGACGAGCGGTATTTGACTGAGAGATTGGCTAACATCCAATAAACAGCACAGACTTTATGTATTTTTCTCGAAGTTACAAGAGGATTTGCAATTTCAAAGTCATCGATGTAAAGAATCAAAGATAATTTCAGGCCCTCAGAGAGAAGATTTTCTTGAAAGTAAGAGCCATCACGATATGATGAATATTGCCCTGGCTGTTGTGCTGTGGTCTCTTTAACTTTCTCTATCACAACTCCTGCAAAGATGTGAGGATGGGAACATACATGTATATATGCTTAGACGACTCAATAAGTTATTCAGCAGGTTTCACCAAAGGAAATTTCTTCTCATAGTATGATGTCCTTCTTTTGGCAGTGGACAATGGACCCTGACTAATGATGGACTTATGCAATATATTACAGTCTGAAACAGCCTGGACAATCTCACTTAGAACTGTATCAATGGAAGAGCACTCATGTTTCATAAGAATTTTACCGACAGCCTCTTTAACTAGAGGTGTTGGTAATAAGAATAGTTAGTCTAAATGTTCAATGATTTCTTGGGTTGCCATTTCTGAAACATGGAGTATTGTTTGCATCTTCACAAATAATGCAGCAAGATTGTGTTGCAGTTGCTCCGCTAACATATCAGTGCTGCCTTCTATGATAGAGCTGGATTCACTTTTAGAGGCAATTTCAACAGATTCCAGTTCCATGTCACTGGCATAAGAATTATGGGGTTCATGTCTGACTACAATTAATGCATCGTACTCTGAGGCACTCTGATGCTCTTTGCATTTGTGTGAATTAAATGTTGAGTAGACATTAGTTTTAAACTTGCAGTCCCTGAAAGGACAGGGAACAACTTCACATTTTTTAAAGTATCCCCTTAGATGAACAAACATGTCATTTTCAATAAATGGCTGCTTAAATTCACAGAGAGGGCAACTGAATTCCAAAATGTTTGAAACCACCTGGCCATCAGAATCTACCCTGTCAACATGAAACCTAGTCATGTGTATCTTTAAAGAATTTAGAGTTTTGAATGTGCACATGCAGGCTTCATACAAACATGGTAAAGGGGAAATAGTGGAATACTGACCATGTTGCAGCCTATAATGTCTTAATAATTGCACTTTAACAAAGCATGACAAATTGCACAACTTACACTTCCACGTCATAATGCTCTGACAATGACGTGACTCTCAACGCTTTAAATCTCAAACCCAGAAGAGTAGCTATGAATAATACAATTAGCTAGAACTTGTTAGGACACGTAGCTAGTTACATTAGCTAGGTCTAGCTTAGAGGATAGACCGAGGCCACTGTGATGCTCCAATTCCCAAAAAATGTAACCCGAAGCGAATGCTTGTTGCTATTCTCTGCGTCCCTCTATAATGAAGCCAAATAGTAGGCTACTAATTTAAGCTAGCGAGCAAGCTAACGTTACAACTTAAGTAAATAACTTTGAGGCTACAAGACAACCATCACGTTAGCAAGCCAACGTTTGTAAGGTGACACTGTACACTTAACTTACCGCATTTGGAGGGACAGAAATATCAGTAGGGCTTGGTAACGTTGCCGCATCTTCCTTCAGTCGAAGGTGACATTGGCTAGCATACCCCAATTCAACTTGGGCATAGTTCTCGTAACAGTCCCATGGGAAATGCTTGTTGCACACAAACTTGCCAGCAGTGCTGATCATTGGCGCCAGACCCAAAATGCCCAGCCAGAGTAGCCTACAGCTCTTTCCGGATCGCTTGGGAAAGCATGTAAGGTTAATCCACTGATGCTCTTGCACCCAGAGAAAGCACACTTGCGTATATTTTTTACCTCACCAGCCGCCCCCAATGTGCACTGTTTTAGGCAAAAATGAAACTACACTTTAGTACCTGGCGGGGGATTGAACGCGTATCTCTCGCATAGTAAGGCTCGATGATTACCACTACACAAAAAGTTTATTGGATACTGGTATGTGATATATAGGGCATTTGTCACTGTATCCTGTGATACTCTGCCTAGTCAGAATAGTATGAAGAAGGCTTGTCATTCACTGATGATATGTCGTTATCCAATGGGGAGAATTCTTGTTTGAAAGTATAGATTTGAGAGTTGGTGTAAAGTTCGGAGAACCAAGCACGACTGATAAGAATTCTAAAAGCATATTTTAAAAAATACGCCACAAAGGCAGCAGAACCAGCACCAGGAAGGGGTTAAAGAAAAGAATGGGAACAAAACTTCAAATCAAAACAACCTCAGAAACGGAGGCATATCTCGATAAACGGCGAGAATAAATATTTAAAAAACCTCACACTAAATCATTAGGCGAAACAGAAGGTTGAGAAAAACCCAGGAAAACAGGTGAAGGAAAAAAGAAAAGAAAATCAAACCTGTTACCTAAGCTCTTGTAATAAAAGAGCTGAACACTAAAAGGTAACAGGTTGAGAGATATTAGGATAAAGCAAAAGATTGGAAGGGAAATAAATCACCCAATCTAATCCTAAATAATAACCGGACTTGTTGCGTTTCTTATACAAACCAGAAATGCAGTGACTGAATTCCTATGCCGTTTTACCGACTTCGTTTGTCAACATAGCCAAGACAATATCAAAGAGGAAATGCGGAGGTCCTGAGGTATTTATAGCCGGCAGGAAATGCAAAGCAGGTGTAGGGAATAATTGTTACAAACACCGGAACGGAGGCGGAAAAAAATCTGATAGAGCCTCCTGACGACGCCAAAAAGGAAACCAAAACATAGAACAGCAGAGGCTGCAAATAACCATGACAGGACCCCCCTTCTAAGGGACAGCAGCAGGCCATCCCTCAGCCTTGCTTCTATGAAAATCTCTAATTAGTTTCTAGAGGGAACCCAGCAACGCTCCTCAGGCCCATAACCCTCCCAGTCCACTAAAAACTGATAACCTCTGCCCCCACGTCTCTCAGCCAAAATACGCTGAACTGTATACACTGTACCTCCATCCAAAAACCGGGGGGGGGGAGGCGGCGTCCCGTGTAGAAAGCCACACCCGTTGACCCACTCGGTAAGAAGGAGCAGGCCGACAATGTCTGTCGGCCACAGCCTTTTGTTTAGCCGAAGCGCATAAAAGAGAGGAGCGTACGCGCCTCCAGGCCGCTCGACATCTGTGAACGAAAGAAGCGGTAGAAGTAACCTCCGCATTTCTCTCCAGCTCAGGGAACAATGGGAGTAAATCACCACTAAGATAACAGTGTTCCCATGGGACGGCAGTAGACCGGTAACAAAGTCTAAAGCAATGTATCTCCAGGGACAATTGGGAATGGGAAGCGGATGCAAAAGACACAAAGGGGAAAGCTGCAAACCCTTGTTACGGGCGCAAATAGAACAGGCGGCGACAAATTCCCGCACAGTTTGGGCCACCAAAACCGGTAAGAAATTAATTCTCTGACCCCACTGGAGGACCCGCGAAAGCAACCGAGACGGCACAAATAGGCAACGGGGCGGGCCCCCACCTGGACCGGGATCAGAACGCAGTGCCTTCTGCACAGCTGCTTCTATAGCCCACATAACTAGAGCCACAATCTGAGAGCTGGGAACCACAGGCTCGGGGCGTGACTCCCTGTCAGACGCGTTACAACTCATCGGGTTTAATATTCTTAGACCCGGGGCGATAGGTCAGAATAAATTTAAACCTTGTGAAAAATAAGGACTAACAAGCTTGTCGCAAATTGTGTGTCTTGGCCTGTTGGACGTACTCTAAATTTTTATAGTCGGTCCAGACCGTAAAGGGCTGCTCCGCGCCCTCCAAGCAGTGACGCCACTCTTTTACCGCCAACAACTCTCGATCTCCGACATCGTAATTTCTCTCGGCAGATGTGAGGACAGGAGAAAAATACGCGCAAGGGTGGAGTTTGCGGTCCAGCGGAGAGTGTTGGGAAAGAATAGCTCAAACCCCCAGCTCAGAGGCGTCAACCTCTACCACAAAGGAGAGGGAGGGATTGGGAGTTATCAGGATAGGTTTGGAGCAGAACCTCCTCTTTAGCTCAGTGAAAGCTGCCTCCGCCCTAGGATTCCACTGAAAACTAATAGGCGATGTCTTCTTGGTGAGGGCTGTGATGGGAGTGGTTACCATGCTAAAATTCCGGATAAACCTACGATAAAAGTTGGTGAAGCCTAAGAAGCGTTGTACTTGCTTCACAGAATTGGGCATAGACCAGTTCTTCACTGCCAAAATTTTCTCTGGATCCATAAGTACCTTACCGTTTGCTATAATGAACCCCAAAAAACGCTGTCTTCCACTCATCGCCCTCACGAGTGTAAGCGGATATCGATTTTTTATGGTGATGTCATTGAGCCCTCAGTAGTCAATACAAGGTCTCAGCCCCCCGTCTTTTTTTTTTTTACAAAGAAAAAACCAGCGCCAGCTGGTGATGTGGATGGCACGATAAAACCACTAGCCAAAAACTCCTCTATATACTGCTTCATGGCAGCGCTCTCAGGAACTGACAATGAGTAAAGTGAACCCCTGGGAGAGACAGTATCCGGGTACAACTCAATGGCGCAGTCATACAGTCTATGGGGTGGCAATCTGGTGGCACGTTGTTTACTGAATACCTCAGCCAGGTCTGAGTACTCCGCTGGAACACCAGCGGGTAGAGCAAACTCGAGAGTCCCTACCACCTCCGGAGCACCGGAAGAGGTATCAGATGACTTGTCCCAATCACAATCGGAGATGGAAGAGTCCTCCTCCTCCATGAAACTCCCCTCCGCAAAAGCGTCCCAGGACCGACTCTCCTCTCGTATCTCAGCGGGGGAGAAGGAATTATCTGAGTCGCAGTGTGCCTCCTCAGAATCACCGTCAGAGTTGGACTCGGAGAGATCAGGGGTGTGGCCAGAAACAGAGGGGGTAACTGAGCGGCAATGTGATTGGTACTGAGGACCCCACTGACGAATAGGATTCCTATCCCTACTCCAACTGACATGCGAGTCATGCAACCTTAGCCATGAGTGTCCCAGCACCAGTGGGTACGAGTCGATGAGAAAAAAATTAAATCTTTTCAAGTGGTCCTGGAAGGAAATACGCATCTCCGCCGGGCTAGTTATACGCTCAATGATTCCAGAACCCAAAGAGCGGTAACCTGACGAGTGCCAGTAAGTCGGTGTGTTGGAATCTTTAAACCCCTGGCACATTCGGCAATAAAAAATTCCACCGCTCCAGACGGGTAACAGGGTCCGAGAATGAATACTAATAAATCTCAATGGGGGGCCTCAGTTTGCCCAGTGAGACTCCTCGTTTTCCGTCAGCTTGGGACACTGATCTTTATTATGACCCTTATGCCTACAGTATTGGCACATGTACCCCCACGGTCTCCTTCTCCCAGATTTATGGAGAGATGACCCATCTACCTGCATGGCTTCCTCCTGATCAAAGGAGGGAAATGGTCGAGAACTGGGTGGAGTGACTGCTGATAGTGAGGGCTTATGCCGAACCAGGTGTTTTCTGCTCTTACATTCACGTTCCCTGATACGATTATCATGGCGTATAGCTGTAGTAACCAGGTCATTGAACATGGCAGGTGGTTCAAGCATAGCTAAGGCGTCCTGAATGGGATTGGACAATGCTTTTAAAAATAAAGATTTTAATGGGCCGTCAGGCCAACCTGTCTCTCCAGCTAATCCTCGGAATGAAATTGGAAGGGAAAGAAATCACCCAATCTAATCCTAAATAATAACCGGACTTGCTGTGGAAACGCTGTGACCGAATTCCTATACCGTTTTACCGACTTCGTTTGTCAACATAGCCAAGACAATATCGAAGTGAGGAAATGCGGAAGTCCTGAGGTATTTATAGCTGGCAGGAAACGCAAAGCAGGTGTAGGGAATAATACAAACACCGGAACGGAGGCGGAAAAAAATCAGATAGAACATCCTGACGACTCCAAAAAGGAAACCAAAACGTAGAACAGCAGAGGCTGCAAATAACAATAAAATCACAATAGATAATTTTGATGACAAATTCAGCAGTAAAAATGAGAATTGGAAGAAGAAGAAGGAGAAAACCAGCAAAATAACCCAAGTTTGGGGCTTTATTATGTGGATGTGTGAAGTTGTATCTGAATTCTGTATGGTTACATGAGGTGAGAATGTTCAGAAGTTCATATTTTTAAGAGCTGAAAGTCTGTGGTCATTGTGGTTATTTCTGTAGGAAACCCTGAAATGTGCCAAACATTGCTGTATAGGTATAGGTATGGGGCATGCCCCGACAAGTCGTAACTTAGCAGATGGCATACCTGCCATCCAAATAGATGTCAATTGTAAGTCCATACGGACCTGCAGATTTTCCACTTTTCCTGGTCGTTATGGCTTCCAGTATTTCAGTCTTCAAGTACACTGTCCAGCTTAAATTTGTCTTTGTCCGACAGCGAAGGAATGTCAGGTTCATCCTCTACAAAATCTACGGATTCTGATTTATATAGTGACTGAAAACATAATTCAAAGGTGTCGTTTATCACTAACGGGTCAACAGATATATCAAGGTTGAAAAATTATTTTTGGTTTGAGGGGGATTTCCCCCCTTATGAACAACATTTGGGGGGGATTTCAAAGGTTTGGGGGGGTTAAGTCAGGGATGGGTGGTGGCTGAAGAGGTGGTGTGAAAACTTTATTTTGTTTTGTATTATTGCCATTATACTTTATGTCTGAAAAAAAAGCCTACCATATTCCCTTTATAAGACCACATCTTTCAACTGTTAGTTTTCGTGGGATTGTGCTGTTGATAACGCTTCTGACATCGAACCATTCAAGCTTGCTGCATCACGCTTTTGTTTCAAAGCCGCTTTATGACTAGCAGCATTTCACCATCTGATTTGCGTAGATGTTTTGAAGCAGGAACTCGCTAAATTTAGAGTGGCATACATGGCACATGAAACAACTAATTTCTTCCCATTGAAAACTAGCCACGTATCTAGACTTAGCCATTTCAACTGAAACTTTTCTTTCTTGCTAGTTGCATCATTGGGCCCGTACAGGTTGACTATAGTGATATTTTAATTTAGAAGTGAGCCTTGTATAATCAAATACCTTCCAGCTATATCTGGTGCTACTTTGGAAAGCTGAAAAGGTACTGACTTGTTTATCAGCATCATGACTCCCCTAGCGTTAGAAGAAAAGGAAGGAGAAAAAACTTGGCCAGACCATCGTCTCCACGCTTTTATAATATCTTTTGGTAATAGATGGCATTCTTGTAAAAAATATCACCATTGCATAAAGTTGTTTTAACTTATTCATGGTCTGCTTTATTTTAGACAGTTTCCCCAGACCTCTTACATTCCAGGATGTTATCTTTATATTTGAATCACCATTCATTATACTTTATTGTTAATGTATGTATTCTTTGCTGTAGCAGCCCAACACACCAAATGCATTCCATACCCACTATTTTCTCCCAATCAGTTGTCAATAAAGGAAAGAAAAAAAAGATTGCATGAGAGTTACAGATAACAGTTACTAGTTGTAGAAAGAAAAGTTGTACTCCTATGGATGATGAGATGTCACCCCCCGCGCTGTTCCTCCCTCCCCCAAATATCTAAAGACGCATCACAGCGCAGCACTGGTACTGCAAAGAGGAACAGTTCACTCACTTCCATTTCATGTTTACACACCTTGATTGCCCCCACATACATCGGTGTGCAGTAGTCAGTGAAAAAAGAACTTCCTGAAGTAGCCCAAAGACAAAATCTCCACATTAGGAACATAACAAAGATTATTGAGAATAACTACCATAAAACAAACTGATTAGCACATCTTAGGTCCACGGTTAAACTAAAATGTATTCTATGCTGCGCAGCATTTAGAAATGATATTAAAATATTTTAAACAATGTTCGATCGGCAGACAAAATACCTTATCTTCCGGAATGCCTAACGTTACAATCTTTGTGGAGAAAGAGAACTTTTAGAGTCGAAAATTCTGTCCATAACATTGGCTATGCGGTGGTTCTGTCTGGCTGGGCTGTGCGAATAAAGGCAGGGACATTCGCCGGTGATTCAAAGGTTTGGGATCGGCCCGCATGCATGATCCGAAGCTTGACTGGGTGGACTCTCCCGTACTGGATGTTCAGGACTCTCAGCTGCTGTTTCACCCAGTCATATGGCTTCCTCTTGATGTGCGTCTCCCTGGCAACATCTTGAAAAAATTTCACATCACACAGCACAGCTCCTTTTGCTCTGGCTGACTTCACCACTCTTTCCTTATCTCGGAAGTTTAGGAAGTACATTATGAGTACTCTGGGAAAATTATGATCCTAACGTCCCTACAGGCATTGTGCTCTCTCAACCATGACCGGGTTTCAGAACTCAATGCCTCAGGCAGCCACCAGTCCAACAAGGTTAACGCGTCGCGCCCCTCTGCGCCCTCCAGAAGGTTGATGAGTTGAAGATTATTGTGATGGCTATGGTTCTCCTAGTCTTCCAGTTTTGAGGTGAGTGCCTCTACTTGCTTCTGAAGATGATATCTATACCTATTTTGTAGAGTAGTGTCGGTGTCTTCTGTATCGCCGATACGTTGTTCAGCTTCCGATAGTCTGCCTGAGAACTCATTAATGTCCTACGACAGTTAAGATACCCATGAATTTCAATGAAAAATTATTTCATGCTGGTGATGGCTCTCATGATTTCATTTTCCTCTGGGATTGCTTTAGCTTCCTTCTCAGCTAGCATAGCGGAGGTTTCAGCTTCTGGGTTAACGTCGTCTGTCAGCAAATCGGGCTGTTCCTGCTTCTTATTTTTCTCTTTTGCAGCCCGAGTTGACTTTTTGTCGCACATTGTAAGCTAGGAACACTGAGTAATTTGTGATAGTTTTTACTAAGTATTAAGATGGTAAATGAAGAATCTTTGTAGAGTGCAGTGGGAGCAAAGAGCAATGTGTGTGCTCAGCTCGCCGCAATGTTGGGTCTCCAGCTGTGACGCTTTTAATTTAATTGTGGTTTGATTGACAACGATTGTATCCAATAGAGGGCATTATATGCTTTCCACAAGCATATGACCTGTCTAAATGAAAACTTTCATTAATTTAGGGCCATGTGTAACAGGAAGTCTAGTTGCATGGCTAGTTTTACGCACTCAAATTATATTGTCAAAATTATATGCATGTGTAATTGGTGTTTCTCAGCCGTTTTCCTAGCAATTTACGGATTTGCCAACTTATCAGCATGGATAAAGGAACTCCTGGCTTGTATTTTGGAGGCGAGTCAGAAGAGAAGAGTGACGGAGATTCTTCTAAGCCCGGTAGCATAGAGTCTATCGAAGAGGATGTCAACGCCTACATACACACTGTAGCTAAATACGGTTGTCTACATGTAATCCATTCTACAACTGCAGGCACTGCCTGGAATTTCAGGTATTGACTACCGAATTTCACTTCGGCTGTGGTTGGTCTGCGCAGAGCGTTCCAGAACTGCACTGGGCAACTTGTTAACTGACATACGCGCTAAGAAATTAAGATATTTCGCTGAATAGTTTTGGCAGAATGGATCGTTACATTAAATAAAATCAGTTGAAGAGTGATAGTTTAAGATGACATTTTTAGCCAGTATAATGTTAACGTTAGCTCCGTTAATAGCCCCCACTGAGTTATTTTCGGTACAATGCAAAGAAAATTATTATCTTAGCCAAGTTAAATAATGTTAGCTAGCTAACGTTATATCTTCCATTGCCATGTGGCGCTAGCCAGCTTGCTAACTTACATTGGATAAAAAAGAAACTTAATCTGTCAATGTCAGTCTCTTCCAGTTTTAAGAATTGTAACGTTATGTGTCAGCCTTATCTGCCCAGTGATGAGTACATACATGTTGTTTGAAATACAGTAGACCAATATAGCTACAGAACTTTATAGCAGTCAGATAAAAAAAAGCGGAGCTGGGAATCTTTAGGTTACTGTCGTAACCCCGGTTCTTTGAGTAATATGAGCGAGATGTCTCGCTATGGGATGTGACCCTCCGCAGCCCTGACAGAAGTACCTATCTCAAATAACCAATCCTGATTGGTCAGAGAAGCGTGTCCCTCCGCTGCGTGATGTAGTCCCCCCCACTACAAATACCGCAACAGGAGGACACGCCCGCCATTCTAAAGCCCGAAATTCCTTCTCACCGCCCAGCAAGAAGGGTTGTCTGGCGAGACATCTCGCTCATATTACTCAAAGAACCGGGGTTACGACAGTAACCTAAAGTTCTTTTTCATAATCTGAGCTCAATGTCTCGCTATGGGATGTGGTTACTCCCGAATTGCCAGACAGCTTTATCGAACAGCAACCAACCGATGGGAGGGTCCAGATGTCCAGATGCTAGGTCTGAAGGACCGCGCTGGCAACGCACGGGCCCGACACATCCAGCATGTAGAATCGGACAAAAGTCAGAGGCGAAGTCCAACTCGCCGCCGCACAAATGTCCTGAATAGACACCCCCCTGAACAAGGCCCAGGATGCAGCCATGCCCCGCGTAGAGTGAGCGCGCAGGCCCGCAGGCGGGCGCAACCCCTCATTAGCGTAGGCCAAAGTTATAGCTTCCACCAGCCAGTGTGAGAGGCGCTGCCTCGAAACAGGCTGACCTTTCCTGGGATTAGCCCAGGAAATAAAGAGCTGGTCGCTCCGTCGGAAGCACTGAGTCCTGTCCACATAACAACGTATGGCCCGGACCGGACACAATGTATGAGCCCGCTGGTCAGCAGCTGGAGCTGTGAACGCAGCGAGAGAAATCGGGGAGCATGAACCCACCACCTTAGGCACAAAGGCTGGGTTAGGTCTCAGCGACACCCTTACGTCCCCTGGGGCAAACTGAGTGCATGATGGATGCACCGAGAGTGCATGAATATCGCTGACCCGCTTCGCGGAAGCGAGCGCCAGCAACAACATTGTCTTAAGAGACAAATGCTTCAAACTAGCACCCTGTAACGGCTCAAAGGGGGGACCCTTAAGCCCCTCCAAAACCACCGTCAGATCCCATGGGGGCATAAGCGGCCTGGAGACTGGGAGCAGTCTACGGGCACCCTTCATAAAGCGGCACACCAGAGGGTGCTGACTCACTGTTTTGTCCCCAAAGCCCACGTGACTGGCGGCAATGGCCGCCAGATACACTTTGACTGTCGAGAAGGCTCTGCCACCATCGATGAGGCTCTGAAGGAATGATAAGACCACCGGAACAGAGCACTGAAAAGGGGCGTGATTCCGATCATGGCACCACCGCTCAAACACCCCCCACTTACCAGTGTACAAAGACCTGGTAGAGGGGGCCCGAGCATTCTGAATAGTGTTAATCACACTCGGAGGAAGGCCCGCAGTGGTCATAGAGAGCCACTCAGGGGCCACGCCCACAGTTGTAACCTGTCCGGGTGTGGGTGGAACACCGTCCCCCCCCCCCTGTGACAACAGGTCCCTGCGTATTGGCAACTGCCAAGGCCGGGCGCACAGCAACTGATAAATCTCCGCCAACCAGTGCATCGCCGGCCAGTGTGGAGCTATCAGGATAAGAGAGTGTCTGTGTTCCCTCACCCTCGCCAGGGTGGGAGGAACCAGCGCCAGAGGGGGAAACGCATAGAGCAGCTCGTGAGGCCAGTCATGCGCCAGAGCGTCCAGCCCCAAGGGGGCCCCCCGACTGTGTAGGGAGAAGAACAGCTGACACTGGGTGTTCCCCTCCGACGCAAACAGGTCCACTTTGGCGCGGCCATAAATGGACCAAATCTGAGTCACCACGAGAGGGTGTAAAGTCCATTCTCCGTATACGGGCGCACCCCTGGACAAGAGGTCCGCCCCCACGTTCAGGGTCCCCGGGACATGCGTTGCCCTCAATGACAGGAGACGCACACTGCTCCACAGGATCAGTTTGCGTGCCAATATGTGTAATTGACGTGAGTGCAAACCCCCCTGGTGATTTATGTACGCCACCATGGTCGTATTGTCCGTCCTCACCAGGACATGATGACCCCTGAGGAATGGGAGGAAATGTTTCAGAGAGAGAAACACTGCCGAGAGCTCCAGAAAATTTATGTGATGTCGCTGGAGACCCAGGCTCCAGCGGCCCCTCACAGATCTGCCCTCGTGAATGCCGCCCCACCCCTGGAGGCTGGCATCCGTAGTGACCACTTTCCTGGACAGGACGGTGCCCAGGGGCACACCCTGAGTCAGAAAAGAGGGTGCCCGCCAGTGACGTAGGGCCAACACGCAATCCGACGTCACCAAAATCCTCCGTGCGCCATGACGCACGGGGTCCAGCCTGAGCGCAGCAACCCAGCGCTGAAACTCCCTCATGTGGAGGCGACCGAGGCGTATTACGTGTATAGCCGAGGCCATCAGGCCCAGCAGGCGCAGACACACCCTGAATGGAACGTAACAGTGTCTCTGAAAAAGAGCAAGACATGCCTTGAAACTGTTCGCCCTCTCCTCCGAGAGGCGCGCAGTGAACGGCATTGATAGCAGCTGTAACCCGAGGAAGATTATTTCTCGACCCGGTGAGAGATTGCTCTTTTCCGTGTTTATCACAAAGCCCAACTCTGACAGATGACGTGTGACAAACTCCGTGTGCGACCTGGCCTCCTGCTCCGAGCGCGCTAGGAGAAGCCAGTCGTCCAAATATGTGGCCAGGCGTATTCCCCCCCGCCTTAGCGGGGCGACCGCCGCGTCCGTACACTTCACGAACACCCTCGGGCTGAGGGAAAGTCCGAACGGGAGCACTCGGTACTGATAGCACACTCCCTGAAACGCAAACCTCAGATACTTTCTGTGGGCAGCGTACACTTTTATATGGAAATAAGCGTCCCTCAGATCCACTGATGTGAACCAGTCGCCTGGTTTTATTAGACGCAACAGTGATGCCTGTGTCAGCATCCTGAACTTGTATTTCCTTAAGTGACAGTTCAGAGCCCTGAGGTCCAAGATAGGGCGAATTCCTCTCCCCCCCCGTTTGGGGACGAGAAAATATCTTGAATAATACCCGGATTGACTCTGCTCGGGAGAGACGATTTGAATAGCTTTTTTGTCTAAAAGAGACATTATCTCCTCCTTTAGCACGCCAGCTAAACGTCCCTGTGCTCGTGACTGTATTATGCCGGAAAAACGAGGCGGCACAGTGTTGAACTGTAGCCGGTAACCCCGCTCTATCGTGCGTAATACCCACGGATGAGCCCCTATTTCTCTCCACTTTTGAATGTGAAAGCACAGTGAAGGGGAGAAATTCGGCTGAGGCTTTGCCAACACGGGAGGGCTCATAAGTGGCGGTATGGCTCCCTCCAGTGGCAGAGCGAGAGAATGTCCCTCGGGCCGTACTGCGCATGCGCGGACTCGCGCCGCAGCCTGGGAAAATTCCTCCGTAGCCGGAAATGGGGCGCCCATCGCCGGCAACAGAGGGACAGCCTGTCCGGCGGACATGCTGCTTATGTGCAAAGCATTCATTTTGCTTGTGCTTGCTTTGTTTTTGGTGTTTTTTACACATTTTGTTTTCAACTTTATTTCTTTGAATAAAGGCCGAACATTTTGTGTATGTGCGTGCTTGTGGACATGCGAACACGGCTGTGCAACGGCAAACAGCCCGGTGGCAATGTCCCTCCTCGTCTCATCTGGCCCTGGGGCGGAGATCAGCGACTGGAGATGAGCACTTAAAACACTCTTTGGTGGAGCCCATGAACGGGGAACTGATGGGCGCGTCACCTGGAGAAAAGGCGAAGGCGGTCAAGTAGCCTTCTTCCTCCTACCCTGCGCAGCTGAAGCGGCCGGTGAAGGCGGCGGGGCTGCGGGCTGAGCGCCGGGGGGACCCTTCCAACCAACCCGAGGGGCAGGCGACTGGGATCGGGCCGGGGAAGGTTGCTGCTGCGGCCTCTTCGGGACCTTAAATCGCGCAGATTGAGCAGCGGCCTGGGCGAAAGATTTTCCCCGGGGCGGGGGAGACGGCGAGGGGGCTCTACGCGGCAGGCAGAGCGCAAACGCCTCGTTATCTTTCTTCCTCGTCTCCGCTCTCTCCTGCATGGAGGTCAGAGCTGAGCCGAAGATACCCTCCGGTATGACGGGCGCATCCAGGATGTCATCTCGCTCTCTGTCAGTCAGCCTGGCGAGATTGAGCCACCTGGCTCGTTCCTGGACCACGAGAGAAGCCATAGCTTTCCCCGTGGCGAGCACAGCCACCCGCTGGACATGAAGGCACAGGTCCGAGATCACTCCCGCCTCGCGCCAAACCGCGGCGCTAGGTGCGCCGTGGAGAATGTCGGCTTGGTAAGCGGAGAGAAGCGACAGCACATTCAAAGCCCTCATCGAGAGCGCGGCTTGCTTGTACGCTCTCTCGGTCAAAGCAGACTGAAGACGCTCCGATTTAGCGGGGAGGGACGGACGTCTGCTTGAGCCAGCCATGGCGCCACCCGGGTACAGATGCGCTGCAACCGGGGACTCGACCGGGGGCATGGCGAGGAGACCCAGGGCTTCCATGTTCTCGGTGTCGAGAACGGAGGCACCCGGAATCTGGTTCCTTCCGCTGTACGGCTTGTCGCTCCACATCTTGGTGAGCTCGAGCAGTAAGTCAGGGAAGACGGGAAGAAGCTGCTTGGCCGTGTTACCGCCCGGTGCTAATAGCCTGCCCTCGTAGCGAGAGCGCAAGGGCTGTGTCACCGGAGCGGGCCAGGGGATACCCATGCTCGCCGCCGCACGTTTGCACGTGTCGAGCAGGACCACAGGAACCGGGGACGAGGGACTTGCGTCCCCGCCGTCCTCCGAGCCCTCAGAAAGCAGCCCCGGCTTTGCAGCCGGCACCGGAGTGATTAAGGCCTCATCGTCATCCTCGCTCTCTGAAATGAGAGGGGGATAATCGAAGTCATCCTCTACACACTCCAGCTCTAACACATCGTCGGAAGGAAAGGCAGGAACCGGGGACATCACAGACAGGGTGGCCCAGTCGGTGTGCACCTCCGGTTCCTCCTCCACCATGGGCTCCTCTTCGTCAGCGGCTACCGGGGCAGCGGCCGTCAGAAGCGGGTCCTGGTCGGACAGGCTGGCTTGGCGAGCCAGGCGGCGTCTCAAGCTTTTCGTCGTGAACATTTTACAATGCACACACGAACCGGGGACGGATAGGGACAGCCTGGCGTGGTCAGTCCCGAGACACCTCACACACACGGAGTGCGTATCCTTCCCCGAAATCCGGGCACCACAGGAGCAGGGCCGGGAGTCTCCTCTGGCATGAGGAGCAGCGGACGCCATGGGGGCAAAAAACACCGGCTGGTGTGCGGGTGTTTTTTACGGTAAGTGCTAGCTAACTGGTGTGTTAGGAGCAGGTAGCTAGCTAACTGGTGTGTTAGGAGCAGATAGCTAGCTAACTGGTGTGTTAGAAGCGAGAGGCTGATAACTGGCGTGTTAAAAGCAAGATGCTAACTGGTGTGTTAGCAGGAAACGTCGAGGGGAGCTGGCGTGCAAAACCTCGGCGAATACCGTGAGCTGAGTTAGCGTCCGTCGACAGAAGCTAATAAATAATTAATTCCGTCTGTGGACAGTTAAACTAACTTAGGCTCGGGTGAGATAATGCTTCTAGGTGAGAAGAATTTTTAGAATGGCGGGCGTGTCCTCCTGTTGCGGTATTTGTAGTGGGGGGGACTACATCACGCAGCGGAGGGACACGCTTCTCTGACCAATCAGGATTGGTTATTTGAGATAGGTACTTCTGTCAGGGCTGCGGAGGGTCACATCCCATAGCGAGACATTGAGCTCAGATTATGAAAAAGAACCCTGATAGTGTAGAGAGCTGAAGTTTGGCTTGGTGGTGCTCATTTGAATTTCCTGTCTTTTGTGGCTTTTGACCAAACTTAACACTTAAAACATCGTTTTTTGTTATTAATTGTTATATTTGCTTTGCTCATAATAGACAACTGTCTAATAATGCTGAACATATTTGTATTGATAATATCTGTTAGTATAGTGTTATAGTTAGCGTAGTGGCTCGTGGTGGCCTGCTTTATCAGAATTCATACCACTCACAATGAAAATTTGTGATTTCAGCACTGTACTCAGTATTTCACATAATGTACTGTAAGCGTTCGGTGGCTCAATCATGCGTTATGTTTGCACCAATTTGCCGTGAAGCTATAACATTGCGAGTATTTTCCTGATGGTGGAATATTATTTTATTTTATTGTAATCTTGTTGGACATAATGTATGGGGTAAAAGACAGGAAACAAATTCCTTGTAGCTAAACAGCCAAACGAAAATCAACCCACTAAAATAGGGCGAACTCGAAAATACGAGTGAAACACAAACTAAATCTCCCGAGCTCAATACTGGAGCCAAAACGGGAAACTTAGCAAAGAAAAGAACACCTTCAGCACATAAGTTCGGACGGCCAGAAGAGTGTAAAACAAAAAAAAACACGAAAGGAAAAAATAAATAGCACAGGAGGAATAACACCTATACCTGAAAATAAGCTAAATAGCAAGTCCCTCGTGAACATAAACGGCGTTTAATATCACAAGGCTGCTAGTACCTGGCTATACCTGGCTCAATGCAATGTTGAATGACAAAGAAGCACCGGGGAAGCGGAAGTGAGGAACATAAATAACTCGCAGGTAGAAGCACAGGTGAACTAAATAACGAGCACAAGAAAACAAAACCCCAGACCGGAACGTGGAAAAAATCCGATAGACTCTCAATCAGGAAAACAGGACGAAAATCTTATCGGAAAAAGAAACAATAACCCACAAACCATGACAGTAGGAGGTGGTAGCAGAAAGTCGTCTTTTTAGAGCTAAAAGTTATAGCAGCATGATTTTTTGTTATCCTTAAAAATGCTTACTTTGATTAACTGTGTAACTGTGAGTAACTGTGAGTAACTGATTGAGTAACTGTGCTGGCTAACAGGGCTCTGGTGAAAAAAGGACATATTAGACATCAACACTGAACTGAACCTGTGTGTGATATCATTGTTTTCATCCATGAAGCCATTGTAAGGGGCAAATTTATATGCTTGGACATAATGGACAAAAAGCATTTTATTCATTTTCGAAGAGGTTTTGACACCTACATATCCATCCCCCTGTACTGATGAAAAATAATTCCCACATGAAAATGATGAAAAAGTGAGTTCAATGAGTCAAAACAGTTGATTTGTAGTTAAATGTATGATTATTTTATGATTTACAGCAATGCAAAATGTTGCCATTTTAGATGGATTTGGAGATACTCCAGGGTACACTGCTTACATTTTGCTTCATAGATCATTAGTAAATTTGCATACCACCCTCAGATAATCCAGAATAGGGTATTTGTCACTTCTATGGGGAAGCTAAAACGGTCTCAAAATGACACTTCTAGCACATATACGATCGCGAACTAAGAGGATTCTGTCAATAGCTACAAGCAATAAGCATTTCTTTTACTTTTTTTATTTTTATTATTAAATGGTCTGACCTGCTGACATTTTGGTAGTCTTTTCTGGTAGTTTGCTAACAACATTGAAGAAAATAGTACTTTATAAATTATTTTAATTAGCCTAAAAAAAAAATATGTACGAGGACTGGTTATTTTTTCTACTGACAGAATCCGCTTCTAGTATACGTGCTAGAAGTGTCATTTTGAGACCGTTTTAGCTGCCCCATAGAAGTGAATGGAGAGTGACAAATACCCTATTCTGGATTATCACCCCAGGGGAGCACAAAGCATTTAACGAACATATTTTGCCACCATTTGGACTCATATCATGGCCAGGTAACTACATAACCCAAAGTTCGACCAAACTTCAGTTGTGCTTTAAATAGAGCACCCTCTAAATAGGTGAGAATTCACCAAATTTGGTATCTGTGCGAAGGGGTTAATGTAAATGCTTTTTTTTTTAATGTACTTGAAGGGATAGTTCACCCATTTAAAGAATTTGATATTGTTTTACTTAACCACAAAATAGTATGTTAAGCTGTCCTGACCTCACCATTGTAGCTAAATTATAGTAAATAATCAGAACAGTAATTATAAATCTTTCTTTTAAATTTTTTTCCCATTTCTTTCCCAATTTGGTAGCCAATTGAACCCCTATTCGAATTTAATTCCCCCCCATGTAGCAACCGCTAGAGAATCACCGCTATACGACCCTGTCAGCTGATAGTGGGAAGGAGGGCGCCACGCCCTCTTCAGGGTGTGACTCCTCGAGCTCCTGACCATGATTCCAACTTGCCCAGGGCCGTTCTGTGCTCAGCGATTCTCTCCGAGCCCCTCCCCCCAACCGGGAGCAGCTGCCAATTGCCGCTCCCACAGGGCTCCAGTCATGCTCGGATCTGGCAGGACTGGGGATCGAGCCCCCGATCCTCGGGGCGCAACCACACAGAGTCTGCGATTTAGCCTGCTGCACCACCGTGGTGGTCCCCACAGTAATTATAATTCTAAATCGAACTATGGTTCAACTACAAATCCCACCCCGTCATCTTCTTCATAATCAGACACTTTGCTAAGAAAACAAATGCTAGCTGCTTCTCCTTTGTTTACAGGCAGACTAACGCTAGCAAGCTATCTTCCAGTCTACTTCTGTATGGTCTATGCACTGGGCACTCTTCTCGCGTGGAGTGACAGTAAAAGTTACAGACTCTCTTACTGGATGTTCTTAATTCTAAACAACATCATAGACAGTAATTTGTGTGAAAATATCATCCCTGTGCACTTTGTAATCATATCTGCATTTTGATTTCCGACAACGACACTGGTAAAGCTGTTGTTAAACCTTATTTGCGTGGATTTAGGTGGTTATTTAAAGCATGTTAGCCTGGGGGGAATTATATCTAAGGCAAGCTGCTAATTATTAGCATTGCCCCAATTTAGGATTTATTATAATTGAGCCCAGGACAGCAGAACTGCTGCTTAACACACTATGTTGGGGGTAAATAAAACAAATCAAATTCTTCAAAATGGGTGAACTATCCCTTTAACTGTATGAAAACGGCTGAACAAATTTGGGTTTTAACATGTAAGTTGCAACCAAAACCAAACCAAAACCAAAATTTATGGGTAAAGAGATAAAGCACAAGCCGACTGCTTAGGCTGGGAATTGAGTCCAGTGATTGCACAGCATCGCTCCTCCACAGAGGAAAAACTATCAGCCTGTTGTGGATTAGCTGGATAAAAAAATGTTTGCTACAATGACACGCCAATTCTTAAAGGCATACTGAACTTTGTTTGAACATAATGTTGTATAGCTACCTGGCACTGATATTAGTCATAATATTCAAGCGCACCTTCATGAGATGCTCCAGTGGTCAGAAACTGACCAACGAAGAAAGACGTTTTTTCTCTCTCCATTCACTAACATTGCATGGCGAAAAAGGTTTAAAAAGCACACTTTTAGCACATAAACGAATGCAAACAACGTGGATTATGCCGATATATAAAATCACAACATCCAAAACCGAACGTTTCAAATGTAAAATACATATTCATTCGAATAATTTAAAATATATATTATTCAACAAAATTCTCTTAATTATTAAGTAATGCTTGGGTATGTCCACCAGAGGGCCATATAAGTTCTCAACAGGAGCAAAAACAAGGCTATATTGATAAGATACCATAGGCCTGTTCACACTGTCCTTGGCCCCGGGCTAAGAGCCTCCTTAGCCCCAGGCTAAGAGAGATTTTAGCCCGGGGCTAAGCAAGTGTTCACACTTGCACATTCTAAAGTGGGCTAGCACCAACCTGGACTATCTGACCCTGCTCCAGAGCAGGGTTAGCACTGACTTTTCGGGGTTAGCCCCAGAAATATTCCCAAACATGGTGCCAAAATAGCCAGTGTGGCAATGTGGAATGTTCACTCTCCAATAGTGTGGAACCAACATTAGCCCAGGGCTTAGGGGTGCAGTGTGAATCCTTAACCCAGGGCTAACGCTTAGCCCAGGGTTAATAAATGCTTGTGTGAACACAGGATGAGCTAGCTCTGGGTTATCCTTAGCCTGGGGCTAAGGATAGCCCAGGGCTAACTACTGTGCAGTGTGAAAAGGCCAATCCTTACGAACGCCAGTTTTGTAGTAGGGATTTGTTCTTTACAATTTAATGTTAATTGCAAGTGTTACAGTTTTTCCCATAGCCTAGCTACAATATGCATTGTGTTTCCCATAGCCTAGCTACAGTATGCATTTTACTTTTTTAAGTTTAACTTAGATTTGGCCTGAGCAAAAAATTTGTGTTATTCGTGTCTGTGGTAGGGGGGCGTGGTTTTAGGCGCTGCCGGCAAGAGAGAGAGTGAACTCGGGCTGGTTTATGGAACCGGCACGGCTGTCATTAATCAGGCAATTGGTGACGAATGATTGTTTTATTGTTTGTGTTAATTTACCAATTACCTTGATTGTTCGTATTAATTTACCAATTACCTTGATTGTTCAACAATAAGCCTGAGAACATTCAAAAGGAGCCTTCTAGGGGTTGAGAAGAGGAAGCGGAAAACTGAATGTCTGTCTGTCTGTCTGTTTTGTGTATGGTTGCTAATCGCGGCAACCTAAAAAATAAAAACCGGTTCTCCTTACCAATCTTTGGTGGACTCTGTCAATTCACATGAGCGGTACGGCTCACTTCGCCACAGTGTTATTTAAAACATCTGTGTGCATCAAAAGTTACTGAAACTGAGACAATGTGAATGATAAGACGTTGTGTTAGCGTTGACTAAATAATATTGGCGACGGCACTGGACGTTAGTAGCCTGGCTCCAGACCCCGAATCGCTGTGTCTGTGTCATTGTTTTCTTTTTCTGGCGAGAAAAAGAAAATGACAACTAATGATCTGTTGAGACAGTTAATAGCAGGTGCGCTTGTTTGGCTGGGTGCTCTGTCAAGGAAAATATCTTAAAAGAAGGTACCAAAAAAATGCCAATGACGGCACTCCAGACTTGAATCAAATTTCATATTTCATCATTTATTTGTGCGGCTGGGCTACATAAATAAATGGTGAAATATGAGGTGGTCTTTTTTCAATTTTATTCAAGTCTGGAGTGCCGTCATTGCCATTTTTTTGGTACCTTCTTTTGAGAACTTATGATCTGTGTTAGTGGCTGACTTGAGGTAAATTACCAGCGTACATATTTTCAATGTAGAGAACGGATAAAACCAGTTTTCATTGGGAAACGAAGATTTACTTGTAGTAGGCATCGCACAGTCTCTTCTTTGACGTTCGAATATGGCCCTCAATGTACCTATTCGAATATGATTCTAATTTTTAATGTAAATGTGACAGCCCTAATGCCCACCCCATAGTATGCCATGTGGCTTGGTACAGTATGTGAAAAATAGTCACTGGTTTGCATGCCAAGGAGAGGTGCAGGTTATGTTGGGTGCAGATTACATAGCGATAACTGTATATACTGTATATATTGGGTATTCATGTTGGGGGGAAAAATGGTAACAGTTTGTAAAAAAAAATGTTAAAAATTTGTAAAATTAAAATTAAAAAGTTATTAACAGCTGTAACCAAGGGCAATGTCCTGTTATTAAAATATATATTTTTAAAACAGATTGTATCCCTGATTTTTTTATTTTCTCCCAATTTTAAATGCCCAACCACTGCTGATGCTATTTACTGTATGTACTGGCATGGTTAGGATTGAATAGCAGTAACGCCAACACCAAAACCCAGTGTTTTAGTATGATGAGTCATCATGCCCTAAATAGATATTTTCTGAAAACATGAATTGGTGATCAGTTAGTAGATAAGGGCTGACATGAATTGCACTCCAACTAAAGTTTGTGTGTGTGCAGTTGTGTCCCTGACCTCAGAAGATAAGTAGGCCTGCCTTACAAAATTTTTTGGACAGAGATATATTAGTTTTAGATGTAGTATATAAAAATTGTGAAAGAAATGTAAGTTTGTTTTTTAAATATTTTAAACGAGTGATGTAAATTTGCCTGTAGGAAGACAAATACTGTGTAAGGGTTTCAGGCTGTACTAAGCCCTGTTATACTTGGGGGAGGGGCGGGAGGTGTGGTGTCTGTGTGTGGGGTGGGGGGGGGGGACTCTACTGTCTAATTATAGCTACTTAAGCAATTTTACAAAAAAATGTTGTGCTTAATTGCATTACTATCTGGGAGGCAGAAATATGCAGAGCGAAAAACGTATAACTTCGTGAGGGAATTGCTAATTAGTCTGACAGATATTTACTCTGAATTACTGCATAATATAAGCAAGACCAGAAAAAAGATTGCATCCTGTGTAATTTTTATTTCCTGCTAAACTTCAGACCGAAGCAGAGGTTGCTTTACCTTTATCTTCTTTTTCAGTAGGAATGTTTTATTTATTTCTTGTTGTATTGGATTTAACGCAGCTATGTGATCTCATAAAAAGATTGATTCCAGCTGAATTTCTGGATCCATGATTATGATTTTTTTAATCAATGCAGAGCAATTGAACTCCCTAGGTGCGTAGTACTATAGTTTATTGATAATGTCATATTGATGGGCCGATGTATGTGGAGGGACTTGGGCATATGTTTACCTGTCTAGTAGAACACCTGATATGGCTGACCAAGTTGCACATCCAGTGACATGCATTAGTGACATTCCCACGGTCTGGAATCTAATGCCAGTGCCAACTGTTGCTGAGATGCTTTTGAAGCCACACAGAATTGTCAAAAGCAGGGACCGAGGACTTTGGTCAGCAGGATATTCGCCCACCTCTTTGTACATACAATTCCAGCTCCTATTTTTTTATCTGAGCTGTGTGTGGTGTTCTCTTCAGATCTACTGGCAGATCTACCCTTTGGTTCCCTGGTTCATCAACACATGAACATAGAACCGAATCATATATAGAATCATATATCCAGAGCAATTTATTTTTATGTCCACATCCTGTATATCCCAACCTAAAAAGTTCATAACAATTTTATAGAATATCAGAACACATGAATAAGAGAGAAATAATGAGTATAAGCTGGAGGTTGTTGTGATCACGTGTCCTTATATGGCCTTATACACATAAATACAATTGGCTTACACACAGAAAATTCAGAGACTCTTTTGGCCCCCAATGGAGAACACAGCACAGTCCACTCGTCTCTCTGTCTGCAGAAGGAGCAACTGTCAGGCTGTAATCTGAAGATAAAATAATATGCGGTTGTCTCCCATCAGTGATTTTGTCATTGTGTCCAGACTGTCCAGAATGAGATGGGCATATTTTAAAAGATCACAAATATTATAAAATACAATAAAGGATTAATACACTACAATAAAAGCAACCCAACCAAGCAATTTGTATGTGTGAATTTTTTTTATTTTGGGTGAATGAGTTTGGTATTCTACACTATGAAATTAGGTTATGACCACATCCCTCTAAGCGGGTAGTGAACAAAAGGTGGAGCCAACCGGGTAAATGAAGGAAACAAATATATGCCAAGTGCAGACTATCAAACGTGTAGCTCAGCTATTAATTAAGCAAATAACATCCCAGCATTATTTGTGTCATGCATAAAATTGCTGGACAGGTCTGTTTGCATATATTTATGGCTAGCATGGCTGCAAAAGAAGACCTTAGTTAGTTTGAATGAGGGGGGATGATTGGAGAGAGCTTCAGAAGCTGAAATAACTCACTGTGCTTATAGCTTTCTTGTTTCATGAGCAACAGTGTTGAAGGTGATGTCAGCATGGAACTCCAAAGGAAAAACATCATCAGCAAAAGGGCAACAGTGGACAAAAGTCTATATTCCTGGACTGTGATATACATTCATTAATTCATAGTGCAAGGCAAAAGAGGTGAACAACCACGGATCAGTTGACTATAAATTTCAACCACTGAGAACGGTGGTGGCCCAACATCCCTAAGGATGTCTTTACACTGTGGTTAAAATGTGATCTTGGGTCTGCCTTTTGCTAAATGCTGTTTTGATGAAAGACACATTCCAACACTCTGTACACTATTACTAATGGTACTATAGAGTGACAGCACATGCTACCTCAGCTACATATAATGAATGTGCAGTGAAGGCATGATCCAGGAGAGGCATGTAACAATAGCAGTAACTTTTGATTTATTTTGCTTGGCTATCAAATGTGTAAATTATCTTAATGATCCATTGGCCACGTAAACAGTATGCAATCCTAGTAAACCACTAAGATAGTCTTAATTGTATTACACTGTAACATTCTTTCTTCTCATCAAGTTATGTAGAATGTAGATTGCTAAAAGACTAAAGGAAATTCAGGAAAAACAAAACTTAACCATTTTATAGTATAGGAGAAAGGAGAGGTACAATGAGCACCATAATTAATTGGACAGTGACACATTTTTTGTTATTTTGGTTCTGTACTCTAGCACTTTGAGTTTGAAAGGATGTTGAAGTGCAGACTGTCAGCTTTAATTTGAGGGTATTTTCATCCATATCGGATGAACCGTTTAGAAATTATAGAACCTTTTGTACATAGTCCTCCCCATTTTCGGGCATCAAAAAATATTGGACAGTTTAACATAATAAAGTAATAATTTTCAATATGTGGTCGCATATCCTTTGCATGCCCTGACTTCCTGATGTCTGTGACCCAACAATATCAAAAGACTCTTGATATCTTATTTTCTGGTACTCCTACAAGCGATACTATAACCTCTCTGCATTTGAATGGATCTCTATGGGAATTGGGGGGGTGGGACTAGATTTAGCTGTAAATTACACTGGAATAGTATGGAACACATGGTTGGCTAAAGGGCTGTAAGTCATCAAGGGTCTGACATATGAAACAAGCCTTAAACCATCATTCTGCTGCCAGAAATACAGTAGATATGAATGGATAACTTGAAGGGTTTCTTGTTTTTCCATAGAGTTCAATAGGAAAATTTGTCAAAAGAAACAACCCTTAAAGTGATCCATCGATATCTACTGCATATCTGGCAGCAGTGATGTTTTGAGGCTCGTTTGATACCCCAGACCCTTGATGACTTACAGCTGTTTCGCCAACCATGTGGTTACTATCGTGTAATTTTATTTCATTTTTCAAGTTGACACTACTGAGGCAGTGGGCAAATGTGTCGGTATACTGCTACACTATTCCGGGCTCTCCTCGTTGCTTCCAGGTGACTTGTGCATTCGTTTCAACAATCGCAAAAGGCAATCAGTTAGCTATTTCCAGAGATTACTATGATTTACTCAAAGTTGCATACACATTGTATGAACAATAGAGAAATCACTGTGCTGATTACATATAGCCTATTACCAGCCATGCAAAACATGAAACATGAATTGTGATGCAATACGATCTAGTAGTTCTAATAAAATAACATCCGTCTATTGGCTGGAAATCATTCTACCAGTTGTTACATCCCAGTGTATTATAGAACACATTTATTATTGAGGGATATTACTGTCTTGGGTTTTGGCTGGGAACTGCCGTTTGTTTGTGTTCCCCTATACAGGTGGCGGTGAGGATGCATTGTCGTCGCTTGGAGACCAGACCAGTTGCTGGGGACGCCAGAGACCATTGCGGAGCAACGCACGCAGAGAAGATGCGGACCTATAAGACAGCTGGATGCTGTCAGTGCGTCTTTTCATCTGCTACTGAAAGCCACGCTCGACATCGCGTTGTTTTTGAGAACACAACCTACCCTTTTAAATTAGCTAATAGGTTTAGTTTAGTCGTGCTGTTACCGGCAGTTCAGTTCCTGACCAGCAGAGGACGGCAGACATCGTGGGGCCCTGCTGTTGAAATTCTTTGGAAGGACCGGTCACGGAAGACCTGGACCGCTGTGCTGGCTGCTTGGTGAGGCACTGATAGGCTAATTAGTCTTGGTGACTCGGACATTTTAGCTGAACAGTCGCTGCTAGTGCTAGGAAATCATTAAGCTGTAAATAAGCGTGTTGGTTACGTCTTCGTGTTATGGTTGTGGTGGTTTAATATTACGGTTATTTCCACCCTCCTTGTTATTGCAACATTGTTGGGTTTTCGATCCGTAATACAGTTAAATACAGTTTTTCACACTCCATCCAAGACTTACTGAGATCTAACATGCTCAATCTTCAAATCTGAGAAAACATCGACGAAAAACTCAATATTTTTCAGATTTTCACAGTTTTTTTACGTACACACAGACCGACTGAAAAAAACCAGTTGAGATGAGTCTAGATTTCTTCAGTTGGGCTGTGTGCATCGGGCTTAAATGACCCGATACAAAGAAGTAATGAATGAAATTGTAATGAAATGTCAAATCATCTGGGATAGTATTGTTAGGTCATAACAGTGTTGTAGAGGAAGGCATTGTGATGTCATAAGCTGTGTAATATGTTACAGTATCCACATTCTATTGCATCGGTTTTGAAAATGTGCTCATTGACTCCCATTCATTTCTTTGGCGATAAAAGTTCCTATCTGAAAACGTGTATATGGTATAAAGGTAAAAACTAATAGCAACCTGGAGGGTGTATGAAGGTATAATATGAGGAATGAATGGTGTCAATGGTCTGAATGGTGTAGGAGGAGATCTCAAAAATTGGCGGAATAATAATAAGTATGGTGAATAACAAAAGGTGTGGTTTCACAACCACACCTAATTATTCCCAATATAAATGTGGGCATGTTAGCATTTATAGGTGGCATAAACACTTGCTGAGATCTCCTACCCTATGACTTCAATTCACTTATCACATGTTAAAAAGTAATATTCCAAACAAACTTTACACTATCATCAGAGACCACCCAGTGAGGTGGTAAAGGGTCCCAAATGTCTTGTACACTCCTTTCAAATGTTACGGGGAAATCTAGAGGCAAATGTGCCATTGAACTGAGATGTTTCTTTTTAAAGGGCAAGGGTGTGCCAAATAAGATTGCATTATGGATTTATTTCATTGTATCGTGACTTGGTATTTTAAAAAAAAAGTGTTCACTGCCTGTAATTATAAATCTCTATTATACAGTTTTTTACCTCGGGAAATGGGAGAAATATCTACTTCTGCAGAGGTCAGTTGATTATAATGAATACATTTTATTCCACCTCCATTAAAAAGGTAAATCAGCTTTTCATGGCCTGCAAGATGAGGGTGTCTTAAACAGTGGCCTCGCTCTATATTAACACTTAAACCGTGTTCTTTTGAGTGGCTTAATTCACATGAACAATATCAAATTATGTCTGGGGGGGAGAAAGTTTTTGTAATGAATCACACATTTACTGATTGCAAATAATTATCTAGCAGTGTATTTTCCTTAGGTCACAAAAGGTGACTTCATATCTCCAGTGTCACCAATATACACGTTTGACACCACAACCCTGCTGATGAGGCCTATTCACAACTCCCCAGACCTATATTGCTTCCTCTCTCTCATCTTTTGAGCGTAACAAAGGCTGTGCTCATTAAAGTTCTGCAAAAAAGAAAAAAAATCCCACCACCCTTCCACCCCAACATTCGATTCAGAATCAACTAGGTTCAGTTGGGAAAGGTAGCATGGTTCCCCCACTCCACAACAGGAGACTAGATAGCCAGTGAGCAGCAAGTGAATGATGACAGATTCTCACTCTGCAGGAACAATGAAGATGCACTGTGCCATGTAACGGACATGGATAATTCCATATTTGAAATAATAATTCAAAGTGCTGAGACTCGATCACTAAGTTCTATTTTAAAAAATCATCTGTACCTGCCATTGCTTTGTAAAGCCTTTCACTTAGAAGGCTTGGTGAATATAAAATGCATCATAGTGCTTAAAAAACACAGGATATCTGTTTCAAAATGGCAAATGTTTTCTACTATTTTGAAATGTATGAGTTACCATGTTTCTAAATCAAAGATTTTTGTTACTGTTTACTGAATACTGAGATTGAGTCCAGGCTGTTAGAAACCTTGAAGCATTTATGACATGTTACAAGGCTCTTGCATTATTACCAGTCTGCCATGTCTTTGGTCCCCTGAAATTGTATTCTGTTTTGTTTTGTTTAAACACAGGAGTGACTATTTCCGTTGTACTCCTTTTAAATATGTGAGCTTGTGTTCAAACTGGAGCCATTCCGAGGCCTGCTTACAACATCTACCATGCAAATAACAGTGTATGAACTAACCCCAAGAAAATTGACTCTTAACGGTGATATTTATTTAATTTTGAATCCCCAAATTGCAGCATATGCACCTGCAGGCTAGAGATTTTTTATTTTCCTCAGCACGGGCTACACTGTACTACAGGAGAGCTAGAGTACCTCTCACTGACAACTGATTGTGGGTACCTGACGCATGCCAATAATGGTGGGAGGCTGGTCGTGCCTCACCACTGGTGAGTCATAATTTGCTAAATCATAACTCAGGCTCATAGTTTCTCAGGTACAGGGGTAAGTCTTCATAAAAGGGAAAGAGAAGGAGATAGTATTAGAAACAAAAAGCACATCAGACCTCAGCAGGAGAGAAGAATTAGGGAAGGAAATATGAAAGTGAGAAAGATGGAAGGAAATGAGCAAACCAGAATCATATCCTTTGCTCTCTCCCAGAATTCCTGATGCTGGCAGTAGAAATCTGTACCCATGATGGCCTATATTGTTTGGGATGATGGATTGTGGGCTTCATGTGAGCTTAGGCAGCGACACCACAAACCCTGCCACCAGCAGGGCCATATTTTCTAGTGTTTTTTTTTTGCGGTTCTCGTTTTGGTTGTCACGATTGTGAATCAATCAGATTTTTTCCTCGCTCCGTTTCGTGGTTTGCAGTCCTCATTATTGTTTTCACCTGGTCTTCTATGTGCGGGGTATTTAAGTTCCTCACTTCTGCTTATCCGGTGCTTGTTTGTCTTACGACATTGCATTCTAGCCAGGTACTAGCGACCTCCTGATATTAAACTTGTTTATGTTCAAGGGGGACTTGCTATTTTGATTGTTTTCCTCCTGATTAGTACATTGCTGTTCTCTAGGAGAGTTTTTCTTTGTACTTTCGTTTTGGTTTTACACTCTTCTGGCTCTGAGCTAAGGTAGCCGAAGGTGTTCTTTTGTTTGCTAAGTTTCCTGTTCTGCTCATTACTTGAGCTCGGGAGATTTAGTTGGGAATTCACTAGTTTTGTAGTTCGCCCGTTTTTGTGGGTTGATTTTCGTTTGTGGCTGTTTAGCCTTCAGGAATTACGTTCCTGTCTTTTCTTTCTTCCTTTATTATTTTCTCTCCCAATTACTGGTCCTCACTATTGTGAGCTGACTTGTTCGGATCCCCCCACCTTCGCGTTTGAATCTCCAAACCATTAAGAAACCCATTACATATTTCTTCTTCATTGGCCAGTACGTCAGCAAGGGCTTCCGACTAGCCTATGTAACAAACTCATTTATTGAGTTTAAAGGGAGGCACATCAAAGCGGAAGTCCTCTTCTTTTTCTCGCGGATGCTAGAGTGGAGACATTAAGTTTGTTTGCTGTGCTATCCCAAGCGCCTTGTGACTTTGGTCAGGGCTACGGTTCTTTGTACTCCTCTCTCGTCCTCCAAAGGCGGTGATAGCACTCACTATTCTAAAGCAATGCATAATGTACAATTTAAGTTTTTAATGAAGAGACTGTCTTTATGGAGTTATTTTAGTGCCAAAACTTAACAAACAAACAGAACACGTTTTACAAATGCCCTACGATTCGCAAACAAGCACAGTTTTGTGTTTTGCGAATGAAAAACACAACTATCAAACGAACACAGTGCGTTTCGCAATTAAAAAACGAGATTATCAAACACACAGAAAAAATTACAAGTGCGTCGGTCTGAAACTAACAAAGCGTTTGGGTTACCACCGCTTAGCACTGGGTGTAAGATAGGGCCCAGTGTGTTTTGCAATTGAAAAACACGATTATCAAACAAACATAATTTGTTTTGCAAATACAAAACGTGCAGTTTTCTAATACAACACGCTTCACGAACAGACACAGCATGTTTTTTACAACAAGTACAAAAAAATGCTGTCTTGCATTTGTGAATTATCTGACTTTTGGCACATTACGGGGCTAATTTAGTGCCAAAACCTAACAAACAAACAGAACACATTTTACAAATGCCCTATGATTTGCAAATCCAAAACATTACTATCAAACAATATGATTATCAAACAAAACAAAACAGTTTTCTAATGCAAGTGACACAAAGACAAAACAAGTACAAAAAAAGTAGTCTTCCATTTGTGAATCACGTGACTTCACGTGCACTATTTTAGCACAGATGTGTGATTTTCTCACAAATGCGTTTGTGACATGTTCATGCTCCACAACAGCAGGTGGCGCTATTGTTATGCACGCGCACCTGAGGTGAGTTTTAACCTAAATAAGGAAACATATGTCTAGGGAATATACTGTGTTAACGCTCTGCAAAACCACACGTGCAGCGCCCTAACATTTGCTACGCGCTTTCCTATGACCCAAAAATAACTTCTATTTCATATCGGTCAACACGCCACGGTATGGGTCATCCTCGCCAAGAGGAGGAGCTGCTTAGGAGATCGAATAGTAAATTAAGCACCACTGCAGGCAGAACCACTTTACGCCATAAATATTGCGCTTGTTTTCCGCCCGACCTCTTTTTGCCTCCTCGACATTGAGCTGAGACTGTTTTTCTGGTTCCTATTGGAATCTGCGAAATTGCGACTTTTCTTGCCCTCTCCCGATTGCCCGGGACTATGTCCTGAAGCAGAGTACGCTACCAGGGGCTTTCCCTCCCCCATCAACATAGTTTGCGGTTTGTTGCTGTCTTTTTATTATCCGGGTTGTTACCATTGTTGCTCAGCAGTTCACTGCCGTGTTTCTTTTCACATTTCTGTTTATACTAGCCGTATTAGGCATTGCGCTGGTTCCCTTGTTAGTTGCACAGCAGCAACAACAACAGTAACAACAACAAAAATAAACTAAAAATAAATAAATAAATAGGCCGGAATGTTGGACACACTCCATTACTGTTGTTTTTGGGCAGCTCACCGCCGTTCTTGCAGAAATTATATGTTTTTTCTCTCTTTGAGTCGGCCATTCTCGACCACCTTTATCTATGCCGGATTCAAATCTCGCTGCCTACTTCCATGAGGCACACCCACCCAATCTCAAGGAACCGGTATACACCCCCAGAACAACATTTAATTTTCAAGAAAAAGGCAATCACATTAATCTACAGCTAACCACCAATAATTAAGTATGGGTCGTCTCAACTGTCACTCATATTTTACCAATTAATCCTAGACTAAAGAATGCACCCGTAAATATACATAAACCAGATTGAAAGAAAATGATGGTGGTTGTCACACTATGGGTCCATTTAAAGGAAGAAATGTGTATCTGTTGGAACGTGATACTACGATGATGATGGTGATCTATGAATATTAATGAATACACATTCTCAACACACCTACTTTGTGTAAGAGGCGAGCTAGCTAGATGGGTGAATTCCATTAATATTATTTCATAGCTTATGAAAATGTTAAGTTGATTTTCTGAGCTGTGTGTAGGAGCTAGCTAGATGTGTGAATTTCTTAACATTAGTTAACTCAGGTTATCAGAATTTACCAGAGGGGTTGTACTACGAAGCGAGATTAAGTTGATAGCGAGCTAAATTAAGCTCCAACCCTGGGTTTCTGTATTACGAAGCTGACTCACTTTTAATCGGGATATATAGCCACAGCAACGTACTCTGCACGGCTAACCTGCTCCGGGGCAGGTTATGGTCAGAATAACAGATTGAAACATATAAAAGCACCGCCCTTTGACCAATCAACTCCTTGGCTTTGGAAAAAGGCGTCTCCATTCCAAAGGATCCCGTAGAGATATGTGCGGATACTGAGGGAATCTCTTCACAGGGCGAGATTAGTGAGTTCCGCAAAATATTTTCTGAGTTCCGGAAAATGCTTGAGAGACTTTTTTTAAATGAAAAAATGTTGATGTGATTGCTTCAGCAATATTTTAAACATGCTGTATCAAGTTTAAAGTTTAGAACTCTAGAATGTAGTAGTACAGTTGTCAAATTAGAAATAAACTGTATGACAATGTACTGAGAGTATAGACTTATTTGTTCCGAGTGGTAAGATAAATAAGGTATTAACTAGCCTAATAAATTTAACCTACATGATGAGCAATCTTTATTTTTTACAAAAGCTCCTTTCTGGCTTTGTTGGAGGCAACAGTCTTGCTTTTTCCTCATTTGTTTCATGTTCTTATCCGTCCATTATATCGGTCCATATCAGTCTTTTTTCTCCACAGGAGAGAAAAAGGGTGCTCTAGTACAGCCCATGCTGCACCACTATAGGCTTGTGGTTGCAGACACCGCCCCTTTTATGGGAACGCGCACATACCTTGATTAATAAAGCTTGTGTTCACTTAGCAAGTTGATAACCACGTTCGTAGTACCGGTTAAGCTAGATTGCAGTGGTTAGGCTTTCTGAAGACAGCTAATGCAAATAAACCCTGGCTATGTTTCCTTCGTAGTCATCATAAGTAATCATAAGTTTCCTTCGTAGTATACCCCCCAGAGCTAGCTAGATGGATGTCATCAATATTATTCCATAGCCCAGTGGTTCCCAAACTAGGTCCTGTCATAGCCTACCCCTGTGGAGCTATGCTGGATTTCCTTCCAATTGTAGTCCCAGCATTATAACAAGCTGTTATTTTTTGTTATAAGCTAAATAAGCACAATGTGAACAAGGGACTTTTATGCATCATGGCACACATAGCTATTTCTACATATTGTGGTTTAACCCTTTCGTGCAGATGGCAAATTTGGTAAATTCTCACCTATTTAGGAGATGCACTGTTTACTGCACTTTAGGTGTAAGCATCACAGAAACTTGGCAAATGGCTTAAATGAAAAAAGACAGTTGTACCATTTACAATACAAACTTTGTATTTGTTTATTTTCATAATGTAAGTCAAAATAAAGTGCCACAAATGCAAAAAAAAGAAGTTTTTTTTAGTTTGCAATGAAATACAAAGAGCTACATATTTGAAACAGGTAAATCTATATCTAAATAATTTCCTGACCACAACTGTGCAAAATCTGAGGATGATATGCAGAACTACTAATCTATCATGCAACATATAGGCAGTGTACCCTGTTGTCCATTAATGTCTCCAAACTTATCCAAATGGCTAAATTGTGCACTGCTCTAAATCATAAAATGATGATATATTTAGCTACAAATCAACTGTTTTGGATTATAAAACTCACTTTTTCATAATTTCAAGTGGGAATTACTATCTTTTCATCAGTATATGGGGGTGGATATCTATGGGTCCAAAACCCTATCCAATACATGTCATAAAATGAATAAAAATGGTTTTGGCCAATATAAAGCATATACATTTGCCCCTTCTGATGGTTTAAGATGAAAACATTGATATCACACTGTTACACACTTCTAAATATGTAGCCTAATCATTTTACCTCAATAAAACATAACTTTTTCCTGTACTCTACAGTATGTAAACTTTTGCCCTGGGATCGCATTTCTCTGTAGTTAAAAAAAAAAAAAAAGTTCCCATTCTAATGACTCCAAGGAAGATTTTACATTCATCTTGCACATATCAGCGCACAGCAGAGTATTTTCCATGCCTTCAGTGGCAAGTATAGCCAAGGAAGATACGAAGCCTAAAGCCTATATTATGTACGATAACATTGCAATAAAATAATATTCCACTAACAGGAAAATGCAATGTTCTAGCTTCAAAGAAAGTTGGTGCATCAAACATAAAACATGACTGATCAATGAATGCTTACACTACAGTGTGTGAAATGCACTCAAAATGCTAAAATAGCCATATCTAATCAGCCTACTGGACAAGATATTGATCGAGTCAGTGGCGGGCCGTCAGGGCCAGCAAGGCCTTCTCTGCTGGCCTAAACATCATCAGAATATAAATTTAATTTTGATATATTTTTTCCACAAATATGTATTAAATTATTCCCCATAGTCTATTCTCTTCATTTCATAGCTTTCCTCTTGGTTGCGCTGCTTCCAGCCTCAGATCGAGATTTGGAGGGCTGGCCTTTATGTTAGAGCTTTTATCCAATCATATTTCAGCCATAATGTGTTGCCAGGGTTCAAGAAATCTGCCCTTAGGCCTTCAGAATAAACATTGCGGGCGCCTGTAGCTTAAAGTGAACGGAAACAAACCTGTGGTGTTAACCAATCAGATTTTGAGTTGGCGACACCGGGGCCAGCTAGCAGGCGTACGATAACGTCAGCACGTGCACGTCTTTTGATTGGATACACACTATTGAGAGGCAGAGCTATGCACAGCTAGCAAACTGAACTTGAACAAGCTCATTTGTGTAGATTTCTACAAGCTGTTTTTTTTTCAACCCACAATGGCTGAAGGAGGAGAAGAGATCGATTTGGTCGCATATATAAGTACAACGCCATTTTCAAGACGAACTTTTCAAGAAAAGCTAGACATCGTCAGAAGAGAACGGCCAACCCCGACGCTAGCGAGTCAAAGTGGACATTCAAGGCTAGGAATACACTTTCACCACTGTCGCAAATATATCCTCATGAACAAATGCAAATTATTTGTTTGTTTTCTTTTATTTTCAGTGAATAGTTTATGTGTCTTTATCGTCACGTTTCTTAAATGAAACTGCTTTGGGTGCGACAATGCGCTGTTTAGTGAACAAACTTGTTAAAGCTCACATACTTTTGGTGGACTTAATAAAACTTTGTAGACTAATCCCTTAAAAGCGCCTTTTATTTTAAAGTTTTGACAGTATCCAAGCGATCTTAAAGCTGGTAGTTTAACACTCTTAATTGTAAATGCGGATTTATTGATTATAAATGCTTCGGAAATATTAATATAACTCTGTTGTACTTGACTATGTTAAGGTGATGCAACGCCCGGTTATACTGCGTTTTTTGTCTAAATGTATAGTTTCTAGAGCCACGGCGTCATAATGATGGTATTAAGAGGTGGAATAATTCAGGTAGGACTGTGTAGGACATCACTGAAGGCCTAGGTGTGAAATGCACGGCCCGCCACTGGATCGAGTGGAAAAACTAACGTACATATGTAGCCAGTGAGAAGAACCGCATATTACAAGCAGTACTTTTTTCATATCGAGGACGAAAAATTCCTGTCAGCGAGTACGTTTTCTGTAGCTGTTTGCGTCATAGTACATTGACTAGATTAAAAATGCTATTACGCTGGGCTGTCATTTATTGTTCCAAGCATCCCAGAAAAAATGGCAAACACCTTTGAAAAGGATATACTCTCCTCTATCGGATGAAACAGTTGTGAATAAAGCCGGAATGACGTGAAATACTTCAGAGTATAATTTAATTTATTTTGCATTTGAGTGAGCAGGGCTTTTCACAGCTTTTTGGGCATACGATCAGGCTATTGTTGGGTTTATCTTGTTGCTATGACGAAATACTAGTTTTATATGATGAATAAATATATTTATGAACTCACACATAGATGCTATTGTCCACTATGTCACACATGGGTAGGTATAGTTGCAGGTGAGACTGGGTGGGGGATTGCTTGTTAAATGGACTTGCTACGGGAAAATAGTGACACTTAGGTTGACAGTGAATGATCCTTGTAAACATGAAAAGCACTTAATTAAAAAAAACAGCGTGTTAAAATTCTATTTTTTAATTGATTGCAATTGTAATTGTAACTGGGATTGCAATTGTAGCTGACCGAGTTTGTGAACCACTGTGCTATGAAATAATATTGATGACATTCACCCATTTGCTAAAACTCTGGCAAATTCAGATAACGTGAGTTTTATGTCGTTCCTTCGACTATTAGGGTCGTCAACTTACAACTTCTTGTTGCGGGATGCATCGAGACTCTTATACCAACCATTTATCATGGACATGACCTCTGCGTGACAACGTAATTTCTCCCTATAAAGGGAGGCACATCAAAGCGGAAGTCCTCTTCTTTTTCTCGCGGATGCTAGAGTGGAGACATTAAGTTTGTTTGCTGTGCTATCCCAAGCGCCTTGTGACTTTGGTCAGGGCTACGGTTCTTTGTACTCCTCTCTCGTCCTCCAAAGGCGGTGATAGCACTCGCATGCAATAAATCACTGGTAGCATTGCTACTAAGATACTAAGTATTGTTGTTTTCGTTTGTTATTGCTAACGCTAAACTTGGTTATTGTTTTCGATAGCATATACTGCGGTTAGGCACTTGGTGCTGCCGCGTTTCTTATAGCCATAGGAAGATTTGCATTCCTTTTGCTGATTATTTTGTAAGTGGGGAAGTACCCCAGTGTTATTCCAATCTATCCTGGTGTGGTCGCACCCCACTGAGATTTTATTTCACAATTTGTGATTGTGTGCACTCCGTTGATTGACAAAGTTATTTTCGTTTGTTATTGGAAAAATATTTTAAAACCCCAGTGCTGATTACAAAATCTATCCAGGAGGGTATTTCCCGAAACGTGATTAAGCTGTAAACCTGGCTTATTTCAGTAAGTCTGGATAGGTTCTCGGATAACTCGGATAAGCTTGACTAGATGCCAGATATGTTGCTAAGGCAATATATGCGTTGGGGCTAGCCTGGTCGAGAGCAGGCTAACATGGTTCAAGCTTGACTTATTTGCAGCTGGTGTTACAGTGACAGATGGACCACTGGCTTGTTTCAGACCCTTTTTTGTCAAGTACATTTTTATAATTTTTTTTTTGTAAATTTTTATGTCGTCATATTATTAAAACATTTACAATTCAAGTTTTTGACTTAGTTTTTATTTGCAGGTTATGCTATAAAATAATTGCCTTTATGTCATAATATTATTAAACCATTTAAAATTAATGTTTTTGACTGGCTTTTTTTAGATATCCTACCAAAAAACATTCTGTAATGACATACAGAATGACGTAGACTTTCGCAACATAGATGGTTGTTAATGGAAATATTGGACCCGATTATGTAGTGTATTTAACAAATGTGTCTGGTTCTGTTTCAATCATGGCATGTCCATTCATTGACAACCCTGTAGATGAGGTGGCAGATAGTAAGGAAAGCGTTTCGAGCGGGGCGTTTGGATCTGCAGGCAGTTATGATTTTACAGGGAGGGAATAATCTTGATTTACAATTTGCTAGAGGCCGATGTCGCAAATGAAATGCATTGCAGTCCATTAGTGTAATACAAACCGTGTGCATTAAGTAGCATTTTGGCAAGTAGCACTCCTAAATGTCTTTATAACATTTATAACAAACTGCACACCAAAGAAGGTTTTTACAGAATTGTTGGTACCCTGTTTAATAGGTTATTTTATAGTTCCACAGCATCAATGTAAAGGTAGCCAAATGGTTTTCATACACGCACTGTCAGCATAACCAAATAGCCTTTAGCAGACAAAGTCACACTGCGGCCCAATCCATCTTTTTTGCCCAAGGTTGTTTCGGCTTTTCATATTAACCAGCCGATTGAGCTCGCTGCGCTTTGCCCCCAACCAGGCAGGGACCTGGGGGATGCACACTTGGTTCTAACCTTTAACCAATACATGCTAATAACTTTTTGCACTGTTCGTTTTACCACAGCGATTTGGCTATATCATCATCATTTAACCATTTCTATTGATGATCTGCAACTCTGATTGCCTCTTCACCAACATTTTTATTTGTATTCCGGTCATTTTTGTCCCACTGTGATTGCTCCTAAATAGCTGCACAACAAAAAGTAGCCTATTAAAATACTTTTTTGAGGAGCTGCAAAGCACATGGCACTGATTGCGGAGTATGTACTGACGTGCGCATCTATACGCTCTGCAATCGATTCCCAGGCTGCGTCTCTCGCTTAATTAATTACTGTGGCGTTGCCTTTTTTGTAATTATAGACTTGTAATCTTCATAAAACTGCATAATGAGTTCCTGTTCACCAGCTGTAAATGACACTGTACGTTATTTTGCCAATTTACTCTGATCAAATGTTTAAATTGACATTCACTTAATCGGGCTATTTAAATAGTCCATGAATGTGCACGCAACTTCATTCCTCAAACCTGGCTTTCATCGGGCTTGAATTAGCTTCAGCTCTTGAGCTGCAATCTAGCTTCATGGATATTCTTAGCCAGCTTCGTGAAATACCCCCCAGGTGTGGTCGCACCCAGTGAGATTTCGTTTTTTCACAATCATGTGCTTCGTTGATTAACTAAGAAGTGTACCCTGGGTGTGGTCGCACCCCATGTGCCCTCCGTTTTCTGCTCCGGCTTCCCCTACTCAAGTTCACCCAGCACGTTTGCGTCCTCGGGTGTCCTTAATTTTTCTCCAGGCATGAGTGCCTTGGGCACAGAATGGGGGGGAGCCATGGATATAGCTGATGGTCATACCAGGTGCTGCCTGTGCCTTGGGTTAGGGCACCTGCAGGATGCGTTTTCAGACCCCTGCCCATGCTGTATGGGTATGTCTTTGGAAACCAATCAGGCCAGATTGGAGGTGTTTAGCCCTTCACAAAAAAAGGGCAAGGCTGGCAAGGCCAGTAGCCAGACCCCCTAAACGGGCTGCCAAACAGGCATGAGGCCAGGGGGCCGATGGTGGCGCAGTGTCGCCGAGACCAACTGGCGAATTGGGTGGCCTTCTCAAAAGACCCCTGGATATTCTCCATGATTTTAAAGAGTTACCGCCTCCAGTTCAACCCTCGGCCCCTAACATTTTCCGGGGTCAGGTGTACACGCGTCCTGGACCCCATACAATCAGCGATGCTGGGTTAGAAAATTACAGGCCTCCTGGAAAAGGGCGCCGTGTGACTGGTGCCTCCCTCCGAATGGCTCAGTGGATTTTATTCAATCCATTTTCTGATAAAATGCACCATTTATACATGCTAATAGAATAGATGTTCATGTATAGAAACAATAATTTTTTTTTAAAAAACGTTGTACAAATGAGCATTCGCCATTTTCCCTTGCTTACTGTACTATATACAGTACCTGATGCACATGGATATATGTGGCAGTTATTCTGCACATGGTACTGATTTCTGTCATTCTGTATTTTTTACTATCCATGCTTGATTGCGGCAGGGCAGCCAGCACTCTAAAGGTTTATGCTGCTGCCATATCTAGCAGGCATGTGTGGGTGGACAACAGGCCTGCAAGGAGCCATCACCTTGTCAGCCGGTTCCTGAGGGGTGCCCGGCGGCTGAGACCTGCGAGGTCCCTGGTGGCTCCCTCCTGGAATCTCCCTTTGGTTTTGCGAGTGCTTACAAGTCAGCCCTTTGAGCCTCTCGATATGACCAGCCTTAAATGTTTTTCTGTTAAGACGGCATTTATACTAGCAATGGTGTTGACTAGGCGTGTTGGTGAGCTCTGTGCGCTCTCCATCAGCGCAGAGTGTCTTAGGTGGCAGAGTGTCTCCGGATGACTCTGGAGTCACACTGCGGCCCAATCCATCTTTTTTGCCCAAGGTTGTTTCGGCTTTTCATATTAACCAGCCGATTGAGCTCGCTGCGCTTTGCCCCCAACCAGGCAGGGACCTGGTGGATGCACACTTGGTATGCCCAGTGCGTGTGCTGCAACGCTACGTTGAAGCTACTGCTTCCATCAGATGTACAAGGCAACTCTTTGTCTGCTATGGCAAGTCTAAGGGAAGAGCATATCTGGCAGCAGAGTGATGGTTTAAGTCTTTTTTGATACGTCAGACCCTTGATGACTTAGAGCCCTTTAGCCAACCATGTATTCCATACTGTTCCAGTGCAATTTACAGCTAAATCTAGTCCCACCGCCCAATTTCCATAGAGATCCATGCAAATACAGAGAGGTTATAGTATCGCTTGTAGGAGTACCAGAAAATAAGATATCAAGAGTATATTGATATTGTTGGGTCACAGACATCAGGAAGTCATGGCATGCAAAGGATATGCGACCAAATATTTTAAATGATTACTTTATTCTACATTATGTTAAACTGTTAAATATTTTTTGATGCCTGAAAATGTGGGGGACAATGTACAAACGGTTCTATAATTTCTAAATGGTTCATCTGATATGGATGAAAATACCCTCAAATTAAAGCTGAGTCTGCAATTGTCATTGCGTTCTTTCAAACTCAAAGTGCTAGAGTACAGAACCAAAATAACAAAAAATGTGTCACTGTCCAATGAATTATGGTGCTCACTGTGTATACATGATTATTTTCTACACATCTATGGAATCAGTTAAAGTAGATTAAAATAAATGGAAAATAGTATGAACTGTTAAAACTGAAATTAAGTAATGACAAATTATTTGTAAACAAATTAATTTATGCACAAAGTAATAATTGATAAATAAGTGCCAGATTAAACTTTAAGTCATATTAGTGTTATACAAGGTCTCATATTTTAATCTGGAAGGAGTGTTTATTTCAAGAAGCAGAATTTCTGAGGTGATTAAAATAATGAGTGCAATTGTGAAGGGGAAGAAAAGATTTGCTTCTCATGAATATTCAAAATGAAGACACCATGCTTATGAGTCATTCAGAGGAGGACTGGCACAAAAGCAGTATGCCATAACAGGACTGCAAGCAGAATTAATACTCAGGTCAGGTGTAAAGGGCAGCCTGCTAATAAAGGTTGGACTGGCTTGGGGTGGCTCACTCTGCTGCACATCAGACACAGCTGCCTCACGCTCTCTTTCCTCGGCCTCAGCTACTTGTCCATTATAGGGATGTCGTTCCTCATGCCCACATTCCACAATGTTCACCAGATTGTCAAGCACAACAGGACAGGTTGACCCAGACATGGGTTACAACATACAAATACAGATAGATGCCTCTCATTCGTGCAGCTAACCACGAACCATCAATGGACGGTAAAAAAGCTGGAGAAATTTAACTCCAGCATCATGACTATACGTATAACTTAAAAAATGTGTGCTTTTGCTCCATTGAACAAACTAAAATATCGATGTTGAAAATGAAACATTTTAGATACAGTATTTTAAATCTAAAAAAATCTATCTAAATATATTGAAATATGTAAGTACATGCATTTTTTATTGTATTGAAATTGCAATCGCTCATTGATGCATGTGCACTCCATGTGTGATTAGTTTATTTTTTTGCCTGTGCTGGGAGCACATTTTACCAATAGACCTTTCTGCCGATTAAATTCTTCTTATGGAGAAAAATGAAAATATCAATATGTGCATAGGATATTTGAAACAAATGTGAATAGTGTCAAATAACTCATTACCCATCAACATCCATAAACTAATTAAAATGTGTAACATACAAATAAAAATATAAAAATCTATGCAATCTGTAAAAACAATATCAAGTCCACTGACATTGTACCAGGAAAGAAAGAGAAAAGTACAAAACACATCACAACAAGGCAAATGCATGATGTGAGAGTCACACAGCGATAAGCCCTGTGAGACAACTGGATTGTCTTGAACAATAAAGTCTCTATCTGAGTCTATTTTATTGCACTTTTATTTCCTAATTGGGGGTGAGGTGAGATGGGGCAAGTCTGCCCTGTAAATGTTATTTTAAGAAAGGGACCTAGCCATATAAAACAACGACAGAAGAACAATTTACACAGATGCTTCCAAATACCGTTTATCAGCTTGAATTGTCCACAGCTCAAACAATTTTCTGCATTAATACTCCACAAACGCCCTTCACCCCGTGATTTGGACCAAAGGCCTCTGACTCATGATTATTACACAACGGGTAAGAAGAGAAGAAGAAAAATCTGTTCAGCAAGGCCCAGTCAACTAAACAACCCCCTTTCACTCCCGCTGACATCACTTCAGCTTCCCTTTAAAGCCAGCGGCTGGGCTGGGGGATGAGGATGTCAGTAGTAATGTGATGGAGGTGGACTCAGCACAGGGGCAGTTATACCGTAGCCCGAGAATTACATTTTTTGATTTTTAACCATTACACAGTTTTCATAAAGCTGCAGTCAATTTATTTTATTTATTCTAATGAAGAGCATTAGGAGCGCTGTACTGCGCCACGGCGCACATTGATCGCCTCGTTAATCACACTTTGCAGACTCTCGCAAATCAAGTTCTAATAGCGGGCACTGAATCAAGGGCAGTGAAGCAGAAACTCCTTCACAATTTATGATCTTTCAAATTGCATCTTTTCAACCATTAAATTGCAAGATACCATAAATTTTTATCTTCTCTCCTTCAGTCCCGTTATTGATTCTGCAGTGTGAAATATAGGAAAGCAGTAAATTTCAGGCAGGTAGACAAAACTTTAAGCATTGTCTTGAGAAAAACTGAATGGCATGAGAAAGACAGTTAATTTGCCATTGAGAACAAAAACCAGGGCCAATAAAATTCAAGCGCTAAACAGGGATCAGCCTAGGCTCCAGTTCTCAGCAACTTTGAATCTTTTAGAGCCAGACTCAAACACTACTAAATCACCAGTGTGCATCACCGTTTCAGAGAAACTACAACAACAACTACTACTACGACGACTACTGCTACTACTACTACTAATAATAATAATAATAATAATACTGATACTACTGCTACTACTACAGCTACTAATACTACGAGTACTACTTCTATTAGTACTGCTACTACTAATAATAATACTGACACTACTACTGCTACTACTACAGCTACTAATACTACTGCTAGTGCTACTACGACTACTACTACTGCTACTACTAGAACTACTACTGTTACTACTAATACTACCAACTACTACTAGTACTGCTAATACTACTGCTGGTACTGCTAATACTACTGCTACTACTACTAATATTACTACTGCTACTACTACTACTAATACTAGTACTACCGCTACTATTGCTGCTTCTGCTACTATTAATACTTCTATTACTACTGCTACTACTAGTGATCCAACTGCTGCTACAACTGCTACTACTACTAACCAGCAAACAAGCTAACGTGGACCCACTGTGGATTTGCCCATGCTAGGCCCTTCGCAATATTTCACCTATGGGCCCCCATGTGGGTTTTCTGTGGGCAGGGGCAAACCCACACTAATCACACCTGGGCCCACTGTGGATTTACCCATGCTAGGCCTTCCGCAACATTTCCCCTCTGGGCCCCCAATTAGTTTTTCTGTGGGCAGCCTACACATGAGCTTACCCACAGTTACCCCACATGGGCCTATTATTGGACAGCCCATGTTGGGTCCACAGTGTTTTTCACCTATGGGCCCTCATGTTGGTTTTCTGTGGGCAGCCCGCACTTGCTGGGCCCACAGCATTTTCTTACTAGCCAGCTAACATTAGATGCACTCGCTTTGGCTTTGAAATGCCTAGGTAGATAAAGTATTGAGTATTGATTTCATCATACAGAAGTGGACATTCCTTTGCATTAAATAAAAAATCTGTCAATTTACATTTGGGTTGAGATTAAATTTAAACAAAAATTAATATAAGTTTGATATTGATATTTCACAAATCTATTAAATGTTCCAATACTTTGTAGATTTAGTGGTCATTACTTTATTACATTAGTCATGTTTTTAGCTTACCAACCTTTTAGTTGGAGGTGGTCGGCATGTAAGTGCAGTGCAGCAGTATTTGCACAGACAGCAGCAACAACAAGTGTTTGGGTACTCAGTACTTGGCCCACTACAGCTTGTGGGAATAACATAAATAGAACACAAATTTTCTTTCCTTTTTTAAAGTTTAATTTATTGTGTCCATTTTTAGAGCTAAACAGTAGTTATAACAGCTGACGTCTGTTACGGATAGCCAAAGCTAAAGGAGGTTTTTTATATATTTTTTATATATTTTAAGTCAATTGGCTACCATTGTGTAGCTAGTTTCTTTTTTCAGTTATGGTAGCTGTTAATGCCAAAATAAGAGTAACATTGATGTTAACTAGCTTTTTACCTTGGAGCAAATATAACGTTAGATGTGCTTCATAATCTCTGAGGGCTTCAATTGTGAATGAGGTCACCCACATAGTTTTATCCACAGCCTACACTTTTCCTTGTTTGAATTTTTCTTGTTTGAAACACATTACAGCCTCCTCCAAACTCTTTAGATAAAGAGTGTCCATTTTGCAGGTTCCCCAATCTCACCGTTTGACCATGAGGACACGCAAACCTACAACTAAGAAAGCTTGACGGAGGTTCACTGCCTAGTAACGGTTGCTAGGCTAAGATTGGACTATCGCCGCTTGGAGTTTAAGGAAAGGTTCATTAGCAAAATGATGACTAAAACAGCAATTAAAGGCCTTATGATAACGGTGACTTATTAATATTCAAAAACGATAGTTAACCGCAGTTTTTAGTAATAGTCAGTGTTAACATTATCTCTATGGGAATTGGGGGGTGGAACTAGATTAAACTGTAAATTACACAGGAATAGTATGGAACACATGGTTGGCTAAATGGCTATAAGGCATCAAGGGTCTGAGGCATCAAACTAGCCTCAAACCATCACTCTGCTGCCAGATATGCAGTAGATATGGATAGATCACTTAAAAGTTGTTTCTTGACTTATTTTCCTATTAAACTATATGGAAAACCGAGTCAGGAGAAACAACCCTTAAAGTGATCGATCCATATCTACTGCATCTGGCAGCAGAGTGATGGTTTCAGGCTTGAATCCTACCTTGGACCCTTGATGACTTACAGCCATTTAACCAACCATGTGTTCCATACTATTCCCATGTAATTTACATCTTAAACTAGTCCCACCCCCCAATTCCCATTGAGATCTGTTCAAATGCAGAGAGATTATAGTATCGCTTGTAAGAGTACCTTAAAATAAGATATCAAGAGTCTTTTGATGTTGTTGGGTCACAGAAATCAGGAAGTCATGACATGCAAAATATATGCAACCAAATATTAAGTATGATAACTTCATTAAAGTTTATGTTAATTTGTCCAATTACTTTTGGTCCCTAAAATGGGGGGGGGGGGGTTATGTATAAAAATTCCTACAATTGCTACACAGTTCACTTGATATGGACATACAAACCTTCAAATTAAAGCTGAAAGTCTGCACTTTAACTCCATAGTCACTATTCCATTTAAAATGCAATGTGCTGGAGTACAGAGCCAAAACAACAAAAAGTATGTCACTGTCCAAATACTTATGGACCTGACTGTAGCAACTAATTACACTGCCTGGCCAAAAAAAAAAGTTGCACACTGTAATATTTAGTTGGACCGCCTTTAGCTTTGATTACGGCGCGTATTCGTCGTGGCATTGTTTCGACAACCTTATACAACATCATAACATTTATTTCCGTCCAGAGTTGCATTCATTTTTGGCCGAGATCTTGTATTGACGACGGGAGAGTCAAACCACTCAGTAAAGTCTTCTCCAGCACATCCTAAAGACTTTCAATGGGGTTAAGGTCAGGACTCTGGTGGCCAATTCATGTGTGAAATTGATTGTTCATGCTGCCTGAACCACTCTTTCACAATTTGAGCCCGATGAATCTTGGCATTGTCGTCCTGGAATATGCCCATTGATGGGATAACCTGGTCATTCAGAACATTCAGGTACTCAGCTGACTTCAAGTAATTGCTGAATAACGTTGCTGAGCCTAGACCTGACCAATTGAAGCAACCCCAGATCATAACACTGCCTTGTACAGTGGGCACTGCATGACGGGTGCAACGCCAACTTTTTTTTTGGCCAGGCAGTGTATGTGCATGGAACATATTAATTAATATATCTTTAAAATCAATACAATGTATTACAGAACACCATGGAAAAGCGGGAGGCAGAGAGAGGGTGACAGGGAGAGAGGATGACAGGGCAAGGGGAGTCCCTCAATTAAGGCTATGAGTCAGGGCCTGGCAAGTCCCAAAATTAACCCTCCAGCCCTGAGTGAAAGGCGCGGGACACTATCAACACACCATCGGGAGGAAGCCGTTAATCGCCAAGGAAGATGACACGAAACTGGCTGAAGTAGAAAAGACCCTTGGAAAAAGAGGGTTTTCTTTACGTATGGAAGGTATACAGAAATTAGCCTTCCATTATGCCAAGAAGAAGGGAATCAAACAATTTGGTGAGACAAAGGAAAAGGCCGGCTAAACCTGGTTTCAAGGCTTCATGAAGCACAACCCAAGCCTTGGGATAAGAAAGCCTGAAGCGCTTTCAGCGGCAAGAGCAGCGGGCTTCAATCCCACTTTAGTAATGGGCTGGTTCTCCAAATACAAGGAACTAATCCAAATCCTGGGGTTGGAAAATGTTACAGAAAATATATGGAACTGTGATGAGACAGGGCTCCAGGACCACTTTCTCTCCACCAGGGTGGTTTCGGAAGTCGGATCCCCATGTTTTAGATCACTGGTGGAGAGAAGGGCGAGATAACGACCTGCCTGGCAAGTTAGAATGCTGCTGGTGGTATGGACCAAGCGGCAACAACATGGTGCCATATTTGAAGCTTTTTCTCCCAGTGTGAACTGCAGTGCTTGGTGGCAAAAATAACTTGAAACCCCACCCACCCCAATGTTCTCTGTAGAAATATAAAATCAATAATTTTTATACACAAGAAATTATGGTTTAACTAGTTAATCCCATACCGTCTAATGTCCTTCCTGGGTCTGATTTTTAAAAATAATGCTGTTTTTTTCATTCTGATTAGATCTCACCATTTTGTAAAGTCCAAACATGTTGTGTGATGCATTCAACTGTACTAATCACAATTCCAAGGATTGTTATCTCTAGGTAAGTTGGCCTACATTTGAGACCCGTTTGTAGGCTATCACAATCAGTCGGCAGTAGTAACAGCGTATTTTCGGATAAACTAGGTTTGATGTCAAAATGCGTTTTTTGACCATTTTGGGGTTTCAACTAGCTAATGACAATATTAATATACATCTCAATGTCTTGAAAGGGCTCAGGATTGTAGGGGTGTGGTCTAAATCCACGCCCTCAACCCGAGTACCATCGACGTCATCCAGCCCTACATGTTTGAACCACAGACAGAACTTATACAGTTCTGTGGTTTGAACCATAGGTATTAATGCAATCAATTCAAAGTAAAATACGGTTGCTATCAAGAGATAAATATCACACGCAAGCTCGCAATCAAAGTTAAGTTAAACGCTAAGCCGGTTGATCTGACGTTAGTCTATTTAAAGCAAGCTAAATTGCAAGGCGACGTTTCACCAAATGCATGTTCCACACAAATCATTAAATAATGGTAGGTTTTATCGTGTTTTAAAAATGTATTTAAAGGCCCATTCATTAATTTAAGTTGCTAATCGAACAAAAATTACGTGGATGGCAACTAAGTACTTTGGTGGATGATGGTTCTCGTCTATTTTTGTTACTGTAACCAGCCACTGAACAATACGACATTTTCACACATTTATATTATATTTATTTCCATACATTCCATTCATTTCCAAGGCATGGTTTATTTGTCAAAATCTTAACTATCTATTCTTTTCTATGATTATCTGACGAATGAGCAGTGCACCAAGTAAAAACGACGCGTGAGTGATTAGTTTGTTTCCATGCTGAGCTGTGCAAGGAGCAAGCTAATGTCACTAGCTAGCACCACGGAGGGATGGATAAAAAGGTGAAAGATTGGGAGAGGGATAAAATTGGTATAGGGATAAGGATAGCGGGAAAAAATGAACACTTTAGCTAACTAACTATTCCAAATCCAAATGCTGATAACGTGGACAACTATTCTCAAGGGCAAACAAAACGAGCGTTTGGTTCTGAACTTCAGACAGGATTTCTTAGTGGGACGGTTTTATTCGCCTCAAACTATGGGAGGAGTTATGTAATGAGATCAAAGTATGCATTGGTTGAGGTTTCACGTCTATGTCACTATGGACCCATTTCGACTACACCCTTTTTTCAGCATACAGGAATAAAGAGATAGACTGAAATTTTATGAGATTGCAGTGGAATTTATTCCTCACGCTTTATTGGTGCTCAATAAATACCTTAATAGCCATACATAATGTGGTTATAAGCATATTACGGATTTTCCTTGACCGTCACTTTATGTTACAGACTGGGCACCTTGGCATTTTCATGCCGTGATTTGTGAGCAAGTTCTGTGCTACAGAAATAAACGTCAGACGTGAATCAGTTTGTTGAATAATGTATGCATGTAGCCCAGGATTTCCGCTTTCCGATTCTTCGATATTGTCTTTGCCAATTGAATTAGAAGCCGGTAAGGTTTCGATTTCTAAGTGACCTCTTCACTTTTAAGCTTGCTTAAGAGTTACAAGGGACTTGCTTATTAGCTGCATCAGAGTTTCCTTAGTTGGATTTTGTTTTCTCAAATCAGTCCCTTGGTTTGGTTTGCATTTCTGTTCTTGTTGAGGCAGATTGCCTTTATTTACTCTGTTTATCTCTCCTGTGTTCTCCCGTATAGAGAGTAAGAAACTTCTTTCTTTTCACTTTCTGCTTTTCGTTTGTTATTGATTTCTCAAATCAGTCCCTTGGTTTGGTTTGCATTTCTGTTCTTGTTGAGGCAGATTGCCTTTATTTACTCTGTTTATCTCTCCTGTGCTCTCCCGTATAGAGAGTAAGAAACTTCTTTCTTTTCACTTTCTGCTTTTCGTTTGTTATTGATACCTGTGTTATTCGCTTTCTCGTATCTTAAGCGAAAGGTATTCTCGTTTCACTCGGATCTCGAGTTCGCCCTGTTATTTGGGTTGTTTGTTTTGGCTTTAGCCTGGGGTGTATACTACGAAGGAAGTTTAACATAGCCAGGGTTTATTTGCATTAGCTGGCTTCAGAAAGCCTAAACACCGCAATCTGGCTTAAAAAATGGTAAGTCTGCGTTCCCATAAAAGGGGCGGTGTCTACAAAACGAGCCTATAGCGGTGCAGTATGGGCTGTAACGTATTTGACTAACTAATTTTTAACTAACGTTAGTCCATTTACATATAAATGAGGCAATTAAATAATTCACCAATACATTACTGCTCAAATACATAACTGAACAGAGAAAACATCCTGTGATCTCATTGGTAAAGAGTAAAAAGAAGTGCTGAAGATTGTCACTACTTTTAACAATCTCAGATCTCTATGAACACATAAACCACCAGCTGCTAATCCACCCTTTAAGATAACTTTTCAAGTGTCCCTGAATATGGCACTTTTGAATGTTAGATAACTTTTAAACACGTCATTTGTTATTAATGACCTGATTTTAGATAATAATATTGATTGCATGTTTTTAACTGAAACATGGCTTAATATGGATGGATTAGCTACTCTTATTGAAGCCTCTGTTACGATCCGCTCCTGCTTCCCTTTCCTTTGTGTTTCCCTGAACCTGATTGTGTCATGTCTGCGTTCATTGCCTAATTGTGTCTACATTGCACATTTACTTCTCGCACCACATCTTAATTACACTATTCACATTTAATTGCTTTCACCGCATTCCTCACATGTTTTCTAATTGTTCAATCAATTCGCTGATTTCGCACGCATTTCCCGCAAGCTGCAGTTTATCAGCTCTAATGACACTAGTTATATTTACCGTGCTGTTCCTGTGATTTGTTGTCAGAGTATTACGGTCCTTGTCTCGTTTGTACTTGCTTCCCGATTCTCTAGCTTGCTAGACTCTGGCTATACTACCCAGGTCTGGATGCCACACACCCTGGCTTTCCGGTGTGGATCCTGACTCTGCCTCCGCCTGATCCTTCGCTTCGCACCTGGCTTGAGATCGCTCCTTGCTACTTCGCCTGTTCCCGGACACAGTCTGCTCTAGCCTCACCACCGCTACCGCGGTATACAGCTCCGCCCGGCTGGGCTGCTGTATCTGCTACCCGGCGCTGTGTCAGTTCGCTGTGGGTTCCACAGTGGACATGTACCTTGCCTACTGAAAATAAAAACCCTTTATTTTCAAAACTTCTGTCTCGTCGTGCATTTGGGTCCGTCCCTGCCAGTCTGTCACAGCCTCACCACCAAACTACAATTGTTCATACTCCTCCAGGAAAGGTAAAAAAGGTGGGGATACAGAAACCATTCTTTCATCGTCACTTGGTTTTAAAGACATTAAATTTGATGAATATCTTTTGAATATCACTCCATTATTTTTTAGCAGCCCTCCTATACTGTGTATGATTGTTTACAGGTCACCCAAATGATGCTCTTCTTTTATTTCAGATTTTTCAGAAGTACTCTCAATTATCCACACCAATTATGACAGAATTATTATTTTAGGTGATTTTAACTTGCACGTGGACAATCAATCAGACTGTTTTGCTTTGGAATTTTTTAATTGGTTGAACTGTATGCATTTTATCCAACATGTTACTCAGCCTACTCATAACATAGGCCACATGTTAGACCTTGTAATAACCCACGGCCTGTCTGCCAATATCTCTTCAGTTGTGGATGTAGGCATCTCTGATAATTTTTTTTACTGCCAATGGTTTTATACAACAGGATATTCCAGAACGAACTGCCAGGAAGCACTATCTTACTACTGAAGTGGCTGCAAATTTTATTGATCTTTTATGCGACACTCCTGCAGACATTTTACCCTCCTCTTGTGATTTTATTGTAGATAGTTTTAACCGTAAATTAAGGTCAACCCTTGACACAGTGGCCCCACTAAAACTGAAAAAGATTACTTCTAATCCGACACCTCCCTGGAGAAACGAGGAAATTAAACAATTAAAGAAAAACTGTCGAACAGCAGAAAGAAGATGGAGAAAGAATAAATGAATGGTCAATTATCAAATTTTCCATGAACAGCTCACTATTTATAATAAGGCAATTAAACATGCAAGACAAGCACACTTCTCAAAATTGATAACTGACAACTGGAATAATCCCAAAATCCTCCTTTCAACCATTGACCATTTAATTAACCCTGTTTTTATTAAGTCTAGCAGTAGGTTTACCAACTCCAAATGTGAAGAATTTGCAGTCCACTTCAGAGATAAAATAGAAACTATTAGATCAAATTTATGTCAATGTCAGCCGATGAATCTTAGTACCCCACAACCTCACTTATTACAGACCAGTATCCAATCTTCCATTTTTAAGTAAAATTTTAGAGAAGCTTGTTTTTAATCAGTTAAATGATTTTATGAACTCCCACAATATTTTAGAAAAATACCAATCTGGTTTTTGAGCCAATCATAGTACTGAGATAGTACCAGTAAAGGTTGTAAACGACCTCAGATCCAATATGGATATGAAAAAACTTTCTGTATTAGTACTATTTGTGCAGCCTTTGACACAATAGATCACCCGATTCTTTTAGGTAGACTTCAGTCTGATTAGCCTTTCTGGTACTGTTTTTAATTGGTCCAAATCTTATTTTACCGATAGAGAATTTTTTGTAAGCAAGGATGTATGTTCATCTAAAAGCTATAAGATGTATTGTGGTGTTCCTCAAGGTTCAATTTTAGGTCCTACACTTTTTAACCTTTACATGCTGCCACTTGGAAACGTCATCAGGAGGCACGGCATACATTTTCATAGCTATGCTGATGACAATTACATTGCCGTGTCTCCTGCTGACTCAGGGCCAATAGATGCCCTTTTTAACTGCATTTTAGATATCAAGTTATGGATGGCAGATCATTTTCTACACCTCAACCAGGACAAAACTGAAGTCTTGGTTATTGGTACTGAAGCTCAGAAAGACAAACTCAATGTGAAACTGCAAGCACTGGCATTAAACCCCCTGCCAGTATCTTTGATTCAGATCTTAGTTTTGAACCTCACATTAGAAACATAACTAAGAATGCATTTTATCATCTTAAGAACATTGCCAGAGTGCGACCGTTTCTCCCTCAAGCCAATACAGAGACGTTAATGCAAGCCTTTATTACCTGCAGGATTGACTATTGTACCCCGGACCTGCCAGTTCCGAGCATGGTCGGTGCCCTGTGGGAGCGGCAATTGGCGGCTGCTTCCGGGTGGGGGGAGGGGCTCGGAGAGAATCGCTGCACACAGAAGGCCCTGGGCGAGTTGGAATCACGGTCAGGAGCTCGAGGAGTCGCGCCCTGTAGAGGACGTGGCGCCCTCCTTCCTACTACCGGCTGACAGGGTTGTATAGCGGTGGTTCTCTAGCGGTTGCTACATGGGGGGAATTGAATTAGAATAGGGATTCAATTGGCTACTAAATTGGGAAAAAATCAGAAACAAATTTATTTAAAAAAAAAGAAATAATAAAAAAAAAATAAAAAAAAGGATTGACTATTGTAATGATCTACTTTCTGGTCTCCCTAAAAAGAATATAGCTCAATTACAATTACTGCAAAACTCAGCTGCACATGGGATGACTAGAACCAGAAAGAGAGCACACCAATTACACCAATTTTAATCATCCCTAAAGTCATAACAAAAACCCACGGTGAGGCCTCCTTTTATTACTATGGTCCACGCCTCTGGAATAGCCTTCCTGAAGACCTGAGCGCAGCAGAAAATGTTGATATTTTAAAAAGTAAACTCAATACCTACCTTTTTAGTCTGGCTTTTAATTGAGTTTTATTTTATTTATCTGTCTATTTATTTATTGAGTGTTTTATTAATTACAAAGTCATTTATCGCTTTGTGCTTTGTGTGTGGATGGGGGGGGGGGGGGGGGGTTGTTTTATTGTGTGAAGCACTGTGTGTTACATTTTACTTGTATGAAAAAGTGCTATACAAATAAAGTCTGATTGGTTTAATGCTACAAGAATCAATCAATTAGCCAGGCTGAAACAAATACAAAATATATAATGCCATTGTTCCTATATACTTAGAAATGTGTTCAAATGTCCAAATATCATAATGTTACTTTTGACTCCAACTAATTAGCCTACATAAGCCTATTTTGAAACAAAATCTTAAAACCATAACAGAATTCATTCACAAGCAAACATGCTAATGACTAATACTACCATTAGAATATGCTCAAACTATTGATAAAATATGAAAACATATTTTTATGGCATTTCAGAATTTTAGCTGGGTTATTGTCACAACCTTCGCATGTTCAGTGCTTGTGTAACATTTCTCACCTACAAATAAAAATATTAAAACCGGTGAGGTCTTGTTTTGTCATTAGGACTTGTTTTACGAGCCAAAATATTTTTCCCTCTGTCTATGGGCGCGAATCCATTACAAGGCAGAGAGACCTTTTAAATGGTAAATGGACTGCACTTATATAGCGCTTTTATCCAAAGCGCTTTACAATGGCCTCTCACTCACCCGTTCACACACACATTCACACACCAATGGCGGCAGCTGCCATGCAAGGTGCTAGCCTGCTCATTGGGAGCAATTTGGGGTTCAGTGTCTTGCCCAAGGACACTTCGACATGTGGACAGGAGAAGCCGGGGATCGAACCGCCAACCCTGCGATCAGCGGACGCCCCGCTCTACCTCCTGTGCCACAGCTGCCCCACTGTGGGCGTGTCTAACGTTCATGTAAGGTAGTCTCTGTGGGGGATCTCTATGTCAGAGACACGGAGGAAATATTGGAGGTCCAGATGAGATAGATGTGGAATCTTAAAGTGTTCCAAAGAACACCACTGAGACGGACAATAATCCGTACTGGAATAGGAGAAAATAAAAAATAAAAAATAACCTCGCGATAAAAACGAGGAACTCGATCTCCGAGCAAAACAAAGAAATAAGCAGTAACGCTTATCTAACTCCCGTTTGTGGAGCAAAACAAAAGAAAGAACAGAGAACGCAAAAGACCCCAAAGACTTTGGGTAAGAGCACTCGTAGGTTTGAGTGGAAAACAAAAGAAACAAAAAAACCGCTGCTCTGAAATAAGAGCGTAAAGAGAACTTGCTTTCTTTCTAAATTGTACTGCTAACAAGTCCCGCGTTGATAAGCAAAGCGGTTGATAGCAGCACAACTTCCTATAGCCTTTTTACCGGCTCGAATGTTACATGAAATAACATGAAAGCAACGAGAGAGGCAGGAAGCGGGGTATAAATAGTGAGCAGAAATAAATGACAGGTGAACTCTGACGAGGTGAAAGCAAAACCCGTTGCGGAACACAGGAAAATCCGATAGATTACCGGTAAACGACAAAAAAGAATAAAGAGACGCGGAAGGAAGGCAAGATCCATGACAGTCTCGGCGAATTTCCCTGCAGTCGTGGACTCCACCCTTTCGCTCCCGTCCTGGTTTCGGCTGTTTTGGGCTTCATGCGCCACTGAGCACAAGTCATAGAAAATTAATGGGTGACGTCAGCATTACTTTGTCCATATTTTTATATAGTCTATGGTATGGACCCACTATGATAATCTTCAAAGGCAAACGCATGAAGGCGGAGGTCTCCTCAAAATGTATTGGTGAAGATATCAGAGGGTGGATCAACAGTGAGCTCTTTGTCGAATAGGGGAGATGATTTTTACAGAGACTCCCAAAAGATGACCCATGACTACATTTGCTCCTCGTTGATGGACACAGCTCTCATGTCTACAACCTGGAGTTTTTTTATATGATGAGAGACAACAACGTCTGTTTAGTATACCCCCTCACACCACTCACTACCTTCAGCCAGCAGACAGGGCCCTGTTCAAGAGCTAGAAGCTGGAGGAGAGGGTTGTCACCAGGGAGAGTGGGGGGGGAAAGGCTTGACAGGGCATTTTTTTTGCCACTGTTTTTGAAGGCCTGGACCAAAGCAGCCACCCCTTCAAATGCCCAGAATGGCTTTTGAGGCTGTGGGATATACCTGTTTAAACCCAGCCCAAATCAAGGCTAGCCTTTTTGCACCAAATGAGACGACAGAGAGAGCCAACCAGAAGACCCCACCAGAAGACCCCAGAGGACCCTCCAGTCCAGTGGATGACACAGTGCTCCCTGCACCACCATTCCACAGTGTACCGCACCATCTACACCCACAGCATCTTCTGGTGCAGACCCCACAAGACCCTCAAACTCACCCTCTGCATGATGCTATTCAGCCAGTCATGTCCGCTCCTCAGCAGCAAACCTGTCAGGGCACCATGACAGTTCCCAAGGATGCCAACATCGTGACCCCACCACCTCTTGCACAGGAGGTCGAGGTAGAGACACAGCCAGAGACAGCAGAAATCTTGTTAAAAGATGTCGTTAAGATTCCTGTGACAGAGCGATCAACCACCAGATGAGGGCAAAACCTCCTTCCTGGAACTTGACCAGCGATGCACATTTTGCCTATGTTCGAAAAGGCAAGGAGAAAGGGCCCAAGCCTAACCGCAAGAAAAAAACACAGCATGACCCTGAACCATGCACCATATGTCAGCGTGCATATGGAGACAAAGACGACCCCAAGTGCACAGAGGAGTGGCTGTCATGTGCTGTCTGCAGCCAGTGGTACCATGAAACCTATGCAGACGACAATGGGATTATAGATGGGGATGAGTCCTTGACATGCAAGGACTTCTTGTTCGACTAAACCAGTTTTACAACTAGTTATTTTTAAGTTTGTTTACTCCTACACATTGAAAAGTAAACTTTTTTACATGGCGTTGCCAATCGGATCATATTCGTGGCAGGTCCTAGTTTTATCATAATTACTTTTTGAGACTTCTTACATGTTGTTGTCTATTAGATCCTGCTATTTTTGTGATAAATGTTTTATTGAATTATTGTAAAGCAGAAGCATTCATATTCATGACAGGTATAATAATACATTTGTAATAAATATTTTTTTTAAGTATGTGGTTTCTTTGACATAATTTGTTTAATTCTATAACATCCAGGCAAATTATTATTATTATTTTTTTAAAGCAGCCTTATCGATAAACACAGCAAAAAACATTTATACTCATTGAAATTCACATACAAGGGGAGGCTATGCACATTATGGCTTTGGTGTTTTAGCCATAGAAGCTTGGCCTGCATAGATTAGCGCGATGCAGGCATTTATAAATCTAATAATGAGTGTCCCAGATTACAGAGTGAGCTGTCCCAGATTATCAAATGCAGGCACAATTGTTTGTTTTGTCACAAGGAACACTAAAATGTGTGGCACGTCTCCTCTGAGTATGATATTTTTTTTAAAAATTCAGAGGGGGATTTCAGAAAGGTATCATTTGTTGATCTTAAGTTTTGGATTGATATAAAAATATGTTGCAGATGTCGAAATTGCAAAAAGTGTCCCACTTCACCCTAATTCACCCTGCTACTAATACTACTACTACTACTAGGAATAGTACTCATACTTCTATTACTACTGCTACTACTGATAGTGCTACTACTACTAATGCCACTACAACTGCTATGGCTACTGCTATGACTACTACTACAGCAGACAAGAAGACAGTATCGTGTAAGAAGCGTCGTATCCTGTATCCTGCTTTTTGGATGTTTGCCGCAAAGCTAGTTACTGCAAAGTCTGGTTATTTAATTTTTAATTTTATTATTTTACTTTTTTTTAAACAAAGTTTTACTTTGTATTTTTTAGTTTCTCTTAAAGATTTTAAGTCCTTACAGATGTTCTTTTAAGCTTTTATTTATTTTACAGTCGCCATTTCGTCCACCCCTGAGACTGTAGCTGAGCTTGGCAATCACAATCCACAGCAGGAGGCTGGATCGGTTCGCCTGTCTGTATCATCAAGAGAGCTCCGGCCTTCTATGACGGGCCGGGTAGGCCTTCTCTCCTGCTGCATTTTCTGTGTGGATTATCCCCATTGCTATCTGTAAGAACGGCCAAAATTCATAACTACCTCTAACTACGGCCACCAGAAACACTGTGAAATTGTGATTACAAATCCAGTGGTCAAAAAGCATCTTTTGGCTCATTCTATACTCATTCAGTATATTCTATACGGCAGAACTTTCTCCAGATGCTGTGCAGTTGTCTGTACAAAGCCAGTGTACTGTATACAGAAGCCAAACATCAGACTTGAAAAGTGGCGAGACTTAAGTGAACTGTGAATTTATTAAACTTAATTTTATTGATTGTAGCTATTTATTTTATTTTTTTAAATTATTGCTTTTTTTGCATTTTATTTATCTATTTATTTTACTTTGCATCCATAATTTGGCAACATGGCCTTCATATCTGGTGGGAAGAATAATGTCATGCCTTCTTGTATCTCCTGCGGAATGGTTTTAATCGTGGACGAAAGTGGTTTCATGGACAATTTTTAATGTGACAAATGTGCCTACATGAAATAACTCACTGATCGGATATCTGTTCTAGAGGAAAGGATTTCAACTCTAAAGGAAATCAAGGAAATTGACTGTGTGCTAAAAAAATGTGACACTGATGTCCGCTCGTCCAGAGTCGTGATCAACGCCTCAGGCAAATCTCTCAGGAAATGGATTACAGAGAGGCGAAAATCTAAACGCAGGCCTTTACCTGCTGTTATGGCATCGGAAAAGTACAACAGACACTGTGTCTGATCTGATTCCCTTGAAAATGGCGTTACTGATGCCTCAGAGTCAGTGCCAGAAATTCTAATCACTGGGGATTCAATTGTGGGAAATGTACAGACCACACAGAAATCTACTGGAAAATGTTTTCCTGGTGCCGGAGTTAAAGACATTGAATTCCAGTTAGATAGTGCACTCGCTGCGCAAAATGTTTCTATTGTTGTCTTGCACTGTGGTACAAATGACACCAGATTGCAAGTCTGAAACACTAAAAAATCACTTTTGGGATCTTTGTGGTAAACTCAGAAAACTGAGGAAAAAATTATCATTCCTGTGCTTACTGCTTTTACTAAAGGCTGTGAGAAATCACTTTAAGGGTTGTTTCTCCTGACAGATTTTCCTATTGAACTCTATGGAAAAATAAGTCAGGAGAAGAAACCCTTCAAGTTATCCATCCATATCTACTGTATTTCTGGCAGCAGAGTGATGGTTAAAGGCTTGTTTGATACATCAGACCCTTGATGACTTAGAGCCACTTAGCCAACCATGTGTTCTATACTGTTCCAGTGTAATTTACAGCTAAATCTTGTCTCACCCCCCAATTCCCATAGAGATCCATTCAAATGCAGAGCTGTTATAGTATCGCTTGTAAGAGTACCAGCAAATAAGATATCAAGAGCCTTTTGATGTTGTTGGGTCACAGACATCATAAAGTCATGGCATGCAAAGGATATGCAACCAAATATAAAAAATATGGCTTTTCTACCACATTTAATTTAGCGTGTTCAATACTTTTTTCCTGTGTCATTTCACTTTATTGCACATAACCTTTTTTAAGAATTGGAACGTTACAATTTCTTTAGCTGTGTAGTTTTATTGAGTTAATACCAATGTCTGGTCAAAATCTCATGTGAATAGCTACATTGGAAATATGTTTGATAATAAAATTGTTGACGTGTCCAATACTTATTTCCCCCATTGTATATCCAGGACCTTATGTGTTTTTTTATTGTTGCTGTGATAGTATACTTTTTTTGGTGGTTAAAGAAGAACTGTAATCAACTCCTAAATATATTTAAATGTCCAATTTCTTCAACCCAATTCGCTCTTATGTAGATCACACTGTAGAGTGGTCTATATACGTTTATGAAATACAAAAGAACGGTGGCACCTAGGAACTTCATATTTTGCCCGATAATAGCCTGAATCGTGCTGATGTAGACAATATGCAGGTTTCCATGATACAATACGTCCACAGTTGCTCAGATAATTCAGCCCATTGTGTCTAGACATAGACAAAATAGAACCAGCCCTGTTGGGGCGAATTCACGCAATCGTATTGCTGTAAACTGTAGTAGGCATACCATGTCTGTAGCTTCTGATCATGCTATTTTTAGCCGTCTTAATATTAGAGTGCTCTCGAACGAAACTTTTATTATTAACGTGCAAAGAACCCGTTTAAATGCACTTCTCTCTCTGTTAAAAATTTTAAGTGCATTTAAACTGGTTCTTTGCACGTTAATAAGAGCACCACAGCGTACGGCGATTTGCTCATTTCTGGGCTTTCTCCAATGCGTGCATAATCATTACCTATTCAAAAGCCAATCAACCGTTTTCGTCGATCATATGCAGTGATTTGACTTTGAAATAAATCCCCCAAGCAGGAAAAAATTATACTATGCATTTATTGCTCATTGTCTTTTTTATAATGTTAATTATTGTATTTATTTCTGTTTTTAATTGTGTATGGCTGTTATTATACTGCACTGTGGTCCCAGGGGTACTGTATTCTTTCTTACACCTATCTGTAATGAGAATAATGACAAACCTCTTAACCCAATTACATTCAATGAAATCAATGCAAAATAGATAGCCTATCGTCTTCCAATGCAGAATCCTAAAGGCAACAAAAGTCGCTAATAAATGTGGCGAAAAAATACGATATGTTGCATGGGAAAAATTTGAAATAGATAAATGATTAAATGCATGCTAGCACAGAAAAAATAGGAAAAAAGAGGAGTTGAAAGTGTGACCAAACGGACGTGTTCTACTATCGTTTTTCACTAAACCACGTGATGCGGGATAGCCTGACATCGTCAAAACGAGTCCAATGCACACGGCTCTTCAAAAGAGGTCATTTGATTAGCTATGGTGCAGCAGAAGCACACCCACTGATAAATATGCAGATAAATCTTTGATACATTGTGTAATTAGTATTTTTAATTGATTGTCCATAGGTGCACCTCTATGCCTGTTTTCTAAGAGGACCACAATGGAAATAAGTCTCCAGACTTTTTGTGTTATCCTTGATTTGTTTTTGAACTTATCGAATAAAATCAATCAATGAAAACCCAACCCATTTTCAACCCAACCCAACTACGTTATATAGATCAGGGGTTCCCAAACTTTTCCATGCCAAGGACCCCCAAATAGTCGTAGCCTCTGGCTGGGGCCCCCCTATTGCGAAATGGCTTATTTTTTTTAACTTTTAAATTACACTAGCAAAACCTTTTTTAAGAATTGGAACGTTACAATTTCTTTAGCTGTGTAGTTTTATTGAGTTAATACCAATGTCTGGTCAAAATCTCATGTGAATAGCTACATTGGAAATATGTTTGATAATAAAATTGTTGACGTGTCCAATACTTATTTCCCCCATTGTATATCCAGGACCTTATGTGTTTTTTTATTGTTGCTGTGATAGTATACTTTTTTTGGTGGTTAAAGAAGAACTGTAATCAACTCCTAAATATATTTAAATGTCCAATTTCTTCAACCCAATTCGCTCTTATGTAGATCACACTGTAGAGTGGTCTATATACGTTTATGAAATACAAAAGAACGGTGGCACCTAGGAACTTCATATTTTGCCCGATAATAGCCTGAATCGTGCTGATGTAGACAATATGCAGGTTTCCATGATACAATACGTCCACAGTTGCTCAGATAATTCAGCCCATTGTGTCTAGACATAGACAAAATAGAACCAGCCCTGTTGGGGCGAATTCACGCAATCGTATTGCTGTAAACTGTAGTAGGCATACCATGTCTGTAGCTTCTGATCATGCTATTTTTAGCCGTCTTAATATTAGAGTGCTCTCGAACGAAACTTTTATTATTAACGTGCAAAGAACCCGTTTAAATGCACTTCTCTCTCTGTTAAAAATTTTAAGTGCATTTAAACTGGTTCTTTGCACGTTAATAAGAGCACCACAGCGTACGGCGATTTGCTCATTTCTGGGCTTTCTCCAATGCGTGCATAATCATTACCTATTCAAAAGTCAATCAACCGTTTTCGTCGATCATATGCAGTGATTTGACTTTGAAATAAATCCCCCAAGCAGGAAAAAATTATACTATGCATTTATTGCTCATTGTCTTTTTTATAATGTTAATTATTGTATTTATTTCTGTTTTTAATTGTGTATGGCTGTTATTATACTGCACTGTGGTCCCAGGGGTACTGTATTCTTTCTTACACCTATCTGTAATGAGAATAATGACAAACCTCTTAACCCAATTACATTCAATGAAATCAATGCAAAATAGATAGCCTATCGTCTTCCAATGCAGAATCCTAAAGGCAACAAAAGTCGCTAATAAATGTGGCGAAAAAATACGATATGTTGCATGGGAAAAATTTGAAATAGATAAATGATTAAATGCATGCTAGCACAGAAAAAATAGGAAAAAAGAGGAGTTGAAAGTGTGACCAAACGGACGTGTTCTACTATCGTTTTTCACTAAACCACGTGATGCGGGATAGCCTGACATCGTCAAAACGAGTCCAATGCACACGGCTCTTCAAAAGAGGTCATTTGATTAGCTATGGTGCAGCAGAAGCACACCCACTGATAAATATGCAGATAAATCTTTGATACATTGTGTAATTAGTATTTTTAATTGATTGTCCATAGGTGCACCTCTATGCCTGTTTTCTAAGAGGACCACAATGGAAATAAGTCTCCAGACTTTTTGTGTTATCCTTGATTTGTTTTTGAACTTATCGAATAAAATCAATCAATGAAAACCCAACCCATTTTCAACCCAACCCAACTACGTTATATAGATCAGGGGTTCCCAAACTTTTCCATGCCAAGGACCCCCAAATAGTCGTAGCCTCTGGCTGGGGCCCCCCTATTGCGAAATGGCTTATTTTTTTTAACTTTTAAATTACACTAGCAAATTTAAAAAAATCTAACATACAGCTTCTTAATACACAACACAATACTTTTGACCCTATTTTGATTCCATAATCGGGCCGTTAGCAGCTCAACGTAACGCTTTGACTGACAGGCAGACAGTTAGTTTTTGGCTGCGATTGAAAGAAGGGCATGGCAAAGACCTAATTTCGATATGAAAGGATTTATAACAATTTATATCTTATTTTAAACCGGCACAGTAATCTTATGAATTGAATTGAAATGAACCGTGAAATGAATCGTGAGCGAATTAGCCCTGCAAGCAGCTGAATGCAATCGGTAATTAGCAAATAGTGCATAAATTAAAGCAGAGGCTGCCGTGAATAGGGCAGCCTCGTCGCCAATTTGTAAGACTTGTTCTTATTTCTTTTGTGACCCCGCTCCACGTATCGGACTATTTCTTTATTTCATTCATTCTATTCATTCCCACTCTCCCTCAACCCTACTAACGACCCACCCACTGTTATGTTCAGGAGAAATCTCCGCACCCTCTCGCACTCCTCTCTCACTACTTCCGCTCTCTCTATACTTCCTCCTCCTGCGTCTTTTGCTAATATGCATGTTGATGTTGCCACCTCTATGTTTAACTCCTGCCTCTCTCAGTCTCTCAACTCACTTTGTCCTCTTGTCTCCAAACCAGCTCGACCATCACCCCCTTCCCCGTGGCTGACAGATTCTCTCAGATCCAACAGAACCATGCTGCGAGGCGCTGAGAGAAAGTGGAGGAAATCCAGATCCCCAGATGACCTGGCCTCCTATCACACTCTGCTGGCAGCCTTCACAGCTGCAACTACATCGGCTAAGACTTCTTTCTTTCAGACTAAAATTAATGCATGTGTGTCTAATCCACGGAAACTCTTTTCCACCTTCTCCTCCCTGCTTACCCCCCCTCCACCCCCTTCACCCTCCTCCCTCTCTGCAGATGACTTCCTGACCCACTTTGAGGGGAAGGTGGACATGATTCGCAACTCCTTCACACCTCAGGTGACACCCCACATCCCCGTACCGAACCTATCGCCACGCTGTCGTCCTTCAAGACTCTGGAGGACGCAGATGTGCTCCAACTTGTGACGCACCATCGCGCGACCACCTGTCCACTGGACCCCATCCCGTCAGCAGTCCTCCAGTCAATATCTGCTGAGCTCGTTCCATATCTGTCCACTATTATCAACACCTCCCTAACCTGTGGCCATGTCCCTGCTGTTTTTAAGACTGCCCGTGTATCCTCACTCCTAAAAAAAACCTAGCTTGGACCCCTCTGATGTCAGGAACTACCGTCCTGTATCTCTCTTGCCCTTCCTGTCCAAAACTCTGGAACGAGCTGTCCATAACCAACTGTCTGTTTTTCTCCACCAGAACAACCTGCTTGACCCCCATCAGTCCGGCTTCAGAACCGGACATTCCACAGAAACTGCTCTCCTGGCGTGACTGAGGCGCTCTCCACTGCCAGAGCCTCATCCCTCTCCTCTGTCCTGATTCTACTTGACCTGTCTGCAGCGTTCGACACGGTCAACCACAAACTCCTGATTTTCACACTTTCTGAGATGGGCATTTCTGGGACTGCCCTCTCCTGGTTTGTATCGTACCTCACTGATAGATCCTACCAAGTCTCTTGGAAGGGTTCTGTCTCTGCACCCCATCCCCTGTCTACAGGAGTCCCGCAGGGATCTGTACTGGGTCCTCTGCTGTTCTCCATTTATACAAAATATCTTGGTTCAGTAATCAATTCACATGGCTTCTCATACCATAGTTATGCTGACGATACTCAACTCTTCCTCTCTTTCCCTCCCTCTACCCAACAGGTGACGGAGAGGATATCTGCTTGTCTGGCTGACATCTCTGAGTGGATGACTACCCATCACCTGAAGCTCAACCTCGACAAGACAGCTCCTCTTCATGCCACACAAAACCTCCCCGCTACTTAACCTCTCCATCACCGTTGACGGGACCGTGGTGGCTGCCTCCCGCTCTGCAAAGAACCTGGGGGTGGTCCTGGACGACCAGCTGAACTTCAAAGACCATATCAGGGCGATGGCACGGTCCTGCAGGTTCCTCCTGTACAACATCAGGAGGATTCGACCGTACCTGACCACCTATTCCACCCAACTTTTGGTCCAGACCATGGTCACCTCACACCTGGACTACTGTAACTCCCTGCTCGGAAGCCTACCAGCCTGCGCCATCCTGCCTCTTCAACTGATCCAGAACGCAGCTGCCCGGCTTGTGTTCAACCTCCCGAGATTTTCACGTCACCCCCCTTTTGAGGTCACTCCACTGGCTGCCAGTTGCAGCCAGGATCAGGTTCAAAGTTCTGACCCTGGCCTACACTGGACTTGATCCAGAACTATGTTCCTGCTCGACCGCTTCGCTCATCTACTGCAGGGCGACTTGCACTTTCCCCCCCCCCGTGTCAATGGCACTCGCTCGTCCCGACTACGGAGCTTTTCCACCCTAGCTCTCCAGTGGTGGAACGAACTTCCCATTCCCCTACGTTCCATGCCAACCCTGCCTACTTTCCGTCGTGGCCTGAAAACGCACCTTTTCAGACTCCACCTGGACTAATACTTATCTAGGACCTCATGGTATGTGTTCTTGTTGAACTGTGTATTCAAGGTATTCAAGTTTATAATATTTAGAATAGAATTGTATTAGAGCTGATTTACCCAGTTCACTGTGAACTGCATTGTCTTCATTACTAGGGATAGCTGCTACTGTATGGGAAGAATGTGCTTTCTTATCTGTTCTGTAGTTACTTCGATTACCTTTCTGTATGCACTTACTGTACGTCGCTTTGGATAAAAGCGTCTGCTAAATGAATGTAATGTAATATTTTTAAAAAATATATTGCAATGCGTTTTCCCTTAAATTACACAGAGTGAAATATTTCAAGCCTTTATTACTTGTAATTTTGATGATTATGGCTTACAGCTAATGAAAACCCAAATTCAGTGTCTCAGAAAATTAGAATATTGTGAAAAAGTTCAATATTGGAAACTCATGGTGTCACACTCTAATCAGCTAATTAACTCAAAACACCTACAAAGGTTTCCTGAGCCTTTAAATGGTCTCTCAGTCTGGTTCAGTAGGCTACACAATCATGGGGAAGACTGCTGACTTGACAGATGTCCAGAAGACAGTCATTGACACCCTCCACAAGGAGGGTAAGCCACAAAAGGTCATTGCTAAAGAAGCTGGTTGTTCACAGAGTGCTGTATCCAAGCATATTCATAGAAAGTTGAGTGGAAGGAAAAGGTGTGGTAGGAAAAGGTGCACAAGCAACAGGGATAACCGCAGCCTTGAGAGGATTGTCAAGCAAAATCCATTCAAGAATTTGGGGGAGCTTCACAAGGAGTGGACTGAGGCTGGAGTCAGTGCATCAAGAGCCACCACGCACAGACGAATCCAGGACATGGGCTACAAATGTCGCATTCCTCGTGTCAAGCCACTCCTGAACCAGAGACAATGTCAGAAGTGTCTTACCTGGGCTAAGGAGAAAAAGAACTAGACTGTTGCTCAGTGGTCCAAAGTCCTCTTTTCAGATGAAAGTAAATTTAATTTTGTTTTCTGAAGTCCACAGTCAACGCAGCCATCTACCAGGAAATTTTAGAGCACTTCAAATTAAATATTCTGCTGACAAGCTTTATGGAGATGCTGATTTCATTTTCCAGCAGGACTTGGCACCTGCCCACACTGCCAAAAGTACCAAAAGCTGGTTCAATGACCATGGTATTACTGTGCTTGATTGGCCAGAAAACTTGCCTGACCTGAACCCCATAGAGAATCTATGGAGTATTGTCAAGAGGAAGATGAGAGACACCAGACCCAACAATGCAGACGACCTGAAGGCCGCTATCAAAGCAACCTGGGCTTCCATTACACCTCAGCAGTGCCACAGGCTGATCGCCTCCATGCCACGCCGCATTGATGCAGTAATTCATGCAAAAGGAGCCCCAACCAAGTATTGAGTGCATAGAAATGAATATACTTTTCAGAAGGCTGACATTTCTGTTTAAAATATCCTTTTTTATTGATCTTATGTAATATTCTAATTTTCTGAGACACTGAATTTGGGTTTTCATTAGCTGTAAGCCATAATCATCAAAATGACAAGAAATAAAGGCTTGAAATATTTCACTCTATGTTTAATGAATCTATATAATATATGTTTCACTTTCTGACGAGTGACAAAAAATATTGAACTTTTTCACGATATTCTAATTTTTTGAGCTGCACCTGTATATGTATGTAAGAGTGAGAATAAATGTATATGAAAGTGAGGATGAATTATGGCCCCTCATAGCCTTCTGCTGCATGTTGTCTCGTCAGCCCTACTTTCCTCAAACTTTGGAATACTTCATATATATTAAAATACACTATCCTATCTGTCTCTCTCTCTTACGTTCTCCATCACTCTCACAGCGAAACGGCAGCCGTCAACAAAGGCTAGCCTTTGATTTGGTATTATTGGGCATAAATAAAGTTGTCCTATAAGATGAGGGGGGTGGAGATGGGTTTAAAATGTAATACAATTATCTTATCCACTAATATACTGATTAGCCTATGCTTTAGCTTTATATGAAAGCATCTCAAATCTCATCTAGGGCTTTGAAAAAAGAAAAATCTTCAAAGTGTTCATAAATTAAACATTTTATTTTAGAAAATTTCCTGCGTGAGGTTGTAGAAATGCAGGACATGAGTTTTAAAAAGCTCAAACCCCCCACTACTTCATCCCGCCCTTGTGCCCCACCAACATCTCTTAATGCCCCCCCAATCAAAGCAGTCTAGAGACTCCCATACATTTTTTCTTTAAAAATTCCCCCATTCATTTTTTAAATACCCTACATTTAGGGTAAAATCCCCCAGTCTGGCACCTCTGATACTAGCTACAGCTGATGTACAAATGATGACACCAATTATTTTATTGGTTAGGACAATAATGCATACTATGGGCGCATACTATGGGCATACTATACTCAGTTAAGTAACTGAGCGGCTCAGCTTCGATCAGAACGAAGAACGTACTTAACGGGTTGCTCAGTTTCGCTCACTCTAAGCCGCTCAGAGCTTAGCTGAGCACTTTTGGATGTGGATTAGAGAGAAGAAAGTTTTTGGTCTACTGGGGTTGACAGCAACGAAATGTGTTTTGTTTGCTGCACAAACCATATGCACCTAGTTTTATATAGCATTAGCTACAGGAAATGATAAGTTAGCGAAAATGCTAAGTTGACGTTACAGCTAACCAATGACAAGATTCAACCTAAAATAAGTAGGCTATACTTTCATCTTGTATGACGCCATTTTCCAAACTCAGACGGTTGTTGACAGTTGCTCAGCACTCACGTAGAGCAGAATGTTAAGAAGTGATTCAAAAATCCGCTCAGTGATCACACTGGGCATTCTCACCATGTGTGCTCATTTACTTAACGCGCCCACTGCCTACATTAAACTCGGCTAATAAAGTGCACCATCTACCGACTCCATTTACTTTGTTTTGGCGTTGAGACTTGAAAAAGACATTCTGCTTCATTGCCACGGTTACAACTGGGCTACTACAGCCTGGCTGAATCTCAGTGAAAATGCTGCAATAACTGTAGCCCAGGCTTGAGTTCTTAGGCTCTTTTGGCCCACAGTGGAAAAGCAGCTATTGTGTCTCACATTAAATCCTCCTCCAGTCACCTAGATATCATCCCTAGTCTTTAAAGAGGTCATTGAGGCAATTGGTGCTGATTTACTTTCTATTTAAAAAACATTATTAGAAAGTTACTTTCTAATTAATAAATAGCTTTCTTTTAACTGGGTGTGTTCCTGATTATTTTAAAGTGTTCAGCCCCTCCGTAACTCCTTTATGCAGATGCATAGTGAAGTTGCTGCCGGCGCCACCTTTTTGCTCAACTAAGTGTTTCTAAGTGTCACTATTTTCCCATATACCTACCCATCCGTGGGTGGGTAGGTATACTATTACACTACTATGTAGTGGTCATAGTGGAGTTCATAACAGTGGCGGCCGGCCTATAGAGGGCGCTGGGGCGCCGCCCCCCCTCCCCCACATACAAATTTTAAAAAAAGTTTTGAAAAAATTATTATTTTTTATTATTATTGAATTTTTTTAGTAGCTTAAAATTATTATTTTTTATTATTATTTTTTATTATTATTTAATTTTTTAGTAGCTTAAACATGTTATATGTTGGCCTTGCGTTGTCTAAAGTTTAATACATTACATATGCATGTTCCGGGGACTGCGGGGCGCCGGTAACGTTATGGTGAATCAGAGCACTCATTCATTTTCAGGCGAGCCCCCTGATACTGCTGCCTGATTCGCCGCCAAAAAAGGAAGTCCCCGGGCGCAGGCCTGTGCGCCCCGGACTATCCTACCCTTTTCTGATTAGTCCTCATGGTTTATGATATTATTTGATTGGATTTAAGGCATGTTTATCACGCCCAGCCGGCATCTAGCAGGATATCACTGCGAGTGCGCAAGTACTACGGATAGGTTCAGTCGGCTGCTACTCATTCATTCAAGTAGACCTGTCCTAGACCAAGCGAGAGAGATAATTCGAAATGGCTTCTTCAAGTGGAACAGAAAGCAAAGAAAATTCGGTTATTTCTTTGCAAAAAGAACCTTTCTCAAGGCGTTCATTGGGAGAAACGGGTCGGGCTCGGTCACGGCGGCCGAACAACTAGCGAACATTTTACTTTTGAACTACAGTAAAACCTTGACATACGAGTGCACTAACTTACGAGTATTCCGAGCAATTTCTTGTTTCGCCTTACGAGCCTAGACCCGAGTTACGAGCCGAGCAAGCGGAGCATTGCGAATGCGAATGCAATTTCGGAAATTGCATTCGCATTTCCGAAAAATTCTGAAGGGAAGGAAGAAACAAACCACCATGGATAGGTTTTTATCGAAACGCCCTGCAGATCAGTCAGAAAAGCGTGACGAAAAAGCCAAAAATCTATGAAAAAGATGCAAACGTCACTGATGAAGATTAAGTGTAAGTGAAGAATAATAATGTAGCAATTAAGTTTAGAACCAGTTTATTTCTTTATATTCTATTTTATTATCTTTGTATTATATTTTGTATTAATTATTTATAATTTATAAATACATTTCTCATTTTTATAACAACGTAACAAAGAAATTAGGGTGTTTTTTGGGGGGCTGGATCGGATTAATGGTATTTAAATTAATTTCAATGGGGAAAATTGATTTGATATACGAGTAAACCGAGTAACGAGCTCGGTCACGGAACGAATTAAACTTGTATGTCAAGGTATTACTGTACTAATTGGGATGGGTTAGCTTACTGCACATGGTGCTTCAAGTTGTTTTTGGTGAAAATATAGTGTGAAATAAATAAAAATGATACCGAATATTGTGTGTGTCTGTTATCTACCAATAAAACAATGCCTTTTGACGGTCATTTAGGTGCCCAGTGACCACTAAACAGAGAAGCTGTAACCATGGTAACAACAACTGCGTGACAGGGAAACACAATGTCAGCGCTTCAGTGCCTTAACTGCGTCGGGCTCGGGTCGGGTTCGGACATAAAAAGCAGAATTCCTGTCGGGTTCGGGTCGGGCTCGGTCGGGTTCGGACAGAAATATGCGGCCCGATCCGCACTCTAGTTCAGTGATGTCTTACTTGAAAAACTGTCCTCCACTGTTGCCAATCAAACTGTCTTATGCAACTGAGACACACGGTAGCTTGTTTTTTCTGTTTAAAGTCAAAGTCAGATGTATTTTTTTTTTTTTAGAAATGCTAGCGCCCCAACCTATATTTAGATCACCAGCCGCCACTGGTTCATAAATATATTTATTCATCATATAAAATTAGAATTCTATCATAGCAACAAGATAAACCCAAAAATAACCTGATCATATGCCAAAAACGCTGTGCTCACTCAAATGCAAAATAAACGTGAAATTATAGTCTCATTGTACCACATATTCTACAATAAATATCTGCTACTAAATATGAAATAAATATACAATCCTACCATTGTTTTTATAGATACAGATGTTCCTTTCAAAATTCAGTGGTTTTTTATTGTCTGGTACAATCGGTTTGAGAAATAAACCTTTATAACGCTATTACACTATCTGAAACGGCGACTCGTAATACCCCCCATGGGCTTCAAGCTCGTCTCATTCATTACAGTTCATTCTGGTTTAATTGTCAGCTCTTTTATCCAATAGAGTACATTATAACCTTTGCAGCGGTATATGCAACGTCTTATTTTGTGCCTTGAAAAAGTAATCGCAGCCCAGCGTAATGGCAGTTTTCGTTTTCACGGTCTCATATTACGCAAGTTCTATAGAAAGCGCATTAGGGAGGGGAGTGTTCCCTTTCGCGATATGTAAAAATGTTTGCATCTAAAATGCTGTTGGTCTCGCTGGCTACATATGTACATTTGTTTTTCCACTCGAGCACTGTCTTTCAAATATGATTGATAGGCCTATTGTTATTTTCACATTTTGAGTGCATTTCACATACTGTAGTGCCATTATTAATTTTATTTTTGATGTACAAGGCTACCGATTTTCATTGAAGATTTGGCAGCATTTTGCAGATGGTGGAATACTTAGGGGATCTCTATGCCCAGAGACATGGAGGAAATATTGGAGGTCCAGGTGTGACAGATAAGGAGTCTAAAAGTGTTCACCACTAAGACGGACAATAATCCGTAGTGGACAGGGAAAATAAGGAGAACACAAATATCCACGCTATAAAAAGCGAGGAACTCGATATCCGAGCAAAACAAAAGAAATAAGCAGTTTACGCTTATCTAACTCCCGTTGTAGAGTGAACAAAAGAAAGGAAGGAGAAAAATAAAATAACCCTAAAAGAGCACTCGTAGGTTTGAGTGGGAAACAAAGAAACCAAAACCTCTGCTCTGAAATAAGAGAGCGAAAGAGCGCACTTTACTTTTTCTAAATTGTACGGCTAACAAGTCCCGCATTGAGAAGCAAAGCGGTCGATAGCACGCACAACTCCTATACCGTTACCGGCTAGAATGTAACATTAAATAACATGGAAGCGACAAGAAAAGGAGGAAGCGGGGTATAAATAGTGAACGGAAATGCAGGACAGGTGAACTCACTAATCACAGAGGCGAAAGCAAAACCCGTAGCGGTACACAGAAAAAATCCGATAGATTACCGGTAAATTTAAAAAAAGGAATACTAAGCGTGGAGATAAGGGAAGGAAGGCGTGATCCATGACAGGACCCCCCCTCTAAGGAACGGTACCAGACGTTTCCATTACCTTATTTCGGTGATTAACTGAGGGTCCAGGATGTTCCTCGATGGAATCCAGCAATGTTCCTCTGGGCCGTAGCCCTCCCAGTCCACAAGGAACTGCCACACTCTGCCCACACGTCTCTCTACCGCAATGTGGTGAACGGTATAAGCTGGACCCCCCTCTATGAGTTGGGGAGGCGGAGGTGGTTTTTCCACCGGGGCGAGCGGGCTGACGAGTACCGGTTTCAGACGGGAGACGAGAAACGTGGGGTGGATGCACATGGAGTTCGGCAGTTGCAGTCGAAAGGTGACTGGGTTGATCTTTTTAATTATTTTAAATGGTCCCACAAAACGAGGGGCGAGTTTGCGGGACTCGACCCGCAATGGAAGATCACGAGTAGTGAGCCAAACCCGCTGTCCAACTCTATAGGACGGTGCAGCCGACGATGCCTATCAGCCATGGCTTTTTGCTTAGCTGACGCACGTACAAGAGACGAACGCACTTGTCTCCAAACCGAACGACACCTCCGAACGAAGGAGCTTGCGGAGGGCACCTCCACCTCCCTCTCGAGCTCAGGAAAGAGAGGTGGTTGATATCCCAGCTGAGCTTCGAAGGGGGAGAAATTGCAAATTGAAGGTGGAGGCATTACGCAGAGTGTAATGAGCGTACCCCGCCCAGGCTAGGTGACAGCTCCAGGAGGTAGGTAGGAGCTAGGCAGCGAAGAGTACTCTCTAGTGTCTGATTAGTGCGCTCTGTCTGGCCGTTAGTCTCCGGGTGAAAACAAAGGCACCTAGCAGAGAGTAGAACGCACGCCAAAACTTGACGGCAAACTGAGGGCCACGATCGGATACCACATCTGAGGGAAGACCGTGCGGCCAAAACACATGATCAATCATGAGTTGCGCCATCTCTGGTGCTGAAGGCAGCTTGGGCAGCGCAATGAAATGGGCCATTTTAGAGACGCGGTCGACCACCACTAAAATCATAGTATTGCCTGAAGAGAGAGGCAAACCCTGATGAAGTCAAGAGAAATGTGACTCCACGGGCAGGTGGGAATAGGTAGGGGACAAAGGAGACCCGAGGGAGGAAGGTGAGAGGCCTTGCTGCAAGCGCAAACCGGACAAGCCGCAACAAACGAACGTACGTCCTTCTCCAGACTGGGCCACCAGAAACATTGGGATAAGAAGTTCCTAGTACGATGAACACCAAGGTGACCGGTAAGTTGGGAGGCGTGGCCTCATTGGAGAACCTGAGACCTAAGACGAGGAGGCATGAAAAGACTGGTGCCCCACCTGGACCTGGGTCTGAGCGCAAGGCTCTCTGCAATGCTGCCTCAACCTCCCATATAACCGGGGCAACAATGAGGTCAGTAGCGATGATAGGCTCGGGAACGGAGTCTGTCTCAGAGCGGTCGTAAATCTGCGAAAGGGCGTCAGGTTTTACGTTCTTAGATCCGGGGCGATACGTGATAATAAAATTGAATCATAAAAAAACAGCGCCCACCGGGCTTGCCGTGAATTACGCCTTAGCCAGCTGAACATATTCCAGGTTCTTATTCCATTCTGTAAACGGATGTTCCGCCCCTTCGAGCCAATGGCGCCACTCCTCCAAAGCCAACTTGACCGCAAGCAATTCTCGATCCCCTACATCATAATTCCTCTCTGCCGGTGTTAGGACGCGAGAGAAGTAAGTGCAGGGGTGCATTTTGTGGTCAGGTGGCAAGCATTGGGACAGAATGGCTCCGGCACCTAGTTCGGAAGTGTCCACCTCTACCACAAAAGGGAGGGAGGGGTTGGGTGTCACGAGAATAGGCTCAGAAGTTAATCTCTTCTTTAATTCAGTGAACGCTGCCTCCGCCTTAGAATTCCATTGGAACTGGCCGACGAGGTTTTTTTTAGTAAGCGCAGTAATGGGCACTGCCACCGCACTAAAGTTGCGGATAAATCTGCAATAAAAATGAGCAAAACCTAAAAGCGTTGCACCTGTTTTATGGAAGATGGCGTGGGCCAATTTTTTACAGTGAAAACTTTCTCCGGATCCATCTGTACCTTACCCTCAGCAACGATAAAACCCAAAAAGTAAACTGAGCTGTTGTGAAAAATGCACTTCTCCGCTTTAACAAATAATTGGGCCTTGAGAAGAGCTGAAAGGACCTGACGAACGTGACCGACGTGTGTGGGAAGATCGGGTGAAAATATTAAAATATCGTCAAGATAAACAAAGACGAATCTCTCAAGCATCTCTCTCAGCACGTCGTTAACTAACGCCTGGAAGACTGAGGGGGCACAAGTGAGACCGAATGGTATGACGAGATATTCATAGTGCTCGCTGTGTGTGTTAAAAGTGGTCTTCCACTCGTCGCCCTCGCGAATGCGAACGAGGTTATAGGCGTTACGTAGGTCTAGCTTAGTGAAAACAGACGCCCCCTGAAGACGCTCGAAGGCGGAGTTCATAAGGGTAAGGGGGTATCTGTTTTTCACTGTGATGTCATTGAGGGTCCTGTAATCGATACAGGGTCTGAGACCTCTGTCTTTTTTTTTTAACAAAGAAAAAACCCGCCCCTGCAGGCGAGGTGGAAGGTCCAATAAATCCATTAGCCAAAGCCTCCTCAATGTATTCACGCATAGCTGCACTCTCGGGAATGGACAGGGAATACAGAGACCCTCTAGAGGGAATAGTGCCAGGGTATAGCTCTATGGCGCAGTCATACGGTCTGTGAGGCGGTAGGGAGGTGGAACGTTGCTTACTAAACGCCTCCGCGAGGTCGGCGTACTGGTTGGGGACATTAGCCGGCAACTGGAATTCGAGCACCCCTTCCACTTCAGCACCCTCAGTGTCCGAGACAGAGTGAATCTCCCAATCAATTTCTGAATCAGATGTTAGCTCTGGCCACGCAAAAGGCTCCTCAGCAGAGTGATCCCAGGCTAGGCTCTCTTCTCCGTTTTCGGAGGGAACAAGAGAGGCCTCCTGTTTAAAGGAGCAATTCTCCTCATCACTCTCTGAATTAGATTCGGCATAATCTTCAAACCTTCCTCCCGACAGAAAAGGACTAGAGGAAGAACAGTGATGTTTGCATTGGGAACGCCGCTGACGAATGACGGAACTGGACCTCCCCCAATTAATATGTGAGTTATGGCGGGTAAGCCAGGAATGGCCCAAAACCAGCGGATAAGCCGGGGACTCAACTAAAGAAACGGAATCTCGTCCGTATGATCCTGATACGGAATGCGCATGTGTATGGCGGAGGTAACCTGGGACATGGTGCCTGTGCCCAACGGGCGGCCGTCCAGAGCCGTATCAAGGTGAGGATGAAGCAAAGGGTGGGTGGGAATTTTGTGGGATTTAGCCCAATCGGAATCGATTCAATAAAAGCGTTGCAGTGGAGCTGGCAATCATTCCAGCGTAAATAAACTGGCAGGAGGGTAATTGAAATGCAGTCCCGCTAGGCGACTTGGTTCCCCTAGTGAGACCCCTCTTTTACCCGAAAGCTTGGGACACTGATCCTTTAAGTGACCCCGCCTTTTGCAGTACCTACACCACCATGAGGGCTGTATTTAAAAAAAATTCAGGCACTGAGTTAAAAACCCCTGACACTTTCCCAACTCCCCGCTATATCGCAGCGGAAGCTGCAGCTTAGGTTCCCTAGTGTCAGGTGGAGGGAGGAGTGAGATGTGTGGGTGCTTGTGCAACTAAAGGTGGTCCTGCCATGATAGAGAGTTCAGAGATTTTCCGACAGATCCCACAGAGCGACCGCCTGAAGGCGTAGCTGCTCGTGCAGAGCCTGCTGAGAGACCTGATGGGCATGAACACTCTCTCTCTGGGCAGCAAGGGCTGCCTCCTGAGTGACTAGGACCATGTGAATGTTAGGACCTATCGCTGGTACCTCCCCTTTGGCTTCCATGTTCTGTAGGGGATCTCTATGCCCAGAGACACAGAGGAAATATTGGAACTCACTTATCAACAAGGCAAAAGCAAAACCTGTAGCGGAACACAGAAAAATCAGATAGATAACCGGTAAACGAAAAAAAAGAAATACTAAGCGTGGAGATAAGGGAAGGAAGGCACGATCCATGACAATACTATTTTATTTTCATGTTATTGTACATAATATAGGCTATGGCGTATATAATTGTCACTTATGGCATGGCAAGTGCTCATTCAAATTTTCTGTGTTCTGATATGTGGAACATAAAATAACTACAGAAAAATGCAATCCCGGGGCAAAAGTATACATACTGTAGAGTACAGGAAAAAGTGATGTTCTATTGAGGCTACATATTTAGGTGTATGTAACACTGTGATATCAATATTTTTAATCTTAATCCATCAGAAGAAGCAAATGTATATTCTTTATAATGGACAAAACAAATTTTATGCATTTTATTAAATGTTTTGCATTGGGGTTTTGGACCCATAGATATCTACCCCCCTGTTACAGTGTATTATAGAACACATTTATTATTGAGGGATGTTACTGTTTTGGGTTTTGGCTGGGTACTGCCGTTTGTTTGTGTTCCCCTATACAGGTGGAGGTGAGGATGCATTGTCGTCGCTTGGAGACCGGACCAGATGCGGTCATTGCTGGGGACGCCAGAGACCGTTGAAGAAGATGCGGACCTATAAGACAGCTGGATGCCGTCAGCGCGTCAGACACGTCTTTTCATCTGCTACTGAAAGCCACGCTCGACATCGCGCTGTTTTGAGAACACAACCTACCCGTTTAAACTAGCTAATAGGTTTAGTTTAGTCATGCTGTTACCGGCAGTTCAGTTCCTGACCAGCAGAGGATGACAGACATCGTGGGGCCCTGCTGTTGAACTTCTTTGGAAGGACCAGTCACACGGAAGACCTGGACCGCTGTGCTGGCTGCTTGGTGAGGCACTGATAGGCTAATTAGTGTTGGTGACTCAGACATTTTAGCTGAACAGTCACTGCTAGTGCTAGGAAATCATTAAGCTGTAAATAATAAATAATTGTTTTATCTTTAAAAACTACAGTGTGTTGGTTATGTCTTTGTGTTGTGGTTGTGGTGGTTTAATATTACAGTTATTTCCACCCTCCTTGTTATTGCAACATTGTTGGGTTTTCGATCCGTAATAATTGGGGGCTCGTCTGTGACAGTGAACATATTTGTGCAGATTTATTCTGACTTTGATGCTACGCTACCTTAGGGGCTACGTGGTGCAAGCTTTGTTTTTTGTAGCACGGTTACTTTGTTGCTAAGTAGGTTACTACTAGCTTTTTGGTTCGTAACTGTGTTACTGTGTTGCTTAGCACTACGTTGGGTCCCGCCTGTAGTAATAGCTTTGTGTGTCATTTTGCCACTTTGAGTTGCGCTACTTTTGGCATTTTGTAGCTCTTGTATTGCCACAACCACCTGTCTAATTGTTTGTTGACGTTGCCGTGACAGCCGAGTCAGTGGAAGAGCTTACCGGTAAACGGAAAAAAAGAAATACTAAGCGCGGAGATAAGGGAATACTATTTTATTTTCATGTTATTGTACATAATATAGGCTATGGCGTATATATTTGTCACTTATGGCATGGCAAATGCTCATTCAAATTTTCTGTGTTCTGATATGTGGAACATTAAATAACTACAGAAAAATTCAATCCCGGGGAAAAAGTATACATACTGTAGAGTACAGGAAAAAGTGATGTTTTATTGAGGTAGAGTGAATTAGGCTACATATTTAGGTGTATGTAACACTGTGATATCAATATTCTTTATCTTAATCCATCAGAAGAAGCAAATGTATATTCTTTATAATGAACAAAACAAATTTTATACATTTTATGAAATGTTTTGCATTGGGGTTTTGGACCCATAGATATCTACCCTCCTATACTGATGAAAATATAGTAATTCCCACTTGCAATTTCATGCAAAAGTGAGTTTTATGAAAAAATTATACGTGCTTTTATTTTGTCACAGCTGGACTACTGTAACTCTTTGTATGCCTGTTTAAGTCACCAATCCTTGGCCTCAGGTAGTCCAAAATTCTGCAGCAAGGCTGTTGACTAGGACAAATTTGAGGTCACATATCACCCCGGTTTTAGCTTCTCTGCACTGGTTACCTGTGAAGTTTAGGGTTGATTAAATTTTTTTTTACAAATCACATAAGTACTGCACGGTTTGGCACCTGAATACATGTCTCTGAAATATCTTAGGTTATCAGATAAGGCCCTGCTGGCTTTTCAAGGCCGAAAACAAAGGGAGCTCTTGCCTTCTCCGTATTAGCCTCTAGTCTTTGGAACAGCCTTCCTCTCAACATTAGGACTGCTGGGTCAATGTCTGCTTTTAAATCCTGTCTCAAGATGCATTTTTATCGACTTGCTTTTTACCAATGCTTAAATGTATGGTTGGTCTTTTTAATTCTTTTGTCATTTTACACTCATGTAATTTCTTCTTTTAACTGTCTTCTTGAGTGCCTGTTTTGTAAGGCATTTTGTGCTTTGTGCTTGAAAAGTGCTATATAATTAAAGATATTATTATTATTATTATTACTACTACTACTAATACTACAACTACTACTGGTACTGCTAATACTACTGCTAGTGTTACTACTACAGCAACTAGTACTACTACAACTGCTGCTACTCCTACCACATATACTTCTATTACTACTACTGTTGCTGCTACTACTACTACTACTACTACTAATACTACTACTAATTCTACTGCTACAGCTACTACTAGAAACTGCTACTACTACTAGTGCTACTGCTATGACTAGTACTACTATTATTCTTACTACTACTACTGCTACTACTAAACTGCTGCTACTCCTACCACTGATACTACTATTACTACTACTGCTGCTGCTACTACTGCTATTGCTACTATTGGTAGCAACTAGAAACTGCTACTGCTATGACTAGTACTGTTATTGATACTACTACTACTATGGCTACTGCTAGTGCTATTACTACTACAACTGCTGCTGCTACGACTACTGATACTACTACTATTACTACTACTACCACTATTAGTACGAGAAGAAAAAGAAGAATACATCCTTCATACAATGTTTTAGCCTAGCTTGAATATAGTAAAACAAATAAAAACAAAGAAAACGGAGATTAAGTACTCAAAGATGGTTTAGTGAGAATTCAATTTAAAAGCAGTTGCCAACAACCTGGGGTGACCAAGAGAGGATTACAGTATTTTTTGTCAGACTGGATCAAAACCTCACTGGGGCCCAAAAAAATTAAAATAAGCAGATTATTATTTGTATTGAAATGCACACCATTACACATAGAATAAATATACAAAGAAACCCTGTCATCATTGTCAGGTTTAAAATTGATGACAGTTTCTCTGTGGGCAGTAACTGAAAGGGAAGTGGATTAGGGATTTGTTACAAAACAAAAAAATTCAAACCAGGCTGGATACATCAGCTGATAGCACCTGAAAGGGAGATCTCTGCAGTTATTTGCAGTGTCCGATGAGATAAAAACAATAGTCCAAGTCAAATATTTGACAGACTAATAGACCTCTTATGACACGTTGAAACTGCATCAAAATTACTATTTTCCATTCAGTTATCTAAATGGGTCCTACAAATGATCAAATCAGTATTAGAATTTAATAGTAACAGTCTTACCTAAAAATGTTACATTTGATCATTTACTTTGTGTTAGTGATGGCTGCTTGTTTATGGCAAGATTAAATTATTGCACTATTACAGAATGAAGCTTCAAAAAGAATAATATCAGATCATCCTTTAATTCTGATATAAAAATGTGCAAAAGTGCATGCAAGTACAAACATTTCAGTTAAACCACCTTCTTCAGTGCATCTTCAGATGATCTTGCATTAGTATTTTTTAAAGCTTCATTCTGTTGTAGTGTGTGGGATACACTTAGTATTACACACTTATGAACTGGATTCATACGAAACTCAAATGAATGCAGATTTTGAAACTTCATAAAAATTGAACCATTCAGTCAACAGGAAGGGCTCGACAAATGATGACAAATTAGCATTAAAATTGTATAGTAACACTCTTACCTGAAATAAAGTATAGTTTATTATTTCCTTTCTATGATAGACTGCTTGCTGATGAGAACTCACATTAAAATTTTTGGCTCAAAAAATGAGAAGGATTGAGGCTCTTGCCAATCAACCTTGAGAGGTAGCCACAGAAATGAAAAAGTGAAGTTTGACTTAACATGAACCCTCATTTTCAAACTGAACCCCAGTAGGAGGCCCCTGAAAAGAAAAAGAATTCAAAGAAAGGAAAACCTGATGAGAGCTAAAAATGTTTCTTACCTGCACCATACTGTTTCTTGGAATTGGCATAATTGTTTTCAGATTACATATCACTTGCTCAAAGCTGTAAGAAACATACTTGTCAAACAATATGGTCAGATTAGCTCTTTCTGATTGAGCGAGTCGAGTATCAATCCATCTTATTACGTAGCCTACCTAAAAAAAGAAACAAAAGCACCACTGAAGAGACTCAATTACTGCCATAATGCACAGCAACAAAGCCAGCAAGAAATTTCTGTAAAATAAGTGAAAGGTTAACCCTTTCACAGCTGTAGCCATGACACCAAAGGGTTTTTATAGAAAAGAAAATGCTTGTCCCAAATTCATAGTTCTGAAACTTCATCTGGGCTGAAGCCAATGGCAGACCACACCTTCCCATCTTAATTTGAGCCACTGAAAGGCTCCTGTTAAGCAGCCAGATTCTTTGGAGGCTATTTATACTAAGTTCTTTCATATGTATCTATGATAAGATGCAAGAAGAAATAATTGTCTCTAGAAAGTTAAGAGTAATTTGTGAGAAATCAACCTCACACCTGGTGGAGCCACAAACGTAATAATTGACCACAAATTTAATAAAGAACAAAAGTCAGAGCAAACAACACATGATTACCATCACAATTAAATCATGTTAGTTATTAAGTCATCGTCACATGACCAGACTGGAAGTGACCACTATCTCCTAAAGAAAAAGCAGCAACCATTCAAATAAAATATCTTTATATATTATGAGGTATTACAAACGTCACAGGCCAAAGAAATGTGATACCAACGGTCACGTGGCCAGACTGGAAGTAGTTGATATAACAATAACAAAATACCAAACTTTAATTCAATAAACTTGGAGTATGCAAAACAAATATATGATGTACCTGTTACTGTACCTGATGAATAATGCACCTGTTCATGTTGTTAAAGGGGAAGTGAGGTGGCATACACACATATTTGTCATGCATGAATAACATTTTATTAATGGGAATCATCTTTAATAATCTGACAAACGTATCGGTCGAATAAATAATTCAGTTCTACTTGTCAAGAAATATTTCAGTTCTTCAATGAAGGTCAAGTTTTAATACATGATATCATGGAGAGAAGGGCAGGAAATCTACCATTCTCTGAGAATACACATTTTTTCACAGCAGTTTAGGGCTGCCCCCAAATAGTCAACTAAACCATTAGTTGATCAAAAGAACTTTGTTGACCAAAATATTTATTGGTTGAATCGTCGCAGTGTGAAAAGAATGCAAGAGTGGAACTATGCATTCCGGATGTGTGCCTTGTAACGAACAATTGGTGTCTATTAATTAAGGAATAGATCAGTTGTACAGAATGTCTGAGAGAAAATCAAAAGTAGGCTATGTGAGCATTTTGAGCGTCGAAAGGATGACCCCAAAAAAGTTAAATGTAAACTCTGCAAGCAACAATTTGCCTATCATTCAGCGCATCTTCTTAATGGCCGGCTTCATTATCAGCAAAACGTTTCTCCTGAGCAATGTCAACAAACTCGTGTTCCTCACGCATAATATGATAAAACTGCGATCTGAAGAAAAACAGCAGTGAGTAGGCCTAATGTGACGAGGTTTGCTGGTCACAAGTAGGCTAAAACACACTTTTACATTGCTAATATAGCCTAATTAATCTTGATATTGTGTGATATAAGTGTTTCAGTTTGCTGTGTTTTTTATTTATTCATTTGTTTATATAATTTATAACCTATTTATTTGCATTTTAAAAAGCATTATAAAATATATATTTTTTTCCATCTAGTTTTGATAACCGTGAAGTGAAGTTAAATTAGCTACATTGTTTTTGCTCTTTCGTATCCCTGGACAAAAGGCCGCTTTTTATTTAGTTATTCACTATTTTTAAGTGTGTTGTTATAAAGAGTGGAAATAAAAATAACAATGTTATATGTCTCATTGCTTGTTGTTCCGACACATTAATTTACCGCTATGCCATTTTTTAGCCTACAGCACGGGCCATAAGCAAACCGATGCCGTTAATAGGCCTATTTTCGTTCCAACCACAATTGCAATCCCTGAATTTTTAAAAGCTGTTAATTATTCTTAATTACACTTCATGTTTTGAGGGAATATTTACCCTCTTAAGCCACATTGTCAGAAATAGCTATACATGCTGCCATGAATAATAAAAATCATATTCACATTATATTCATTGCTGCTTTATTTGAATGAAGAGGTGATGAATTTGCCATAAATATGTTTACGTGAGCAAACATGCTCAGCGAGAGATTCATCAAACTGGGCTGCCATGGCAATTGTGACCGGATCCCTGCTTTGGATACATGTTTCAAAATGAAACTTTTTGAGTTTTTGATCATGTTAAAGTATAGCATCAGAGCTACAACATGATTTATTATATGATGAGATTGAGTAAATATTTGTGGAGATATGATTGTTTGAATATTGTGATTTTGCAAAACACCGCTTTAAAGGTTTTGTTGTGAATTCTGCCCTTTCTCATCATAAAATACACCCTCAAACCAGGAACTATTGTATGAAATTGGTATATTTGTGTAGTTTGTAACCCAGTGCTTGCTACGATTCTGAGTAAGTTTGGTTATAATAGTGTTTAAACCATAAATTCATAAAAATATGAAAAAAGTTAGGTTTAACCTCTGATTTTGCTTAAAACCTTCATCCTTTTTCATTCTTCTACTTCCTCAATTATTTTGGCATGACTTCCATTATCATGTAACCTCAAAATATTGATAACTGCTCTCCCTAGTAAAATATAGCAATAATACTTCAAGGAGTGCCCATACATTTTGCTAGCCCTCATCAACGGGTAATTACTTCTTGCCAGGTAGCTATCCCACAATTCCCTTGCATATGAATGCTTGGAGGAATGATGGCTGCCATGTCTCTCTTGTCTGCCCTTTGCTAATTTGCATCTGAATCTTGGAGGACTAATGGCAGATTAAAGGTGGAATGTGTCCTCCCGCTATCTATCATGTGACTGTTTAACATCAGTGAAATGATAACTGAATGGGAAAAAATTGAATAAAAAATTGAATTAAATATTGAGTTTTAGTCTTGAATAAGTTGAGGGAAAAAGAGATTTATTCACATAGGTTACATGAAACTTGAAGCAATAGTTTTACAGTTTTCTTCTCAAACTGCCACTTTTTTTATTTAAAATGATTTATTTGCATCTTGTGATCGAGACTTTTTATTTTTAACAGAGACTTGGTGTTAGTGAGGCGAGCCCCCTGTCTGAACTTGCCCCATCAGGCTGTAGTTATTTCTGCTCCCATAGAACCACTGGGCGAGGTGGGGGCGTGGCCGTGGTTTTTAAAAACCATTTTAAGCATCGCTTACTTCCTGCCAAGAATTACTCTAGCTTTGAGGTAAAACTTACTAAAATGGAACAACTAATCCATTGCTCTGTGCTCTTGTGTATAGACCTCCTAAGCATAACAAAGGTTTTATGAATGAATTTGCAGATTTTCTGTCCTCTATTATGCCTATGTCTGAGAACTTTGATTCTGGGTGATTTTAATATACATGTTTGCTGTCCTTCCAAACCGATGGTTAGCAAATTCACTCATCTTCTTCACTCCTTTAATCTTTCCCTATCCGTAAATGGCCCTACTAATGTGCAAGGTCACACACTTGACCTTATTTTATCTTTTGGTTTTCTATCAGTAACCTTCAAATTGAAGACACCTGTTTCTGACCATAGCCCGATACTGTTTAAAATGACGCTGCCCTGCCCTAATCCTACCCCTAGTATCCCAGCTCGCTACACTAGGCCCGTAAACTCTCTCACTGCTGCCTATTTTTCAGATGCCTACCTAAACGCCCACCTCACAAGCACTATCGTGGCTTCTTCTTCCCAGCTGAGCATAGACGAGTTAGTCACTCTTCTTTTCCTCCTGCTCAGCCATCCTTGCCTCTATTGCCCCTATTAAACTTAAACGGCCCAAAACTAAAGCCCAGCCATGGTTTAATGACACCACCTGGGCACTTAGGCAGGAGTGTAGAAAAGCGGAACGGAAATGGAAAAAAGGTCATTTGACAGTTTCTCGTGAAATAAAAAAAAATAGCCTAGCCATTTTTCAGGAAGCTACCACCAAAGCAAGGGCAAATAATTTTTCAGGCATTATTTCCAAAAACTGCAATAGACCTAAAGTTACTTTTAGTACCATCAATTCTGTACTCAACCAATGAACGGGAAACGTAACGTGAATCAAATATAAAACATAACATGACAAGACTAGAAAATAAATCGTAACAATAATCAAACATGAAACGTGACATGACAGAAAAATGAAACGTAACAAGAATAAAACATAAAACGTGGCGTGACTAGACTAAACACAATACGTGCCATAACAAGAAATCTAACTAAGACAAGAAACGAAAATAAAACGTGACATGACAAGTAGAATCGTGACAGAACCCCCCCCCTTAACGACCGACTCCTGGCGGTCTCATGAGCTTATCAGGGTGGTCACGGTGAAAGTCCTTAATCAAAGCTTTGTCTAAAATAAGACTGGGAGCGATCCAGGAACGCTCCTCTGGGCCATAACCCTCCCAGTCAACCAAGTACTGGAAACCCCGACCCCTCTTGCGAATGTTCAAGAGCTTCTTGACTGTATATGCAGGATGGTTGTCAATGATGCGGCGAGGAGGGGGTGGGGGGTCGGGGGGACATAGGGGGTGAGAGGAAACAGGTTTTAAACAGGAAACATGGAATGTGGGGTGGATCCTGAGGGAAGCAGGGAGTGACAACTTAACAGATGCAGGGTTGATGATGGAGAGAATCTTGAAGGGGCCAATGAAATGGGGTTGCAACTTGTGGGAAGTGGATTGGAGGGGAATGTCCTTGGTGGAAAGCCAGACGGAATCACCTGGCTTGTAAACTGGGGCTGGTGTGCGGTGACGATCTGCGAAGCGTTGGTCGGACGCATCCATCTCCACAACAAACTGGCGGGTGGGGTCGGGGTACATCAGGATAGGAGCGGCGGAAAACAGTTTCTTAATCTTTCCGCTTCAGGACTCCAACGGAATGGCATGGCAGTGGATGTGAGCTTGGTGAGGGGGGAGACAACTTGCCTATAAGACCTGATGAATCTCTTGTAGAAATTACGCCTGAACGTTTTTGGGATCCGCCCTGATCTGTCCCTTCTCCACAATGAAACCAAGGAACTTGACAGTGTCGTGTGGAAGACACATTTTCCCACCTTGACAAATAGTTTGTTCTCCAACAGTCTCTGGAGAACTTGCCTGACGTGAATCTCATGTTCCTTGGCATTGGTGGAGTAGATTAAGATATCGTCGAGGTAAACGAATACGAGTCGACCCAGTAAGTCCCGAAGGACGTCATTGACGAGCGCCTGAAATACGGCGGGTGCATTAGTTAGGCCGAACGGCAAGACCAGGTACTCAAAGTGTCCGAGGGAGGTATTGAAGGCGGTCTTACACTCGTCACTTTCTCGAATACGGACCAGATGGTAGGCGTTACGTAGGTCTAACTTGGTGCAGATGGTGGAATCGTGTAGAGGTTGAAAGGCGGAGACCATTAATGGCAGCTGATATTTGTTCTTCACAGTGATGTTGTTGAGTTCTCTGAAGTTGATGCATAGACGCAATGAGCCATCCTTCTTCTGAACGAAGAAGAATCCGGCGCCCATGGGTGAAGAGGATGGGCCAATCAATTTGTTAGCAAGGCTGTCCCGGATATATTTCTCCATGACCTCCCTGTCAGGTCTGCAGACATTATAGAGACGGCTTGAGGGGAGAGTGGAACCGGGTAGCAGCTCAATGGCACAGTCGATGAGGGGGAAGCGTCTGTGCCTGTGTCTTGGAGAAGACTGCGTCCAGGTCGTGGTAAGGGGTGGGCACCTTCTCAAGGGATGACTCCTAGCTTGAATCTGGCTTTAACCCCAGTCTATGGTAGGGTTGTGTTTCTGGAGCCAGGGTAATCCCAGAATGAGCGAATCGTTAGGGGACCGGATGATGTGGAACTGAATCATTTCATAATGGTTTCCAGAAATTATTAGTTAGATGGGTTTGGTGATGTGGGTCATGCGGCAAAACGTCTTGCCATCCAACGACCAAGCATTCTCGGGGTAGGGCAGTAGAAGGGTGGAAACATCCAGTTCCTTGACCATCACTTCATCAATGAGGTTCGCGTCGGCTCCAGAGTCCACCAACGCGTTCACCTGGACCATTCTGTCGAGAAGCATCAACATGGCAGTCAGGGTGGGACGATGGTCATTCCTAGCAGACCCCTCCTGGTTGTCGAGCGCTCTCACCTCAACGGATGGGCCTGATTTCTTGGAGCGGAGGGTAAACTAATCTTGGGTGTGTCCCAACCTCCCACAATAGAAACAGGAACCGGTAGTTCTCCGACGTCTCCGTTCCTCAGGTGAGATCTTCATCCCCGCACGGGAAAGATCCATGGGTTCGACTCCGCTTGCATCTTCTCGGGACGTAAACTAGACCCTCGCTTGGGGTATAGCTGGCCGGGTAGAACCTGTCTCTCAGTCCGGCGTTGTCTGGCACGGTTGTCCAAATGAATGGCGACAGGGATGAGTGGGTCGAACTGGGTGATGGGGTCGAGATGCGCCAACTCGTCCTGGAGTGCCTCACTCAGACTGGCAAGGAACAGGTTCGCTAGAGCTGCATCATTCCAGTTGGGTGCGGAAGTCAATCGAATGATCCACCGCAGTCTTCCGGCCTTGATGAAGGACGATCAGGTGCTGGGAAGGTTCTTGGTCGCTGGAGGCGTGCTGGAAGACTTTACGGATCGTTTCAGCGAAGACTGGATACCGGGGAGGGAATGAACCCCCGGACCACACAGCTGTAGCCCAGTCCAATGCTCTCCCCATGAGTAGCCCCATCACGTAGCCAATCTGGCGGTCGTCATTGTTATAAGTCTGTGGATGCTGCCGGAACACAAAGTCACACTGGAGCAGGAATGCCTTGCATCTCTCCGGTTCTCCGCCGAACCTTGTTGTGGCTCCCGGAATTGCCAGGTTCCCATGAGGTTAGCAGGTGGAGGTGCAGGCAGTGTAGCAGGTTGTTCCAAAAAGCATGGCTGAACAGTGACGGCACATCTCCTCATCTCCGCACACAGCTCTCGAATCTCCTGACGAAGTTTGGAGATCCCTTGAGAGTGTTGCTGAAGCATGGCGCCTTGTTGCTGGAGGGCATGGAACATGGCCGTTGAGTCAGCGGGGTCTATGCTGGCGAAATTGTTCTGAGACGGGTGCGTGAGGGTTGGACCCGAAATGCACGACTCAGAAACAGTGGTAGTAGGATAAAGTCCCATCAGGGCTTTATTCAAGGAATATCCAATGAGCGTAGTCAAAAAGCAAGCAAAGTTCATACACAAAAATCCAGCCAAAACCAATGTACAGTACAGAGGGAGAAGGTAGTCTCAGAATCGGTACATCATGCAATAGTCCAGTAACCAGAGTAGCTGTCAGCGGGGCAGAAGTACAGGCAGACGGTAGGTAGGCTCGGGGTCGAAGGCAAGTCCACTCCGCGGGGCAAAAGTACAAAAAGACAGCCAGCAAAAACTTGTGGTACAGGCAGGCAGTGGTAACAAAACAGAGGTCAATAACAATGGTAAAAAAACAGGATCGTAACAAAAAGGCAGGCTTGAAAAAACTTTCAAAAGTGCACTGACAAAACAGGAGGCAACAATTTCGCAAACAATTTCGCAAAGACGAGACATGAACACTGAGCTTAAATGCAGGTGTAGACAGGTGCAGACACTTAGCTTGAGAGCTAAGTTATTTCACGTAACATTCTAGTCGGTTAAGGTATAGAAAGTTGTGCTGCTATCGACCACTTTGCTTCTCAATGCGGGACTTCTCAATTAGCAGTACAATTTAGAAAAAGTATAGTGCGCTCTTTTGCTCTTTTATTTCAGAGCAGAGGTTTTGGTTTCTTTGTTTCCACTCAAACCTACGAGTGCTCTCACCCTAAGGTTTAGGGTTCTTTTATTTTTCTCCTTCCTTTTTGTTCACTCCACAACTGGAGTTAGATAAGCGTTACTGCTTATCTCTTTTTGTTTTGCTCGGTTATCGAGTTCCTCGCTTTTTATCGCGAGGTTATTTGTGTTCACCTTATTTTCCCCATCCACTACGGATTATCGTCCGTCTTTGTGGTGTTCGTTAGACACTGTTGCACCTGGACCTCCAATATTTTCTCCGTGTCTCTGGCATAGAGATCCCCTACAAAAAATTGATAACATCAGATCACATATTACTCCCTCTGTTCCTGTCTCCTCTACCCATCTGGCGTTCCCTGTTGTCCTTAACCATTTTGAGCCAGTTTCTCTCCCGTCCTTATGAGATTTAGTGTCTCACATGAAGTCCACATCCTCCCCGCTTTACTTAATTTTTTCATGTCATTAGTACTTGTGTTCTCTACATCATCAACACCTGTTTAGCCACTGGTACTGTTCTTGCCTGTTTTAAACACACAGTGGTTAAACCCCTTCTCAAAAAACCCAACCTTGACTCCAAAATAAGTAACTTTTGTCCTATTTCTAAACTGTCTTTTTTCTACAAAATCCTGGAAAAAGTAGTCTTCTCCCAATTGTTTTATTATCTGAGTAATAACGATATCCTCAAGACATTTCAATCTGGTTTCAGAGCTTTCCATAGCACAGAGTCTGCTCTCCTGAAAGTGACAAATGAACTGCTTCTAGCTGCTGATGCTGGTGATTGTGCCATTTTAATTCTATTAGATCTTAGTGCCGCCTTCAACACTGTTGACCACAACATACTCATTGAACGTCTCAAGCATAATGTTGGCATTCAGGGTATAGCACTAAATTGGTTTATCTCCTATCAGCCAAAGGACCTTTTCAGTGAATATTGGCAGCCACCACTCCTCCTCCGCCTCCATCACCTGTGGGGTCCCTCAAGGCTCCATTTTAGGGCCTATCCTTTTTTCAATTCATATGCTCCCACTGGGATACCCAGCTCTGCCTCCCCTTGACACCTAATGATCAGTCCTCCCTGCAGAACCTAAATAACTGTCTTATGGAGATTAAGAGTTGGATGGCAAACAATTTTCTACAGCTAAATAACTCAAAGTCTGACATAATTTTATTCGGCCCTCCCAAATCCATAAACAGTCTACAGGAAAACTTAGATCTGCACTAATTAAACAACATGCCAGGAATCTGGGTGTTATCTTTAATTCTGACCTGAAAACAAATGAACTCGGTTGTCACAGGGAGTTTCTTCCAGTTGAGAGCAATCTCCGTTTGTGACCTAGAAAAAATCATTCACGCTTTCATCTCATCAACTAGGTGTCACGAATCTACTGTCATGTCACGTTTTAAATTTTTTTCTTGTCTTTGTTAAATTTCTTGTTTATGTCACGTATTGTGTCTAGTCTAGTCATGCCACGTTTTATGTTTTATTCTTGTTACGTTTCATTTTTATGTCATGTCACGTTTCATGTTTGATTATGGTTACGATTTATTTTCTAGTCTTGTCATGTCACGTTTTATATTTGATTCATGTTACGTTTCCCGTTCATTGTTTAACATACACATTTGCAGCCTTGCGTTCATGCTGTTTCTCTATCTCTCTTGCTGTCGCTCACGCTTCCCTAATTGTTTCATTCTCCCGTGTCTAGTTTACTAATCTACTAACGTTAGATCAGGATTGGGTAATACTAACTCTCTAACCATGTGTTCATGTTTACCTTACGTTTACCATGTAATTTACTAATTTATTAACGCTAGGTCAGGATAGGTTTATTACTAACGAGTACTAATTCTTTTGTTACCTTGTCAGCTTTCCACACCTGATTTCCATTTGCATGCTGCTCTCAAGCCAAGTGTCTGCACCTGTCTACACCTGCATTTAAGCTCAGTGTTCATGTCTTTTCTTTGCAAAATTGTTGCCCCTGTTTATCAGTGCACTATTGAGTGTTTTTTCAAGCTTGTTTTTTGACCATTGTTATTGACCTCTGTTTTGTTACCACTGCCTGCACCAGTCTTGACTCTTGCCTTGCCTCTTGCCTTGCCTTCGACTCCGAGCCTGCCTACCGTCTGCCTGTACTTCTGCCCCGCTGACAGCTACTCTGGTTACTGGACTTTTGCATGGTGTACCGATTCCGAGACTGCCTTCTCCTTTGGTTCTGTACATTGGTTTTGGCTGGATTTTTGTGTATGAACTTTGCTTGTTTTTTGACCACGCTCTTTGGACATTCCTCAAATAAAGCCCTGACGGGTCTATCTTACCACTGTTTCTGAGTCGTGCATTTCGGGTCCAACCCTCACGCACCCGTCTCACTAGAGCTGGCCCAGAATGTTCGGAAATCGTTCGGTATACTGACATTCGAATCTCAATTCAGGATTCCGATTATTCTTTTTTACATTTTTATTAATATTTATACCATGGCTTGAATAAATACTCTATTCTGATTGGCTGGAGGGTGGGCATTAAATTTGTATATACTGCCCGGCTATGAAGTAGCGCTGGCAACATTTTAATCACCGTTCTAAATTAATACACCGTCTACGTTATGCTGCCAGCGCCATTAGAGTTGACCCTTTTATGAATGGTAACCATAGCAACACCAACAGCTGATTAATAAAGCCGGCAAATAATGCTAAATCCACTGATTTAAAAGTTTGTATTCACCAAATATCTTAGTTACAACGACTTTAATCTTGCAAAGCAGTTTTGTGGTTAGAGGTGCAGTATTTATTCAGTTTGGAAATATGAACGTAACATAGGGTTTAGGGTGCACACGGTGCCCCTTTTAAAAAAAATATTTATAGAATCAATCTGTCCCTGGTCTCATTGTATTCCTATACCAAAATAAGAAAGCCAGGCAAACTTTCAAGAAGATTGGAAACTATTTATGTGTCCCACCACTGCTTTGAATATTCACTGGCAAAAACAAATAAACGGCAATAAACGCTTACAGAAATAGGTGGTATACATACAAAGGACACGTGGATTTATTTTGTTAGCAAACATCGACAGAAAATATTAATGCATGACAGACATAGTTCAGATATTGATATAAAGTACATTTTATATTCCTTCACAAGTTCACACATGTATGTATTCAACAATGTATTAATTGAACATAATGGCCAATTTGGCTAACATACACAAAACAGAAAGGCAACAAACTCATGAATCAGCTGCTTATGACTTTTGGTCCAACAATGTCTTTATTGTCCCTGACTTTTATCATCTGGTTCAGTTGTCCTTTTTCTCAGATTGGGCCTCATCTTTCTGTTCTCTTCAACAACTTGGAGAACATTCTGATAGTGCTCTTCACCACGAGCAGCTGCCAAGAAGTCGGAGCTCAGCTTCACGCCTCGTTCTGCTGAATCATTCACTACATTGATTGCTCCAACATTGATCAAGGCATTCTTGTAGAATTCTGATTCAGGCCACTCGGAAACATCCAGGGACAGGAACCCTGCTTCCAGCTTCAGAACATGGAAGAAAAACCATGAATCTTCGGTGACAAAGTCAGCAAGTTTTGAGCCGAGATTGACTTCTGTTGGGAACCTTGGTTTGCCGAAGCCTGTTCCGAAACAATTCTCAAGAAGCTGGCGCGGTGTGTCAGGTCTTTTTTGGAGCAGTTGGTCTGCAAGTAGGCGACACTCATGAGCTGGGGTGTTACTGCTGAATAGTGCCAGTGGTATTAGCTCTCCGGTAAGGTACCACAGGTGTCGACTGAACGCCTTCAGTGCGCTACTGGCCACTATGGTGTTGAGTTCCTGATACCGTAGCAGCTTCTTGTATAGGAGGAGGTCATTCCAGGGCGCATCTACACTGGTGGAGCATTGCATCCACCAAGTGGAATAGACGAGTGTTGCAAAGGTGACGAATTCTGTGAGCTTCTTTCCCTGGTGCTTGGCTGTTATTGTTCCAGATGGGCGATCCTGGATTTGTGTCTCAAACAGGCAGATTTTCAAACAGTAGATCAATTTCGCCATCCACCTAGCTTTGTGTAAGGCACCAGGACGCTGAAATGTTGTAGTAGGGTAGTCAGGATCGAGATAGACTGGACACAGCTGTAGAAATTCTTTGTAGTCGTCCCGTTTCTGGTCAACTTGTGATGTCACGAGTTGCCAGGTTTCTGCACGCCATTCATCAATTAGATCTTTACCTTCCTCGGGAAATGACGCTAACTGTATTCGGTGCAGTGGCTGATCGCTCTCATGGGGAACTAAGTTCCAATTTTTCCTGAGACGAGTGAACAGCATGACATCTGGAGACTTGGATGTCTCGATCTTGAGATCCTCAAACACATGCGTAAGAATGACTTCTCCTACGTGATGCCGACAACCAGACCACAAAAGTGGACATTCTAGGGTTTCCTGTATCTGAATGCATGCTGCGGACACATGCCCTGTGTTGCTAGCGGTCGTATCAAACACCATGTTGCAAATAGAGTCTGTGCAGTTCCAACTGCACAGCAAATCAAATGTGAGCTTTGAAATGATTTCTCCAGATTTTTTATCAGTTCCAGGTTTGTAAGCAGGCATACCAAGAACCTTGATGTCTGTCACATCTGTCACAACAACAAATAATGATACTAGTGCTGGAATTAAAGACAGCCTATTTACCATAATATTGTTATAATGGCGGCTTATGGCCATTTTTGTGGAAATATTCAAATGAATGGTGGTAAATAAATAGAGTCCAATTTTCATAAAAATTGACTAGGACTATTATTTTAATGATTGGAACAAAATAAAAACAGGGACAGGGCAATATGCTCATATGGTGGCACCGTGTGCACCCTAATAGGGCTTTACCTAATGTAATGTGAACGTGAGCAACGCTGGTTGTGAATGTGAGCAAGTTACCTCACAAAGCACGTTAATCTGTGTATTAAAAAACATTTTATCCAGCGAAATGTCTTAGATATCAGAAGTTACATCTAACAGTAACAAACTCTGTATTTTAGGCTATTTCTTTTCAGATGTTCCCATCTCATGACGCAAATCTGAAATGCTATTTCCTTAGCCTAGGCTGTTTAAAATAAGCTGCCTGACCAAAGCATTTTTAAAAAGCAAGACGGGTAGAGGGAGGTAAATTGAGTTGCGGTTTCATGCAATTTTCTTAAATAATGCAACTAATGACAAAAATTACCAAAATTGGTGCTCATTTTATGGTATAAAGTTGAAAAGGAACTATTTTATAAATTAAAATAATTAAATTAAATAACTATAGGCTACTGATCTGCTGATTTTATAATGACGTGCAATAAAATGTAATTTTGGAAATAACTATTGTGTTATTTGATCTTTTCAAAAAACGGGCAAAAATTAACATTGAAACCCCTCATTCACGGCTAGGCTATAGAATCTCGCCCCCCACTGGATCTATAATGATCCAGTAATGAGCTTTCGGTTATGAAAGAGCATTAATAGGCCTACAGTATTCTCCTGTTTTTGTGAGAATGAACGTTCGGAGCTTCGTTCGGAAACACCAACGAATGTCCGAAGCCTAAAAAATGGCATTCGGGCCAGGCCTAATCAAAACTAGATTATTGTAATTCTCTAAATGGTGGTATCAATTAGTCATCCTTGTCTTGCTTACAACTAGTACAGAATGCAGCAGCCAGATTTCTTACTGGTACTAGGAAGAGGGATCACATCACCCTTATGTTAGCATCTTTGCTGTCACGAACCCAAACACGGGCTGAACCCAAATGCAACGACCAAGAGACAGGGAAACAGAAATGAGGATTTATTCGGAGCTTTGGGGTAGTCCCAAGCTCAACACAAACTTAACACAATAGTTAAGAGGGTCCAGGAAGTAGCGAACTGCTCCAAACCGGAGCTGGACTTGTACTGGACCGGGAGGCCCACACTGGAACCGAATCACGGGAACGAAGGTTTGTTCCGAACCGGAACTGGACTGGATCAGGACCGGGAGGCCCAACAGGAACTGGGTCACGGGAACGGAGGGTTGTTCCGAACCGGAACTGGACTTGAGACAGGATGTGGGTTCCGAACCGGAACCGGACTGGATCTGGACCGGGAGGTCCAACAGGAACTGGATCACGGGAACGGGCTCTGGACCGCGGGGTCCAACAGGAACTGGACTGGATCTGGACCGGGAGGTCCAACAGGAACTGGATCACGGGAACGGGCTCTGGACCGGGGGGTCCAACAGGAACTGGACTGGAGGCAGAGCGCCCAACTGCGCAGGCAACTGGATCTGGACCGGGAGGTCCAACCGGAACTGGATCACGGGAACGGGCTCTGGACCGGGGGGTCCAACAGGAACTGGACTGGAGGCAGAGCACCCAACTGCGCAGGCAACTGGATCTGGACCGGGAGGTCCAACCGGAACTGGATCACGGGAACGGGCTCTGGACCGGGGGGTCCAACAGGAACTGGACTGGAGGCAGAGCACCCCACTGCGCAGGCAACTGGATCTGGACCGGGAGGTCCAACAGGAACTGGATCACGGGAACGGGATCTGGACCGGGGGGTCCAACAGGAACTGGGCTGGAGGCGGAGCACCCCACTGCACAGGCAACGTTAACTGGGAGCAGGGGTACCGCAACACAAACAGGGGAGACTTGACTGCTACAGGCTGGATATTACAGAACACTGGACTTGGAACCAAGGAGTTTAGCCAGGGAAAAAACCACAACAGAGCTTTCAGTCAAGTAGTACCAGAAACCAGGAGACCATGACACGCACGAACAACGTTAACGAACTGGCGCCGAATAGCAGCCAGCGGGAGGTATAAGTAGGGGAGTGAAATTGAAACCAATAACCAAAAGCATGAGGAATGTAACCGAGAGTGATTGACTAATTGACTGGTGCGGAATGCATGCAAGAAGGGGGAAAGGAGATAGGTTGAACCTGAAGTGAGGGAACAGAGAGGAACAGACAGAAGGGGCACGCCCAGCCTGTAGCGACAGGGAAAACACGGACACAGGGAATCCAAACATGACATGGGAGGAAAGGGAAAACCTGGAGAACGGACAGGAAGGGAGCGGGATGTTACAGTACCCCCCCCTCAAAGAACGCCACCTGGCGTATCTGAAGGCCTAATCCTGTCCGGGAGCTGGTTGTGAAAGCCGGAGATGAGAGAGTGGTCCAGAATAAGGCTCTTGTGGAGCCAGGACCGCTCCAGAGGACGACGGTGCAGACAGGACCGCTCAGGAGGACGACGGTGCAGACAGGACCGCTTAGGAGGACGACGGTGCAGACAGGACCATTCAGGAGGACGGCGGCGCCGACAGGACCGCTCAGGAGGACGGCGGCGCAGACAGGACCGCTCAGGAGGACGACGGCGCAGACAGGACCGCTCAGGAGGACGACGGTGCAGACAGGACCGCTCAGGAGGACGGCGGTGCAGACAGGACCGCTCAGGAGGACGGCGGTGCAGACAGGACCGCTCAGGAGGACGGCGGTGCAGACAGGACCGCTCGGGAGGACGACGGTGCAGACAGGACCGTTCAGGAGGACGGCGGTGCAGACAGGACCGCTCAGGAGGACGACGGCGCCGACAGGACCGCTCAGGAGGACGATGGCGCAGACAGGACCGTTCAGGAGGACGGCGGCGCAGACAGGACAGACTGCGATGGCTACATCGCTCAGGAGACCGGCTCAGGGAGCCGTCTGCGACGGCTGCATCGCTCAGGGGGCCGGCGGCGACGGCTGCATCGCTCAGGGGGCCGGCGGCGACGGCTGCATCGCTCAGGGGGCCGGCGGCGGTTAGCTGGCTTGGCTGCTCAGGACAGGAGGTTAGCAGGCTGGGCTGCTCAGGACAGGAGTTTAGCAGGCTGGGCTGCTCAGGACAGGAGTTTAGCAGGCTGGGCTGCTCAGGACAGGAGGTTAGCAGGCTGGGCTGCTCAGGACAGGAGGTTAGCAGGCTGGGCTGCTCAGGACAGGAGGTTAGCAGGCTGGGCTGCTCAGGACAGGAGGTTAGCAGGCTGGGCTGCTCAGGACAGGAGTTTAGCAGGCTGGGCTGCTCATGACAGGAGGTTAGCAGGCTGGGCTGCTCAGGACAGGAGTTTAGCAGGCTGGGCCGCTCAGGACAGGAGGTTAGCAGGCTGGGCTGCTCAGGACAGGAGGTTAGCAGGCTGGGCTGCTCAGGACAGGAGTTTAGCAGGCTGGGCTGCTCAGGACAGGAGTTTAGCAGGCTGGGCTGCTCAGGACAGGGGGTTAGCAGGCTCGGCCGCTCAGGACAGGAGGTTAGCAGGCTCGGCCGCTCAGGACAAGAGGCTAGCAGGCTCGGCTGCTCAGGACAGGAGGCTAGCGAGCTCGGCCGTTCAGGACAGGAGGTTAACTGGTCCCGCAACTTGAGAGGAGGCAGGGAACGGGACGGGACTGGTGGCGTGGAAAGGGACCGGACAGGAGACATGGGCCGGTGTGGGACAGGAGGCCTGGACCGGGGCGGGACAGGAGGCCTGGACCGGGGCGGGACAGGAGGCATGGACCGGGGCGGGACAGGGGGCATGGACCGGGGCGGGACAGGAGGCATGGACCGGGACGGGACAGGAGAGCTGGGACGGGACGGGACAGGAGAGCTGGGACGGGACGGGACAGGAGAGCTGGGACGGGACGGGACAGGAGAGCTGGGACGGGACGGGACAGGAGGGCTGGGTCGGAACGGGACAGGAGGGCTGGGTCGGAACGGGACAGGAGAGCTGGGTCGGAACGGGACAGGAGAGCTGGGTCGGAACGGGACAGGAGAGCTGGGTCGGAACGGGACAGGAGGGCTGGGTCGGAACGGGACAGGAGGGCTTGGACGGAACGGGACAGGAGGGCTTGGTCGGAACGGGACAGGAGGGCTGGGTCGGAACGGGACAGGAGGCTTGGGCAGGGACGGAAGGGTGATGGATCCTCCGTCAACGGGTGGCCGAGCCCGTCGGTGGAGCCGGGAGCCAGGACCCCATCGCTTCCTCCTGGGACCACAGCCCCTCGGGCAAAGGGCAAGACGGGTACCTTCAAAATTAGAAGGTGTGGGGTTGTGGCTAGGCTCGGAGCTATCCGGATGGAAAGAGACCACTCCGAGCCTAACGGAGTGGGAGCTGGGAGGAGGAGTCCGGAGTGATGGGTAGTGGTCGGCATGACGGCGGGCAGACTCCGGATTTTGCCCCAAGATTCCCATGATGTATTCCTCATAGGAAATCGTGTCGAATGGGTCGATCTCCATAGAGTGGAAGGCGTGGCGACCCTGCTCGAGGTCGGCTGGGTCCATGTTTAGGGCCAGTTCGTTCTGTCCCGAACCCAAACACGGGCTGAACCCAAATGCAACGACCAAGAGACAGGGAAACAGAAATGAGGATTTATTCGGAGCTTTGGGGTAGTCCCAAGCTCAACACAAACTTAACACAATAGTTAAGAGGGTCCAGGAAGTAGCGAACTGCTCCAAACCGGAGCTGGACTTGTACTGGACCGGGAGGCCCACACTGGAACCGAATCACGGGAACGGAGGTTTGTTCCGAACCGGAACTGGACTTGAGACAGGATGTGGGTTCCGAACCGGAACCGGACTGGATCTGGACCGGGAGGTCCAACAGGAACTGGATCACGGGAACGGGCTCTGGACCGCGGGGTCCAACAGGAACTGGACTTGATCTGGACCGGGAGGTCCAACAGGAACTGGATCACGGGAACGGGCTCTGGACCGGGGGGTCCAACAGGAACTGGACTGGAGGCAGAGCACCCAACTGCGCAGGCAACTGGATCTGGACCGGGAGGTCCAACCGGAACTGGATCACGGGAACGGGCTCTGGACCGGGGGGTCCAACAGGAACTGGACTGGAGGCAGAGCACCCAACTGCGCAGGCAACTGGATCTGGACCGGGAGGTCCAACCGGAACTGGATCACGGGAACGGGCTCTGGACCGGGGGGTCCAACAGGAACTGGACGGGAGGCAGAGCACCCCACTGCGCAGGCAACTGGATCTGGACCGGGAGGTCCAACAGGAACTGGATCACGGGAACGGGATCTGGACCGGGGGGTCCAACAGGAACTGGGCTGGAGGCGGAGCACCCCACTGCACAGGCAACGTTAACTGGGAGCAGGGGTACCGCAACACAAACAGGGGAGACTTGACTGCTACAGGCTGGATATTACAGAACACTGGACTTGGAACCAAGGAGTTTAGCCAGGGAAAAAATCACAACAGAGCTTTCAGTCAAGTAGTACCAGAAACCAGGAGACCATGACACGCACGAACAACGTTAACGAACTGGCGCCGAATAGCAGCCAGCGGGAGGTATAAGTAGGGGAGTGAAATTGAAACCAATAACTAAAAGCATGAGGAATGTAACCGAGAGTGATTGACTAATTGACTGGTGCGGAATGCATGCAAGAAGGGGGAAAGGAGATAGGTTGAACCTGAAGTGAGGGAACAGAGAGGAACAGACAGAAGGGGCACGCCCAGCCTGTAGCGACAGGGAAAACACGGACACAGGGAATCCAAACATGACACGGGAGGAAAGGGAAAACCTGGAGAACGGACAGGAAGGGAGCGGGATGTTACAGTACCCCCCCCTCAAAGAACGCCACCTGGCGTATCTGAAGGCCTAATCCTGTCCGGGAGCTGGTTGTGAAAGCCGGAGATGAGAGAGTGGTCCAGAATAAGGCTCTTGTGGAGCCAGGACCGCTCCAGAGGACGACGGTGCAGACAGGACCGCTCAGGAGGACGACGGTGCAGACAGGACCGCTTAGGAGGACGACGGTGCAGACAGGACCGCTCAGGAGGACGGCGGTGCAGACAGGACCGCTCAGGAGGACGGCGGTGCAGACAGGACCGCTCAGGAGGACGGCGGTGCAGACAGGACCGCTCGGGAGGACGACGGTGCAGACAGGACCGTTCAGGAGGACGGCGGTGCAGACAGGACCGCTCAGGAGGACGACGGCGCCGACAGGACCGCTCAGGAGGACGATGGCGCAGACAGGACCGTTCAGGAGGACGGCGGCGCAGACAGGACAGACTGCGATGGCTACATCGCTCAGGAGACCGGCTCAGGGAGCCGTCTGCGACGGCTGCATCGCTCAGGGGGCCGGCGGCGACGGCTGCATCGCTCAGGGGGCCGGCGGCGACGGCTGCATCGCTCAGGGGGCCGGCGGCGACGGCTGCATCGCTCAGGGGGCCGGCGGCGGTTAGCTGGCTTGGCTGCTCAGGACAGGAGGTTAGCAGGCTGGGCTGCTCAGGACAGGAGTTTAGCAGGCTGGGCTGCTCAGGACAGGAGTTTAGCAGGCTGGGCTGCTCAGGACAGGAGGTTAGCAGGCTGGGCTGCTCAGGACAGGAGTTTAGCAGGCTGGGCTGCTCATGACAGGAGGTTAGCAGGCTGGGCTGCTCAGGACAGGAGTTTAGCAGGCTGGGCCGCTCAGGACAGGAGGTTAGCAGGCTGGGCTGCTCAGGACAGGAGGTTAGCAGGCTGGGCTGCTCAGGACAGGAGTTTAGCAGGCTGGGCTGCTCAGGACAGGAGTTTAGCAGGCTGGGCTGCTCAGGACAGGGGGTTAGCAGGCTCGGCCGCTCAGGACAGGAGGTTAGCAGGCTCGGCCGCTCAGGACAGGAGGCTAGCAGGCTCGGCTGCTCAGGACAGGAGGCTAGCGAGCTCGGCCGTTCAGGACAGGAGGTTAACTGGTCCCGCAACTTGAGAGGAGGCAGGGAACGGGACGGGACTGGTGGCGTGGAAAGGGACCGGACAGGAGACATGGGCCGGTGCGGGACAGGAGGCCTGGACCGGGGCGGGACAGGAGGCATGGACCGGGGCGGGACAGGGGGCATGGACCGGGGCGGGACAGGAGGCATGGACCGGGGCGGGACAGGAGGCATGGACCGGGACGGGACAGGAGAGCCGGGACGGGACGGGACAGGAGAGCCGGGACGGGACGGGACAGGAGAGCCGGGACGGGACGGGACAGGAGAGCCGGGACGGGACGGGACAGGAGAGCCGGGACGGGACGGGACAGGAGAGCCGGGACGGGACGGGACAGGAGAGCCGGGACGGGACGGGACAGGAGAGCTGGGACGGGACGGGACAGGAGAGCTGGGACGGGACGGGACAGGAGAGCTGGGACGGGACGGGACAGGAGGGCTGGGTCGGAACGGGACAGGAGGGCTGGGTCGGAACGGGACAGGAGGGCTGGGTCGGAACGGGACAGGAGGGCTGGGTCGGAACGGGACAGGAGAGCTGGGTCGGAACGGGACAGGAGAGCTGGGTCGGAACGGGACAGGAGAGCTGGGTCGGAACGGGACAGGAGGGCTTGGACGGAACGGGACAGGAGGGCTGGGTCGGAACGGGACAGGAGGCTTGGGCAGGGACGGAAGGGTGATGGATCCTCCGTCAACGGGTGGCCGAGCCCGTCGGTGGAGCCGGGAGCCAGGACCCCATCGCTTCCTCCTGGGACCACAGCCCCTCGGGCAAAGGGCAAGACGGGTACCTTCAAAATTAGAAGGTGTGGGGTTGTGGCTAGGCTCGGAGCTATCCGGATGGAAAGAGACCACTCCGAGCCTAACGGAGTGGGAGCTGGGAGGAGGAGTCCGGAGTGATGGGTAGTGGTCGGCATGACGGCGGGCAGACTCCGGATTTTGCCCCAAGATTCCCATGATGTATTCCTCATAGGAAATCGTGTCGAATGGGTCGATCTCCATAGAGTGGAAGGCGTGGCGACCCTGCTCGAGGTCGGCTGGGTCCATGTTTAGGGCCAGTTCGTTCTGTCCCGAACCCAAACACGGGCTGAACCCAAATGCAACGACCAAGAGACAGGGAAACAGAAATGAGGATTTATTCGGAGCTTTGGGGTAGTCCCAAGCTCAACACAAACTTAACACAATAGTTAAGAGGGTCCAGGAAGTAGCGAACTGCTCCAAACCGGAGCTGGACTTGTACTGGACCGGGAGGCCCACACTGGAACCGAATCACGGGAACGAAGGTTTGTTCTGAACCGGAACTGGACTTGAGACAGGATGTGGGTTCCGAACCGGAACCGGACTGGATCTGGACCGGGAGGTCCAACAGGAACTGGATCACGGGAACGGGCTCTGGACCGCGGGGTCCAACAGGAACTGGACTGGATCTGGACCGGGAGGTCCAACAGGAACTGGATCACGGGAACGGGCTCTGGACCGGGGGGTCCAACAGGAACTGGACTGGAGGCAGAGCACCCAACTGCGCAGGCAACTGGATCTGGACCGGGAGGTCCAACCGGAACTGGATCACGGGAACGGGCTCTGGACCGGGGGGTCCAACAGGAACTGGACTGGAGGCAGAGCACCCAACTGCGCAGGCAACTGGATCTGGACCGGGAGGTCCAACCGGAACTGGATCACGGGAACGGGCTCTGGACCGGGGGGTCCAACAGGAACTGGACTGGAGGCAGAGCACCCCACTGCGCAGGCAACTGGATCTGGACCGGGAGGTCCAACAGGAACTGGATCACGGGAACGGGATCTGGACCGGGGGGTCCAACAGGAACTGGGCTGGAGGCGGAGCACCCCACTGCACAGGCAACGTTAACTGGGAGCAGGGGTACCGCAACACAAACAGGGGAGACTTGACTGCTACAGGCTGGATATGACAGAACACTGGACTTGGAACCAAGGAGTTTAGCCAGGGAAAAAATCACAACAGAGCTTTCAGTCAAGTAGTACCAGAAACCAGGAGACCATGACACGCACGAACAACGTTAACGAACTGGCGCCGAATAGCAGCCAGCGGGAGGTATAAGTAGGGGAGTGAAATTGAAACCAATAACCAAAAGCATGAGGAATGTAACCGAGAGTGATTGACTAATTGACTGGTGCGGAATGCATGCAAGAAGGGGGAAAGGAGATAGGTTGAACCTGAAGTGAGGGAACAGAGAGGAACAGACAGAAGGGGCACGCCCAGCCTGTAGCGACAGGGAAAACACGGACACAGGGAATCCAAACATGACACGGGAGGAAAGGGAAAACCTGGAGAACGGACAGGAAGGGAGCGGGATGTTACATTTGCATTGGCTTCCAGTCCATTTAAGAATTCAGTTTAAGGTTTTAGTTTTTAAAGCACTTAATGGGCTGGCTCCCTCTTAATATTACCAACCTACTTTGCCTCTACTCTACTTCTAGGTCACTGAGGTTGTCTAACCAGCTGCTTTTGGCTGTTCCACGGTCTCGGTTAAAACTCAAAGGTGACCGTGCTTTTGCTGTCTTTGCTCAGGGAGCCGCCCTGGAACACCCTTTCACTCAACATTGGGTCTACCCCTACCATCTCCCTTTTTAAGGCAAGACTTAAAACACACCTTTTGACCCTCGCATTTAAATTGTTTTAAGGTTTTATTAAAATGTCTTAATTTATTATTTAGTCTTGTATGTGTATCTAATTTGTATGTTTTTGTACAGCACTTTGGCCAACAGTTGTTGTTTTTAAATGTGCTTTATAAATAAAATGTACTTACTAAGATCCCAAATAAGGGGTGTTATTTTGCGGGCGCAGCCAAATTATTTACATGCCAATAAAAGCAGGAACAATAATTTATTATTAAAAAGTATAAATAGACACTCCTTGCTTACTGTAGGCTATTATGTACAGTAGGCTACCCAATGTAGCCTACTTTCAGTTTCGATAGACAATAGATTTCGATAAATAATTTTCTTTCGACAAAATCTCTTATAGGCTCTTATATCTCTTATCCTACCTGCATGAATTTACAACTGTTTCTGATGAACCCTGAAGAGTTTATCTTATTCCGTTTCGCCAATGTCCAGTAGGCCTACAGTTGACATTTCTACAGCAAGTAGCCTACCTATCACAGCTTCGCTATTGTAAAAACGCAGACTTTTAAAATAAATAGCCTAGGGTTAAGTGAGTTATTGTAGATTTTATTAGGGGATAGCTGCACTCGTTTGTTTATACGTAAAAACGGTTGTACAGACGTATCTCAACCGGTTACGAATGTTTCAACTTTGTTTAGGATAAATAATGTTTTTTTCTGTTAGTTTGGTATTTCAAGTATTACAGTATCCATGATGCTCAGCAATTGTACATCGTTTCCACTCCACATAAGAAGTCATTAAAAAGGAATACTTTATAACACTAGAGCATCAGTATTACGTTTTATTGTAACTTGTCATCACAGAGACTGATAAAGTGTGATTTCTATCTTTAAAACCATATCAATGACGGACATGTTTGAACACGCAAAATGTTTGTTTGGAACTCACACATTTGCGGTGAGTCAAAGTTATTTCTTATGTGTGGAGGCCTAACCAGTAATTATATTTAACAAAATTGCTGGCAGTCTCGTTGCTGTTTTTTATTCTCCACCAGTCATGTTTGCCAGGATGGTTAACAAATGCCTAATATATTAAAATTGACATGTGAAAACAACACAAGCTAGTTATTAAATGCTGTTGTTAAAAGACCAATAGTTGAGTATAAAATTGATAAAGGTAATGTTCAGCTACCAAGACAGACAGCCAAGCTACAAGTTACATGCCACACAGGAGACCGAGAGATAATTCACATCAATTCATGTCAATCAAACCTAACATTAGACTTGGAAATTTATAGACAAACTAGTGTCTTTAGCTTTATTTATTATTTAGTTATCTAGTCTACACAAATACAGAAAGTATTCACAAGTACCAGTTCACTTACTTTAACAAAGTTTTTCCACCATTTCATCTCAAAACGAGCTGAGTTGAAGAAGATCACAGTGTAGCATTTTATTTCAAGATAAGAGCTTTACACTAGCTTGCGAATTCCATGTTACAATCTGAGAAAGTTGGCGGTACAAAAACAGGATTTTATACAAAATCAAATAGTTTTGAAGTAATATCTATGGGTAAGTACTAAGTATCATCATAGATTCCTCTTACTTCCGAAGGTTAACCTCTTATCTAAGTAAGAGACTCTTATTTCCGAGGTGGTCAGGCAAATGGAGATTTACGTGGTTGACGTGCAGTTTTATCTAGCGATCTAGAAATAAATTCACGCCTACTAAACCCATGAACCAATTATATAAAATATAGTAGCTTATTTTGTCATCCGTAACAAAGATTGCTATCGTAACCACGGTTATGTGAACTAATTAGATCACTCGATGATGGATATGCTCCGAGGTAGGATTTCTCGATTAGTCTTATATAGCCTTGGAAGCATTACTACTTCCTTGTGTCCTTTTTGAGGCATCTTAAATCACTGGAAAAATAATTGGAGTGATCCAATTAGTTCAGATAACATAGTAACCTTCGTTGTGTTTCACTATATTGGATCACTCCATATGCTATAACAATACCAGATCTATTGGTGATCTAGGCATGAACCCTAGAACAAAAGCCTAAGCCCAAGATCAGAGGGCAGTCACTGCTGAAGTGTTCTCTCCACTCTCTGAGTAGTAGGAGGAACCCCCAGCACGGCTAAGCCCACTTCATTGGCGGGAGAAACGTTGACACGATAATACCTGGCAAAAGTGCTAGGCAATGCCCAGCTGGCAGAGACGCAGATTTCAGCAAGGGAGACGCCTCTGAGCATGGCCTTAGAGGCGGAAACACCCCTTGTAGAATGCGCTATAACAGCAGATGGCAAAGGACACTTGACTGACTGGTATGCTGTTGTAATGGTATCCACAATCCAATGTGAGAGCCTTTGTTTGTACAGCCTTTGACCCAAAACCCTCTCTCCATAGCAAACAAAAAGATTTTCGGATTGCCTGGGTCCTAGCGACATAAGTGCTTAATGCCCTGACTGGGCACAGAACACCAGGATAGCCATCAGTCAGGGGAGATAGGAGGATAACAGCCAGGATTGGTTCATGTTTTTCAGGCAAAAAAACAGGGTTAGTATAACTCACTTTCTTTGTGGATGTAATAGCCAGTAAGAATGCTACTTTCATAGAGAGGCGTTTCAGGTTTCAAACAGGGGTCAAGAAAGTGCTGCTAGCACACTATGAAGATCCCAGCTGGGTGCTGAAGGAGCTTTTGCTGGACGCAAACATCTCACACCTTTCATGAACTTGGAGAGTAATGGGTGACGACCTAATGGTCCCTCCGCCCTATCATAATGGCACGCCGAGATGGCGGCTAAGTACACTTTCAAGGTAGAGGCTGCTAGGTCCCTATCAAGCAAGGATTGCAAGAACAGCAAGAGTACTCCTCAGGACTCTGAGATGCCGTTGTGGTCTCTACCCCACAAGCAAAAAATGTGCCACTGCATCTGGTAAGATGTGTTAGTGGAGGAGGCTGTAGCAATCTGCAATGTCCCAACTAAATTTTCTCGGAGGCGTAGCCCTATAAACTTTGCCCCTAGTGGTTGAGACGTATCCATCTCAATTACATTATTCATGTTTGTCTGACATTATAGACTACAGCTTTAAGAAAACCCCGTAAATTTTGACACAGTATTTTTTAAAAAGGGTAGCCACTTGCAAAAACCTCAGTTTCTCCAGTTACACTGCAGTGCTATAAAATAGGAGGGTGTTATCAATAGCTCAAAGCACTTACGACCCTCCTCTCGCCACAGCCACAGACTGTACATGCTAAGAAAATCATGTTCACGTATAGAAACAATTATATATTTTTAAAAACGTTGTACAAATGAGCATTCACCGTTTTCTCTTGCTTACTGTACTATATACAGTTCCTGATGCACATTCGGTTTAGAAAATGCCAAATTTCTTTCTCCAAAATCTCTCGTATAAATATGTTTAGGAAACCAAGTACTTACCTGTATAGTAAGCTACAGCTGTTTTCTGATTAACCCTAAAGAGTTTATCTTGTTACATTTCGCCAAAGTCCTGTACAGTAGACATTTCCACAGCGACCACCCATCGCACTTAAAAAAAAAAACATATTTAAATACATTTGGCGATGTATGTTATGGTTATTACACGGCTCAAAAAAATTAAGGGAACACTTAATCATCACAGTATAACACCAAGTCAATTAAACCAAACCGGTCATGCTGGATGATGTTGCAGGCAGCATAACATTCGCCACGGCATCTCCAGACTTTTTCATGTCTGTCACGTGCTCCGTGTGAACCTGCTCTCATCTGTGAAGAGAACGGGGCGCCAATGGCGAACCTGCCAATTCTGGTGTTCTCTGGCAAATGCTAATCAAGCTGCACGGTGCTGGGCTGTGAGCACAGATCCCACTACAGGACGTCGGGCCCTCATGCCACCCTCATGGAGTCTGACAGTTTAGTCAGAAACATGCACACGAGTAGCCCGCTGGAGGTCATTTTGTAGGGCTCTGGCAGTGCTCCTCCTGTTCCTCGCACAAAGGAGCAGATACCGGTCCTGCCGCTGGGTTGTTGCCCTTCTACGGCCCTGTCCAGCTCTCCTTGTGTAATGGCCCATCTCCCGGTATCTCCTCCACGCTCTTGAGACTGTGCTGGGAGACACAGCAAACCTTCTTGCGACGGCACGTATGGATGTGCCAGCCTGGATGAGCTGGACTACCTGTGCAATCTGAATGGGCTGCAGGTACTGCCTCATGCTACCAGTAGTGACAAGGACACTAGCAAAATACAAAACTAGAGAAAAATCAGTCAGGAAGGATAAGGAGAGAGAAATGGTCTGTGGCCACCACCTGCAAAACCATTAACTTTTTGGGAGTTGTCTTGCTGTTGCTTCTCCTGGTCATCTGTTGTCATTTTCATTTGCACCAAAGCAGGTGAAATTGATTCACAATCGTTTACGCTTCCTAACTGGACAGATCGATATCCCAGAAGTTTAATTGACTTGGTGTTATACTGTGTTGATTAAGTGTTCCCTTAATTTATTTGAGTAGTGTATAAGTGCAGCATTCACTTCCTACTACTGCACAGGTACCCCCGTCTTGCCAGAATAATGTCCAAAGCCATTCTATTTTGCAACACCACTAATTTGATTTAATTAATTTCTGTTGCTCGGGCAGTCACAACTGTGTCAGAGGCATTCATATATTTAACACATATATAACACTGTTGACAATGCCTACACCATAACTGGGAATAAGTATACTGAAGAAACGCTGTGTGTGAGACAACTCACGATGATAGCGGTTGCCCGGCATTTGGTCATGTAGAGCAGTCATCTCATCATTCTCAGCACGCCTGATGAGGGGGACGAGGTGAGCTAAGTAACATATGCCTGTAGAAGATTGTGGCAGGGCCGTCAGAGCCATACCGCCACAGACTAGGAAAACACGTTCTGGCAGTGGGAATGGTTGTTCTTCTGATTCAACGTATTCAAAAGTCTCATTACAGGAACTTTTTCTTAACAACAAAGGGCTAGTACTAATAGTTTGTACCCAAAAACATTGTGTAACTCCTGTTAGGGCTACAACGTGAAGACGAGTAGGCCCTCCTTGGGAATGGGTATGGCTAGCATTATACATACGTTTTAGACAGTCAATCATTTTACATTTCAACCCTGCTATAGTTAAACTATTTCTCCTGGCGCATAGGTTACAACAGCAGAACATGCCAAACAAGGAGATGCCAACTTTACTGCAGGGCAACTGGTTCCTAAATTACAAGTACGTTGTTTATTTTTCTCTCTTGGTATACAATCAATCTGTGTATGAATAGTCGAAACACAAATCTTGGTTGCACCTCAAACCTGGAATTATCATATGTGACTATGTATGACAGTATAATTAAAACCCACTGGAAGGTGGTTTTCATTTACTTTAAAAGCCATGTAGTCAAGCATCTTCCTAGTATCTCCTGTGAAATAGCGAGGGTCCTTATCTACCTCAGCCATAAAATAGCAGCTGTGGTCTTTAGCCGCAAACCTCTGACCCATTCCCTTCCAGTCATAAATTGCCCATTCTTTCCTTGTCAGGGGGATAGGGAGAAACATGGGGTCAGAGGTGCTGGCCAGCATGTGTTAACATATCCAACAGTTTGAGTAGTTCATTTCTGCAGCAAAGTCCTTGACAAAGTCCAGAGCCATATTAGGGTGTCCGGAGTCACTTGTTAAAGACATTGGTGGATTGTCTGGAGCCTGTGGAGGCCATGTGGGGGGGCAGTCCTGGGGGAATATAGTCCAGCTCATCCACACATCTTGCTAATTTGGCTGATTTAGAACACCAGTACAGAGCTTCAGCTTTGTCAAAATCTGCATTAATTTTAACATAACAGATAGTCTCATCACATGTCATTGGTGTTCGTGCGTGATTCACCATACCCCAAAGTCCTTTCTTAGTCAAAGTATATAGGGTGCAGTCACCTGGGGCACAGCGTTCTCTTTGGCACTTGAATGCAATCCTCCTAGTGTTAATCACTGGAGCATAACGTACCTTGCATCTCTGTGAGTTATCCGGAGGCCCTCTCAGAAAGGTCACCGGTGTCATGCAGGTGTGTAGAGGAATGTAGAGGAATGTATGTGGGTGTAGTAGGCAAGTTTGTGCGCTCCAGGGAGCGGCTATTGTTTAAGTCCTGCCATTGGACTTTTCCGCCTACCACCAGCCATACCATCACAGCCTTGCAAAGTGCATACATGGCTGTGATGAGGAGAGGTTTCTCCCAGTCGGCATAGTCAATTCCCCAGGGGCCTGCTGGTCGCTGGGTCCGTGGTCTCCACCTGGCTGGCAGGATCATTGTAGTTGATTAGTCTGCAGTGCGACACATGAATCCATGTCTCTCTGCAATCTTCACTGCCGTGGGCATAGTCAGCAACACCTGGTAGGGTCCTCGCCACCTGGGCTGGTGCCAATGTTTCCTGCGTTGGTCTTTCACCACGATCCAGTCACCTGGCGCCAAGTCATGGTGGGTACCCTCCATTTGGTCTGGCAAGGCTGCCTTCACCCTGGAAAATATGTCTTTCAAAATTTTATTTACACACAATATGCAGTCATGTCATCATCTATTCCTTGCAGAGTCAACCTGTTTTGGGGGAAAGGAGTATCAATCATTCCCTGTCAGCACCTCATAGGGAGAAAGACCAGTTAGTCTCAGGGCAGCAGTGTGGTATAATGGTTAAGGAACTGGGTTTGTAACCGAAAGGTTGCCGGTTCGATTCCCAGGTCGGACACTGCCGTTGTACCCTTGAGCAAGGTACTTCACCTGCATTGCTTCAGTATATATCCAGCTGTATCAATGGATACTATGTATAAATGCAAAAAAATAAATGCTGTGTAAGTCGCTCTGGATAAGAGCGTCTGCTAAATGCCTATAATGTAATGTAATGTAGTCTGTGTGTTCTGCCTCTTATGTACATAAGGGCCAGGGACAGCACCTGGACCCAATACAACGCAATTTCTGCCATCAATTTTTATTTTCAGTGTTTGATTTGCTCGCGCCACTGCACCCCCAATCGTTGGGTGGTAGGCACAGTGTGTTTTCAAATTGATGTGCAGGCTCGTTGTCAAACTTTCAAATACCCAATTTGCAAAATGTGGACCATTGTCACTTGTGAGTTTAGATGGCAAGCCCCATCTGGGTATTATTTTGCGTATTAAAGCTTTTGCAACGCTCGCCGCATCCACTTTCCTGCATGGGAAACATTCTACCCATTTGGAAAACATGTCTATTACCACCAGACAATAGGGTTATTTCTATGAAATCCATCATCAGGGGTTCAAAAGGGACTGTTTGCTTCAGATGCGCTGAAGCTGGTATCTGCAACCCTCAGCCCACGTTGTTAGTTACACATATAACACATTTCTTACAGTATTCCTGTGCGAAAACAGAAAATCCTGGACAAAACCAAAATCTATTTACAAGATCCACATCCCTCTCTTTGACACATGGTCTCTACCATGTGTCAATTTTGCAAAAAAAGGAAACATGGAACAAGGAAGGGCTGGACGCCCAGCCGGGTCGATCCAAACGCCGTCTGCAGAGAGAGAGCATGCGGTTAACCATTTTTCTTTTTCACATTGGTCAGCTCCTCTTTGTAAGACAGAGACATCATTAAGTGAAAAATAAATTATGAGAAACGTGACATCATCTGCAGGAGAAGTAGTGGCTACCTTTGCTGCCGCATCTGCAGCAGCGTTCCCACAGGAAGTGGGGTCAGAGTTGCTTGTGCGGGCCTGACATTCATAAACTGCAACAGAGGAGGGGAGAAGCAGCACTTCTAGCAGGTTTTTTACGAGAATGTGATGCATAATAGGCTTACTTGAGGAAGTAAGAAAACCACGGTTACACCACAGAGTTCCAAAATCATGACACACTCCGTACGCATACCGAGAATCAGTAAAAAAAAATTAAAAACTCCAACGAACTTATCGCTGCCTAGTGGAATACTTTGATTTCTTTATTAAACAGAGGAATTTCCACGACACGCGCGTGCCCTCTTCATGACCGGCTATAGCAGTGCCTTGAATCATCAAAAGCTGAGCTACCTCTGTGGCTGGAGCCTCTCTACTGGCTTCCATGTTCTGTAAGGGAGTGAGTTGGTTGGAGGACCAGACGTGACAGAAAGGGTTTCAGACAAGCGACCCCGGAGGGACACCAATAAAACGGAGCGAACTCCATAGGAGGGAGAGGGAAAAAAGGAAAACAGAAAAGCTCCAGTTCCCAGTAAGAGGGAGTGTGAAAGGAGACGGAAAACGTCTTAACGAATCGGGCGAACTGACTAAACATCAGCGAGAGGAAATATACAGAAAGAAAAACCTCTGCTCTCAAGAAAAGAGAAGAATCTAAAGAGGTAGCAGAAGGAAAACAACCCGGGAGTATCGAGCGAAATGCCATATGGCATTAAGGAAGCCCCGTACGTCGTTAAGGAAACACGTGTGTGGACAGGTGAAATGTGACCCATTTGGTGACAGGTCAGGTCATCCTGTCTCCCCTGCCAGTGCTCAAAACGTGATGGAAAACACCACCACCGTGTCAGTACCCTGACGCAGACTAGTAAGTCTCATGGCGGCCTCTTCACCGGAGACGTCGTGATTAAATACTAACTGAATGTCCTCCATCAGTTTAATAGGATCACGTACATTAGGGGTGTTGGCCCGAATTAGAGGGTCAGCCTAAGCGAGGGCATGGTTGTTTAATAATGACAGAATAAAAGATACTCGGGACTCTTGTGTGGAGAACCGGGAAGGCTGTGCCTGAAAAGATATCAAGCACTGAGTTAAAAATGCCAGACACTTCCCCGGTTCCCCTCTGTAGCGGGGCGAAAATTGGAGCTTGAGCTCTCTAAGGGTATGTGGCATGGGAACGGGAGGTGTAGGTTCTTGTGCAACTGGGGGTGGATTAACTGTGATACTAAGTCTGTGAAGACTCTCCGTTAATTTGCGGAGACAGTCTCCCTGATATCGCAGTTGCTCTATCAGCTGGCCTTGTTGTATTTGTAGCATAAGAATGGCCCCCTCAGGAGTACGCCCTGTAGTGCCCTGACTAGCCAGCGCCTTATTAAATTCCTGTGATTTTGCTGGTCCTTACATACTGGCTTCGATATTCTGTAAGGCGGAGTGTGAGGAAAACCAAGCGTGACAGCTAAGGAATCTAAAAGTGTGCACCGTAGTGTACACCAATAAAGCGGAGAGGTCCGCGCTTAGGAGAGGGAAATATACAAACAAAAATAGAGAATGTAAAATTCTCCAGGCAAAAGCCAAATCAAAATAACCCACAAAACATGGCGAACTCGAAATCCGAGTAAACAGAATACCTCTCGCTCACAATACTAGGAAGTGATATAAATAGAGGTATGAATTACAAACAAAAAGCAGACAGAAAAAGGAAAGAAATATCTCACGCTCCATATGGGAGAGGACTAAAGAGATAAACAAAGGAAGAAAATAAAGACAATCTGTCTAACGAGAACAGAAGCAAAACGAGGGACCGAAAGCACAAAAGAGAAAACAAAATCCAACTAAGGAAAACACTTTTTATCAAGCTTAAAAGTGATGTGGTTGCTTGAAATCTATACCTTGCCGGCTTCTATAGTCAATTGGCAAAGACAAGATCGAAGCACTGGAAAGCGGAAACCCTGAGCTATACATAGCCGACAGGAAACCACAAACAGGTGCGAGGGACAATCGCAGTGTGAGACAAAAACACCGGAACGGAAGATGGAAAATCCGATAGAGTGCACTGACGCTGCCAAAAGAAAGACAACCACAGAAATAAACGTAGGCTGCCAAAAAACCATGACAGACTTATACTAAAATGATTCATTTGAAAACTGACCTTCGCACCTGGTGCAAGAGAGAACACTTGGATCCATCTTATTAGTTAGTGTCCCTGAGGACACTGAAGTTAAGACGATTGAATAAACAATGCACCAAATCAAAGCATTAGGCAGAGTGAGTTAGAGGGAGAAAAATTAACCCCCTACTGAAGCTCTCCACTGTACTTTGTGAGTGCAAAGAAAAAATGAGTCCATCTAAGATCCCCCTAGACGTGTTACCAGCTGGTGGCACTAACCCATGGAGGATTATTAGCTTGTCCAATCAGGGAAAGACTGCACCTGATACTTTCGCAGAGACGCTATCACACTTTCTACCAGCAGAAGGGAAGACTATGGGTGTGTCCCAATATTCTTCACTCCCCACCTCCTTTCCCCCACTACCACTCCTCCCCTACCCGGAAGTATAGAAAACTGCCTGAACATTTTGAGTACAAGTATTTGCATGTACAGTATACAATGTACCTGCCATTGCGGTTTGCGTCGAGACACTAATTAATGTGTAACCATTAATAAGTAATTAAAATGTAATCAGCAACATTAGACTAAAACACAAAGATCTGTTTCCGGGGCACAGAGTATAGGAGGTGGTAGTGGAGGAAAGGAGGGTGCATTTTTTGAGTATTGGGACGCACCCCTCGTATGATATTCAAGGCATAGGAGCCCAGAACACATTCAGAGAGACATCTCCTGAGTCTATAATCCGTGCAGTTGGAGAACTGCTAGATAAAACTGAGACCTTCCACTGACAGTGTTGCGTATAGACGATTAGACACATTTTGAGTCGTACCCACTCCGGCTGGGGAGGAGAGCTTGGATAACTGGATTGAGCATGCACACCTTATGGTGGAGGGAGGTGAATGCTCTCACAAAGAAAAAAGGAGAAGAATTGTCGAAAGCCTGAAGAGTCCAGCATGGGAAATAACTCAAGCTATGGGAGTAGCTAACCCTGATGCAAGCCGAAGAGAGTACCTGAAAGTTATCGACAAGACGTTTGGAACTTCTGAATCTGGGGAGGACTTTGTGTTCCAACTGATGAGTCAACAACATGGAGAACTACTGTCAGAGTTCTTAAAAAGGCTAGATCGATCCCTGATCAAAGTAATCCAGAGAAAGGGCCTACTATAAAGTTCTGTGGATAGAGCGCATCTCGAGCAGCTCATCCAAGGTGCAACTGAATCGAATATGATGCTCATACACCTCCGCTTGCTAGAGCGTAAAACCGAACCTCCATAGTTTCTGGACCTGCTGAGTGAGGTCTGTGAGTAGGAAGAATATGAATCTGCCAGAAAAAAGCTGAGCACTACTGTTCACTGTGTTCATGTCAAAGAAGAGGTGAAACCCCAAGATCCAGGAAAAGAGATTCAAGACCTGCAGTAGAAGTTGGGTCAGCTGACTACAAAACGGCAGCTATCTGCCACTCCACTGTATGATACAAAGTCAGTCAGACATAAAGACACAGATGATGACAAATTCAGCGAGGTAACCACGCTAAAGAATGAAGTTAAGAAACTGAAGCAGCATTTAATCGTAATGTCCGCACAGCCCCACTCAAGAGACCAGCCCGAGAAGAAGCCGGCTCACACTCTCCACAGTCTGCCAGATCGTGGTCTTCGAGAACCACTGACGAGTACTTTTGCTATAGGTGTGGTGAGAGTGGGCACATTGCTACAAAGTGCACAGATTACGAAAACTTGCAGAAAGTAATAAAGAAGCTGCTCCACTCCCTGCGCAATGCCAAAGATGAGCGGGAACTAAGAACGTTCAGCCCAACAAGAGAATAAAGTCTCTGTAAGGCTAAGTGCATTTGACGTCATGAAGTTTAACCACCTATCTGAAGGATTAGTGGGACCCTCGTCCACCATTGCAGTGAAGATTAATGGGCATGCATGTAAAGCGCTGTTGGACAGTTCCCATCTACCCTGTAACATGACTGGTGACCTGGGGCTTGAGCGAAATCAACCTGGAATAAGTGGGCGAATCTAGAAGACACGAGTATATAACAAAAGTATCTCCCAAGCTCATAAACTAGAGCTAACAAAAAGGAAATAAGAAAACAGGAAAGACACCTCCGGCACGTAACACTTAAACGGCCGAAATAAGGAGGTGAAAAGAACAAAAGAAAAAGAGATACCTCTCACTCTCACTAACCAGAGTACTCAGATAAGTAAGAAAAGAAACAAAATAAAGTGACTGTCACAGGGATAACAGCCCGAAATAAGACAGAAGAAAGAAAAGTGCAAAAGAGCTAAACAAAATCCTTAAACGGAGCTCTAATGCACTAAAAAGCAAGTCCCACGTGTGCAAATTGATACCCGGGATGAAGATAAAACGCAGGGCGGAAGCCGTCCCGGAGCAAAGAGAAACCCTAAGCGGAGATGGAACGGCAACCCGAAAAACTGTGACACATAGAAAGAAGGCCAGACAAGACAAAGATACTTCCTACTTCAAGGAATCTGAGCCCTTTGGCAGCCGGTGGGACTAAGCATGCATTGAGGCATTCAGAAGGATTATTCACTGTCTCACTAATGCTCCAGTGTTGGCCTTTGCAGACCCCAGTAAACTCTACATACTGCACGTAGATGCCAGCCTGAATGGTTTGGGAGCAGTGTTAAGTGTTTTTTTTCACATGCACGCCGCAGCTTTCATGGTGACAGAACAAGAAGCATGGCTGCAAGTACAAGTGCTCTTGCCGACCGTTCACGGCTTGTTGACAAAACACACGCACGGAGCGAAATATAGCATTATTTCGCTAACATAGCTGAGAGTCAGGGCAAGCCCACAGACACCACAAAGCCCATCTGTAAAAGATGTTTTAAACCCACGCAGACTAAGGGAGCCAACATGTCAAACTTGGCAAAGCATCTCGGCGACAGACTTGCCGACCTGTTCATAGAATTCAAAGAACGACAGGTTAGCGAATATGATAGATAACATAACTACATGCCCTCAAATATAAGTCAAATGAATGAGATTTATTTTGTGACACGCAAACTTTTTTTCACCATCGGAGTTTGACGATGCAATTAACCCTTTCGCGCGTACCATCACAAATATCGCATTACGTATTTACATATTTTTATACTATAAACTTGACTATAGTATAAACCAGTGGAGGCTCGTCCATAGAGGATAGGGAGGATGGTCCTCCCCAATAATTTGAAGGAGAAAAAGAAAAGATTCTATTAAAAAAAAAAAAAAAAATCTCTTTCAAATCCATTTCAAAGCATTTAGCTTACAGTGCACAAAACCCTATTGCCAATGTTAAAGTCTCAACAGCGCCCCCTACCTGCATAAAAACAAAGAGTAGGGAGGATGAGGGAGGAAATATTTCTCCGTCCTCCCTACAGCTCCATAAACTTCCATTCAAATGCAACCTAACCCGGTGTTTTTATCCTCTTCTATATTTTCCATGTTAAAACTAACTGCTAGGGAGGACGTCCTCCCTAAGCCAAAAATGGTCAGAACAAAAGAATGACGTCCTGTTCATCCAATAGAAAATGAGAAGAGGCGGGTCATTGCAGACAGAGCATGACGCTCGCTGTGCCAAAACAGAGGAATCTAAACACGCAGTAAAACCATGGAGGTATTAAAAAACAGGTAAAAAGAGTAAAACCCTACAGCTCTGGCTAGGAAACTCCGATTCACTCACATTCACTCACATTCAAAACTGGGGATGGTCAGGAATACGTGCTCTACGGAATGCTCATCTCAGATTTTAATTTCCGATCATGGTTATTTTGATGAGCAAAAGATCGCGAATCTAAAAATATATACCATGATCGGAAATGAAAATCTGAGATGAGCATTCCGTAGAGCACGTATCCCTGATCATCCCCAGTTTTTAAAGTGAGTGAATCGGAGTTTCCTAGCCAGAGCTGTAGGGTTTTACTGTTGAAAGTGCTTTATATTCCCTGGAGCAGTGATTTTCAACCACTGTGCCGCTGAGAGATCATCAGGTGTGCCGTGAGAAATTATCCAACTTCACTTAATTAGTAACACTTTTGATTGGTGGTGTGACTCAGGATTTTTTTTATGTAAAAAATGTGCCTTGGCTCAAAAAAGGTTGAAAAACACTGCCCTGGAGAGTCCCTACACAACAGGGTTGCATTATTTGTAGATTTCATACACAATTTGGCTGGTTGCATTGCAGATTGAAAAAATGGCTTTGTGTGGGTTGAATATGTATCATTATATTATAGAATATAATATTTTGTCTGGTTTTTATCAATTAGTGCAGCTTTTAACCACTTACTGGAAACATACAAATTATCTGGCAACCATGGTACCTGGCCCTGGCTGGCTCACATCGAGTTGAGCTTGACATTGAGAGAGACAGTTGAATGTAATAGATAGCCTAGTGTAAAATAGTTGTTCAAATTTAGTTGTTTTTTTTTTTCAAATTGAGAGTAGTAGGTGGTGGGTCACTCAGGTGGTGGAAATAGCTTTTCAAATTTAGTTTTTTTCAAATTGAGGATAGAAGGTCTCTCCCGTCCTCCCCAATTTTAGAACTCACCAGCCGCCACTGGTATAAACTTATACTATAAACTATATACTTCTGTTATTGGTGTATTTTATTTCCCCAATAATTAGGCATTCACTATTCATTTTTGAAGTACATGGTAAATCATACTTTAATTCTAAGTAGGAAAATAGTAACATTAAAATGTACTTTTTCTACTTAGTGGAGGCACCGCCAACTATTTAAAACTATTTGCATTCATTTTGGATTTATTGAGGATTGGGAAATCTTAAGACTATTGTTACAAACTAAAAACCGAACCCAGGGCCCTAGCCCTTTCAGGTTACGAATGTTAGTGCATACCGGTTAATAGTACTCATATAGGGCTGTGGTGTTACAAACAAATAATTTTTTGTAAAGTGTAGCAGGGTGCTGTGAAGTCTTGTTTCAAATCCTGACTATCAACTATAACAAATGCATCAAATCAACTGTCTTGGATTATTGAAAGTGTTGCCTAATAGTCTTTGCATGTACAATGGTGCCACTCCATTTATTTGAGCACATTCCTTGTTTTCATGGAAAACAATACACAATTCTGAAGAAACAAATTCCATATATATGCAAATGAGCAAACTGTGCACAGAATGTTTGCGTCGTTTGTCTCCTTGCTCAATCCCATCCTCCTTCCATTCCTGGGCTCTCATGAGAGACTCAAAGAGAGCAGCTTCATTCACTGTCAGACACACCTGTTCCAGACCTCTGCCAGCCCTGCTCCACCCGCAGAGCTGTTAGCTTCCTCCGTGCATCAACATGCATTACCAGCTAGCGTTTCACTGCTTTCAGAATTATGCTGTCTCTCCTCTTCCTTCATACCATCCCTGTCTTTCTGGCTCTTATTCAAACAGGTACAGTAACCTCTAACCACTCTTGATAGTGTTGTACAAAAATAACCTTTAAGATAAAGCATGCAAGTGCTCAGATATATTTTCTCAAACATGGAAAATAATACATTTACTTTGAATACATTTAAAATGGTTCACTGGAATTGACCAAAATAAAACTCACATTTCCCCCCAAAGAGAAAATACATTTTCATCCCTGCTTTCAGTAGTTCTATCATGCAACTAAGTCGTCTTCTAGCGACTTAGTTGCATGATGATTTTATGACATTATCACAACAGTTGGGAAATGAACACTGGACAACATAGAAACCCGCCAGAATTATGGTATTATTAGAAATACGTGGGTCTAACTCGGGCTGCCACGATAACAATATTATCATGATATCTATAGCAATCATTAAAAAAGTAATGCCATTACTTAAAATGCATCTAAATTTATCTTGCTCCATTGTCTTCTATATCTCTTCAAAAACTGTGAAAACAACTGATTACAATTAATTTTTTTACATAAGTCAACAATACAATCAGATTTGTATACAGTGTGTGTGACGTGCAGGAGTGACAATTGTGTGCTGTGTGGTATGGGGATTCTGGTCACACTTTCCTGTGGGTGGGGGGCCAGCCTTGTCTGGTCGATTGTGTGAGAGGAGGGAAGGGATAGAAACATGCGGATGTGGCAAAGTCCACCGTCACTGTCATTCTGTGCTTTTATGAACTTTGTGAATAATAACGCTTGTATTTTTTACTTTTACTTCCTGTGTGGTGTACTGCTTGGGGAAGGGTGGATCCAAACAAACCTGGTCTGGGTTGTGATAGTGAGAATTTCCCATTTCAACCTGTGACATATGCTTGACTGAACAAGAACATTCCATTTGCCTAATACGTTGCCTCAATTTCTCAGTCGTTATATATCATCCTTATATGTTAATATTTGGTAGCACACACGCACATTCTCTCTCGATTGGTTGACAGCGTGAAAAAACGAATCATTTGTTATCAGTTTTAATATAAAATGTGGCTGATTTTTACATGTTCATATTTGGTAACTGTTTTAGAAAAGCAGTAACAAAACACTCACACATTTCATGTGACTGTTTCAGTTGACATTGTATTGTATACAAAACATTTTGGGCAAACTCGGGTCAGTCACTCCACTGCTCTCCGCTGCCCTCGTCACACTGGCCAAAGCTGCCTTTGTCTTGATTTCAACTTTGTCCAACCCCCCACCCCCCCCAGTTGTTCCTGCTGCCTGCTCTATTACACTTTTCCTAACTGTTCTCTCTACATTCCGCCGGCGGGGCCCATGCCCCGTATCTCGAGAGTTGCTGTCCAGCTTCCTGTCCGTCGCCGCTTGCCCCTCCCTCCCCACCACCGCTGCCAGCTGATCCTGCCGCCATCGGCACCCGGTTCCCCACCATCATTGCCGCCACATCTGGACTGTCATCTAGCTGCTGCAATTTCTACTATCATGGATATTGGCAGTCAGTTTTGACCATGCTGGTCATTAAGATCTAGACCCTGAGCCGACCTGAGGAGAATGGGTTCCCCCCTTGAGTCTGGTTCCTCCCAAGGTTTCTTCCTAGCCACTGTTGCCTCTGGCTTGCTCTTGTGGGGGTTTAGGCTGGGTTTTTTCTGTGAAGCGCATTGTGACAACTAGTTGTGAAATGCGCTATATAAATAAATATTGATTTGATTTGATTTGATTTGAAGTCAAGTCATACACAGTTCAGTAACCATGGAATTTCAACTAACCTAACGTTACTTTATAGTCGTAGACTCGTGTATGCGTTCCACTCACCGTACTATATGTTGAATTACAACTTGATGATGAATAAAACAACTTGACTATAACTTCGTTGCCGAATCGTGTCAAGTAAAATCACACATTGATTCTTATTCTTATATATGTATTGTGGGTATAACTGGGTTGAAAATATGCTAGCTAGCTAACGTCACGGTATTCACTCAACAAGCTCACTAATGTGTTAACACTGTAAGTTACTTGTAACTGTGAGCAGAACATGCTTTGGCGAATACTGTACCACCATTTCCTGACACAGGGTAGCCTATAAACAGCGACTCCATCACTCTTGCAGAAGCCAAATAATTCCCACACTGTGCAGTTGAATGTTTAGAAGGGGATAAACACAGTGTCTTTCACTGGACATCATCTTGCCAGAATCACGACCGGAAGTATGCGTGTGTAGGAATATCGCGTCACGCCCCCAGCACTTGCGGTGTCTGTGTGTGACTTTGGGAGTGGAGACAGAGGGAGAACATAAAAGGCTTGGCTATAATACGGAAGCCAACGGGTATAAAACACGACATTTCGGAAAACAAACCAACAAGTTATAAAACACAAGGACATTTCGGAAAACAAACCAACAAGTTATAAAACACAACGACATTTCGGAAAACAAACCAACAACGACATTTCGGAAAACAAACCAAGTTATAAAACACAACGAAATTTATAAAAACACAATGACAGAAAACAAAACCCAAAACACTTTACAAAATCACGTTACGGAAAGGGTAGGTACTAGGCCTACATGACGGGATATTGTAGTTTCCTTCTGATTGGACACGCAGTATGTCAAATGAGAGTCTGAGAGCGCGAGTGACCAACTAACAACAGTTTCCGTTATCTAACGTGACATTCAAGACAAGCCAATGGACTTTATTTAGTTCCATAAATAGCATGCGTGGAATTCTGAAATGAGTGCACAGAACAGTATTTTTGGCCGTTTTCAGCTTGTTAAAATGGCATTTAAAAAATATGAACTCAAAAACGGCAAAAAACAGCGTTTTCTTTCCCAAAAAAAGCGGCTAATTAGTTTTTTCCTGAACCCGTGTGGTTACGTTCTTCCATCACTTTCCCATAAACTTATTAACACAATGCAGGTTTGGCTCGTTGTCATTTGCTTTGTCTTTGAATTCTTCATCGACTAATGCTTAGTTTTAGTCGCCATGTGTCCACAACACCAATTAAGAGCTTATAGATTCACCTCAGCCTTTCAACGATGTAAACCTGCATTGTGGTAATGAGTTTAAGCTCCACCTGGCTGCTCCACCACCCAATCGATGATCGAGGTTAGACCAGACCTGTTCACCGCAGATCTTACATGTTGCTGAAAGATTGTGCCTATTAAATTATGTATCTCTGCATTATTTGTTTAGGTAATGTTTAGTGTCAATCTACGTAATGTAAAAGCTAATTTTCTGATATTAAGATTGCTTTCTCCCTGTCACGCAGTAGGCTATGAGGAGTAGCAGTAGCACTGTTAGATCTATTTCCTGACTACTATCTGCAACAAATGTGATTGAACGTTTGCCGTCTCGATTAAGCGATTGAGTGTCTTCTTATCGGATAAGCCAAGAAGGCCATGCATGAATTTTAAAATATCGAACTTTTCCTCCAGAAGAATTAGGCTATAGCTACCATAGGCAATACAACCTCCTTTACAATTGCTCCATTTCAGTGCTTCGCTCTATGCACCAGGATCGATTCTGCTCATAATAAGTTTTCAATTCACAATATATAGTTTTACTGCATTTTAAATGCGTTCTGGGTGTGAGTGTTTTGTTCCACTACTTTCAATTAACCAGTCCCTCTGCCTTGCTGGATAAAATTAATGCTATTGTGTTTCAACACATGTCCACTAGGTGGCATTCAGACACCTTTCAGTGGTAGTGTGTAGCCTATGTAAGTTCTTATTTTTTAATAAACCAGTTCATAACACATACACAGATGCATTTTTTTTCTTATTTAAAATGTGAAATACCTTTAATCAGCATAATCATAAAATGCTCATTTTCCTTTAGTTCATCTGATATTTTTCAAATGCCTAAAAATATGGGGGTAGATTTCTATCAAAAATAACCAAGCACAAAAGTATAATCCACAATTGTATTTATCATCCACACACACACACCTCTCAATTTGTGTTTCGTAAAAATAATCCACAATCGTATTTACCATCCACACACACACACCTCTCAATTTGTGTTTCGTAAAAATAATCCACAATCGTATTTACCATCCACACACACACACCTCTCAATTTGTGTTTCGTAACACTGGCGAATCTACATTTGCCGATCGAAGGACACGCTTGATGTGCTTGGATTTACGGACAGAATTTTGAGACAAATATTCCGCTGTTTTTCGTGTCATTTCACGCTCGCTTAACTTGCAATTCGTAATCGTAAACTAAACTTCTTCTTCTTTGGTGCTACATAACACGTCGGTGGGTCTGTTCGGCTCATCAGCGCCACTTTTAGAACAAGTGGCCAAAATTGCACATTGGTTGTTTTAATTAAATTTACCATGAATCCACTTCTTAAAGATAATGTGCAATTTTGGCCACTTGTTCTAAAAGTGGCGCTGATGAGCCAACACACACACGGCCGTGTTATGTAGCACCAAAGAAGAAGAAGTTTAGTTTACGATTACGAATTGCAAGTTAAGCGAGCGTGAAACGACACGGTGAAAAACAGCGGAATATTTGTCTCAAAATTCTGTCCGTAAATCCAAGCACATCAAGCGTGTCCTTCGATCGGCAAATGTAGATTCGCCAGTGTTACGAAACACAAATTGAGAGGTGTGTGTGTGTGGATGGTAAATACGATTGTGGATTATTTTTACGAAACACAAATTAAGAGGTGTGTGTGTGTGGATGGTAAATACGATTGTGGATTATTTTTACGAAACACAAATTGAGAGGTGTGTGTGTGTGGATGATAAATACAATTGTGGATTATACTTTTGTGCTTGGTTATTTTTGATAGAAATCTACCCCCATATAAAAACACCAGAAGAATCCAAATGCATCAATGCAAAACAGAAAAATTATCCCTATGCCGAATATAGTAAGTACTGATTTAATTGAACTGACGATCCCATGAGTAGAATACTGGCAAAGACAACGCAGCTGATAGGCCAGCAAATCACTTCAGTTTAAATTGTCAGTAAAGGCTCCATTGACAGTGTTATTTCCTCAAGGTTAGTCGCTGAAATTCAGGGGAACTTGTGAACTAGGAAACTTGCCTAATGTCCATTCCTCCCCCCTCCTCTTCGTATTCTGTTCAATCTGTATCACCTAGTACAGGGGTTTTCAAAGTGGGGGCCGCGGCCCAACGGGGGGCCGCCAGGGGGCGCCAGGGGGGCCAATTGGAAGGGAGAGGAAAAAAATATTATTTAAAAAAATAAATAATAATAATAATAATTTTAATTTATTGAAAAAATTAATTTCAATTCAATTCATAAGATTACTGTGCCGGTTTAAAATAAGATATAAATTGTTATAAATCCTTTCATATCGAAATTAGGTCTTTGCCATGCCCTTCTTTCAATCGCAGCCAAAAACTAACCGTCTGCCTGTCAGTCAAAGCGTTACGTTGAGCTGCTTACGGCCCGATTATGGAATCAAAATAGGGTCAAAAGTATTGTGTTGTGTATTAAGAAGCTGTATGTTAGATTTTTTTTTATTTGCCAGTGTAATTTAAAAGTTAAAAAAAAAAAAAAAGCCATTTCGCAATAGGGGGGCCCTGTCAGGCCAAAATGTGTCCGTGAGCCAAAATGTGTCCGGGCCAGGCATCGGAATGCTTGGAATGTCGTTGCTATGCCAACAGACACGTGAGCATTGTGACGCGATAGCATTGCACTTGCTTTGACCTCAGAATCGCCGGAGATCGTTGGACGGAGATAAATCACTACATCACTCAAATAACCATCACTATCACTCAGATAACCTTTATAATTTCCCTTTGTATAGGCTACTAAGCTTTATATTGTTAATTGTTTTCGATTTTAGATTGTGTTAGCTAGTGATTCATTTAGAAGTAGATAGTATTTTACTGAAACTAACTAGCTAGCAATACTACATAGTAGTTTCCTGGTCAAATGTTGCTTTATAAAAAAACGAGCATCCGTTAATAATGTTAACAACGCTGGATTAAAAAAAAAACCCATTAGCCTGTTCGCACTGCAAGTTAAACCAGCGAGGTGGAAAGAGTAAGTAGGCCAATCGCGTTGTTGAATAGCCCAATAAAACTAATCTAATGTCACGTCGTACAGTAGGCCTAATTGTTATTTTTTTGTGGGCCTATTGGTAGTTTTTCTGATGACCGATTAATACCGATTATTATTACGTTTCCTAAAAATGTTTTGTTACGTTGAATATTGTTTTCAATAAATGTTATTTGTTAACTTTTATTTAGTGAGTTGTTGTCATGTTTTGTAGGATAAAAGCAAGCGCGAGCTTGTTACCCGGCGATTCTGAGGTCAAAGCAAGTGCAATGCTATCGCGTCACAATGCTCGCGTGTCTGTTGGCATAGCAACGACATTCCAAGCATTCCGATGCCTGGCCCGGACACATTTTGGCTCACGGACACATTTTGGCCTGACAGCCCCAGCCAGAGGCTACGACTATTTGGGGGTCCTTGGCATGGAAAAGTTTGGGAACCCCTGACCTAGTAGCACCTGTCCTCTACAACCAACCGGTTATACCTGACTTACGATGCAGTCCATAATCTATTATGAATTGAAAATGTATTATGAGCAGAATCGGTCTTGATGCATAGAGCTAAACTAAGCTGCGCTACTGAAATGGAGCAATTGTAAATGAGGTTTCAGTAATTAGCTTGCCTATGGTAGCCTATAATTGTGCTAGAGTACACCTGTTTGTTTTCTGCAATCGCAGAATTTTAACAAACTTTTTCTTAATTCTGGGCTTTTCATCTTAAGCTACATTACATCAGAAATATGCATGCAATGAAAAATAAAACTCCCATGTTCACATTGTGCTTATTGTGCTATAGGCCTATTGCAAACAATTACAAAAATATATATTAACTGATCAAATTAAAAACTGTTCTTTCATCATTTCCCCCTTAAACTCATTAACACAATGCAGGTTTAGATCGTTGGCATTTGCTTTATCTTTGAATTCGTCAAAGATAAAAAAAACAATGGTTAGTTTTATTTCTATATGTGTCCATGCTATCACCAATTACAAGCCTATTGATTTTACTAGCCATAGATTTGATTGGTTATTTGAGGTAACACATTTTTTAACTGATAAAAATAAAGGCTGTGGTGATTCAATGGGCTCGTAATTGTTATTGTGGACACATGGCAACTAAGACTAATCATTAGTCGACGAAGAATTCAAAGACAAAGCAACCCAGATAGCAAGGAAACATTGAATCAATGTTGAATTAACATAAGATGAAGCATTGATTCAATGTTGATTCTACGTCCAGGTGCTCATCGAGTTTACGTTGAATCGATGCATGGAAATAATGGAAATCAATGAAACTGACGTTAAATCTATTTATTATCAATGTAATCTAGCATAGCTAATGATAATATCATTTTATAACTACATTTTACATTCATCAAAGTAACATTCTTGCTCAAAGTAGTCAAAATATATATTTACAAAATCTAAATACTTTTGAGTTAGGCTGCTAAAATATATCACACATATGACATCAATTTTAAAAATGCAAACCTCTTTATTGATTTTAAACCTCTGCTTAATGGACACAATACATGCAATAGTTATAGTTTCATGCTGAAAAATGAAAGTTGAAATGTTTTACAGCTAAACTCGTCTAAAAATAACGTTTGTTTACTGTTCACAATGTGGGTCGTGGTGTGAGCTGCCATGATGATGTGAAGTCATGTTCTACCTAGTCGGGAGGTCAGGGTTGATTTCCCGAACCCTGATTTCATGGAACTTCTAGTTGAAAGGGCGTTTTATTACATTTTCCCTGGTCGGATATCGGGATTCCTAGTTGGAAATGAATAAACTAATGCAGCATTAGCATCAACCACAAACACGCTTTGCTGTTAAGTCTCATTTTGTTTATTTTCCTACGTCACCAGTAGCAACTTGAACTTTTAATTTAACCAATAAAAAATTAATTAACTGACCACGTAACGTAGGCTACACATATACGAGCGTGCTAGCATGTACAGCAGCGACCGCAGAAACAGGCAATGAATAATTCTAACGGTTTTTTATTTGAAAATGGAAGCGCACCTGAATCTGATTAATCTGATCAAAAATCAATGTTATTCATCAGTATGATGACTTTGGTTGTTATTGATACATTGATAGCCTACAATGTTTCCATTTAAACCTAGTACATCGGTGACCATTACTATCAGAAAGTTAATGTTGATTCGACCATTGAAAATTGGTTGATGTCCGATACTGATGCTTATAACACAATATCAATGTTGATTCAATACTTCCTTGCTATCTGAGAAATGACAACGAGCCAAACCTGCATTGTGTTAATAAGTTCAAGGGAAAGTGATGGAAGAACTTAACCACATGGGTTCGGGAAAAAAATGCAGTGTTGAAAAACTCCGCTTTTTATGCCATTTTAACAACCTCAAAACAGCGAAAAATACTGTTCTGCGCGCTATTTATAGAACTAAATAAACTCCATAGGCTTGTCTTGAATGTCACGTTAGATAACGGAAACTGTTGTTGGTTGGTCACTCGCACTGTCAGACTCTCATTTGACATACTGCGTGTCCAATCAGAAGGAGACTACAATATCCCGTCATGTAGGCCTAGTACCTACCCTTTCCGTAACGTGATTTTGTTAAGTCATTGTGTTTTATAACTTGTTGGTTTGTTTTCCGAAATGTCATTGTGTTTTATAACTTGTTGGTTTGTTTTCCGAAATGTCGTTGTGTTTTATAACTTGTTGGTTTGTTCTCCGAAATGTCGTTATGTTTTATACCCGTCGGCTTCCGTACTATAGTCATAACTGGATCATTTACATCACGTTAATTTTTTGAGTGCTGTTATTATGGTCAAATACGATATATCGTGGCTGGATTATTTACATAATATTACTATTCAAATTTTTTAAATATCACGATTATCGCAAAACCGGTAGAGAGTACTTCAGTGAGTACATCAGTCATGGGCGGAGTCTGGTTTCGGAAGTAAATTCCCTATGGAAGATAGAATGGGCTTCGGAGACTATCGACTATTTCTTCAAATTTGATTTATAGAATGAGCCGAAACGTTCCTGTATTAGCCTGTGTGGTACATGGATATAGACTATATATCACATGTTCCAATTTAAATAAAAAATTGTAATTTCCAATTTTTTAAAGTAATGCATTAATGATTGTAGTTCGACTTGTAGTCCACTTTAACGGATTACATATTCAGTAGTGCAACGCACGGATGGTTCTCGACCGACAAGATATCATCTCGTCTGTCTGGACATTTTTTGCAGATGGGAGTACCGCTGCTGAAGACGAGCTAACGTTAGCTTGCTAAGTTGAGAAGCCCGCCCGCCCGACAAGGTCAGAAACTGCACTATGGTTAACTACATAAAGCAATTCTAGCTTTTAGTCCTTCAAGCTAGCTAGCTAACGTTAGAAAAAAGTGTTTAAAAACGGAGCTGTGTGCTACTGCTGGCTAACATTATATGACAACGTTTGGAGACAAGGCTGCTCGTTCGGAGGGAAATACGGGATGTGGAGATTTTAAACAGTGCCAGCGCTGGTATGTTCACAAAAAAAATTTGAAAACGTAAAATATACTCGAAGCTGGTCTATAAAAACGACATAGTTTGCAAACAGTCGTTATATTGAACAATCCGTGAAATTGACGGTAAGACATAATCAGTAGAAATGGTTTAAAAGTAAGCTTTAGTAATGTCTATGCTCTAAATGAATTGGTAATTTACTTCTGAAACCAGCATGATGTAGTCACTTGAGTACTCTATATCACGACACCCCTAGGTCCAACACATCACTAGAGGACTGAGCAGCGAAGCTGCTGGTACCCTATTGTTTTTTTCTTTCTTTTTTACCCTTTCACCTAAAATTCCCATGGGTTGGTTTGGCCTAGAATCGCCAAACTCTTGGAGACTTAAAATGATGACGCAGGTTGAACACCTGGTGGCGCTGTAGTGTACGTGACAAAATTTTGACATTGATACGCCCACTGCCGATGCCCCGTTTGACCTAGAGTCACACAATTTAGTGTCCAGGTCCCTCTGCTCATGATGAACAAATTTGCCTCAAGGATCCATGAAGTCCGCCATATTGGATTTTCCGCAAAATTAGCATTTTTTGTAAAACACTTAAAATATGGGTCCAAAATTGTACCAATTTGCATGAAACTTGGTAAGTGGACTCATCTCAGGTGCCTTCATACATGCATTACATACATTAACTTTTCTAAGGTAATTAGCCAAATGACAAGCCAATTCATTTTCAGTGGATGTGGCTTATCACAAAAATGCTAATAATTCCAAAACCGTTGACAGACAGTTATGAAACTTGGTAGGTCTATTAAGAGTCCCATCAAGACTTCAGCTCTGTAGCTTTAACTAATTGAGCTTATGACATAAATGCTACTAATTGAATCCCTGCAACGAAAAACCATATAAACGCCATTTTTTTCAAAATTGAGATAAGCATCATTTATAGTACTTTTATATCCACTTTGTATAATGAAGTGGTAAATTCAATATTTCACGCGACTTCTTCCGAGTATTTTAAAATTCAAAATAGCTTCACGCGGAAAAACCGTTTATATCCACAAGCAAAAATGGACGGCCAAACTCTAACTCTAACTGCTGCTGATCAGAGGAGGAGAAATATTGGTAAAAAAAGAAAGACTAAAATGAATACATGGAAAGATGTTCAACGTAAGACCCTGAGGGATGCAGGGAAACCTTACATCAACAGGAAGGGAGACGTGAAAAGGGGGAAAAGTCCGCCCAGACAGGTATGTGGAAGAACCGTATATGTGATACATTGTAACTAGCTAGCTGGACTGCCGTAACGTTGCCGCGCTAGCGCAAGTTTCACTGCCCTATCCAACGTTATAGCTAGCTAACGTTAACGTTACATGTAGCAAGTTTTGTATATGCCTAATAGATCATTAATCATCCTTCTGCCTGTAGGGGTTGGTGTGTGTCTGCACGAAAGACTGCAGTAAGTTAACGGAGGAGCGCAAGTTGCAGCTGTTTACTGAGTTTTATGAAGCTAATTACCAGAAGCAGCAAGCTATCATTCTCTCTGGGTTAGAGCAGGTGAGATAAAACGATGTAGGCTATATTGTGTTTATGATAACAAACAATGCTTCTTGTCTAGTCTCCATGCTAAAGATTGTGGCTAATAAACTGTGACACCCATAGGCTACAATATGTTTTTTAATCTGTTGCTGTATTCTGAACGTTAATCATTTTGAATAGGTTTGCGATAGCTTGCCATACACACAAGTTAGTAGGTGTTGATAGTAGCAATCTATTCAGATGAATGCTTTATTAGTGTGATTCTCTATCTCCACCTCCCAATAAAAAATCAGAATCAGACGAGATGTATTTGTATATGTAGGGTAAAAGTGTAGGGAACAAAGTAGGGAAGTTGTGTGGGTAAACTTGGTGCAGTTGATTGCCGATGGCATCAGAGGCAATACTCATGATCGGACTAATCTTACTAAATACCCTTCTTTGTAGCCAAAATATTTTCTGACAAAAGAATAATTGAAAGAAATGTGTTATCAATAATTTTTTAAGCATAATGAGGCTCAACAGTATAACGATTTTAAACTGTTGTACTGCATGGGATATATACTGTTCTTCCACAATTTCCAATGGTCACTGGAGATATACTGTTCTTCCACATACCAGACATTAAAATGTTCCTAAAATCAAGAGAAAAAAACTTTTGCAGAAAAAAACAATCATATTAGAAACATGTCACTGTGTTTTAGTGTATTGCTGGAAAAAAAAAGATTTAGTCATATATAAAATAAAATAAACTATAAATATCTGATTATCTGAAAATTGAAAAAATGGATATATATGGTTCTTCGTCTGTGTGAATCAATTCTAAAACCGTTTGACATAATGTTCTGAAACTTGGTGGGGTGATTGAGAGTTAAATCCAAGACTCCAGTTACAAAGGCTTACCCCAATCAAACTACATGGTGGCGCTATAGAGATCCAAAATTTCACTCTTCCCTTGCAGAGATTTCAAACTTGCAACAAATACAAAAGCCCTGATTATAAACGTAGAAATTTGCTTTTTGTAGAAATTTGCTCTGACTTGAATTGTCCACCATTTTACAGTCTCTGTTTGACAAATGCTGTTTATGCTGCTCAGTAGCTAGATTTATAGTTAAATTACGATAATTGGGCTTCATTCATGAAACGTGAGCAGAACGAAATTGCAAATAATTTGTATTAGAAATTTTGTTAGTATTTTGGCATTCATAAAAGCTTTCATACATGTCCAATTTGTTCGTACGTACAAACAAAATTTACACCTGCTCAGGACCATGTGTACTGCATCGGTAAATTCAAAATGCCGCTAAATGTAGCTTCTGAATTTAATTTAGAATTTATTTTTATTGTCAGTTAAATTCACAAGACTAAATGTAGCCTTTGAAGTGCACAATGCAAACAAATCGGACAATGGACTACATTTCCATTCATTCCACAGGAAACCCAAAAGACATTTACAACACGGCCACAGCGTAACATCCGTTGTTAGTGATCCAATCATGTCGCATGGAAATACGAGACTAAGGGTCATAAAACTCAAACAGAATAAGACTGAAGAATTCCAGTCCCCACTTCTTCCTTTCTCTTCCTTCTTCGTGTCAGCAACACAGCTGCACAAAAGTAGCACTCCATTTTGTCTCTCATTTGTGCCAGCTCCCTAGCTGGACAGAGCTGCAGCGGTATCAGAAAGGCCGTGGAGAGAGATGCAAGCGATGGGTTAGCTTGCCCACCGGCATCTAACCATAGAACGTGAATTGAGATTTGAATTGAGAATTGAACAACTTTGACCGAGGTGTTAGTTCCAGCCCATGGACAAAGACGCAAATCAGGCGATAACCACACGACGTCGGACCGGGAGGACCAGCAGAACTCCCAACTAGGATAGGAAAGGCCAAAGAAGACGCCATCCACCTCACGGAGAAGCCAGCTATAATCAACTCACCAGACATCAATAAGACTGATCAAACATCCCAGGCATAGTTTAGGACTTTAGTCTGAATTGTTTATCGGTAATTTGATTGTATCTCGACTTTGTGCGATAATAATAGCTGTATAAATTTGTTGCGCTGGTTAGCAAGCTAGCCGGCTGGCCTATCATTTTATAGCTAATGTGGTAGTACTGTTAACTAACCAAAGCAGGCCTCACGGTTTGCCCCTCTATCCGAACATTTATTAACATTCGTGAGATATGATCTCAATTTAGCTTACTGTTGATGGTTAACTATTTTATGACCGAAGTGCATGAACTTATGTATAGTAACATTAGATCTGAGATCACTAACCATAACTTGGCTGCTCACAACCTGAGCTTAGTTTACGCCACGTGATTCCTTTGTTCTCTGAATGCAAACGTGGCACACACACACACACACACACACACACACACACACACACACCCATATGTGCATACCCGCGTGAGGACTCAGAAATCATATTACGAATCATCTTGCTCGCTGCTACCAGATTCGTACATATTCTCTTAATTAATTGGTGCCTGGGTGAAGACTGGTAAGACGGACGTGTTTTATTTGTCTATCACCACTACTGCTAAATGTATATGTGAACGCCTTTCATGAGTAATACTCCACATGTAAGAATATAGAGGCATATTCCTTACAATAATAATGCTGTAAAAAGCAAGCCTATTAATCTACTGTAGGCTATGCATTTATTTAATTAGACCTATAACTTAGGTAATGCTCCCAGTTTGCTACTATTGTTATGAATTGATGAAATAAAAATGTTATATATTTAATTACATTTTGTATTGACTTTAAATATGCTAATTAAAACACATGTAACCATTGAACCAGTGGTGTAGTGGGGCATATATGGAGGTATACCGTATGCTCACCTACAAATAGCTAGCGATACATCTCATCATCGATAAATGTAATGGGAGACATGCAGCAACTAATGAAATTGTCGTTGTGTGTGTGTTGCCAAGTACTGAACCGCAACGTCCAGTGTTATGTGTTCTAGGGGGGGGGCACCACCTTCTCAGACACCACTGCATTGAACAAAATGTACTGTAAAATGACTTACAGGTTAAATTAAAGTCAAATTTTAATTAGATATTGATTATGAATTTATCATTACAAAATAGTTTTTACAGGCCTTAAAAGAGTGCAGTGTTTATGTGTTTATCTCTGTCTAAAACGTCAGAGTTTGGTTCCCTGCTCTAACACTCTCCTGAGCCAATAGTATTACGACGTTGGTATCACACCCATCTCTGTATCAGGAGTCTCAATTGGTTGCCAGATTCAGCTAGTCCGACAGTGATGGTGGAATTTTATGCCAAGCGAGCGCCCAGCTCCACCACTGGAGCCCTCATCAAGCAGTAACGTTTGACCCAAGAAAACCCGGTACCAGTCTTTAAAGGAGCAGTTCGGTATTTAGAATTATAAGCCCTGTTAAAAGGTTATTTACGATCATATACAACGGTCCATATCAACATTTTGACAAACGTTGCAGTCTTGAGATATATTGTTTAATGGATCTGGATGTGCATAATAAAAAATCCTTCAAAAAACACCATAAACTCGTTTTCAAAGACGGGAAACTCACAGAGTGGTCACTGGTGTCCATTGATGTTCTGACACATTTTCGTCGCAAAGTATGCTTCGTTTCAAGTTTTATTCATCATTTTATTAAATCCATTGATTTGTATAGACACAAATGGAGGTTTAGATATACATCCACAGCCGGAAACCGGAAATACTTCTAATTGTCTTCTACGGTAGAATTCAAACTCCTCCCAAAATTTCAAGCGGAAGTTTACAAACGTATGGCTGTACGGCGACTGAAAATAGTTCTATAAGTCTTTAAATGGTAAATATATCTCAAGACTACAAAGTTTGTCAAAATGTTAATATGGACCGTTGTATATGATCGTAAATAACCTTTTAACAGGGCTTAAAATGCTAAATACCAAACATCCCCTTTAATGACAAGAACCGGAGCAAGACGAGGGTCAACCTTGGTTCAGCATTTGGTCATTGGAGGGAACGCGAAGAATCACAATGCTTGAGAAGCAATGCGGAGATGGCCACTTTTCTACTGGGTCGGTAACTAACGCGTTAGCTAGCAAGCAAACTATAAGATATGTGATCACATCGATCATATAATGTTAGCCATTATCTTCCTTGTTAAGCTGCAGTTCATACCATAATTTATTACAGCATGACTGAAAAGAGCAACGTTATTTCTATGGTATTTTGCTTTTCTTTTATCTCACACTGAGACATCTAGCTATTTTGCAGCTCGGTTTACCAGCGGAAATCTATCGGACTCGGAGGTCTGCTGGTTTTACAGAGAACAGTAAGCAAATCCGACTGTACGCCGTACGCCACATTAACGTACTGGGCGCTAGCTTCACTCCACTGGCAGACCGTTGCCAACTCACCAGATGCAATCCTCCACCTTATTTACTAACATTGCCCCGCTGACGCATCGCTGAATGAAAAACGACCAGTGTAGTCCGACTTTAATTGACTACTAGTTCGATATCAGCATGCTATCTGGGTAATGTTAGCTAAATTATGTACATTAGATTATTAATTACTTATTCTCTTGGTTATAGCTCAGTTGCATGCCGTATAACCTTGTCTTGCAATCTATGTCTAATCCATTACTACAATATCCAAAGAAATACTTAGCCATTATGAATAAATATGTCCATTGTGGGCTATAACCTACGTTGCCTAAGATAGATGGATAGCTAGACACTTTTTTGGTCTTTGCATAATTGAATTTGTGTTATCTCATAGTTTTGATGTCTTTACTATGTTGCCAGGCTATATCCGGGTAACCCCTGTGCTAAATTTACACGTTTATTTCAAATACGTGTGAAAACGCCTCTCATTCTGAGATTTCCACCCCTCTAGACGTCTGGATTCTGGCTTTTGCTCACTGGGGTTACATGAATCTTGAAACATCACAGAGTAACATAAATCTATGGAGATAATCAGTGTTGTAAAAAGTCACCATTAAAAAGTATTAAAGTATCTGGTATTAAATGTACTGAATGTGGCAGGTTGGATTTCCATCTGCCCCGCCAGCCACTAATTGACGCCAGCTGAATCTAATATTCGCATCCGGTGTCCTAATTACGGGGGCGGTGTTGCTCGTTGTTATAGCTAGGTATGTTGGCTGGCGTCCAACAGTTTTGCGTGGCTGGTGCGTGGGTATTGTGCGCGAGTTTTTCAAGAACTATAAGGTAGGCAATTTTTAAGAGTTTTATGCTGTATATTTGTCATGTTATTGCCGTTATATTTGCCTCTGCTCCTCGCTTTGCAGCGTAGTTTTCATTTCCGGGCTGTGGAGACTGGGTTACATGGTTTCGCTCTGGACTGTTTGATGTGGCATCCCTTTGTTGAGGTAGGCTGGCTCACATTATTCCGGTTAATTTTAAGTGTTTTTTTTTATCTAGCCGCTAGTTAATGCAGCTTTTTGGTCTTGGTCTCTGATCTGTTGCAATAGTGATTAAGCTGCCGTTGAGGGCTTATCCTCCTGCGGTTTGGGGAAATTGCGCCTGCTCTTGGTATGTATATGTAAGTTTACGTTAATTTTAATCTAATTCTAGTTTTTGATTATTAATTTGAGTGTCTTTATGCACTTTGTAGGCACTGGCACGCCAGGCTGTATCACGGTGGGCGGCCCATTCTCAGCCTCTACGTCTGCGGACATCTCTGCTGTTCTGTTTCTACTCAGACTTGTTACATTCGATTTGTAGCACCCAATTAATGGCAAATTTTCTGACTGAATCGTACGCTACCTGAGTTGGCCTCGCGGCGCTGTCGGCGCTCGCCTCAGTCGAGATTGGACTGAACGGACCTGCGATTTTACCAGCAGCGTGTTGTGCTTCTCTTGTTTTTTTCCATTTTTAAAGTTGGTTTTAAGGGTGGACCACTTATGGTCCTATTGATGTTGTAGTGTATTCAGTTTTGTTTCTTTGATTGGTTTATTTGAATGTCAGTTTCTTTGTATTTTCTGTTATTTTCTTTGTGATTGTATTTCATTTATTTTAAGTGAAGTGTGTCCCACGTGGTTTGCGCTTATTAACTTGTCCTTTCTTTATTGGACAGGAGCTGTTGTGCCCCCCCCCTGTGTCAGACTGATCCTTGGTGGCGGTGGTCCTCTCACTTATCCTATTTGAACATCACCTGGTGGTCTCGGTTGGTGTGTAGTGTGTTTCTTTTTGACGGTTTTCCTTCTCCCGTTCAGTCTGACTCATCAGGGTGAGCCTCAGCCCTGTTGTGCTGACTAAGCTGCAACCGTGTGTATTTGAATACTTTTGTCATTTTAAAAAGAAAAATATATTTGTAATAATAAATACTTATTTTTGGAAGTATGTTTCCTTGTCCAGTGTATCTGAACCTGTGACCATTTCCTTCGGGGTGTCAAGTGTTTAGAACTAAGTATTTCCTGGGGTGCAATTCCCCAGGTGGCGTAGTCGACATTACAACACTAAGCTCTTGCTACATTAAGTATCAAAAGTAAAAGTACATGCGCAAACAAAAAGAAGATCATAGGCGCCAAGTTTATTTTTTACCAGAGGGTGCCCTAAAAAAATTCCGCCATAGACACAACCCCCCCTCATGAAAAGCCACATTAAATTCTATTCCATTCATATTGCCGAAATATTTATTTTGCTTGCGGTGCTATAATAACCTATTTAGGCAGTCTACTAACTGGCAAGAATCTCATACATGATTAGGCCACGTATGCAAGTGTAAAAGTGCGTGCCGGTTCCAAAAAATTGCTGGTTTTTTACCTTAATGCGAGATGGCATTTCACCGACTTTACAACGTAAAACTGTTCACTGGGAGGCAGATGTTGAAAATATGCTGCTAACGTTACTTTCCCCAGAATCGTTTGACACATGTAGGAGTGATGTTTAATTCTGTGTGGGTTTTGGGTTTAGTTATTATTGTCCATTTTGTGGAGTTAACATCACCTCTAGCAAACTCTTATTGATAGCTGGAACTCTGGAGAGTCAGTAGTAGGCTGCATACCTTAAGAAACAGCGCTTTTCAATTGGTTGCTTGTTTCACGTTTAATTAATCAAAATATAACTTCACTCTGCAATACGATTTGCCCTTGGGTACACAGACGCCTGAGCACCCACATGATCGCCGTCTATGGTTCAGATATTTGGTTCAGGTTACCTTGAAGCCAGCTTCAGTAATGAATAAAATAAAATAAAAATCTTTGAGACACCCACCAGTTAAAATGAACGAAAGGAAAACGCTTAAAAATGTAAACAAAAATAATAGTGGATCTGTGCTATCACTTTTGGGTGTAGTATTACTTTAAATCAAGTACAGACCGATAGGCTAGTCATGTGACTGGCTGGTGCGCTGTTCTCTTCCATTTGGTTTTACAGAGTAACGAACGCATTCTTGAAAACTAGCGGAGTAGAAGTATCAATTTTATTTCGAAAATGCAGTGAAGTAAAAGTGAAACTTAAAGTACAAAGTCGTCAAAAAACTACTTAAGTACAGTAACGAAGTATTTGTACTTCATTACTTTACAACACTGGAGATAATGCATTACTACATATTGCAAAATTGAATTGAATGAATTAATTACTTGTCCAACCACAAAAGATTAATCACTTGACATGATTGGGCATAATTCTGTCTCTGACTCCACTAATCACACGGATAAAGGCACGGTCCTGCAGGTTCCTCCTGTACAACATCAGGAGGATTCGACCGTACCTGACCACCTATTCCACCCAGCTTTTGGTCCAGACCATGGTCACCTCACGCCTTGACTACTGTAACTCCCTGCTCGCAAGCCTACCGGCCTGCGCCATCCTGCCTCTTCAACTGATTCAGAATGCAGCTGCCCGGCTTGTGTTCAACCTCCCGAAATTTTCACATGTCACCCCCCTGTTGAGGTCACTCCACTGGCTGCCAGTTGCAGCAAGGATCAGGTTCAAAGTTCTGACCCTGGCCTACACTGCAGCCAATAGGACAGGCCCTATCTACCTGCAGGACTTGATCCAGAACTATGTTCCTGCTCGACCGCTTCGGTCATCTACTGCAGGGCGACTTGCACTTCCCCCCCTCCGTGTAAATGGTACTCGCTCGTCCCGACTGCGGAGCTTTTCCACCCTAGCTCCCCAGTGGTGGAATGAACTTCCCATTCCCCTACGTTCCATGCCAACCCTGCCTACTTTCCGTCGTGGCCTGAAAACGCACCTTTTCAGACTCCACCTGGACTAATACTTATCTAGGACCTCATGGTTTGTGTTCTTGTTGAACTATGTACTCAAGATAGTCAAGTTTATAATGGTTAGAATATAATTGTATTAGAGCTGATGTACCCTGTTCACTGTGAACTGCATTGTGTTCATTACTAGGGATAGCTGCTACTGTATGTGAAGAATGTGCTTTCTTATCTGTTCTGTAGTTACTTCGATAACCTTCTGTATGCACTTACTGTACGTCGCTTTGGATAAAAGCGTCTGCTAAATGAATGTAATGTAATGTAATGGATAAAGTAACGTTATGTTGCTACACAAAATGCAGATGATATGTGTCAATCTGGCAACCAGTTGACGGGCATGTGCTTCGAACAGCAGCAGTTCCGACTGTGTCGTTATGAAATGTTGGCGGAGAGCAATGTATGGCTGGTTAGTCGTTTTTGAGTTTTTATGAAATTGCCAACCTGCCCAATGTTATTGGTGCTGTAACTGTAGACTACTGCATAAACGTAGCCTCAAGGCTCCATCCAAAGATACGTTTGCATATATGAATAGAAAGGGCTGTCACATCTGTGCAGCTCATATGTTATGCAAAATGTATTGCTCAACATCCTGGCCTGGTTGCCTGGTGGGACCCACAAGGGCTTAATTTTGTGGGGCAGTTCAGTTGGTACTCGTTTGCCGTTTACTGTGTCAGAGTATAGATTCCTTACCTCTGGGGATTTCAAACCACCTCTCACAGACACAGAACACCAACTAAATAAATTAATTATTTTATTTATTTCCAGGTTTAGAAAAAATCTTTATTTCCCAAGTTACCCCTTATGAGGGCCCCTTGGGAAAGAAAAGTTTGCACTGGCCATTCAGTGTACTGCAGCCTTTAAGTAGGAAGAATTTGGTCCCTCTTGTGTTTAAGTTTTTACCAGCGTTTGTTTAATCCTCCTGGAAATATGGTGTTGAGTTTTCTAATCCAATGTCTTTCTGTCCTACGTCTGTCCTCCTGTGTCCAGTTAATGTTAGAATGCAGGCCTGATATTTCTACTGCTTCAAGTCCATGGTGTAGGAAATGAGCCACTATGTGTGTGTCTGTTTTTGTATGATTTTTTATGTTATATATGTGTTGTGCCAGTGTGGTCTTAATTGTATTTTCTGTTTCTCCTACATATTTTATGTCACAGTGTGTGCACTTTATGACATATATGCAGTTATATGTGTTAGCTGTTAGTGTTTGTTTAATAAGATATGTTGTGTTTGTAGTGTTGTTTTTCACTGTAGTGACCCATTTGTAAAATATCGGTTTTGTTGAACCTTTGTAATTGGGATTTAATCACATGTATGTTTTGGGTGGAGACTGTCCTTGTGTAAGAGTGCATGTGTGTCTGTGTCTTTAAAAAATACTTTAGTGTCTAATGTGTGTGTTTGGGGAAATGAGGGCCCCTTGTACGTGGTAGTGTCCAAAAAATCTATATGTTCATAGTGTGTGGTGTGTTTAATTGTGATAGATGTGTGGTGCGTGTTGAGGATCCCTATGAAGTGTTTGAAATCTTCTGAGCTATGTGTCCATGTTCCCCAAATGTCATCTAAATACCTAAAATAATTAAATAATTTTTCAAAAACTGTCTCCTCCCAATGCGCCATGTAAATGTTGGCATAAGCCGGTGCAAATTATTTTGCCCATAGCTGTGCCGCTGGTCTGTAAGAAAAATTCTTTATTGAATTCAAAGTCATTCTTGGTGAGGCTTATCTCCAGTAATTGCAGGAAGATCGTATCCGGTCGATTGTTGTCCGGGTACTTTTCCATCCATGTTTTTACCGCTGTTAATCCCGCTGCTGTGTTTATGTTGGTGTATAGACTATCTATGTCTATGGTAAACAGGATGGTTTCTTCAGGTATTTTGGGGGTTTTTATTTTGTTTATGAAATCATATGTGTCTTTGATGTAGCTTTTGTGTTTTGTGGACAGTGGATTGAGAGAAAAATCCAAGTATTCAGCTATCCTATAGGATTCGCTGTTGCAGTCTGAAATAATAGGCCTCCCTGCCGGGACCTCATATGGTATGCTCCAAGATTCTGGTGGCTTGTGTATTTTAGGGAAGAGGTAAAAAATCCTAGGTCTTGGGTTGTCCTCTCCCCTCAGGTAAAAACTTTTTTTTCGTGATGTATTTGTTTTCTACTAGTGTCTGTATGATGGCATGCATTTCCTGGGCCGTGTCTGGGTATATGGGTCCATCTAATTTTCTGTAATGTGAAATGTTGTGAAGTTGTGTATAGGCTTCCTGTGTGTATTGTGTTCTATCCATAATAACTATGGCACTTCCCTTATCTGCTGGTTTAATAATTATCTGTTTGTTGTTAGCCAGCTGTAGTAGCGCTTGGCTCTCACCTCTGCTGAAGTTGTTTTGGTCTTTGTGGGTTTGCGGGTTCAGTGCCTTAATCAGTGTGTTGTCCTCTTTAATAATTTGTGCAATCTCTTTTGGGATTTCTTCCAGTCTGGGTTCCCAGTTGGATTTTGGTGTGAAAGGTGTCTGTTCCCTGGTTTCGGCTCCCTCAAATAAAGCTGCCAGTTTCAGTCTCCTGTGGAACTCCTGGACTTGTCCTTTGAGGGTTTCTTTTTGTTTTCTGTGGATATTTACTGTGGGTACAAATGACAGACCCCTGTTTAGCAGATTTAATTGGTCTTCTGTGGGTGTAAAGTTGTTACTTAATAGTATAATATTTTTGTTCCCCTCCCTGTTTGTGCTTGGGCTTGTGGGGATTGTCAGTTTAAATGGTGCAGCCAGTGGTTTAGTATGTTTGTTGCTGTCGTATTTGTCCAGTGGATGTTATCTTGTGCTGTGCAGAAGTCCTCCACTGGAATCTTAGGGACATGTGGCATGTTCCTGTGGATGTGTTCATTTATGCATTCTAAAGGCTGTGACACATCGGGGACGTAACGAATAAGCGAGGCGAAAGTGTCGGCGAATATTTCGCGTAAAAACCTGACACACCTGCAACGATGCGAAAAAACTAAAAACTTGCGTTCTTTTTCGCGGTTGAAAATCCCTGCGAATAAAAACTCTTCGTCGAGCGATGACGACCTGGTTATCCGTTCGGTCCATCACGGAACGAGTGTGTATATATTTTTTTGCCTCTACCAGAACGTTAAAAACAGCATGCTTAAATTACATTGGCAAAATATTGAACCGGGCTTATTATGTGTCCGTTTTACTTATGTAAAGTTTGTTTTGTCTACAACATGCTCTCCTTCTCTTCCCTCCTTTTACGGAAATACGTGTCCCTGAGATTTTTCCACTGCCTCTTGATCTCTTCCACTAATATAAAGGGTTAACCACAACATAACAATACATTACGTCATTTCAGCAAACATTTTTCAAATAAATTTGTCGAAGTCTATGCAGTATAGCAACTCATGAAGTCTGAAGAGTTCTCTCCAAAACGATCGCTACAGGCAGACCTCGTCTGTTTTCCTCGTTATTTATATAACTTGGCTATCAGTAATCAGGAAATCCACACAGGAGTCGGAATAAGATTTTTGGGGAACTTTATAGACTTTATTTGCCACGCACATAGACAACCGTGTGACAGCTAAAACATTTCATATAGGCTACTCTACCCTGCCCTTCTCCTCCTCCCCCTTTCTCTCCCTCCACCACAGTGGCTGCCCCTGGCCAGACCCGGTAGCTAGCCTACGTGTCGTCTTTCTCCATCTGTTGGCCTATAGCCCACAATTACTACGGCAAATATCCACGAAACAATATCACATATAGCGGTTAGCTAGCTTTCATCCTTTGTTTTCACCAAGGCAAACGACCCCACACGACACAGCGTAGCCTACATGAACTCGCCTAAAGTCAAAAAATAAACAGGCCTACGTATTGTGTAGCTATGTTTGTGTGTAATCGCCACTGGCTTGTTATCTTCTTCACATGAACTGCTATCAACGTTAACGTTAGACCTAAAGGTTAGCTAACGTTAGCTAGAGACAACTTTTAAGCCAATGCTAATAACCTGAGGGAGCTGATCAGATAGCAAGTTGTGCGTATTGCAACCATTTAGCTATAAACCCACCATCTTCATAGCCTATTTGCTCGGCTATGGTTTTCCACAAATTGTCCTTCAAATCGTTGTCTTTGTAACTATTGTGTCTCTTATCAAAAAGGACGCTATACTGTGACACACATAAAATAAGTTGGTCCGCCATATTGGATGTTGTAGTTTGTTGTGGTAGTGCGGTGACGTCAGCCATGGAAACTTGTTATGATTGGATAGATAAATCGTTTCGCAAACGAAAACTCGCAAAAAACGAACTTACCGCGAATAAATTAAATGCCGCTTTTTCGCAAAGGACATTTCGCGTTTGATGTGCAAGAGTTTGTTTTTATTTTTCAACGTGCGATTTATTCGTGCGAGTAAATCGCGGGCAGTGTGTCACGGCCTTAAGTTGGACCTCTGGCGGGGTTCTAGGTTCACAGAGTGATTGATGAGTGGAATCCAGATCTCTGCTGATGGAAAGGTGGTTTTGGTCATCCCCAGCATATTTTGCAACTCCCATAGTGCTTGGCAATGTGCTCGTCCGATGCAGAAAGGCGTGAACGTTAACAGTTCGTTTGACGGGAAATTTTTCCATAAGGGTCTGCATTTCCTGCATGTTATATCCTGCCAGGTCTTTTTACTTTACCATGTAGGCTACTTTACTATATGACACCGGAACAGAGAATACTAAACAATTTTTTTTTCCTTGATTGAAAATCTGCTTTTTTATTTTATTTCAGTGTTGAAATAATTATTTCAAAAGACAAGCGCATACAATTAGAGAAGAGAAAGCAGAAACAAGAGTCAGCTGTAGTAAAATAGAAAATCAAAGAAAGATGATCAGCGATAGAACAGGTAGAAAGAGAGACAGCTGCAGATAGAAACTAAGATTATGTTAGTGAGTTAGTCAATTAGTACACAACCTAAATCTAAGCTGTTAGTAGTAGTAGTTAGTTAATTATGAGATAATTAGTAAAGAAGGAAGTGCATGACAGAGGAAATACAGAGAAAAACCGCAATCATAAAAGGCTCCCGAAAAGTGTGACGAAGACAGGGGAGTAACACAGAAGTGAAACCATGAATATAAATACACAGATAAACAAACAATATACAGACTCCTGACACCATTTCTACACAATCATTCAGAACGTTCAGTTATGGATATTCCAAACACACACAAGCTGTCATCTTATCGATTCAGTGTCTTTCAATACCTCCTTTCCAATTATACTAAAATGCACCAGCAAATAACTGCCTTTCGGGCTTAGTAAATCACTTTAGATGTGCTAAAGGAATCTATCTGCATGACCATATATTCATTCAGGCTAACCCGCAAAAATGAGCAATCAACGTATCTTTCAATTTTACCATTCGCAATTCTCTTTACACCTCTTCAGTTGATCACCTCTAACAATTTTTGCGGGTGGTAACAGTTTTACACATGTTTTTGTACACCTAATCCTTTAGTAAACCAACCCCTCTATTGTCGCTCTACATAGACTGTGGTCATTGTCGCTCGATAAAAGTATAAACTAGGGTGACGTCCTCTTTTTCCAGGACATTTCTTCTTTTTGGGACCGAAAATATCCGTCCAGGCGGGATTTCGAAATTCAGAAAATTTCTGTTTAGGATTTCCTCGTTCCATAGACCATATATAAACAAACAAATAACCTAGTATTATGTTCATAATGCCCGTCTAACCCTGTCCTCTTTTTTTGAAATCCAAAATATGGTCACCCTATATAAACACACTCCAGTGATATTCCAGTGGCAGTTGACACTCGGGGTACAATGGATGAAGAGGCACATGTCATCATGTCTGCTGCTTTAGCCTACTCCGAGAAGTGAAAAAGCAAACACGAAGGGCATAATGAGACATAGATACAAGGCAGCACTTGTTGGGAAGCACAATTTTCTTGTTAGAGAAATAAGGTTCAAGTATGTCACTCACTACATCAGAATTTCACTGAGCGTAGCCTATTTGATCAGATACTGTCACTCGTTGCACCAAGTCTGCAACACAGGCAAACACATTGTCAGCTAATGTCACCCGGTGAAAGACTGACCTTAACCCTACGGTAGTCTAATGTAGCCTACAATTTTATAGGCTACTGTTAGTAATATAGGAGAGCTAAATCTAAGTTACTGTAAAATCAAACAACTTTACCTAGCTATTGCATCCACAGGTGTAGACTACATAAATTATTGCTAGATAGTAATGCGCTAAATTCTACAGTTACGTTGGTAACTTGTAACATTGGAAGCCAGCTATGTAATGGATTTTAGTGGCAGATAATGAAACGCGAAGGTAGAAACAAGTCACTCATGTAGTGAGGACCAATGAAGGGAATAACAAAATAAATGCAAAGAAAGAAAAGACAGGAAACTAATTCCTTGTGGCTAAACAGCCAAACGAAAATCAACCCACTAAAATAGGGCAAACTCAAATAACATAAGTGAAACACAAAGTAAATCTCCCGAGCTCAATACTGGAGCCAAAACGGGAAACTTAGCAAAGAAAAGAACACCTTCGGCACATAAGTTTGGACGGCCGGAAAAGTGTAAAACAAAGAAAACTGTCTCAGAGAGAACAGCAAAAAATTAAATAAATAGCACAGAACATTAACAGGAGGAATAATACTTATACCTGAACTAAAAGCTAATAGCAAGTCCCCTGTGAACATAAACATTAGTCGCTAGTACCTGGCTAAATGCAATGTCGAATGACAAAGAAGCGCCGGGGAAGTGGAAGTGAGGAACTTAAATACCCCGCAGGTAGAGGCACAGGTGAAAACAATGAACAAAAAAAAGCCTTGTCTTGCAATCTATGTCTAATCCATTACTACAATATCCAAAGAAATACTTAGCCATTATGAATAAATATGTCCATTGTGGGCTATAACCTACGTTGCCTAAGATAGATGGATAGCTAGACACTTTTTTGGTCTTTGCATAATTGAATTTGTGTTATCTCATAGTTTTGATGTCTTTACTATGTTGCCAGGCTATATCCGGGTAACCCCTGTGCTAAATTTACACGTTTATTTCAAATACGTGTGAAAACGCCTCTCATTCTGAGATTTCCACCCCTCTAGACGTCTGGATTCTGGCTTTTGCTCACTGGGGTTACATGAATCTTGAAACATCACAGAGTAACATAAATCTATGGAGATAATCAGTGTTGTAAAAAGTCACCATTAAAAAGTATTAAAGTATCTGGTATTAAATGTACTGAATGTGGCAGGTTGGATTTCCATCTGCCCCGCCAGCCACTAATTGACGCCAGCTGAATCTAATATTCGCATCCGGTGTCCTAATTACGGGGGGCGGTGTTGCTCGTTGTTATAGCTAGGTATGTTGGCTGGCGTCCAACAGTTTTGCGTGGCTGGTGCGTGGGTATTGTGCGCGAGTTTTTCAAGAACTATAAGGTAGGCAATTTTTAAGAGTTTTATGCTGTATATTTGTCATGTTATTGCCGTTATATTTGCCTCTGCTCCTCGCTTTGCAGCGTAGTTTTCATTTCCGGGCTGTGGAGACTGGGTTACATGGTTTCGCTCTGGACTGTTTGATGTGGCATCCCTTTGTTGAGGTAGGCTGGCTCACATTATTCCGGTTAATTTTAAGTGTTTTTTTTTATCTAGCCGCTAGTTAATGCAGCTTTTTGGTCTTGGTCTCTGATCTGTTGCAATAGTGATTAAGCTGCCGTTGAGGGCTTATCCTCCTGCGGTTTGGGGAAATTGCGCCTGCTCTTGGTATGTATATGTAAGTTTACGTTAATTTTAATCTAATTCTAGTTTTTGATTATTAATTTGAGTGTCTTTATGCACTTTGTAGGCACTGGCACGCCAGGCTGTATCACGGTGGGCGGCCCATTCTCAGCCTCTACGTCTGCGGACATCTCTGCTGTTCTGTTTCTACTCAGACTTGTTACATTCGATTTGTAGCACCCAATTAATGGCAAATTTTCTGACTGAATCGTACGCTACCTGAGTTGGCCTCGCGGCGCTGTCGGCGCTCGCCTCAGTCGAGATTGGACTGAACGGACCTGCGATTTTACCAGCAGCGTGTTGTGCTTCTCTTGTTTTTTTCCATTTTTAAAGTTGGTTTTAAGGGTGGACCACTTATGGTCCTATTGATGTTGTAGTGTATTCAGTTTTGTTTCTTTGATTGGTTTATTTGAATGTCAGTTTCTTTGTATTTTCTGTTATTTTCTTTGTGATTGTATTTCATTTATTTTAAGTGAAGTGTGTCCCACGTGGTTTGCGCTTATTAACTTGTCCTTTCTTTATTGGACAGGAGCTGTTGTGCCCCCCCCCTGTGTCAGACTGATCCTTGGTGGCGGTGGTCCTCTCACTTATCCTATTTGAACATCACCTGGTGGTCTCGGTTGGTGTGTAGTGTGTTTCTTTTTGACGGTTTTCCTTCTCCCGTTCAGTCTGACTCATCAGGGTGAGCCTCAGCCCTGTTGTGCTGACTAAGCTGCAACCGTGTGTATTTGAATACTTTTGTCATTTTAAAAAGAAAAATATATTTGTCATAATAAATACTTATTTTTGGAAGTATGTTTCCTTGTCCAGTGTATCTGAACCTGTGACCATTTCCTTCGGGGTGTCAAGTGTTTAGAACTAAGTATTTCCTGGGGTGCAATTCCCCAGGTGGCGTAGTCGACATTACAACACTAAGCTCTTGCTACATTAAGTATCAAAAGTAAAAGTACATGCGCAAACAAAAAGAAGATCATAGGCGCCAAGTTTATTTTTTACCAGAGGGTGCCCTAAAAAAATTCCGCCATAGACACAACCCCCCCTCATGAAAAGCCACATTAAATTCTATTCCATTCATATTGCCGAAATATTTATTTTGCTTGCGGTGCTATAATAACCTATTTAGGCAGTCTACTAACTGGCAAGAATCTCATACATGATTAGGCCACGTATGCAAGTGTAAAAGTGCGTGCCGGTTCCAAAAAATTGCTGGTTTTTTACCTTAATGCGAGATGGCATTTCACCGACTTTACAACGTAAAACTGTTCACTGGGAGGCAGATGTTGAAAATATGCTGCTAACGTTACTTTCCCCAGAATCGTTTGACACATGTAGGAGTGATGTTTAATTCTGTGTGGGTTTTGGGTTTAGTTATTATTGTCCATTTTGTGGAGTTAACATCACCTCTAGCAAACTCTTATTGATAGCTGGAACTCTGGAGAGTCAGTAGTAGGCTGCATACCTTAAGAAACAGCGCTTTTCAATTGGTTGCTTGTTTCACGTTTAATTAATCAAAATATAACTTCACTCTGCAATACGATTTGCCCTTGGGTACACAGACGCCTGAGCACCCACATGATCGCCGTCTATGGTTCAGATATTTGGTTCAGGTTACCTTGAAGCCAGCTTCAGTAATGAATAAAATAAAATAAAAATCTTTGAGACACCCACCAGTTAAAATGAACGAAAGGAAAACGCTTAAAAATGTAAACAAAAATAATAGTGGATCTGTGCTATCACTTTTGGGTGTAGTATTACTTTAAATCAAGTACAGACCGATAGGCTAGTCATGTGACTGGCTGGTGCGCTGTTCTCTTCCATTTGGTTTTACAGAGTAACGAACGCATTCTTGAAAACTAGCGGAGTAGAAGTATCAATTTTATTTCGAAAATGCAGTGAAGTAAAAGTGAAACTTAAAGTACAAAGTCGTCAAAAAACTACTTAAGTACAGTAACGAAGTATTTGTACTTCATTACTTTACAACACTGGAGATAATGCATTACTACATATTGCAAAATTGAATTGAATGAATTAATTACTTGTCCAACCACAAAAGATTAATCACTTGACATGATTGGGCATAATTCTGTCTCTGACTCCACTAATCACACGGATAAAGGCACGGTCCTGCAGGTTCCTCCTGTACAACATCAGGAGGATTCGACCGTACCTGACCACCTATTCCACCCAGCTTTTGGTCCAGACCATGGTCACCTCACGCCTTGACTACTGTAACTCCCTGCTCGCAAGCCTACCGGCCTGCGCCATCCTGCCTCTTCAACTGATTCAGAATGCAGCTGCCCGGCTTGTGTTCAACCTCCCGAAATTTTCACATGTCACCCCCCTGTTGAGGTCACTCCACTGGCTGCCAGTTGCAGCAAGGATCAGGTTCAAAGTTCTGACCCTGGCCTACACTGCAGCCAATAGGACAGGCCCTATCTACCTGCAGGACTTGATCCAGAACTATGTTCCTGCTCGACCGCTTCGGTCATCTACTGCAGGGCGACTTGCACTTCCCCCCCTCCGTGTAAATGGTACTCGCTCGTCCCGACTGCGGAGCTTTTCCACCCTAGCTCCCCAGTGGTGGAATGAACTTCCCATTCCCCTACGTTCCATGCCAACCCTGCCTACTTTCCGTCGTGGCCTGAAAACGCACCTTTTCAGACTCCACCTGGACTAATACTTATCTAGGACCTCATGGTTTGTGTTCTTGTTGAACTATGTACTCAAGATAGTCAAGTTTATAATGGTTAGAATATAATTGTATTAGAGCTGATGTACCCTGTTCACTGTGAACTGCATTGTGTTCATTACTAGGGATAGCTGCTACTGTATGTGAAGAATGTGCTTTCTTATCTGTTCTGTAGTTACTTCGATAACCTTCTGTATGCACTTACTGTACGTCGCTTTGGATAAAAGCGTCTGCTAAATGAATGTAATGTAATGTAATGGATAAAGTAACGTTATGTTGCTACACAAAATGCAGATGATATGTGTCAATCTGGCAACCAGTTGACGGGCATGTGCTTCGAACAGCAGCAGTTCCGACTGTGTCGTTATGAAATGTTGGCGGAGAGCAATGTATGGCTGGTTAGTCGTTTTTGAGTTTTTATGAAATTGCCAACCTGCCCAATGTTATTGGTGCTGTAACTGTAGACTACTGCATAAACGTAGCCTCAAGGCTCCATCCAAAGATACGTTTGCATATATGAATAGAAAGGGCTGTCACATCTGTGCAGCTCATATGTTATGCAAAATGTATTGCTCAACATCCTGGCCTGGTTGCCTGGTGGGACCCACAAGGGCTTAATTTTGTGGGGCAGTTCAGTTGGTACTCGTTTGCCGTTTACTGTGTCAGAGTATAGATTCCTTACCTCTGGGGATTTCAAACCACCTCTCACAGACACAGAACACCAACTAAATAAATTAATTATTTTATTTATTTCCAGGTTTAGAAAAAATCTTTATTTCCCAAGTTACCCCTTATGAGGGCCCCTTGGGAAAGAAAAGTTTGCACTGGCCATTCAGTGTACTGCAGCCTTTAAGTAGGAAGAATTTGGTCCCTCTTGTGTTTAAGTTTTTACCAGCGTTTGTTTAATCCTCCTGGAAATATGGTGTTGAGTTTTCTAATCCAATGTCTTTCTGTCCTACGTCTGTCCTCCTGTGTCCAGTTAATGTTAGAATGCAGGCCTGATATTTCTACTGCTTCAAGTCCATGGTGTAGGAAATGAGCCACTATGTGTGTGTCTGTTTTTGTATGATTTTTTATGTTATATATGTGTTGTGCCAGTGTGGTCTTAATTGTATTTTCTGTTTCTCCTACATATTTTATGTCACAGTGTGTGCACTTTATGACATATATGCAGTTATATGTGTTAGCTGTTAGTGTTTGTTTAATAAGATATGTTGTGTTTGTAGTGTTGTTTTTCACTGTAGTGACCCATTTGTAAAATATCGGTTTTGTTGAACCTTTGTAATTGGGATTTAATCACATGTATGTTTTGGGTGGAGACTGTCCTTGTGTAAGAGTGCATGTGTGTCTGTGTCTTTAAAAAATACTTTAGTGTCTAATGTGTGTGTTTGGGGAAATGAGGGCCCCTTGTACGTGGTAGTGTCCAAAAAATCTATATGTTCATAGTGTGTGGTGTGTTTAATTGTGATAGATGTGTGGTGCGTGTTGAGGATCCCTATGAAGTGTTTGAAATCTTCTGAGCTATGTGTCCATGTTCCCCAAATGTCATCTAAATACCTAAAATAATTAAATAATTTTTCAAAAACTGTCTCCTCCCAATGCGCCATGTAAATGTTGGCATAAGCCGGTGCAAATTATTTTGCCCATAGCTGTGCCGCTGGTCTGTAAGAAAAATTCTTTATTGAATTCAAAGTCATTCTTGGTGAGGCTTATCTCCAGTAATTGCAGGAAGATCGTATCCGGTCGATTGTTGTCCGGGTACTTTTCCATCCATGTTTTTACCGCTGTTAATCCCGCTGCTGTGTTTATGTTGGTGTATAGACTATCTATGTCTATGGTAAACAGGATGGTTTCTTCAGGTATTTTGGGGGTTTTTATTTTGTTTATGAAATCATATGTGTCTTTGATGTAGCTTTTGTGTTTTGTGGACAGTGGATTGAGAGAAAAATCCAAGTATTCAGCTATCCTATAGGATTCGCTGTTGCAGTCTGAAATAATAGGCCTCCCTGCCGGGACCTCATATGGTATGCTCCAAGATTCTGGTGGCTTGTGTATTTTAGGGAAGAGGTAAAAAATCCTAGGTCTTGGGTTGTCCTCTCCCCTCAGGTAAAAACTTTTTTTTCGTGATGTATTTGTTTTCTACTAGTGTCTGTATGATGGCATGCATTTCCTGGGCCGTGTCTGGGTATATGGGTCCATCTAATTTTCTGTAATGTGAAATGTTGTGAAGTTGTGTATAGGCTTCCTGTGTGTATTGTGTTCTATCCATAATAACTATGGCACTTCCCTTATCTGCTGGTTTAATAATTATCTGTTTGTTGTTAGCCAGCTGTAGTAGCGCTTGGCTCTCACCTCTGCTGAAGTTGTTTTGGTCTTTGTGGGTTTGCGGGTTCAGTGCCTTAATCAGTGTGTTGTCCTCTTTAATAATTTGTGCAATCTCTTTTGGGATTTCTTCCAGTCTGGGTTCCCAGTTGGATTTTGGTGTGAAAGGTGTCTGTTCCCTGGTTTCGGCTCCCTCAAATAAAGCTGCCAGTTTCAGTCTCCTGTGGAACTCCTGGACTTGTCCTTTGAGGGTTTCTTTTTGTTTTCTGTGGATATTTACTGTGGGTACAAATGACAGACCCCTGTTTAGCAGATTTAATTGGTCTTCTGTGGGTGTAAAGTTGTTACTTAATAGTATAATATTTTTGTTCCCCTCCCTGTTTGTGCTTGGGCTTGTGGGGATTGTCAGTTTAAATGGTGCAGCCAGTGGTTTAGTATGTTTGTTGCTGTCGTATTTGTCCAGTGGATGTTATCTTGTGCTGTGCAGAAGTCCTCCACTGGAATCTTAGGGACATGTGGCATGTTCCTGTGGATGTGTTCATTTATGCATTCTAAAGGCTGTGACACATCGGGGACGTAACGAATAAGCGAGGCGAAAGTGTCGGCGAATATTTCGCGTAAAAACCTGACACACCTGCAACGATGCGAAAAAACTAAAAACTTGCGTTCTTTTTCGCGGTTGAAAATCCCTGCGAATAAAAACTCTTCGTCGAGCGATGACGACCTGGTTATCCGTTCGGTCCATCACGGAACGAGTGTGTATATATTTTTTTGCCTCTACCAGAACGTTAAAAACAGCATGCTTAAATTACATTGGCAAAATATTGAACCGGGCTTATTATGTGTCCGTTTTACTTATGTAAAGTTTGTTTTGTCTACAACATGCTCTCCTTCTCTTCCCTCCTTTTACGGAAATACGTGTCCCTGAGATTTTTCCACTGCCTCTTGATCTCTTCCACTAATATAAAGGGTTAACCACAACATAACAATACATTACGTCATTTCAGCAAACATTTTTCAAATAAATTTGTCGAAGTCTATGCAGTATAGCAACTCATGAAGTCTGAAGAGTTCTCTCCAAAACGATCGCTACAGGCAGACCTCGTCTGTTTTCCTCGTTATTTATATAACTTGGCTATCAGTAATCAGGAAATCCACACAGGAGTCGGAATAAGATTTTTGGGGAACTTTATAGACTTTATTTGCCACGCACATAGACAACCGTGTGACAGCTAAAACATTTCATATAGGCTACTCTACCCTGCCCTTCTCCTCCTCCCCCTTTCTCTCCCTCCACCACAGTGGCTGCCCCTGGCCAGACCCGGTAGCTAGCCTACGTGTCGTCTTTCTCCATCTGTTGGCCTATAGCCCACAATTACTACGGCAAATATCCACGAAACAATATCACATATAGCGGTTAGCTAGCTTTCATCCTTTGTTTTCACCAAGGCAAACGACCCCACACGACACAGCGTAGCCTACATGAACTCGCCTAAAGTCAAAAAATAAACAGGCCTACGTATTGTGTAGCTATGTTTGTGTGTAATCGCCACTGGCTTGTTATCTTCTTCACATGAACTGCTATCAACGTTAACGTTAGACCTAAAGGTTAGCTAACGTTAGCTAGAGACAACTTTTAAGCCAATGCTAATAACCTGAGGGAGCTGATCAGATAGCAAGTTGTGCGTATTGCAACCATTTAGCTATAAACCCACCATCTTCATAGCCTATTTGCTCGGCTATGGTTTTCCACAAATTGTCCTTCAAATCGTTGTCTTTGTAACTATTGTGTCTCTTATCAAAAAGGACGCTATACTGTGACACACATAAAATAAGTTGGTCCGCCATATTGGATGTTGTAGTTTGTTGTGGTAGTGCGGTGACGTCAGCCATGGAAACTTGTTATGATTGGATAGATAAATCGTTTCGCAAACGAAAACTCGCAAAAAACGAACTTACCGCGAATAAATTAAATGCCGCTTTTTCGCAAAGGACATTTCGCGTTTGATGTGCAAGAGTTTGTTTTTATTTTTCAACGTGCGATTTATTCGTGCGAGTAAATCGCGGGCAGTGTGTCACGGCCTTAAGTTGGACCTCTGGCGGGGTTCTAGGTTCACAGAGTGATTGATGAGTGGAATCCAGATCTCTGCTGATGGAAAGGTGGTTTTGGTCATCCCCAGCATATTTTGCAACTCCCATAGTGCTTGGCAATGTGCTCGTCCGATGCAGAAAGGCGTGAACGTTAACAGTTCGTTTGACGGGAAATTTTTCCATAAGGGTCTGCATTTCCTGCATGTTATATCCTGCCAGGTCTTTTTACTTTACCATGTAGGCTACTTTACTATATGACACCGGAACAGAGAATACTAAACAATTTTTTTTTCCTTGATTGAAAATCTGCTTTTTTATTTTATTTCAGTGTTGAAATAATTATTTCAAAAGACAAGCGCATACAATTAGAGAAGAGAAAGCAGAAACAAGAGTCAGCTGTAGTAAAATAGAAAATCAAAGAAAGATGATCAGCGATAGAACAGGTAGAAAGAGAGACAGCTGCAGATAGAAACTAAGATTATGTTAGTGAGTTAGTCAATTAGTACACAACCTAAATCTAAGCTGTTAGTAGTAGTAGTTAGTTAATTATGAGATAATTAGTAAAGAAGGAAGTGCATGACAGAGGAAATACAGAGAAAAACCGCAATCATAAAAGGCTCCCGAAAAGTGTGACGAAGACAGGGGAGTAACACAGAAGTGAAACCATGAATATAAATACACAGATAAACAAACAATATACAGACTCCTGACACCATTTCTACACAATCATTCAGAACGTTCAGTTATGGATATTCCAAACACACACAAGCTGTCATCTTATCGATTCAGTGTCTTTCAATACCTCCTTTCCAATTATACTAAAATGCACCAGCAAATAACTGCCTTTCGGGCTTAGTAAATCACTTTAGATGTGCTAAAGGAATCTATCTGCATGACCATATATTCATTCAGGCTAACCCGCAAAAATGAGCAATCAACGTATCTTTCAATTTTACCATTCGCAATTCTCTTTACACCTCTTCAGTTGATCACCTCTAACAATTTTTGCGGGTGGTAACAGTTTTACACATGTTTTTGTACACCTAATCCTTTAGTAAACCAACCCCTCTATTGTCGCTCTACATAGACTGTGGTCATTGTCGCTCGATAAAAGTATAAACTAGGGTGACGTCCTCTTTTTCCAGGACATTTCTTCTTTTTGGGACCGAAAATATCCGTCCAGGCGGGATTTCGAAATTCAGAAAATTTCTGTTTAGGATTTCCTCGTTCCATAGACCATATATAAACAAACAAATAACCTAGTATTATGTTCATAATGCCCGTCTAACCCTGTCCTCTTTTTTTGAAATCCAAAATATGGTCACCCTATATAAACACACTCCAGTGATATTCCAGTGGCAGTTGACACTCGGGGTACAATGGATGAAGAGGCACATGTCATCATGTCTGCTGCTTTAGCCTACTCCGAGAAGTGAAAAAGCAAACACGAAGGGCATAATGAGACATAGATACAAGGCAGCACTTGTTGGGAAGCACAATTTTCTTGTTAGAGAAATAAGGTTCAAGTATGTCACTCACTACATCAGAATTTCACTGAGCGTAGCCTATTTGATCAGATACTGTCACTCGTTGCACCAAGTCTGCAACACAGGCAAACACATTGTCAGCTAATGTCACCCGGTGAAAGACTGACCTTAACCCTACGGTAGTCTAATGTAGCCTACAATTTTATAGGCTACTGTTAGTAATATAGGAGAGCTAAATCTAAGTTACTGTAAAATCAAACAACTTTACCTAGCTATTGCATCCACAGGTGTAGACTACATAAATTATTGCTAGATAGTAATGCGCTAAATTCTACAGTTACGTTGGTAACTTGTAACATTGGAAGCCAGCTATGTAATGGATTTTAGTGGCAGATAATGAAACGCGAAGGTAGAAACAAGTCACTCATGTAGTGAGGACCAATGAAGGGAATAACAAAATAAATGCAAAGAAAGAAAAGACAGGAAACTAATTCCTTGTGGCTAAACAGCCAAACGAAAATCAACCCACTAAAATAGGGCAAACTCAAATAACATAAGTGAAACACAAAGTAAATCTCCCGAGCTCAATACTGGAGCCAAAACGGGAAACTTAGCAAAGAAAAGAACACCTTCGGCACATAAGTTTGGACGGCCGGAAAAGTGTAAAACAAAGAAAACTGTCTCAGAGAGAACAGCAAAAAATTAAATAAATAGCACAGAACATTAACAGGAGGAATAATACTTATACCTGAACTAAAAGCTAATAGCAAGTCCCCTGTGAACATAAACATTAGTCGCTAGTACCTGGCTAAATGCAATGTCGAATGACAAAGAAGCGCCGGGGAAGTGGAAGTGAGGAACTTAAATACCCCGCAGGTAGAGGCACAGGTGAAAACAATGAACAAAAAAAAGCAAACCCCGGAACGGAACGTGGAAAAAATCTGATAGATTCTCAATCTGGAAATAAGGACGAGAACCACAACGGAAAAGAAAAGAAAAACCCACGAACCACGACAAGCTGCTTCCCGCTTTGGATTGTAGCAGGTATATCTCAATACAGTCAAGCTCAGCATTGGTGAAATTACATGGTTATGAATAATTGTAAATTGTGATAATAATGCTATTCGATGCTAGGTAAGTTATTTAATCAGCTAATCGGCTAACTTGTTAGCCAAACAAGACATTCATTCAAGATAGGCTAGCTAATGTTACCTGTAACTTGATTAGAAGTAGCCTACTTGCACTTATGAGAAGTGTTTAAATCAGCCACAATTTGTGACTAGGGTTGGGTCTCTTTTAAAATTTTTCGATACCGATGCCCTTAATTCGATACAATACCTGCACGATACTTTATATCAGGGCTGCCCAACCCTGTACCTGGAGATCTACCGTCCTGTCAGTTTTCATATTAACCCTAATTTGGCACACCTGATTCTACTAATGAGCAGCTCAACAAGCTCTCTAGCTGTTGAGGTGTGCTTTCTTAGGGTTCGAGTAAAAACCTATAGGACGGTAAGATCTCCAGGAAGAGGGTTGGGCAGCCCTGCTTTATATAAAAACTTTATATGTTTATCGGCCGACTATGTTTCTATAAATGATTATAACTGAATTAATTCTGTAAACATTATCTGTAAGTATTATACTGTGAAAAGTTTGTCCACACTGTGTTGGAGTTTCACCCAGGGAATGAGAGGGTCGCCTCTCTGCGACTACGTGTCGCCGAGGGGAAAGCTCTGACTGTTGTTTGTGCTTATGCACCAAACGGCAGTTCGGAGTATCCGGCCTTCTTGGAGTCACCGGGGGGCATACTGGAAAGTGTCCCGCCCGGGGACTCCATAGTTCTGCTGGGTGACTTCAACGCTCACGTGGGCAACGACGGAGAAACCTGGAAGGGGGTGATTGGGAGGAACGGTCTGCCTGATCTTAACCCGAGTGGTGTTTTGTTATTGGACTTCTGTGCTGGTCATGGATTGTCCATAACGAACACCATGTTCGAGCATAGGGTGGTCCATAAGTGTACCTGGTACCAGAACACCTTAGGCCAAAGATCGATGATCGACTTTGTAGTCGTATCATCAGATCTGCGGCCGTATGTCTTGGACACTCGGGTGAAGAGAGGAGCAGAGCTGTTAACCGATCACCACCTGGTGGCCGGGGAGACTGCCGGACAGACCCGGTAAACCCAAACGTGTAGTGAGGGTGAACTGGGAACGTCTGGCGGAGGCCCCCGTCCGCAGGGTCTTCAACTCCTCTGTGGAAGAGGCAGAGCCTGAAGACTCAGGGGGGTCCGCACCCATATCCCTGGCGGAAGTCGCTGAGGTAGTCAAAAAGCTCCGCAGTGGCAAGTCGCCAGGGGTGGATGAGATTCGCCCTGAGATGCTGAAGGCTCTGGACATTGTTGGGCTGTCTTGGCTGACACGCCTCTTCAGTGTCGCGTGGAAGTCGGGGACAGTGCCTGCAGAGTGGCAGACCGGGGTGGTGGTCCCCATCTTCAAGAAGGGGGACCGGAGGGTGTGCTCTAATTATCGGGGTATCACACTTCTCAGCCTCCCCGGGAAAGTTACTCGAGGGTGCTGGAAAGGAGGCTCCGACCGTTGGTCGAACCTCAGATTCAGGAGGAGCAATGTGGCTTTCACCCTGGCCGTGGAACAGTGGACCAGCTCTTTACCCTAGCAGGGTTGCTCGGGGGGTCATGGGAGTTTGCCCATCCAGTCTACATGTGCTTTGTGGACTTGGAGAAGGCCTTCGACCATGTCCCCCGGGGGATCCTGTGGGGGGTACTGCGGGAGTACGGGGTACCGGGGCCGTTGTTGTGAGCCATCCGATCCCTGTACGACCAAAGTGAGAGCTGTGTCCGCATCCTCTGCATTAAGTCAGGCGCGTTCCCGGTGGGTGTTGGACTCCGCCAAGGCTGCCCCTTGTCACCGGTCCTGTTTGTGGTATTCATGGACAGGATCTCAAGGCGCAGCCGAGGTGAGGAGAGTGTCCGGTTTGGTGACCTCAGAATTGCGTCTCTGCTTTTTGCGGATGACGTGGTTCTGCTGGCTTCATCGGACCGTGACCTCCAGCAAGCACTGGGGCGGTTTGCAGCCGAGTGTGAAGCGGCCGGGATGAGAGTCAGCACCTCCAAGTCTGAGGCCATGGTTCTCTGCCGGAAAACGGTGGAATGCTCCCTCCAGGTTGGGAATGAGTCTTTGCCCCAAGCGAAGGAGTTCAAGTATCTCGGGGTCTTGTTCACGAGTGAGGGTAAAATGGAGCGGGAGGTCGACAGGCGGATCGGTGCAGCGTCCGCAGTAATGCGGGCGTTGTGCCGGACCGTCATGGTGAAGAGGGAGCTGAGCCGGAAGGCGAAGCTCTCGGTCTACCAGTCGATCTACGTTCCTACCCTCACCTATGGTCACGAACTTTGGGTCGTGACTGAAAGAACGAGATCGCGGATACAAGCGGCCGAAATGAGCTTCCTCCGTAGGGTAGCCGGGCTCAGCCTTAGAGATAGGGTGAGGAGCTCGGAGTAGAGCCGCTGCTCCTTTGCATCGAAAGGAGCCAGCTGAGGTGGTTCGGGCATCTGATTAGGATGCCCCCCGGGCGCCTCCCTTTGGAGGTGTTCCGGGCACGTCCAACTGGGCGGAGACCCCGAGGTAGACCCAGAACCCGATGGAGAGATTATATATCTCTCCTGGCCTGGGAACGCCTCGGGATCCCCCAGGAGGAGCTGGAAAGCGTCGCTGGGGAGAAGGACGTCTGGAACCCCCTGCTTAGCCTACTGCCTCCGTGACCCGACTTCGGATAAGCGGTTGATGATGATGATGAAGTTTGTCATTGTAAAATGACTGATAAGTAGGCTATTCTTCTGTAAACATTATGTCATTGTAAAATGACAGAATAAGCACAACAGAAGAAAATAAAGCGCAATTGCAAAACTGTCAGGACATCCATTTTGGAGATTCAACTGTATTGAAAGTATGCAACAGCACGGCGCCGTTAATCTCTTTTTTTGTTCATCAGCTTAGTTCTACTTGCTGATACAGTAAAGGGAGTTATGGAAAGGGTGCAATCAGCTACACTACTGGCTTTCACATAGGGACCTTAGTATTCACTAAAATAGGAGATCGATTAATTTCACAACTAGCTGTCTACTGCAAACGTTTATGTATGATAGCTTCAAAGATATGAGGTAAGCTAATAATGTTAACGTAACTAACATCCACCTTAGCCAGCTACGCATACGTTATTAGGCTACAAGGCAATCGTTAATATCCGAACCAAAAGTTATGTTTGCGAGAACCATATCTGTTATTCAATCATTGTCAGCAGTCAGACCCAGCACTGGACGATCAAATGCTTTACAATATTCGATATGTGTGTTTAATTTCATTGTAGTTGCATTTGATGCAATGGATTGTCTGCTGGCTGCGAAAATAGCATTCACATCGAGCATTAAAGTATCGAAATTTGGTACCGTTTTTTCCAAAATGTTTCGATACTCGGTAGGACCGACATATTTCGGTCGGTGCCTCATGGAACCGTTTTTCGAATACCCAACCCTTGTGACCAGGCATTTTCTTTATTAAGATCATCTTTAAAGGATAACTCCACGGGCTGTTTCAGAGCGACCACGCCTCCGTTTGCCTGGTTAAAAAAATGGCAAAATTGTGGGTGGAAAAGATACTCATGAAAGGGTTGGGCTCGAGTTAGCAAGCCACGCACATTTTTTGAGCCTGGAGCAGCGGTGTGGCAGAGGCGGAGAACTGGAACTAGGCTACATAATATGGCCTAGTTATAAACTTAGCTCTCATCTTCATTTGGATAATTTTCTAGTAACAGTTAATGTTATTAAAGACTGCTAAGTTAGCCATGAATTAATGAATCTATACAATACAATGAATCTGTATGAATGAATACAACTTCGCTAAATTTAGTCCTATAGCCACATTAAAACCTCAAGAAACATCTAATTTCGGTCAAAACTGCATAAACACGAACATTGACCAGTCATAAGCGTTTAACTGTTAGCTAAGTTGTGGGCTACTGTGTCATTTTTAGATCAGTCCTGCTACTTTTTTCCATGGCCTCACAAAGCGGGAGAATAGCCTAGAGGGAGAAAGAAAATGTGATTGCTGCGATTAAATTAATCATAGGTTTAGGTTTATTTATTTAAGAAAGGGACAATGCACATGAATAAATGTGTGCCAGATTTAGGCATTGGGGCTAACTTCATCTGTAGTCCCTGGGCAGGTTGATGGAGAAACATTTTGAAAAAAAAAAGTATTAGACTAGATTTCCCAGAGCATAACATTATACGCCCGTTTGCCTTCGAAAAGTTGGAAAAATCGTATATCATACGGGCAAACTGTATGGGTTGACACCTATGCCATCCACTCTCTATTAATCGCCTGTCGCTCACACAAATGCTCCTCTCCACAACTTGCTGGCTGTATTTATAGTGTAAGGTGGAAGGGCGTAGCCAGAAGCACCAGTTGGTGTGACATCACATGTACTGCACGTCACAAATACTGTACAACAGCCAATAGTAAATTACAACTGCAATGGCCTACATTTCACCACCAAAATACACTTCTCTTCTTATAAAATGCTAAACATTGCGATGAAATGTCGCGATTTGCAATAGGATCAATCTAGCACATGGATATGTCCAAATATATCAGTAATCAACTAAGTGGTTTTAGGGAGACTAACATTATCATAACAACAGAGTCAAAGTTAAATTTATTTTATGTCTGAGCGGCATCTTCAGCAACTGCCACAGCGACCACAGGATGACAGTTAGTAATGTGTCGACTCCGACTCCCACGTTCAGAGTCGCTGGAGTTGACTCCTATTAAATTACGTAATGACATGTCTATATGTAATTTTTAAACGTGGCAAGCCCAGTGCCAAAACTAAATCGTAAGGGGCATTTGAACATTTGAAAACCGTTGTGGGCGGGGCAGAACTATGGAGTTTATAGCAAACAAAAACACAAATAATAGCCATGTAACTTCCTGGCAACACATATAAACAAAAGATGGCAATCACCTTTTTAACCCCTTTGCTCAGGACCACTAGTGACGTAGACCCTGGGGTCTACATCACAAACATCCTACTGTATGACAACAGAAAGCATGGTATCATGGAAAACTGCATATCGCCTTCATCAGACTAGTTAGGCTATTGTCAGGCAAAATATTAAGTTCTTACTTGCCACCGTTCTTCCGTATTTCATAAAAGTGTATCAACCACTCTACAGTGTGATCTACATGACAGTGAATCGGGTTCAAGATGCTGGGCATTTAATTATATTTAGGAGTTGGTTAGTTTTTATTTCACCACCAAAAAATCGTAGACCATCACATCAACAATAAAAAACACATAAGGTCCTGGTTATAGGTCAATGAAACTGACATTTTGCCTGCTCACTTATAAGAGTGAATTTCGTGTCGTCATCGCATTATTTCCTATGAAACTAATAAAGTATAGAATAAAGTCATGACCTTATCCGCATTATTAAAGCTAGACATGTCATTTCTTAGATTATGTAGTTATTTTCTGTATTTCTATATGTGGTGTACAGGTGTTTCAACATGGGAGAAATCTCAAAAATATGCCTGCATAATAGTACATAATTCAAATTAGTAGTAGTAATATCTTGAAAATAATTCTAATTGATTGACAGGCTTAATATCTAAAAAGAATGCATTCTAAGCTTTCCGACAAAGTATAATATAGGTCATTGGACAGTTGTCCGATGACAGTTGCAATTGTCAGAGCTGTGCGTGTCACAAGCATATTTCAAAACAACACGCGTCAACGAGCGTCTGCGTGGTTTTGCGCAGGAAAGTATGGAAGGCCATTTGAGCAAATAAAGTCTTAGAAAGAGTTTTGTTGTGTTAACACGTAATATTTTTATGCGTTAACATGTCAGGATGTGTTAATATGTCAATTTTTGTTGCGTTAACGTGCAAATACCTGTTACAGCCAACGAGTTGTTCCATTCTTGTCTAATAGGGGGAAGTCTGAGGCACAGAGATTTTTGGCTGTTGCTTCTTCTTTTTTTGTTGTTTAATGGCGGTTGTCAAACAGCTTTTAAGTGCATTACCGCCACCTTCTGGATTGGAGTGTGGATCAGAATGGTTATTATACTATTACATAAAATTATTTGATTAATTCCTGTGTTTTCTAAAAATCTGGAAATAGCCCTGTACCCTCCATCACCTGAACTCCTCTGCAACATTTCTCTAATACCTAGTGTCATGTGATTCCTTTTTAGAATAGAATAACTTCAAGGGAACTTCAGTTGTAGCCCCAGCAACAACAAAAAAAAGACAGACAGTGGGGCAGACCCACAACACACAAACAAACATATCAAACAAAGACATCCAACAGATCATTACATCAATCAAGTAAATTAAAGGGCAATACAGCCATGATTTAAAAAATAGTCCCGCTGTCCCGAGATGTCCAGTGTCACCAAGCAGTCCAACACACAAACTCCTCCTCCACGACTCTCCTCCATACACGCAGTGCCGCGGTCTCTGCCCACCGCCGTAACGGAGCACCGAACTGCGTCAATCCTCCCAGTTGTCTCCTCATTCCTCCCCTGCATTATATTTTCCTTCCCTGGCTGCCTTTCAAAGATTGCCTGCACTCCCGGATCAGTCCCCAAATCCTCAACTCCGGTGAAGAGCGATGGTAAACTTTGTTGCTGCAGTCTGCAGATCCAACGGACATTCCCGAGCATATGTTGCGAATGCGTCTCCATGGTGACGGCCACAAACAAAATTATATCGACTAGACAATTCATCTATATTATCAAACGAGCTGCAGGAGTGCCCTGAAAAATCTCCAGCCCACTTCCCCGTCCCGCTACAGACACACAGCGCATGAAAAAAACAAAGACAAAAGCCAGACACAACAAAACACATTCAAATGAACAAACATGAACACGAGACACAGCTGGACTACATGTCGGCATTACAGCGCCACGTTACTCACTTTGGAGTCTAATTTTAAATGTAGTTCAGGGTTCAAAATATTCCTAGATGGGACCCAACACCGTTCCTCTGGGCCGTCCACTAAAAACTGACAACCCATACCTACCTGTCTCTCCGCTAAAATGCGGCGGACAGTATAAACCGAACCTCCATCCACGAGCCGAGGAGGGGATTTTTCAGTAGGAGACAAAGAACTGATAAGTAACAGTTTTAATCACGACACATGAAAAATAGGTTGAACGCACATGGAGTGCGGTAATTGTAGGCGCACCATCACCGGGTTAATTTTGTGGATGATTTTGAATGGTCCCACGTAGTGCGGGGCAAGTTTACGAGATTCAACCCGCAGAGGCAGATCTCGCATAGAAAGCCAGACCCACTGACCCAGCCTATAAGGGGGGGCTGACCGACGTTTATTGTCAGCAGAAGCTTTTTGAGAAGGTGAAGTTCGCAAAAGTGAGGCGCCAACTGGTCTCCACACCGCACGGCACCTCCGAACAAAAGAGCCAGCAGAAGGAACCTCCACATTTTTCTCCAGCTCAGGAAAGAGCGGGGGCAGATAACCTACTTGAGCCTCGAAGGGAGAGAGGCCCGTGGAGGCATTACACAGAGTGTTACGGGCATACTCAGCCCAGGGAAGATAACGGCTCCATGACGTAGGATTAGTGGCCGCCAAGCAGCGAAGGGTGTTCTCCAGCCTTTGGTTGGTCCGCTCCGTTTGCCCGTTGTTCTGTGGTATAGCTTCAAGGTCGACTGGGCACGGGTAAAGGGCGTAATAACTCAGAGGGTGGGAATCGAGAACCCTTATTCCGGGCACAAATAGAACAAGCGGCAATAAATTTGCGCACGTCCCTCTCCATATCAGGCCACCAAAAGCGTCGAGAGAAATTTCTTGGTGCGGTGAGCGCCAGGATGCGCAGCGAATTGTGAGGAATGACCCCACTGGAATACCCGAGATCTCACATCGGGAGGTACAAAAAGGCAATTGGCGGGACTCCCCCCCCCCCGGGCCTGGGTTTAGGCGCAACACCTCTTGGACCGCCACTTCAATGTCCCACCACACATGTCATGGTCGAACACCGATTCCATTTCGTTTAGAGTTTTAGTAATGTTAAGAATAGGGGAATTGCTCTGGATTAATGGAGTAGCCCACTCAAGCGCGGATCCGGTGAGCAATGAAAGTATAAACGCCACCTTGTATTTTTGAGTAATGGGGAAAAAATTCCGATAGATTCCCAACCGGAGAGAAAGGACGAGAATTGCAAAAATAAACCACAGACCATGACAAGGACACTATAAAAATACATGCTCCACCGTTTCCTGTAGTCCGCAATGTTCACATCTACCCGTAGCATGCTTATTCATTATGTTTAATGTACGTTGATTGGTTTTACTTCTTCTATAGAGCTAGTAGAATAGCTTTTTGGCTGTTGGTGTTAATATTGGCTAAATATTAGGCTAAGCTATGGCTCACCTGGGGCCATAGAGATGTTACAGATTAAATAAATTATGACAGGCAGAGCAGCGCTCTACTCAACAATGTTATGGAGAGATTTTGTCTGAAATACTCTCAGCTCAATGTATACAAAACAAATTAGTTAGTAGTGGGCTATAGATGGCAATGATCCTGAATCTTGAGAAGTGGACATGAACATTAAAAAATAACTCTGACCTAACCTTTAAAAATGTGTATCATATTGAAAAAGCTTCCGGAGTCTTTATCAGCTCTGTTGAGTTTGAATGGTTTTTAATGTCTGGTTGTATGAGCGTATGTATAAAATGAACAATAAAGAATATGGGATAGTACCAATGTCTGTTTGCTTTGTCAGTGTTGCTTCTGTATCATGAAGACACTCTTTGTAACAGAGTCCAACTTGGAAGTACACATGAAGAGAATGAATTTAGTAGTCTTACAGCCTAAGGAAAAAAGCTGCTCTGTAGTCTGGTCGTATGACAGCGGATATACGGACATACTTCTGTATCTCTTGCCAGACGGCAGCAGGGTGAACAGGCTGTTGCTGGGGTGGATATTGTATATACCTATAGTAGTGCACACTGAGATTATTTAATTTTCAATAAATATAGGCTATATGATGGGATTAAAACCTAGAAAATGGAATGTACATGTATTGTGAACAGTATTGTGTGACAGTGCTGTGGTTTTTGTAGGCTTGGGACACTGGTTTCTCTATGACAAAGTGTGCTTTGCACAACAAACATGACACACTTGATTATTGAAGGCAAACCTAGGCCACCGACCCACTCTGTCAGGGGTTCCAATGCTGGTTTGTCCCCAGCTCTCCATCCACTCTAGGGTTGGTCAGTAAAGTCAGTACCTAGCGTAAGACCTATAGGAGAAGGAACTGTGGATACATGGACGATACAATGGCTCTGTATCCCAAGCTCATGGGTTGTCAGACGCACCACAGGCTCAAAGGCCACAGAAACTGATATGAACACCACAGGCTATTTGCCTCATGACATACACCAATCATATATTTTCATTCATTCTTGAGACATCACATCACACCAGCATCATGAGCTATTTCTCCAAATGTGGTTTAAAATTGGTCCAGTGGCATTGGCCTACCATTTCCACCATAACAGGCATAGGCTACTACTAGGCTACTTTCAATGTATTTTGATGCCAGGTTAGTATAACATGTTTTTATTACGTTTAATTACTATTAACAATTATATTATTAGACATGTCATCTGATCTTGCAAAAATATTTAGCTTTTTGTCATTTTGGCGCCCCACTCTGGGTGGCACCCTAGGCGGCCGAATATGTCGCCTATAGGAAGCGCCCCCCCCTGTGTGCATGCGTGTGCAAACTGTGCATGTGTGACAGGCACGGCAAATTATATTAAAATTAATTCTGCCCGCGCGCTGAATGCACAGTTTGTGCTTGCCACAGACTGGAAATGGAGCGGGAACGAAGGCTCAACAGCCTGGCCGAACAATTTCATTCCCTTGTACAGAACAGACTGCGAGAAGAGGACTGTTCACCGGGAATGATGGAGAGGTAGGTTATAGCCTTATTTTTTCTATTAAGGTAGCTATGCTTTAATACAGTGCTGCAGCTAGCTGGCGCCTATAGGAACAATATTAAATATAGGTAGTAAGCTGTTGTGTTGTCAGCATGATCTGTTGAGGCTACTGAATATGACAATTTGTTTGCCTACAGAAAACATTGACTAGCCTAATTACATTTTTTATATCGGCATATCATACTAGTATCACACTAGTAGCAGCCAGTTGCAGCAGCTCCTGTGTTAGATGCAATTTCCCCTCGGGGATTAATAAAGCAATGTTACCCTACCTACTTAACAATACCACTTCCCTTTAGGGAGGGAAGTTTACACAGATGCATGGGCGTAACCACATTGAGGTCATGTCCTCTGTAGTTTTTTCCTGATATCGGTTTTATTTTTTTTACATGCTGACTGCAATAATTTTTGTAGGAGATTATAGTATTTTTTGCATATAAATGTGCTTCTATGATGAAGCCTGGACCAGGGGTCTCCAACTCCGGGGATACATGGTTTGATGACCTTGGTAAATGTTTTACCCTGGTTACGCCCCTGGATACGCCCCTGGATACATGCTAATAACATTTTGAACCAATGTAAAAAAAAAAAAAAAAAAACTGAACACAAAAAACGTTTACTGGAACATTTTCTCTTTTGTGTATTTTAGGTTGAGGATGTTCCAGAGTGTGCAAGCCCCAGCAGTATTAAGGCCACCAAGAGTCCGCCTTGTAAACGTTAGAGTTGGGCTGATTCCAGATGTGCGGGACTCAATTTATATGCCCAGAGGTAAGTATTTAAGACTTTTAGACTAGAATGCAAGACATAAATTGTCATATATGTGAATGTAAAAATCTAATTTTAGGTTTTATTGATGCATTTGTTGTTCAGTTGTAACAAATACTTATTATGTCCTAGCAGACACTTTATTTCTGTCTTTGTGCTGCTGTAACACCTGAATTTACCCTCTGGGGAATCAAAGGTTCTTATCTTATCTTACATCTGTGCTGTAGAAAGGCCTAAAGCCAAACATGGGTGGTGTGTGTGTGCGTGTGTGCGTGTGTGCGTGTGTGTGTGTTGCATTTTTTTGCCCACACGTTTGTGTTTCTTCTTGTCTTTCTATGTAGCTGGGACAACAGTTAAAAAATTTGCCGTGTCCCTATCGTGGTCAGAGACGGAATTTGTTGATAAAATAAGGCAATAATTCCCTCAAGTTCAGGATTCTGAATTCAGCCTGTGCAAAGTGGACAGGCGAAGATGGATTATTCCGCTCAATTTAGCCTCCTTGTGCCCCTCTGCAATAAGAGCATGTCTTGATGTAGGCCACTCTATCTATGTTAGACCAACTGTAAGTATATGAATTAACAATTGTAATTATAAGCTGTAAATCATGTCTCCTCCAACTAGTATTTAACTGGAAGAGCATGCTTTGAAGCAATTACTTTCCCCAGCTGTCAGTTTTTCATCATACTTTGCAGTATGACTTACATGACTAACCCATTTTTACTGCTTTTGTTCTTTTTTTCAGGTCAGAGAACCAATTCCAGAAGTGCAAACTATAAGTCAAAATGTAGCTAAATATTTAAATATTAAGTTGTAAAGTGAAATGTAAGCATTAAAATGTAATGACAGATGTAACTCGTCTGCCTTCAACAAGCCTGTTTGACAAACTCAAGTTCAGTACTTTGTAAATATATCAGGTAGAAAACTATTTCCCCTCAGAATTGCATGAGAGAATCGCAAAAATGTAATATGTTGAGTATGCATGCATCCTCTGCATTTTGCAGGAAGTCCTTGCAGATGACACCCATGCAGAGTCAAGTAATTCTCAAAACGTAAGTTATTATCTGCAATGGGTAAACCACACAAAACATGATTTGACCTTGGTTTGCTATACAATGATGTATTGAAATGTAGTCTAATGACAGGTGTAATGATATGTTGACCCAGGAGTTGTCTTCCCCATTTTACAGGAAGTCCGTGCAGATGAGCCTCAGGAAGAGTCAAGAGATGCAGTTAATGTAAGCATCTTTCTTAAATATGTTTTTTAAAATGTAAATATGCTCTGAAATGTGTTACATCAGTGCACATGGTCAGAGATACTGTGCCATATATTATAGCTTTTTGGGGGTAGTGTTATAAAGAATTGTGCTTAACTATGTGAAATCCTTCATTAATAAAGAAATTAGAAATGTTATGACAAAGTCAGTAAAGGGTCGGTGAAGATCTGATCACAAATGTATTGATGTTATAAATAGATTGTATGAAATAGATTAATTACAATATTCTCCACATAAAGGCCACCGGGTGGTTTAGAAAAATAATACCTTTTATATTTGTAGAATTTGCAGGCATGAGAGAGTTGCGCCAACAGCAGGACAAGGAATACGCCCGTTCTCTAGAAATTGATCAAGCGAGGATAAGAACATAAATTTACTTGCTAGGAATTATGGTAAACGTTTACATTTTTAGTTACTAACAAACTTTACTAATGTAATGAAACTTTAATATTTTTCAATTACAATTGGGGATGGGAAGCACTGCCAGAGAAAGGTACATTCTGTGCATGATGAGTTACTAACATGTAGTCATTTATGTTGAAAGACATTGTATGTAATTTTAACGTTTCCATCACCAATTTAAGGCGATACTAGATAGAGAAAAACTCATCAACGTTGTAGAGGAGCCTGATGATAGTGTAGCCATTCAACTGAAGTACCCAGATGGGAGAACAACTTGGAGGAGATTTAATGTGTCTCAGCCATTCCAGGTCATTTTTATTTGTAGTCATCCAATAATCATTAACTTTTCTTTCATTGTGAAGGAAAAATAATCAGATATTTTCCTGCAGCATCTTGTTGCTTTCGCTGGGACCAATGAAATGGAAACCGAGGTCTTTTCTGGTGCTGGTGCTATAAAAAATCATTGTAATGGGTTTGTTGATGGTTTGGAGATTCACACGCAAAGGTGGGGAGATCAGAATAAGTGAACTCACAACTGTGAGGACAAATAATAAAGGGAGAAAGAAAAAACAGGAATGTAATTCCTTAAGGCTAAACAGCCAAAATGAAAATAACCCACTAAAATGGGCGAACTACTAACTAAATCTCCCAAGGTCATGTAATGAGCTAAAATGGGAAAATTAGCAAACAAAAGAACACTCTCGGTCTCCTAGAGAATAGCAATGTACAAAATAGATAGCACCAAACGCTACCAGGCAGAAAACAATCCTATACCCGATTAAGTAGCTATAGCAAGTCCCCCCTGAACATAAACAAAGTTTAATATCAGGAGGTCGCTAGTACCTGGCTATACCTGGCTCGATTGCAATGTCGTAAGACAATCAAGCACCAGAGAAGCAGAAGTAAGGAACTTAAATACCCTGCAGGTAGAAGCACAGGTGGAAACAATAGTGAGGCTGGCAAACCACAATCGTGAAAGCAGGACGAGAGCCGCAAAAGAAAAGAAAACTAACAGCTGCGAACCACTACACTATGATTTTCTCTATGGCGTCCGTTTGCGTCTGATTTAAGTCAATGAGAGCTTGTGTCTTCCTTTGTATGCTTCTCTCACTTGCCTGTGCGTCGCGCCCCATTTCAATCCATAGCGCCCCATGGACCATGCGTTTCACTCGGTTTGTGCGGGGTTGGCCCTCCTCTTCTTCTTCGCTTTCATTACCACTGCTTGCCATGTTTGCACTCTCTGCTGCAGGCGGGAATTGGGCCCTCTTTTCATGCCTGTTTGCAATCTGGGCATGTTCCTGTTGGCTTTTTATGCGGTGGGTACGTACCTCTGATCTTTCTGTTGATGCAGAGCAGTCACTCGTCCGTGCTTTCAAGTCCGACACGGAGGAACTTGCGTGCTCCAGGGCCCCCAGGTGCCGTGCCATGTTCCTGTATGGTGGGGGCTCCGGTATCGCACCGTGCCATGACTGGTCTTCCTGCTGAAATGGTTCTGCCTGCTGTGGTGGGTCTGTCTGCTGTGACCGGTTCGTCCACTGCTGCTGGTCGGGTTCTCCTGCTTGTGTGTCAGTTTTACTGTACACCTTAGTGGCGCGAACTCTATCTGCCCTTCTACTTCCATTTCTCCATGTCCTGCACCTGTATCTAGTACTTGGGGATACAGGCCCGCCCTGAATCCACCTGGGCCTCCTGGATATGGTGGTGGGTTTGGTGTCGGATATAATGTCTTTTGGTCTGTTTCCTTTTTTTTGGCCTGCTCCTGTTCTTTATCTGCCTGCTTCAGAATGCCTCTTATTGTTTTAAGTGACTCTGTACTGCTTCCCTTCCTGCTGGAACCAGCCCCTCACTTCATTCTCCCTTATCCTCTTGCCTATCCTCTTGTCACTTAGGTCTTTGGGTTTGTGATGTTTTACGATTGCCTCTACTCTACTGGTGGATCTTTTATTCCATTTTTTAATGCATTTCTGAATCTGCTTCTTTTGATTTGGGTGGCGCTTGATTATTAAGCCCATGGGCGTCTGTTATGATCGGTGTAACAGGAACCCAGTAGCAGGCAGGAATGCACAAAAACGACGTTTAATCCAGATGAAGGTACCAAATCAAAGTCCAAGGGGAAGTCAAAAACAGGCAGGGGTCGATAACAGGAAGGCAAGGCAGAGGTACAAAACAAATCCAAAACCAGGGTCGCGAGAACACAGACTGAGGTCAAAACCGGGATATCAATCAGACAGAAAAACAAACAAAAGAACAGACCACAAAAACTAACAAACTCAACACCTAACGTAACTTCGAAACACAGAAAACAAAAACTCGGAACACAGACTCGGAAAAAACAGATAACTCTAACTCGGGGGGAAATACAGGCAACAGACAATGCTACAACTTAGTTTTACGAACTCGCGACGAGGGCCAAAGACAGCAGGTATAAATGCATGTGTAGACAGGTGCAAACACTTAGCTTGAGAATAGCAGGAAATGGAAAACAGCGAGAGAGCTGAGACACGTAACAAGGCAATTAATAAATCGTTAGTAGTTATCCTATCCTAGCCCTGTCGTTAGTAAATTAGTTAACACGACAATGACTGGATACGTAAGGAAACACTAAACAGCTGTGGAAACGTGATGAGAACTAAATTGTTAGTTTGTGTTAGTAATAATTCTATTAAACCCTGACGTTAGTAGATTAGTTAACCACACCCGTGTTTAGCCAGTTAGTAATTAATAAGTCCTATATAATAATTAGTAGTGCAGGGTAATACAAACAAAGTGTACAGAAACGAAAGTAAAACTCTGTGAGAGGAAGCGAGAGATACAGCACAGAACGCAAGGCTGCGGAAAACATGGAAAAGTGTATGCTACAGAAACTGACAATACTAAACATGACAGAATAACAAAACAGACTCAGAACATAACAGCGTCGTTGCCCTTATTTCCACAGCGCACTTGCTCCTTTTCATCTTTCCTGCCTGTGCCCCCATGTAACCTTGTCTGTTGATTGGTTTAGGAATTTCTGGCTCTTTGTCTGCTTCCCTAGTTCTTATTACCACTATTATTTCTCCTACTGTGACCCTTGCCTTGTATTTTGGGCTTGACCCTGGTGCAAACGTAAATTTTTCTGACCCGTCAGCGTCTTTGACTCTCTTTATGTCAGCCCAATTGGTTCCTTGGGCTGATGACAATGCACAGTCGGGGGTTTTGTAGTAGTCTGTTTCGTCCCTGTATACCAAATCCCTCTGGGATTCCTAAGTATGATGCTATTAATAGTGTTGCTACGCTGTCTGGATTGTCACAGTCGGCCTAACACTAGGCTAAGTGTTCCTGCTGTCCACAGTTGTCGCATTACCAATGTCCACCTTATTTCTGGAAAATCTGCTGTTCCAAATTGACCCACTTTGTGAGTTGCCACAATTAAAAATTAATCAGTTGCGCATCCTGATAATTTTCTTTTCCTTCTGAATCTATATACGTATATTCTTGCCAAAAATGTGTTCGCACTCCCTGCGTTTCTCTATCTCCCATTAAGATTGGGTACAATGGTGTGTGCCTCTAAACGCTTGTAGCTATATTTTTCTAACTGTCTTTAATAACCAAAACTGATTGCTTTATTCAAACTGAAACTGAATAACAGGGAAGCGTAGTCAAAGGACCATGTCACAGGACCAGTGCTAACACACTGGCCCCTGTTTATTTATTTTTTTCTGGTCGGGGCTTTACTCAAAATCATCCATGAAATATAAATGTGTTGGGGATCTCTATGCCAGAGACACGGAGGAAATATTGGCGGTCCAGATGCGATAGATGCGGAATCTTAAAGTCTTCAAATGAACACCACTGAAACGGACAATAATCCATAGTGGACGGGGGGAAATAAGGAGAACACAAATAACCTCGCGATAAAAACGAGGAACTCCATATCCGAGCAAAACAAAAGAAATAAGCAGTCACGCTGATCTAACTCCCGTTTGTGGAGCGAACAAAAAGAAAGGAAGGAGAAAACAAAAGACCCCTAAAACTTAGGGTGAGAGCACTCATAGGTATGAGTGGAAAACAAGGAAATTAAAACCTCTGCTCTGAAATAAGAGCGAAAAAGCTCACTTTGCTTTTGCTAAATTGTACTGCTAACAAGTCCCACGTTGAGAAGCATAGCGGTCGATAGCAGCACAACTTCCTATACCTTTTACCGGCTCGAATGTTATGTAAAATAACATGGAAGCAACGAAAAAAGGAGGAAGCGGGGTATAAGTAGTGAGTGGAAATGCATGACAGGTGAACTCACTAATCACCGAGGCGAAAGCAAAACCCATAGCGGAACACAGAAAAATCCGATAGATTACCGGTAAAAGACAAAAAGAATAAAAAACGCGGAGATAAGGAAAGGAAGGCATGATCCATGACAGGACCCCCCCTCTAAGGAACGGCACCAGACGTTTCCATGACCTTATTTCTGCGGAAGTCGGTGATTAACTGAGGGTCCAGGATGTTTCCCGATGGAACCCAGCAACGTTCCTCCGGACCATAGCCATCCCAGTCCACAAGGAACTGCCACCCTCTGCCCACACGTCTCTCGGCCATAATGCGGTGAACAGTATAAGCCGAACCTCCTATGAGTCGGGGAGGCAGAGGTGGTCTTTCAACCAGGGCAAGAGGGGTGACGAGTACCGGTTTCAGACGGGAGATGTGAAACGTGGAGTGGATGCGCATCGAGCGCGGCAGTTGCAGTGGAAATGTGACTGGGTTGATCTTTTTTATAATTTTGAAAGGTCCCACAAAACGAGGGGCGAGTAGTGAGCCAAACCCGCTGTCCAACTCTATAGGATGGTGCAGCTCGACGATGCCTATCAGCCATGGCTTTTTGTTTAGCCGACGCACGTATAAGAGACAAACGCACTTGTCTCCAAACAGAACTGAGGACCGCGATCGGACACCACATCCGAAAGAAGACCGTGCGGCCAAAACGGGCCGCTTTCGAGAAGCGGTCGACCACCACTAAAATTGTTGTATTGCCTGAAGATAAAGGCAAACCCATGACGAAGTCAAGGGAAATATGACTCCAGGGGCAGGTGGAAATAGGTAGGGGACGAAGGAGACCCGAGGGGGGAAGGTGAGAGGCCTTGCTGCGAGCGCAAACCGGACAAGCCGCGACAAACGAGCGTACGTCCCTCTCCAGACTGGGCCACCATAAACGCCGGGATAAAAAGTCCCTAGTACGATGAACGATGACGGGTGACCGGTGAGTTGGGAGGCGTGGCCCCATTGGAGATGCCGAGACCTAAGACGAGAAGGCACGAAAAGACAGCCGGTGCTCCACCTGGGCCTGGGTCCAAGTGCAAGGCTCTCTGCACCGCTGCCTCAACCTCCCATATAACCGGGGCAACAATGAGGTCAGTGGCGATAATAAGCTCAGGAACAGAGTCTGTCAAAGGAGCGGTCGTAAATCCGCGAAAGAGCGTCAGGTTTTACGTTTTTGGACCCGGGGCGATACGTGATAATAAAATTTAATCGTAAAAAAAACAGCGCCCACCGGGCTTGCCGTGAATTACGCCTCTTAGCCAGCTGAACATATTCTATATTTTTATGGTCTGTCCATACCGTAAACGGATGTTCCGCTCCTTCGAGCCAATGGTGCCACTCCTCCAAAGCCAGCTTGACCGAAAGCAATTCTCGATCCCCTACGTCAATTTCTCTCCGCCGATGTTAGGACGCGAGAGAAATAAGCGCAGGGGTGCATTTTGTGGTCAAGTGGCGAGCGTTGGGACAGAATGGCTCCGGCGCCTAGCTCAGAGGCGTCCACCTCTACCACAAAGGGAAGGGAGGGTTTGGGTGTAACAAGAATAGGTTCGGAAGTGAATCTTTTTTTAAATTCCGTGAACGCTGCCTCCGCCTTAGAATTCCATTGGAACTGGCTAACGAGGTTATTTTTAGTAAGCGCAGTAATGGGCGCTGCTACCGCACTAAAATTGCAAATAAATTGACGATAAAAATTCGCAAAACCTAAAAAGCGTTGCACCTGTTTTATGAAAACTGGCGTGGGCCAGTTCTTTACAGCGGAAACATTCTCCGGATCCATCTGTACCTTACCCTCTCTAACGATAAAACCCAAAAATGAAACCGAGCCAGTGTGAAAGACACACTTCGCTGCTTTAACAAATAATTGGGCCTTGAGAAAAGCAGAAAGAACCTGACGAACGTGACCAACGTGTGTGGGAAGATCGGGCGAAAATATAAAAATATCATCAAGATAAACGAAGATGAATTTCTCCAGCATCTCCCTCAGCACATCGTTAACTAACGCCTGAAAGACAGAGGGGGTGCTAGTGAGCCCGAACGGCATGACGAGATATTCGTAGTGCCCGCTGTGCGTGATTAGTGGGTCGGCCCATGCAAGAGCATTCCTGGTTAGGAGAGAGAGAATGAAGGCTACCCGGGATTCTTGTGAATAAAAACGTGAGGGCTGTGTCTTAAAAAAAAATTAGGCACCGCATTAAAAACCCCTGACACTTTCCCGACTCCCCGCTATACCGCAGCGGGAGCTGAAGCTTAGGTTCCCTAGCATCAGGTGGAGGTGGGGGAGGAGTGGGATGTGTAGGTGCTTGTGCTACTGGGTGTGGATCTGCCATGAGAAAGAGAGTTTGGAGATTCTCAGACAGATCTCGCAGAGCGAAGGCCTAAAGGCGCAGCCATATATGGATTCCATGACAGCAGATTTATTGAATTTCTTTGTGACAATGGTCATTGACCGCTGTAGTGTTATATTTTAACAACTTTATAGACTACTGTAGCTATCTTGCAAAAGGCATGTTTGTAAAATTACATTAGCTAGATAATCTACTGACATATACACCATTAGTAGGTTTATTATGTAGGCTACAATGGCCCATTAAAAACAAGTACGGTAATCCATTCAATTCTAAAACTTTTATTTATTTGTAATTTATAGTAAAGGGGAAATGACAGAATCCAGGCATATGTGTTTCTTTTAGCCAGAATGCATGTGTGTTTCTCTCTCTCTAGATTGAATTATATTATGGTTCATACATTTATATGCATTGTTATTATCAGTTACTCATAACAAACACAGTACAAAAATAAATGATATTTCAACAAAAAACGTTTTCAACGTACAAAAATGCCAAGTTACTCACGCATACAAAGTAGAGGCGTGCAGCGATCCCACTATCTGTATCTGTGTCTATTCGACCATCAACATGATCTGTATCTGGATTAAAAAACGGGAAGTGGGTGGGGCTTCAACCAGAAGTTATGTTGCATATATGTTGCCCTCCCTATCTTTTTTTTCTTATCAATAACTTTTTGTAAGAACTATACTCTGTACTTTATTCTTATTAATTGTGTACGATTCTAACAATAATAATATAATACATTTTACTCATGATGTGGTTTTCATACACCCAAAGCACTGGAGGCAGACAATTGTTAAAGATATAGTGTAGTCATTTGTAAATGTTTTAAGTGTAACAGCTGAATTATTATTTACACTATAAATCATTGACATTTGACACTCAAGTGACACAAAGTTTGAATGACCACATTCACTTCGGATGGTAAGATGAAAAAACACTGGGCCAAGTTTCATTAAATTATTTACGAAACATTGGGTAGCATTGCTTTGGAATAGAGCTTGTTTTATTTGTGTGAGCTAAGATAGCCAATATTGTTTGTTGTAACTTGGCCTCATTTAGATATCAACTACTTTTATTGGCAGGCCTCGGTTTTGCTAGTTTTATTATAGACAGTGCTTTGTATGCGTAACTTGGCATTTGTGTACGTTGATAACATTTTACGTTGAGTTTTATGTTATAGGCTACTTCCAGCCCCACGCAACTATAAGCACTAATCAATCTTTAATCTCCCTGTCAACCCATGTATTTGTCATGGATCGCGCCTTCCTTCTGTTATCTCTGCGTTTAGTATTCCTTTTTTCCATTTACCTGTAATCTATCCGATTTTTTTGTGTTCCGCTACGGGTTTTGCTTTTGCCTCGGTGATTAGTGAGTTCACCTGTCCTGCATTTCCACTCACTATTTATACCCCGCTTCCTCCTTTTCTCGTCACTTCCATGTTATTTCATGTAACATTTTAGCCGGTAAAGGTATAGGAAGTCCACTATGGATTATTGTCTTAGTGGTGTTCGTTTAGAACACTTTTAGATTCCTCATCTGTCGCACCTGGACCTCCAATATTTCCTCCGTGTCTCTGGGCATAGAGATCCCCTACAGAATTATTATGAATTGAAATGCATGTGTCCAAGTGTTAGTTTTAGACTTGTACAGAAGCGTATAAATTTTTTAAATCACATTCAGAACACTAGACATTAACACAATATACAAAGTCAAATTAATTACGCTTTCGAACAACTAATGCACAGTGGTTTGTCCATTAAAACTATGAAAGTGAATGCTTTCCCATTGATGGAATTGGCTGAAACAGCTAGAAATTGTAGTAGCATCACTTTTATTAGAAATTACCTGTTTGGTTTAGATGCAGCTGTCTTTACGCTCCGCAACCATGTTATTATAACGTTTAGTAAACTCATTTCCAACCATGGAACGCAAAATCAATGTCAGAGTTTGTCCGTCAAATTGCAATATTATTATGACGTTTGATTTTGTATGGTGCCACAACATTCTAATCTTAACGTCTAATAAACTTTAATTTTCAACCATCATGGGACATAAATCCAACATTGTAGGGTGATGGTCAAATTACAACATTGAATAAACTTTCATTTTCAACCTTCACGTACCTCAAATGCAATGTCACAGATTGACCATCAAATTGCAACATCATTACAACATACAATTTTTAATGTTGTGAATTTAATGTTTAAAAAACGTTATATACTGGCCATAAATTTGAGACGTCATTCCAATGTTTCATGTCTGAGATGCAGCATTGCCATTCTATCATTTAAAAACCTTTCACTTTCAACCGTCACATACCCTCAAATTAACGTCAGGTTAGTAAGGTTTTTAACGTTGTTTCAACCATAACGCAATATAAAATGCCTAAGGGGAAAGATCGATAGATAACTGCATGATGCTACAGGTAGGATATTTTGACAAGGTAGGACAAATCGACAGAACACCGGAAACTATATATTCACAAACTGTCCCATGCCTGCTGCAGCCAATGTTAACTTTGTAATGGTAGACCTAGGTTGGGACCCTAAAATGAAATTTTTAAGTTAACATTAGCTGCAGCAAATAAGTCAAAAGGCCGTTTTCAAACACTACAGGCCTACTGACTACTTACTGAAACAAAATTGTGTAATTTGGGTAAACTTAAATACAATTATTTCATCTTTGTCACCATTGGTCATGAGAGTAAAAGAAAGTCATGCATCAGTGTGAGAATTTATAACATTTAATGAAAAGTATGGAAAATGTTTACTTTTACAGTATGAGCTCCGGGATTTGTAGTAAATACATGCATATGCAAGGCTAGGCGTGGAATACGAAAGTCAAATTTCAAGCATTATACTACAAACACTTCTGTTGATTCACATGTAAACATAATACACTGCTCAAAGAAATTAAGAGAACACTTAATCAACACAGTATAACACCAAGTCAATTAAACTTCTGGGATATCGATCTGTCCAGTTAGGAAGCGTAAACGATTGAGAATCAATTTCACTTGCTTTGGTGCAAATGAAAGTGACAACAGATGGACAGGAGAGGCAACAGTAAGACAACCCCCAAAAAGTAAATGGTTTTGCAGGTGGTGGCCACAGACCATTTCTCTCTGCTTATCCTTCCTGACTGATTTTTCTCTAGTTTTGCATTTTGCTAGTGCCCTTGTCACTACTGGTAGCATGAGCAGCCCATTCAGGTTGCACAGGTAGTCCAGCTCCTCCAGGATGGCACATCCATACGTGCCGTCGCAAGAAGGTTTGCTGTGTCTCCTAGCACAGTCTCAAGAGCGTGGAGGAGATACCGGGAGATGGGCCATTACACGAGGAGAGCTGGACAGTGCCGTAGAAGGGCAACCCAGCGGCAGGACTGGTATCTGCTTCTTTGTGCGAGGAGGAACAGGAGGAGCACTGCCAGAGCCCTACAAAATGATCTCCAGCAGGCTACTCGTGTGCATGCTTCTGACCAAACTGGCAACAACCCAGCGGCAGGACCGGTATCTGCTCAGACTCCATGAGGGTGGCATGAGGGCCCGACGTCCTGTAGTGGGACCTGTGCTCACAGCCCAGCATCATGCAGCTCGATTGGCATTTGCCAGAGAACACCAGAATTGGCAGGTTCGCCATTGGCGCCCCGTTCTCTTCACAGATGAGAGCAGGTTCACACTGAGCACATGTGACAGACATGAAAGAGTCTGGAGATGCCGTGGCGAATGTTATGCTGCCTGCAACATCATCCAGCATGACCGGTTTGGTTTAATTGACTTGGTGTTATTCTATGATGATTAAGTGTTCCCTTAATTGTTTTGAGCAGTGTAGATACACCCTCCCTACCTCCTTGTGACCTCCCTTAATTATGTTTTATAAATTCTTTATGAAACCTAGCACGCACCAATCCAGCAAGCAGAGTGAAATACTTACTTTTCAACCGAAAAATAAATAGGCCTATATACAACACATTAATACAATGTCCAGTAGCAGATCATTCGCATCACATAAACAGTCAAGACCTAGACATTTAAAATAGGCTATAATGGGGGGTATACTACAAAGCATGATTACTGAGTTAGCTGGATAACTGCACTGCACTGAGTAAAAACCGGAACCCTCCCAAATATGGAACATGGACTGAGTAAAAACAGCCGTTCCAGGTTTTACAGTAGTAATCTAGCTATCTCAGTAATCTTGCTTCATAGTATAGTCTAACATTACTATCCTAAGGAAACATTATACAGGCCCCAAAATTTCTGTAAGAAATTACAAATAGCCAACATTGCCACACACTGTAACCCAATAAATGCCATTTTCTTAAATTCTGCCACAGTCACCACTTGAGACCAAGCTCAATCAGCTGGCCAAATAACATAGCTAATATCCTACACACAAGAAACTAGCATAGCCTATAGCCATTTACAGTGGTGTCTGATAATGTGGGTATACTGTGAGTATAGGGTGGTACTGTAAGGGCGGGTGGAAAAAGGGACCCAGTCGCAGGCAGGAAGTACCAAAAAAAAAAAAAAAAGTTTAATAATGGGCAACAGTACAAAAAAACAGAATCCAAAAAAAGGTTAAAAAAACAGGCAGAGTTCGGAACCGGGAAGACAGAGCAGAGGTACAAAAACACAATCCAGACTCAGGGTCGCGAGAACACAGGCAGAAGTCAAAACCGGGAAATCAAGAAGCAGAAAAAATAAAACAAAAAGGACGGACAAAGAAAACAAACCCACAAACTAACAGAAACTCTGAAAAACTCGGGGTGGGAACAGATACTCAAAAACACAGATGACGCTGAACAATGACACTATCAAAGGTGATAAACTCGCAAAGAATGCCTAGGATGACTGGGTTAAATACACAAAGGGAGACAAGAAACAATCAGGATCAGGTGTGAAGAAGCAGGGAGGGGAGATGACTCACAGGTGAGAACAATGAGGGTAACAAGGACCAATAAAACAATAATGAGGGTAGACGTAAAACACGGACTGGATCTTCACGTAAACAATGATAACAACAGACCTGGAGTATAACAGGTAACAAGTGCACAGCTCGAAGGGGAGGAACGCAGAAGTGGACACGTGCAGAGAATGCGAAATCACAGATAGATACAGGGATAGGGTAACGAGGGAGAATGACAGCTGCAGGTTGAAACTCAAGATAAATTAGTAATTAGTAATGTTAGTAGAAAATTCAAAATCCCTAATGTTAGTAAGTTAGTGGTTTAGTATTATGTACATGTTAGTTTGTTAGTAGGTTAGTATTAATTCTAATCTAACAGTTAGTACGATTAATATGTTAGTAATATACATATATATATATATATTAATTAAATCAGAAGGAAGAACACAAGATACGAAATACAGAGGAAACCCGAATGTAACAAAATCACCCAAATAGTGCAACGACAAAGACAGGGAGTGGAATCTCGGGGGAACACGAAACAAAAACAGACAGATGACTCGGACAACCCACGAACAGAGGGGAATGCAATGGTGAATAAAAAATTATAAATCCAGAATAATAATGAAAATAAAAATACTAAACAGACAGAACTCAGACACTCAGAACATAACAGGTACACCCCCACCCTCTAGGTGGGTCCAGGGCATTACATTTAGTAAATTTAACATCATGTTAAATGCATAAATCTTGTGCACTTTGAGAGGACAATTAAGAGCCTATAGATCCATGCAGAATTGTGTGCTTTTGTAAACAATCAATCATAAACCCATGCAGTATCAACTTGAAAGACGCTTGATTCTACACTTGAGCCATCAAAGAAATTAAGTAAAGCTGTCATGTGTGTTGTACTGGTTTATTTAAAGTGTTTGGAATCACAATCCAATTTTTTTCCAATCTGATTTACTAACCTCGCTTAATGGGGTTTAAAATGTCTAATAAAACTCGAAATTCTGCATCCTTCATCTGAGATCTTTGTTCCACACGTTTTGCATACGGCCGTTGTTTTTTTCCTTGTAGTTTGGTAGCCTCGTCTTTATATCCAAACGCAATCACGCGTAGGCCTAGTGCATTGCTTGCAGACATGGCACTCAAAATGATGATAGCACGGATACCATTGAACACTTCTGAGACAATTATGCGTGCACACACATACGTACCGTGGCTACATTTTAACCACCGCAAAGTAGCTTAATGCAGTGTTCCTGCTTTGTGAACATACTAGTTATATGTTAGCTTGGAATATCACAAAAATATAAAAGAAAATTCAGTAGTCCCGCAAAGGAATATCACAAAATACTGACGAAAATTGGCCTTTTATTAACATTGTGCCACGAGTCTCTAAGTGCAAGTCACAAGTAAGTCCCAAGTCAATTAATCTAAGTCCAAGTCAAGTCGCAAGTCATTTTTTTGGCGACTCGAGTCTCCAACTCTGAAGGGTGGTATTCACCACATACACCATTGTGTTGAAACCTCATGGGTAATGAATGGCAGCCACTGCATATCATCTGAGGTCTTCATGCACATAATCTGAGGTAGACAGGGTGGTAGCTAAGCCACTTGAACTTAAAGGACTACAAGGGTCTGCTATCGCTCTCTCTTTATGTTAGGACTGAACTTGGGAGCAAGGGTATTTCTTGACCAGTGGTAATCAGGGACTTAGCTTTACTGGTTGATGTGGCAGATGTTGAGCATGATGGAAATGCAGTCCAAACCAACAATATGTGATGTTTCAATGAAGGACTTTCTCTAAAAGGGAAATGCCTTTCCAATAGGCCTAGCACTGACTAAATAGTCTAGTGTTATCTAAATAGAGTTCTGATACATCCCTGAGTCCTTGATGCTGACTGTAGCAGTACAAACTAGCTCTGTGTTAGGAACTGAAACCCTTCATCCTTACATTGGCAGACTTGCTTCATTGTATGCAGCTCAGCTTGCACACTGCTGTCAGTGGCAACAGGATTCCATTGTTCCCAGTGTGAACCTGTCTCTAGGCATGATGCAGCACTCACACTGAGGAGACATTTTCCTTTACGGTGTGCATGTATGGAGATGTAATTATTTCTGTAGATTACCCAGCTGAACGCTCCCATAAACATGCTTCGTGGGAGCTCTCTGCCAGACTGTCGGAAGATCGACGCCGTCCACCCCCGTTACTGAGGTGGCCGAGCTCATCGCTCAGGAGGTAATCGTACCACAGCAGCAATTACACCACTAATGTGTTCTAAAAGCGGGTACAAAGGTGACTCGTTTTCTTGTTATACGGCATTTTTAGCTGCTTATGTCAGCCTGTGACGGCATGTTTTGATTTTTCCTCAATATGCCTTTCACGTCAAGAGAAGAGGAGTCCAATTTTTCAGTAGTGCCAGCACCTCTGTGTCAAATAATGGTCCCTTTCCCACCTTAGTTCAGATATATATGATAGGAAAGTGCACCTAATTAAATCACGCAGGCTAGATACACTGGACGGCGATAACCTGTAAGGAGTTGAGAAGACAGCTATGGATACAGCATGAAGGCTGTTTGTAAAGAGAAGTGGCCTGTATTTCTGCAGACACGAGAATTGCCTGTCAGATCAGCACAATGCACCTGAGGATACTGCTTTCAACAAAACTGTCATCACACAATTACCCTCGCTACCACTGCCCCACAGCATCGTGTTGAAAAACTGCTCCAATATGCTTTCTTATTCAGGCTGCATTGAACCAATGACATTTTATTGTTTGTCTCAGGGTTACAGGGAAGGATACATATCTCTGTTCTATGTAGTCACTCATCCATCTCTTGAGAGCTTTTATCACCACGCATGCTGTAGTCCACGTGAAGTTGCCGAACCTTGCAGTATCACCTTGTGTTGGCCTTGTGTTTATGTTTTGAGTATGTGTTTGTGTGTATGTAAGTCATTTGTCCCAAGGCCAACCAGACTAGTGCGTGAAATTTGTTTGTATAGGGAGAGATACAGGTGAAGGTAAATGCATGCAGGCTCCTATTTTATACTTAAAGAAGTTTCTGATGCCCAGCCCAGCTGGTATCGGGGCTCGAGGGTTCCAAAGAATGTACATATTGTCTAATAATGTATACACTGTATAATTAATGCTGTCCTTCATGTTTTGTGATAATTTAAAGTATTCTGTGAATGCTTATAAGACATTCAATTATAATCTTAAAGCTTACCACTGCTTATTTTGCTTTATGTATTAGTAGATGACATAGTAGGCTGACTAATGTGTCATATACTGTATAGTTGTCACATAATTTATATGTATATGCTGTAAATGATCTGCACACTTCGTGATCTGGGAAGGGGAGATGCGGGTTTGGGGGACCTCGTTGTTGAGGTGCTAGTTTCATTGCCCTTTACTTGATTGTCCTGGCTGTAGAACTCTTGCATAACCTTTTTACAAGCAGTCCTTTGTGACCTGCATTTTGCTCCTTGCCAATATCAAGTCAGTTCTTTGACAATAGGGTAGCCAGGTCTCACAGTCAATCACCAGCCACACTTATCCTATGTGTTAGCAATAACTGGTCTTAAAGAGAATGCAAGAAAGATAGAAACTGTACAGGTGAAGACAGCAGATTGGGTTTAACAAGCCAGATGGGTCTTAATTGCTGGCATCTGATCAGTGTAATGTTTGTTCACTTTAATGCCTTTTGTCACGGTTTGTTTTCCTAACATTTAATGTACCTGCTCGTTCCTTTTCCTCCCCTTGGGATGTCCTGAAGCATGTCCAGAAGGAGCTTAACTTGCCTGGGATGACCGTGACCTCAGCCTCGTCCAGTGGGGTGTTCCAGGCCTGTCGGCAACGCCATGGCGATTTTAATGGCCGCTGCGGGACTTACTAGCAGCAGCATATGGCTAATGTCTTCTCAGCCCTTAACCATGAACATACAGGTGGGCTTTTTGGGGCCTCTATCTTGGCAAGACACTGAGCTGAGATGTTAATTCAGCACTTGTCTTGTAATTATTATGGCTGTAGTGTCACGCTACTGTTCTATGTGATGACAATATATGAGTGTTTTAAACATACAGTGCACTCCAAAAGTGTTAGGATAGTGACAAATTTTTGTTGTTTTGGCTCTGTACTCCCTCACATTGGATTTGAAATGGTAACAGTGACTATGAGATTAAAGTGCAGACTTTCGGTTTTATTTGATGGTTTTTACATCCATATTAGTTGAACCATGTAGCAATTGCAGCCATTTTTACACATAGTGCCCCCACCCACACACATTTTTGGGCACAAAAAGTAATTGGAAAAATTAACATGAACTTAAGTAAAGTATCGTATTTAATATTTGGTTGCATATCCTTTGCATGCCATGACTTCCTGATGTCTGTGACCCAACAACATCAAAAGACCCTTGGTATCTTATTTTCAGGGACGCTTACAAGCGATACTATAATCTAATGCATTTGAATGGATCTCTATGGGAATTGGGGGTGGGACTATTCATCATTTGGTCGTCCTCAGACGAGCTTGACAGCGAAGTCTCCAGTCTTCTCGGTCGTCCATACATCCAGCCAGCTCCACAGAATTATCCACTCCTGCATCACTCCTAAGCACGTCCACGTATGTCGGCGTGGAACGTCCTCGTGATCGACGCCCGTGTGTTGGATCCCACAATACCAGCCTGCTGGCTGGGAGCTCTCTGTGTCTGTGGCAGTGGCCGGGACTAGATTAAGCTAGATTAAGCTGTAAATTACATGGGAATAGTATGGAACACATGGTTCGCTAAATGGTTGTTCGCTAAAAGTCATCAAGGGTCTGAGGTATCAAATGAGCCTCAAACCATCACTCTGCTGCCAGATATAGAATAGAATAGAATAACTTTTATTTTCCCGCAAGGAAACTTCAGTTGTAGCCCCAGCCAGGCGCGTAGAATACGGGGGGGACGGTGGGTACACGTACCCACCAGTTTTCGTCATGAGTCATTTTGTACCCACCACTTTTTTTTTTAAAAACTCGAGCTCAATTTAGTAAAAAAAAAAAAAAAAAGTTCATAACACATATAATTCTTGAGCGACAGATGCCAACAGATCCACAAAAATCTCTATCCGCACAGGCACCAGGCACAGCTGTAGCTGCTGCTGCTGCGGGGCAACTGCACGCTTCTCGCACGCTTCTCTGTTTACTGCAACAACTGTAACATTCTAAGTTCTAGGTTGGGGAGGGGTGGGTAGCACGTGTTTGCCAAATGTAACGACTTTAACGACTTTGATTGGAATCCCCCGTGTGGGAATCGCACATGATTGGATGATGTCATGTCACTGATGCTACAGGTGCAGCTGACGACGTGCCTGTTTAGCTACTTCTCCTGGCCATCTGACAGGAAAAAATTGTTCGTAGTCGCACGTTAATGGATAAACTTCTAGGACTACTGGCCCCCCCGTCTCACCTTGGCACCATGGTCTTCAGGATCATCTGACTGGCCTCCTGGCAAGAATGGAACTGGCAGCTTGCTTGCTGTCATCCAGCTGAGTGACCGCTGTATCGGTGGCCAGAAAAACTCTGCTAGAAGGCTACTTCTCGGCAGAAGACGGGATGTGGCTCTTTGCCGGCCCACCATATCGGTTGGATGGTTTCCTCATATGTGGCATGTGGCAGGTTACTCAGGTAGGTGACGCCTATTCATGTACTCTTAACAATCAGTAAAAAACTCCTTTCTCGTAGTTTTGACCAAGAGCAGCGAGTTAGCTAGATTGATAGCTTCTAGCAGCTATCATTGACGTTAGCCAACATTAGCTTCCAGAAGCCAAGTAGCCGCTAGCTGCTACGTGAGTCGAGTCCCCTTTCAATTTAGTTTTTTCTCGGAGCCCGAGGAGACAGACAGTTTGGGGGTCAATGTGTTAAGTACAAAACGGGTGTGTCCGACTGTTACTTAAGAAGTTGTAACATGAGGGTGGGGGGTGTTGGGAAAATAAAGATACCCGTTGGCATTGTCTTGTTAGTGCTAGCTAACTAATGTTCGTTGGAGGTGCTAGTCTAGTATTAGCGCAAACAGTAGCTGCTAGCTGCTAAGCTAGAGACTGTGACTGACTTGAGGGGCATACTTTTAGTATTAGGAAATGTCTTGTCGTATCTGTTGAGCCTGTGCACTTTATCTGTTTCACCGTGGGAGAGCGAGAAGCGTGGGAGAGTGAGAAGCGTCGTCTCGATTCCTTTGTAGCAGCTATATCTGCATGTGAAGAAATTGACATTGAAGCTACTTTGACTTTGACGTTGACTGAGTGAGCAGCTAGCTGTGGTTAGCCATAGCTGCTACAGCTTAGCTCAGCTGACTAAGCAGTTCGCGACATTATTGTAGCACCTTGAGCTTCGGTGTAGTATTATTTTGAGTTCAGACCAGAGTTCAAAAGGAAACCTGTATGTACGCTACCCTCGGCCAGTCTTCCCATGTGTTGTATTTTAAAGAAAGTTTCCTGAATTGTTTGCAAAAGAGAAATTATGTGTTGCTTTTTAATTGGGTTACTATTTCTAGCAGAACACGAAAAGCATGTGTGTGTATGTGACCTCATGCTGGACAACTGTCTGCTAAGAAATACTGCCAATTCAGCCTTAAAATATGCCAACATTTCGTTTTGTTTATCAGGGCTGGCCACCGAGACCCGAAAGTGTGAGGTTGATGCGGTGCGGCACATCGGCTACAACTATCCCACTTAAGATGGTGTAGGGGTGATGCTTCTGCAGCCAGCACTGAGAAGAGGTGGGTAGGCTGTTATGAAAATGCCAAAGTAAGAACCCTGACCAGATGTGAATTCAGCAGATTTTTAATTGATTGTAAAAGAAACCAGAAATTAAGTGCATGTTAATTCAGCAGATTTTTAAATGAACATGTGTGTGACAGACTGGACAACTATCGCCTAGTCTGCCTCAAAATGCACCAAAGAGATGTGACCGCCTCTCTGACATCCCAATGAAGGCCACAGCTATTTGCTCTCTGTTAATAGCTTGGAGTTTCTCCCTGTGGACGTGGCAGACTGACACACTGTTGAGCCTGCACTGTGTCATCGTGGAGCGGAGCCAGGTCTTCAGACGGCGCAGCGCACTGAAACTCCGCTCAGCTTCACAAGACGACGCAGGGACCACAAGCAACAGCCTAATGAGAGTCTCCACCTGATGAAACAGTCGTCTTACTTCTGGCACCATGGTCGTAAGGAGCTGACTGGCCTCCTGGCAAGAAGTGAACTGGTAGCTGGCTTTCATCATAGCCAGCTGCACTTGCAGCAGCTCAGCATCCAACTCTGGGTACCGTGCCACTGCCTCACTACACTTTCCTGTCAGCAGGTGTTCCTCCAACTTGGCCAGATAGCCAAGGCCCTCCTGGTGGAATCTGTCATCCAGCTGAGTGACCGCTGTATCGGTGGCGCAGAAAAACTGTACTCTGAAGTACTCCTCGGCAGAAGAGGGGATGTGGCTCTCTGCCGGCCCACCATATCGGTTGGAAGCTTTCCTCACATGTGGCAGCTTTATCGGCTCGAGGTCAAAAGATGTGGTGAGTTCTACAGCTCTTGAGTAGAGGCTCATAAATGAATCATCTGTTCTCCCTGCCACTAAGGCTTTTTTCGTGCATTCCACAGCCTTCAACATTCCGCCAATTGTCACTGCTCTCCCTTGCAAGCTCCTATTGAGGCCTTCCAGCTTCAGGAGGATCTCCTGCCCCAGTACAAGGCCAAGGATGGTGATGCCTTTGTTAAAATGGTCAAGAAGACCTCTTGCTCTAGGAGCTGAGACACTCCCCTTAAGTGCAGCCATCTCCTCCAGTGCAGCCAGGACCAGCTCATATTGGGTAAGGACTGACTTGATGGCTGGTGTGCGCACAGTCCATCTTGTGGCACACAACGGTTTGATAGTGGTGACCGAGCCATTTTCAGAGATTGCTATCTGTTTAAAGATGGTCTTAAACTTCCCCGACTGGCCAAACAAGCAACCCAGGTCATGGATCCAGTGGAGGGCATCGTTGACCACTGGTGCAGATGAGGAGACCGCCTGAGTGACCAGGTTCACACAATGCGGCCCACAGTGGATGAAGGTGGCAAGCGGCTGAACTCGGCGGACCAGAGCTTGCATCCCGGATATGTGCCCTGACATGTTTGCCGCGCCATCGTATGTTTGGCCACGAAGACCTGAGAGTGGGAGGTTGAGGCGGAGCAGCACATCAGAGGCAATTTTCCAGAGATGCTCGGCAGTTGTGGACGAGGCCTCGTACATCCCCACAAACTCCTCCCTTGGCTCCAGGTCCTTGTCGACATAGCGGAGGCAGATGGAGATCTGCTCCGTTCCGCTGATGTCCTGGGTCCCATCCATAATGATTGAGTACTGCAGCACTGGTAAGGCTGATATTTCCCCAACTATCCCCCTTATTATGGTGTTTCCCATGATGCTTAATATCTCATTTTGCACATCAGGGCTGGTGTAGGAGTGGTTTTTCTGCAGCCAACTTGCCAAGTTGGGGTCATCCTCCGCCTTATCCCTAAGATAGGTCTGGAAGTTTCCCTCCTCTGCGGAATGGCCCCTAAGAGCCAAGCCCTGCTTTGACAGGTACCTTACAGCACCTACGATTTGCAGCAGAGCAGACCTGGCTGCTTCTTGGGCACTTGCTGACGGTGTGCAAAGCTGGTTCCTAACAGAATTGCGTAAGTGTGTGTGTGTGGTGACTGCTATGCCATGTGCCTTGCTGCACTCGTGACGACTGAAAGCCTCCCTACCCTTTCTCCAGTTCCTGAATCCTAATGAAATGAATGTTTGCTCGGCACTTTTAGCCAAGGTGGAGGTTTTCTGTGCAAAGGTGTTCATGCAATGGATACACAAAGCCCCTTTAAGTTGATGGCTGTAGTGTAGCCACGGGAATGCTTCATACCAACTATCTTGGAACCTAAATGTATGATTTGGCATTGTTAGTGGCTCAATATCCCTGGCACTGGGCTGGTACGGGCAGTCCAAAGGATGTTCGAGCTGGATCCCCTCAATTTGAGTAGCTGGCTGTTCCTGAAATGTAATTAGTTCATTGAATATAAATTAGGGGGTAATTACTGTTTTTTAATTATGTTTTTAAAATGTTCAAAGTTATTTTTTTTCAGTTGTGTATTGACCTCACCTCTTCATTTTCCACAAGTTCAAGCTCAAGTTCCTGTTGGTCAGTAAGTTCTTGTTCCTGATAAAATTCAAACAAATACAGTGATTGATGGTATCTTATGTGATTTTGCCCCGTCTAATTTTTATTGAGATTCTTACAATGGCTGGATTTCTCCTTTTAGGACCTTGTTTTTGAATGTGTTACCTCACCTCTTCACTGTTCGTCACCAGTTCCTGCCTTTCATTTAGTTCTGCACTTAGTTCCTGTTCCTGATAAAACAAATAAAATGTGTTGATTCCATTGATTTTGTCCTGTTTTAATTTTTATTGTGGTTTTAGGTGGTGTACACCCAACAGTGTAGTTCTTGTAATATCTTATCTTTTACCCAAAACGTACATTTAATAAATAACTAATATTAAGTAATTGGTTTGGCTACAAGATGGGTTTCAGGTCATTGTGTTGTTGATACGGTAAAAATGATACAGGTGTCATACGGACATCTAGTGGTGGGTCTGCAAACTGCAAACGAGAAGTCACCTATTGCCCTGATTAGTCAGTTGCGCGGGCCAATAGTTTTTCATGGAGGCTTGTACGTTAACCGCGCGAATCAGCGGCAGTCAAGAGGATCACCACCACTGGACGGATCATGACTCATGAGCTAAATTCAGTTTAAAGTGTTTGTAGTTGCAAGCAATAGATTAAATTTGCTCAGCCGCCCTCCATTAATCAATCCATACTCTTGTACATTTCCCGGTTATCCAAATTCATATATTTATTAAAATAAGAAAGCTATTTTTAAGCATGCTACTAGCCATAGCCAACACTGTGCCGCTAGTAACAGCTACCTAGCTAGTAGCAGCTAACCGTGTCTGTCAAGAAGAATGACAGATTAGGTTATTCATTTAGCCGATAACAATATACCGGCACACTTACTGTAGGCCTACATGGCTGCTTGGCTTTAAAAAAAGCTCTGATGTCCAGTCCACTACCTCTTTTGGACATGATGATGATGTCTTTCTCTCAGTTGTTAAACAATCGCGCTCCTTTTTTTAAAAGAATGTCGTGAGTGTAGATGTCCCCTCTGCGGCACCATAGTTTGTTTGTTTATTTATTTATTAAATGAGCTGACCGCTTAGCATGGACAGGAAACAAGGCATCGTATGATCATATCTATAGGCTACGTAGTCTTTACTTCTGATGCAATGAGCCGAGGTGTCAGGCGAGCAAGACATTGATTTTAGCCTATACAGCAACATACCACGTTGCTAGTGCCATGGCCCATGGACTATATCAAAGTGATAACCTGTAGAAGAACAAATGTATGTTGTACACAGCATGGATATGCAGACGACCACTGACACAAAGGTAAGACGCGATATGTTTATTACTTATTTGCTGGTGTTGTTGTGGCTAGGTTTTGTCTTGTGCATTTTGCACACAAATGATGGCGGGCTGTTTTAACTCTTCTCAACTCTTGTTGCAATTAATGTTAGCCTTAGCCACCAACTTAGTTATGGTTTGCAATCGTACAGCAAGCATTGGTGTTGGAGATGGTCACTCATGGAGTAGTCGGTATCTTGTTTAATTATTGTTTGAATCTATTGCTGAATTCTGGAATAGTTGTGATGATGATGGGGATTGCATATCGGCATAGGCTATGCTTTGAAGTTTTGGTCAGGAATGCCTGATGTAGATTGGATGGATGCATATTGTTGTGGATTGAGAGCAGTCAGCTCGTGGTGTGATTTGTTCGTCTGTGCGAGTCTTGCCACACATATTTTTGCTTTTTCAATCTTGGCGAAATGTGTAGTGTAGAAGTTGTGTTCTGTGTGTGTGTGTCTGTGTATGGTCAATTGTACTGGGAATTTAAACTATAACATCAAAATATTAGCAAAAGGCATAGCCACACATTTGATTTACTCTGAACTTCAACACGTAGCCTAGGTAGGGCTATTTTCAGAAGACAGTGGGTCAAATGTGTAATGCTTTTTGAAAACTTAGGCTTGGCTTTCTTCTTCATAAAACGTGTCGGATGTCATCACATTTTTGTATACATTTTTATGAATTAACATGACCTGCGCGAAAGGGGGGGAAAATGAATGCGCGTCATTGTACCCAGCACTTCTGAAAATGCACTTCCGAATGCGTCTTTGTCCCCAGCACATTTCAAACCAAACCTACGCCCATGGCCCCAGCAACAACAAAAAAAGACAGAGAGTGGGGCAGACCCACAACACACAAACAAACATATCAAACAAAGACATCCAACAGAATCATAACATCAATCAAGTGAATTAAAGGGCAATACAGCCATGATTTAAAAAAAAAAAGTCCCGCTGTCCCAAGATGTCCAGTGTCACCAAGCAGTCCAACACACAAACTCCTCCTCCACGACGGTGAAGAGCGATGGTAAACTTTGTTGCTGCAGTCTGCAGATACAACGGACATTCCCTAGCATATGTTGCGAATGCGTCTCCATGGTGACGACCATAAACAAAATTGTATCGACTAGACAATTCGTCGATATTATCAAACGAGCAGCAAGAGTGCCCTGAAAGATCTCCAGCCCGCTTCCCCGTCCCACTACAGACACACAGCACATGAAAAAAACAAAGACGTAAGCCCGACACAACAAAACACATTCAAATTAACAAACATGAACACGAGAGACAGCTGGTCTAAATGTCGCCATTACAGCGCCACGTGACGTGAAGGGTTCCTTCTCCTGACTTATTTTTCCATAGAGTTCAATAGGAAAATTTGTCAGGACAAACAACCCTTAAAGTAATCCATCCATATCTACTGCATATCTGGCAGCAAAGTGATGGTTTGAGGCTCGATTGAGACCCTTGTTGACTTACAGCCATTTTACCAATCATGTATTCTGTACTGTTCCAGAATAATTTCCAGCTATAGTCAAAAAATATTCAAAAAAGTTAAACTGTAAGCTAGCTATATATATATATCACTCGCTCGCTTTCTCTCCTATCTCTTCTCCACGCTTCTCAACTGCTGAGATTCACTTTTATAGCTGGGGCATAGCCCGCCCTCGCTCCAAAACCTCAGGGCATAGCTGTACAGGTTTCAATTTCATCAACGAGAGTCATACGTCAGCTGGATGAAGTTTCTGGCCAATGTGCAGAATGTTTTACCACTAGAAACACTTTTCAGCCAGATCCTTTGGGTTTATGCTGTTTTGCACCTTTTTCCTTATCAAAAGAGGAGCAATAAGAGAGAGAAGAACAGCTTAGATGCATGAAATGCATGTTCCTGCCAAGACCATATCATCATCATCACCGTTGTTGTTGTTGTTGTTGTGATGTAGTCCTCTTTCCATGTAAGAAATAATTATAAGCGCTTTTTCAATTCTGGGAATTGAGTTCACAATGACTCGATTTTGTACAGCTCTGCAAATGACAACGTCAATTATGACTCCCGCTCCACACAAAGAAACAGCATGCCAATTTTTATAAAAATCATAATAAACTATTTATTTATCATAATAAATCGTTATCTATTTTATCCTTGCTACAGCCAGGTGTCGACCCGGGGACTCGGCTAGAAAACATTTTAATTTGTAGCAGGCCTAGTTACACTGCTGTTCAAATTCCAAATGCATAAAAAATATAAATGAATGTAGCCTAGGCCGATATAGAACTCCCACAGAAGATGCACATCTTAACAAGTTATGAACATCAACAAGCATAGGCAGATATTCAGGTTCAGATATTCAAATCAAATGATTCCATTAGAAGCAATTATCAGAAAGCGATTTTTTGAAGAAAATTTTGTCATTAAAATTATTGATATCAAAATTAGGCCAAGCTACAACAAACAATATTGGCTATCTTACCTCGCACAAATTAAACAAGCTCTATTCCAAAGCAATGCTACCCAATGTTTCCTAAATTATTTTAAACACGTTTTCATACACCCAAAGCACTGGATGCAGACAATTGTTAAAGATATAGTGTAGTCATTTGTACATTTTTAAGTGTAACAGCTGAATTGTTATTTACAGTATAAATCATTGACATTTGACACTTTCACAAGACACATAAAGTTTGAATGAGCTCATTCACTTCGGATGGTAAGATGAAAAAACACAGTGCCAAGTTTCATAAAATTATTTATGAAACATTGGGTAGCATTGCTTTGGAATAGAGCTTGTTTAATTTGTGTGAGCTAAGATAGCCAATATTGTTTGTTGTAACTTGGCCTCATTTTGATATCAATAGGCCTGCTATTATTGACAGGCCTCGGTTTTGCTAGTTTTATTATAGACAGTGCTTTGTATGCGTAACTTGGCATTTTTTGTATGAGTCAACCCATGTATTATTATGAAGTTACATAAAAAATAAATTTTACCTATATAATTGGAATGCATGTGTCCAAGTGTTAGTTTTAGACTTTTAGACATTAACACAGTATACAAAGTAAAATTATGTAAGCTTTCAAACAACCAATGCACAGAGGTTTGTCTATTAAGTGATTGCTTTCCCATTGATGGAATTGGCTGAAACAGCTAGAAATTGTAGTACCAGCATGCACTTTTATTATAAATTACCTGTTTGGTTTAGATGCAGCTGTCTTTACGCTCAGATCACCAACATAGCTTAATGCAATATTACAGCACTTTCTAAAAATTACATTTCGTAGGTGCAGCTATTACCAGACGATAATCAGACCATAACTTTAAAGAAAGGGTATACAGCAGCCAATGTGTTTTTCCAAACAGTCATGGTGGTGCAGCGGTACTAATAGCCTATAGCCTATCAAAGTTTGAATCTCGGCAAGCCCTTCAATAAAAGAAAATTATGAAAATAAATAAACGCACATACTCCATGATGTGTGTTAGCTACCCTTGAGCCTGTCACAAACGATGTCATAACAAGCACTGTTGGCTTTAAGTTGTATTATTAATGGTGAAACAGCATGTGACTGGTAACGTGGGTCAAGAAACGATGTATTGACGTAGTCTATGTAACAATGTGATTAGGGTGTTATTTCTCCGCAACCATGTTATTATAACGTTTAGGAAACTTTCATGTCCAACCATAATGGAACGCAAAATCAATGTCAGAGTTTGTCCGTCAAATTGCAAAATTATTATGATGTTTGACTATGTATGATGCCACAACATTGTAATCTTATCGTTGAATAAACTTGAATTTTAAACCATAATGGAACATAAATCCAACAGTGTAGGGTGACGGTCAAATTACAACATTGAATAAACTTTCATTTTCAACCTTGCAACGTCACAGATCGACTATCAAATTGCAACATCATTACAACATACTATTTTTAACGTTGTGAATTCAACCACCTTACACTGTAAAGTTTATGTTATATACTGGCTATCAATTTGAGACATTCCTATGTTTCATGTCTAACTGAGCTGCAGCATAGCCTTTCTAACGTTTAAAAACCTTTCACTTTCAACCGTCACATACCCTCAAACTAGCGTCAGGTTAGTAAGGTTTTTAACGTTGTTTCAACCATAACACAATACAAAATGCCTAAGTGGCAACTTTGGCCCTCCAGAGGCAATTTACACCTAGTTTCTACTAGTTTTATTTAAATTTCAGTATCTCAAAAAAATATACCCTGCACATCCATGGTTTAAAGTTCGGATTGAAGAAGAAGCTGTATCATTCAGAAATTTGCAACAGAATACATTTATTTCAGAATAGTCACATACAGTATATACATAAAACCATAACATAAATACGTTTTTTTTTTTAAACTTACAAAAGCGTATGTTTTTACACAACAACAGCAACGTATTTCAGCGCTAAGCATGATAGGTGGTCGCTGTGGAAATGTTGACTTTACGGGACTTTGGCAAAATGTAACAAGATAAACTCTTCAGGGTTAATCAGAAAATAGCTGTAGCTGAATATACTAGTAAGTACTTGGTTTCCTAAACATATCTATACGAGAGGTTTTAGAGAAAAGAGTATGGAGGTAGATTTCTATCAAAAATAAACAAGCACAAAAGTATAATCCACAATTGTATTTACCATCCACACACACACACCTCTCAATTTGTGTTCGTAGATATAATCCACAATTGTATTTACCATCCACACACACACAACTCTCAATTTGTGTTTCGTAAAAATAATCCACAAGTATGTGTTTTCCATCCACACACAAACACCTCTCAATTTGTGTTTCGTAAATCATCATTTGCATGAATGCAAAAATAATATTCACAAATGCAAAAATAATATTCACAAATGCAAATAACATTTACAGATATGTTTCCAATGTTCACATGTACAAATCAAAAGCTTGGCTTGCGAACTGGCGAATCTACATTTGCCGATCGAAGGACACGCTTGATCTGCTTGGATTTACGGACAGAATTTAGCGACAAATATTCCGCTGTTTTTCACCGTGTCGATTCACGCTTGTTTAACTTGCAATTCGGAAGCTAAACTTCTTCTTCTTTGGTGCTTACATAACATGGCGGTGTGTGTGTTGGCTCATCAGTGCCACTTTTAGAACAAGTGGCCAAAATTGCACATTATCTTTAAGAAGTGGATTCATGGTAAATTTAATTAAAACAACCGAGTTTTGAGTTTATTACACAGTAGCTACATAACTCTTTCGCCCCTCATGGAAAAGATTATGTAAAACAAACTCAACCATGTGAAATATTGTAGCCAATTAAATTAATTTGACAGCTATTCTCACTGATACCGATGTCTCCTATGAAATCTTTTATTTGTTCAGCTAGCTAGCTAGTAGATAAGACACCTAAATGAAAATGATAATTCAAATTGCATGGAGTGCTCTCCTTATTTTAGCTCATAGTGTTGTACTTCCTAGTTCCTATCAATGTACGGACCTACCCCTGTGTAATGTAATCTAGCTAGCTAGCTACATGCAATCTGATAGGAGTTTTGTGCAATGACTGTTTAAAAAACTTGCCATCGCAAGATTAGCGTGGGGTTAACTTTACAACCTAAATAAACTCAAAACTCGGTTGTTTTAATTAAATTTACCATGAATACACTTCTTAAAGATAATGTGCAATTTTGGCCACTTGTTCTAAAAGTGGCGCTGATGAGCCAACACACACACGGCCGTGTTATGTAGCACCAAAGAAGAAGAAGTTTAGCATCCGAATTGCAAGTTAAACGAGCGTGAATCGACACGGTGAAAAACAGCGGAATATTTGTCGCAAAATTCTGTCCGTAAATCCAAGCAGATCAAGCGTGTCCTTCGATCGGCAAATGTAGATTCGCCAGTTCGCAAGCCGAGCTTTTGATTTGTACATGTGAACATTGGAAACATATCTGTAAATGTTATTTGCATTTGTGAATATAATTTTTGCATTCATCCAAATGATGATTTACGAAACACAAATTGAGAGGTGTTTGTGTGTGGATGGAAAACACATACTTGTGGATTATTTTTACGAAACACAAATTGAGAGGTGTGTGTGTGTGGATGGTAAATACAATTGTGGATTATATCTACAAACACAAATTGAGAGGTGTGTGTGTGTGGCTGGTAAATACAATTGTGGATTATACTTTTGTGCTTGTTTATTTTTGATAGAAATCTACCTCCATAAAAGAGGTGTCTTCTAAACCGAAAGTGCATCAGGTACTGTATATAGTACAGTAAGCAAGGGGAAAAGGCGAATGCTCATTTGTACAACGTTTTTAAAAAATATTGTTTCTATACATGAACATGATTTTCTTAGTGTGTATAAACAATTTTATGCATTTTATAGTCTGTGGCTGTGGCAAGAGATCGGTCGAAAGTGCTTTGGGTTATTAATAGCGCCCTCCTATTTTATTGCAGTGCAGTGTAACTGGAGAAGCTGAGGATTTCGCAAGTGGCTACCCTTTTAAACAACACTGCGTCAGAATTTACAGGGTTTTCTTAAAGCTGTAGTTTATAATTTCAGACAAACATGAATACTGTAATTGAGACGGATATTATAAGTTTATTGAGTTAATATTGTTCAATTCCTTCACCTTTGCAATTAAAATACATTTTTTAATGTGAAAACCATATGTTTATGTGAGAAACATAACCTGTGCACACTGTTTTTTGTCGAAAGTCAATTTAACCTGTGGTACCTGGTTGAACCCGGGTCCTCCACGTCAAAAGGCAACGACTTAAGCGTTGAGTCATAGGCATAGCCATACAATGTTGCTGTGTTAATTGTTATCTGAGTGGTTTCCTTAGACTGAGAAGAGTGACACAGTACACAATTTTGAAATGACATGTGTTCAGAATGTGTAGCACTGGCACAGTTTAAAACATTTTTTTTGTCATTAATGCAACAACCCGATCTTAACCAGATTACATTTTGCATTAAAAAAAAATGTCTGCATGACAATTGGAACATTTGTTCCCATACTGCGTAACGTTACCTGCAGTCGTGTCGGTTGACTTTCCTTTGGTACCTGGCGGGGATCAAATCCAGATCTCACACATGCAAACCCTAAATGTTAACCACTAGGCCAACGTTGGTTCGTGATAACGTAAAGCAAAATAGTTTTGTGTATCCTGCGATACTCTGATGATTCATGAGGCGTTATCATTGGTGGATGAGATGTCATATCCAATGGGGAGAATTATTGTTTGAGGGTTTGGATCATTTTGATGACAAATTCAGCCGGAAAAAGAAGAAGAAAGATTATGTTTTCATTTATTATTTTCTCATCATGGATGCAGTTTCATTTATGGTTTCACTGTTCAGTGTTTGCATTGCCGTCACTCCCCTGTCTTAACCACACTTTTGTCCCCTCCAATAATCAACGTATCCCTAAGTTAAATTTAGTCTTTTTGGGACTGTCTGTTATATCCGCCTCACTGACAAAAACTCCAGTCTTGAGTTCTCACTGAACTAGTGCCTGCCTCACATTCAAATCACATTTTCAAAAACAAGCATAACTAGTATTTATGATGGATATGTTTGATCTGAGAAAAAAATAATCTTTTTTTGGTCCATGTATTTTATATACAGTGAGCACCATAATTAATTGGACAGTGACACATTTTTTGTTATTTTCTGTACTCTTAACACTTTCAGTTTGAAAGGATACAGGATTGAGTTTGAAATGATACAGGATTGAGTTCAGACTGCCAGTTGGTCCATATCGTATGTACCGTTTACAAATTATAGAACCTTTTGTACATAGCCCCCCCATTTTTTGGCATCAAAAATATTGGACAATTTAACATAATGTAGAATAAAGTAATAATTTTTTATATTTGGTCACGTAGCCTTTGCATGCCATGACTTCCTGATGTCCTTGGCCCAATAATATCAAAAGACTCTTGATATCTAATTTTCTGGTACTCTTACAAGCGATTCTATAACTTCTCTGCATTTGAATGGATCTCTATGGGAATTGGGGAGTGGGACTAGATTTAGCTTGTTCTCATTGAAGCAGATTGCTTGTTACTTTCTTTGCTTTTCTCTCCTGCCCTCTCCCGTATTGAGAGTGAGAGAATTATTTTCTTTTCGTTTGTTTTCTCACCTGTTTATTCGCTTGCTCATATTGTAAGCGAGAGGTATTTTCTTTTCACCCTGTTATTTGGGGTTCTTTTGTTTTGGCTTAGGCCTGGAGTGTTTTATAGTCTCCATTCTTTGTTTATTTATATATATAACTCCCTCTCATAGTGCGGACCCGTCCGCCTTTTTGGTGCACACTACGATGTGTGCTTTTAGAACCCTTAGCCGAATCTTACACGCCACCTTATACGCGGCTCCCCTGAGCCGTGAGAGGGCACTCTAGTTTTACTTTTCCGCCGGTCGCGCCGTGTTTTTCCGCTAACCAGTGATTACCTGGCGCACCTGTTCTAGGTTTTCTGTGAGCTATATAAGCACACTGTTTCCTGTTGTCCTTCCTTTATTAGACCCTCTAGGTCGCCGGGCAGGGGCTGTTTTTTTTTTACTATCGTGGTTTGAATGATATCACCATAAAGAACCGTTATCCTCTCCTCCTCATGAACTCCGCATTTGAGCGTCTCCAGGAGGTGTCTGTCTTTACCAAACTCGACCTCCGGAATGCTTACAACTTGGTGCGCATGCAGGAGGACGAGTGGAAGACAGCATTTAATACTCATAACAGACACTATGAGTACTGGGTCATGCCAATCGGGCTCACTAGCGCCGCCTCTGTCTTTCAGGCACTAGTTAAGGATGTGCTCAGAGAGATGCTAGAGAAATTTGTATTTGTTTATTTAGACGATATCCTGATTTTCTCCACTAATCTTTCTGAGCATATCAGCCATGTCAGACAGGTTTTAGAGAGCCTTTTGGAGGCCCAGTTGTTTGTGAAAACCGAGAAGTGTCTGTTTTTTTTTTACGCCGGCTCGGTCTCTTTCCTGGGGTTTATTGTTTCTGAGGGGAAGGTCCAGATGGATCCCGAGAAGGTTTCCGCTGTTAAGAACTGGCCCACTCCAATCTCTGTAAAAAAGGTGCAGCGCTTTCTGGGCTTCGCTAATTTTTACCGCCGGTTCATTCGGAATTTACCGCAGTAGCAGCCCCCATTACAGCCCTCACAAAGAAAGAAATGCCACCTTCGCGATTTCGGTAGAACTCGAGGGCTGAGGCGGCCTTCACGGAGCTAAAAAGAAGGTTTAGCTCCGAACCTATTCTGATTACTCCCAATCCCTCCCTCCCTTTTGTGGTAGAGGTGGATGCTTCAGAGTTAGGAGTAGGGGCGATTCTGTCTCAGTACTCTCCGCTGGACCGCAAGATGCACCCATGTGCATTTTTCTCTCATGCTTTAACACCTGCCGAGAGAAATTATGATTGTGGCGAAGTGAGCCGTAGTGCTCGCGTAAAGAAACAGAGTCCAGCCCAAGTTTGGGTAAGGAGAAAGGTGTTTTTAATTCTCCGTCTTTTCGTGTTACATTTAAACACAAATTACACACAACAAGACTTCCATCAGTCGTTTTCTCTCAACTCCCAGAAGGCTCCTTTTTATAGGTTCTCAGGCTCACTGTTGAACAATCAAGGCAATTGGTTAATTAATACAAACAATACCACAATCAATCGTCACCAATTGCCTGATTGCCGACAGCTGTGCCGGTTCCATAAAAGAGTTCACTCTCTCTCTTGCCGGCCTCGCCTAAAACCACGCCCCCCTACCACAATGATGTAGGGGACCGGGAGCTGCTGGCGGTTAACTTGGCTTTAGAGGAGTGGCACCACTGGCTAGAGGGCGCCGAGCATCCACTTACCATATGTACTGACCACAAAAACTTACAGTATGTTCAGCAAGCCAGGAGGCGTAATTCCCGGCAAGCCCATTAGACACAGTTTTTTACCCGGTTTAATTTCTTGATCACATATCGACCGGGGTCTAAGAACGTTAAACCGGACGCACTCTCTCGCATCTACGACCGTGCTGACAGGGACCCAGTTTCGGAATCCATTGTGCCTGCCCAGATCTTGGTTGTGGGAGATCGAGGCAGTCGTCCAGAAGGCTTTGCATTCGAATCCTCCCCACTGTCTCTTCGTCCCTCCGCGGATGAGGTCCCTGGCGGCCCATCCAGGCGTCCATCGGATGAGACTTTCTGTCTCGACACTTTTGGTGGCCCTGTATAGAGAGAGATGTGCGGGAGTTTGTCTCGGCCTGTTCGGTCTGCGCCCGCAGCAGGGGCTCACGACCACCCTCGGGTTTTTTAGGCCAGTTACTCATTCCCAGCCGTTTTTGGAGCCACATTGCTTTAGATTTTATCACCGGTTTGCCTGCGTCCCTTGGCAACACGGTGATTCTTGTTATTGTGGACAGGTTCTCCAAGATGGGACACTTCATCGCCCTTCCTAAATTACCCTCAGCCCCCGAGACCGCTCAGCAGGTGGTTGACCACATCTTTAGGGTGCATAGTCTACCCCAGGACGTGGTGTCGGATTGGGGTCAAAATTTGTCGCTCGGTTTTGGCACTCTTTTTGCGTTCAGCTAGGGGCAACCGTTAGTCTCTGGATGAAAACCAGAAGATAAACTGCCAGACTAAGCGTACTAACCAGATGTTGGAGAACACTCTCCGATGTCTGGCCGCCTCCAAGCCTACTTCTTGGAGTCGCCATCTCGCCTGGGCATGGTATGCGCACAACACCCTGTGCAGTGCGTCCACAGGTCTCTCCCCTTTCGAATCTCAGCTGGGGTACCAAGCTCCTTTGTTCCCTGGGCTAGAGAGTAATGTGGAGGTCCCATCCATAGGTGTTTTCATTTGGAGGTGCCGAGCGGTTTGGAGGCGCGTTCGCACATCGCTTTTATGCGCCACGGCGAGACAACATTTTTAGTCCGATAAACATTGGTTTGATAAACACCGATAAACACCGGCTCCCTCCTAACGGGTTAGTCAACTGGTTTGGCTCTCCACGCGGAACCTTCGGTTATGGGTGGAGTGCCATAAACTCACGTCGCGCTTCGTGGGCCCCTTTAAGATCACGCACAGAATCAACCCGGTCACGGTGCGCCTGCAACTTCCGCGCTCTATGCGCATTCACCCTACGTTCCACGTCTCACGGTTTAAATCTGTGCTCGTGAGCGCCCTTTCTCCAGCAGACAAACCACCGCCTCCCCCCCAGTTTGTGGAGGGAGGTCTGGTGTATACTGTTCGGCGCATTCTGGCAGAGAGACATGTGGGTAGAGGAGCCCAGTTTCTTGTGGACTGGGAGGGCTATGGCCCTGAGGACTGCTGCTGGGTCCCATTTAGGAACATCCTGGACCCAGAACTGATTAGGGGCTTCCGCAGAGATGGTCCTGAGGGATTGTCTGGGGTCATCCCTTAGAGTCCTGACCTTACAGACCTGTCATGGTTTGGCAGCCTTCTTTTCTTCTCTGCGGACGCGGCTCCCCTGAGCCGCGAGAGGGCGCTCCGGTTTTACTTTTCTGCCGATCGTGCCGTGTTTTTCCGCTAACCAGTCATTACCTGGCACACCTGTTCTATGTTTCCTGTGGGCTATATAAGCACGCTGTTTCCTTTTTTTGGTGCTTGTGTGTCAAATTGCCACTTTCACAAAGTCAGGTATCGGTCTAGGTACAAAGCGACCATTTTTCTTTAAGGTTCTATTTTAAAGTAACGCGGGACTTGCTTTTAGTTGCATTAGAGTTCCTAATTAGATTTTGTTTTCTCTTCTGCACTTTCTGTTCCTCGTTCTGGTTTTCCTCACTGTTCTCTCGGAGACAGTTTCTTTGTTACCTCTTTTCTTTACTTCTCTATTTTGGGGCTCTCTCTCGTATTGAGAGCAAGAAGTATTCTTTCTTTTTCTTTTACTACTCGAGTCTACAAGTTTTTTCGCCCATTTGTCTAGGTTGCTATTATTCCGATGGCTGTATCCAAGCTAAAAGATTGGCGAGGTTAAATTTTTGATGGCGAACGCATGCATCCACTCACATCTAGTGCATTAAAATAATTAGATAAATTGTATATTGTACAATTGTATATTGGTTGTTTTCCGGTGTAGGCCATTCATTCACGTCATTAAATTAAATTCACATATGCTATTAAATTAATTCATGAATTTACAAAAGGCATACAAAAGAGTGACATTCTTTAGTTTCATTCACTAGTAAGTAGTCTACATTAATGGTTATAGTTACATTACCTCACATCACTTGCTGTCACTATTCAAGGGTAGCAGTTGGCTACAGTATTTTTCATAATTCGTAGCCTAACAAAAGTTTCTTTGAGCATCATCATAACTTATGTACCCTGTGGAGCAGGTAGAATGTGACGTTGACGCAACGCTGATGGTCACGCAACGCAATGCTATTGGTGGAGCTGGCTTGTAAGTTGTCAAATTGTTCCCATATTAAACCTTCCATTTTGATTTGACAACAAAGTTCCAAGATGACTAATGTACATAATTACAAAATTGACTGCATGTGTATAATAATTAATTAAACTCTGTAGATTCAAGAAATGCAAATGCTTTAATAGGTGTGCATTTTTCAGAAGATACTAAGATCTTGAAAGATATATGATATATGAAAAGAAATACCAATATGTAGAGCTTGGCGCTGTAGAGCAAAAAAATAAAAATCTCTGTAAATTTTTTAAATCTACATATCTGACAATGACAGACAGCTTAGATCTGTAGTCCCATCAATCTGCCAAAAGAAGGGACCACTACCTTGTTTTATTAAATTTTTGATAGTGGTGGCTATTGCCGATATTAAATAATTCTGGATTGTTCGACATGCAGATGAACACAGTCGATGTTTGCAAATGCTCAGCAAATAAAGCGTCATATCCTTTTTAGCAGAATTCTCCGTTTCTGAATGCCAGCGCTTGCATGCCTAAAAATGCTGTAGTGTCAATCAAACATTTAAAAGTGTCTCTGTTTCTTGTTACCTTTTCATTGTATTGTATTTCGTTGTACCCTCTTCGAGCACTTAGTCGATTGGCTTCCTTCCTAGCAACTTGAACATTAGTGCTGATGTGGTTTTTGCATGTGTGATCCTGTTTGGTTAGCATAGGCTAGCCTACCTCTCATAATATAATGCATTGAACATTTCCACCTTCTCGTTTTAGGAAGCGGCCTTCTGGCCGTTTTAATCTGCACCTTCTCCCTGTATTCCAATGAGTGGAATGGATTTTGTAATAAATTCACCACATGCTCCTCCACTCTTTCCATTCTGCCTATTGTTAGCTAGCTAATGTTAGCAAAGTTTGCTCTCTCCAAAAGGTCTGCTAGCGCTCCTTTGAAAAAATTGAGAAAATTTATAAATTTGCACAGCTATCGCATCACAAGCTTCTCTCTTTGCTAGCCAATATGAAGTAACGTCACCTAACGTTAGTAGTATTGGAAAAAGTGCTTTCGCCGAGCTCCTCCAAATGAATAACAAAAATAACTCTAATAATTCTCGCCCTATTACCCTCAATTTAACTACAATTTTAAAAATCTATAAACTTGCACAATTATATTTTTATCGCAAGATTCTCTCTCTGCATCTTTCACAAAATCTCTTTATACTCTAGTCTACAACTGAGCGTGACGTCTTGCATGCATCGTGACACTTGATCAACCGCCTTCCATCGATACTTTAATTTGATGTACATTGTGTCAATTTTTTATTTTCCGAAGGCTAATTTATCTGACGGCGTTAAGTAGCATGTCCTCCCTATATATAATTTTTGCAATGTAAATAAATCTGTGGCCTCCTGCTACATTTTTCCATTGCACTAGAGGATGCTGTTGGCATTTTACAGCACTGAGAGTTTGCCGCTTTTCAGGGTTTCCTACAGAAATAACCACAATGACCACAGACTTTCAGCCCTTAAAAACATTAACTTATGTACTTTCTGATTCCATGTAACCACACAGAATTCAGATACAACTTCACACATCCATACAAGAAAGCCCAAAACCTTTTCTTCTGCTTATTTTTTCTTTTTTCTGCCGATTTCATCATCAAAAATTCTCCATGGCCTTAAACAATAATTCTCCCCATTGGATAAGACCATCTGATCTGCCAATAACAATGTCTGATCAAAGTAGTCTGACCAAAGTAGATACACAGTTAAAATGCTTATGTAGCAGTGCCGTCGCCAAGAGGCAGCCTTAGCTTGGTGGTTACAGCAAAGGCCTTTCACCCTGGAGCCCCACCAGGTTCTTACCAATAAATGTATTTTCCTGACAAAATGTTACATATTTCACATATAAGAATGTTCTCTTCACATTAAAAACATATTTTTTATTACAAAGGCAAGGAAATTGAACAATATTAATTGTTAACTGTTTAAATTATAGCCTACTTAAACACAGGTGAAAGTAAGCCAACATGTTCCATTACTCACTGCCACCAAAAGATTTACCACAACGTTACGTAGTACCGTAGCCTATAAATTCCACAGACCCATAACAGATCATCACTGTTAGTGTTATTGACATTCATGTGGCGCTGTAATGGTGACATGTAGTCCAGCAGTCTCTCGTGTTCATGTTTGTTAATTTGAATGTGTTTTGTTGTGTCAGGCTTTTGTCTTTCTTTTTTCATGCGCTGTGTGTCTGTAATGGGACGGGGAAGCAGGCTGGAGATTTTTCAGTGCACTCCTGCTGCTCGTTTGATAATATCGATGAATTGTCTAGTCGATATAATTTTGTTTGTGGTCATCACCATGGAGACGCATTTGCAACATATGCTCGGGAATGTCCGTTGGATCTGCAGACTGCAGCAACAAAGTTTACCATCACTCTTCACCGGAGTTGAGGAGTTGAGGATTTCAACATTTCATTTTCGTTTTATATTGATATTGATGTGCTTTAGGAATTGTTTGACACTATTTGCCAAGTAGGGTCTATCTATGCTTGAACTATAGAAGCTCAAAATGTGCCAACTAGCTAGTCTAGTGACGTGAGAATCAGTGGAATATGGTCGAGTTATTGTGTCACATCCACTGAACTTAAAAGAACGGTCCCATCGCACCACAGCAGTTTTAATGTTGTCTTATTGTCTCGATGGTTAGTTAGCTAATGTAATACATAACATGTGAGGAGAAGTTACTGAAATACACTTTATTTCTTTGCATGTATCATTAATTAATTGTCATGTAGCTGTGTTTGAACCAACCTCAGTCATGGGTTTGTTTTAAATAGGGGTACCAGGCTTTTTCCTACATAGCAAATTATTTGGCGGCCATCAAAATTATTTCACGAACCGCCAAAGGGAAATCGCGACCGGCAAAATGACAATAATTGAGAAAACGACAAATAAAATCATATCCAAATTTATTTAATAAAATATTTTGGGTGCAATATATATTGTACTCGTCGCCTTAAAGATGTCAGTACTAGGAGACGAGTAGAAGCATAGAACCATAGACTGTATGGAAATGCGGCTGAGCTATTCTGCGGCAGAGTGCAACCTAACAGCGACTCGGTGTGTGACAGCGACTCGGTGTGACAGAAAGACATAGCTTGCGCAGCGAGTTGGGTGGAATACTTGGGTGGAAAGCTTTAACCCGATCCATGTTGGCGCCCCATACTATAGTGGTATACGTATCGGTCCCAATTACAGTATTCATGTTTGTCTTAAATTTTAAACTAGGGTACAGCTTTAAGAAAAGGGTGCTATTAATAGCCCAACGCGCTTATGACCCTTGTCTTGCCACAGCCACAGACTATAAAATGCACCGTTTACAAAAAAATCATGTTCAGATATAGCTAGAAACAATAATATTTATTTAAAACGTTGTCCAAATAGGCCTAAGCATTCTGCATTTTCCATTGCTTAGCCTACTGTAGGCTACTGGCTACCTGATGCACTTTTTTCCAACAAAATCTCTCGTAGCTATAAATATGTTAATGAAACCAAATATCTTATCTGTAGGCTATATGCAGCTAATCATATGTTATGATTAACCCTGAAGAGTTTATCTTGTTACGTTTCATAGTCCCGTACAGTCGACATTTCCACAGTGACCTATCGCATTTAGGGCTGAAATAACATCAGCAGCGTAGACTACGTAAAAATGTGCTGCTCGCGCACTGCGCCCTATGCGTGCGCTCGCATAGGCTACATACGGCCAAAACCCATTCTCTACTAGGTAAAACCCTGCCTGAATACATACATTTTAATATCCCTTTAACAGTGTCGCAAAAGTAGTCATTCCAGACATATATTTATTAAATTATTAGCAGAAATCGCCGGCGTGCCCTTTTATGAATTACTGCCCCTGCCCCTCTAACATCCTCTGCACGTGCCTGAACATAAATGACGGTCAATTTCACCATTCATGGCCATTTAATTAAGTTTTTATAACTTTATTTTCTTACGCAATTATATCAGAATGTTCAATACATACTAGGGTTGTCAAACGATTTAAATAAATTAAGTAATTAATCGCATGATTTGTTGTGATTAATCACATTTTAAAATTGCCTTTGAAATTGACGATATTTAAATTTGTGGAAGGAGTATGTAGAAATATAGAAGAGGTATATCAAATATAGGCCTAATACTATTGTTTAATAGCATTTTGTGAATAACACTTTTGTGAACTGCAATAAGTACAATCAAATTTCAATCAAAATTGGCCAGAAAGTATTTTTTAGTAGTTTTAGCTACCCATTTTAGCTGCTTAGTTTTGGTCATAAGCAAACCGCGGTTACCAAACGGCAGTAGTTTAGATTGCCCACTGGGCACGAGACGTCTATTAGATCATCTAAATCTAAGCATCTAAGATCTTTTAGCTCTATTAGCCCGGCTAAAATGCGTCTACAACATAGACGTGCCATATAACACATTTTATTTAACAATTTTCAAACGTGATTTATTTGTAAGTTCAAAGAGAAACAATGTGTTGATTAATGTGGATTTATTTCACTAAAGTCATTGCTTTGATAAGCGAAATCTGGTCGACACGTAGACACAATTTTGACACCTATAGCCTAATGTTTCACTTAAAATGTCATAAAATGTCCACTGTTTATTGTCACTAGAAGCCTGGGCTTAGCGCCAACAAGAATGTAGCCTACAAGATTTATGGGGGTATTATTGTCTCAAAAATAAATAAATAAATAAATAAATAAATGCAGCTGATCCACAAATAAATAAAATGGATTCACAAATAAATGCAACTGATTCACAAATATGTTCTTGCACTCACAAACAAATAACTGCAAAACAATGATGAGGGGAAATAAGGACGAGAACTGCAACAGAAAATAAAATAAAACCCACGAACCATGACGGTGTGGAATCGCATACATTTAATTGCAGATACAGTCCTCACAGCAAGTTGTGCGAAGAAATCCACAAATAGCTATTGTCACATATTTTTTAACTGTCTGCTGCAGCCAATCAGACGTCCTTTTGTCCTTTCGACGAATCAGAGCAGGTTTCAGGCCATGGTTCTGTGAACCTCTCTAGACCAAGCCAAGGTACTTTCCTTCCCTCAGTGATGACTGGAAGGCACTTGCCGCCTCTGAATGCATTAAAGTTATATTGAAACATACACAAGGGCATCCTTCTAAGAATTAGCGAAATACCTAGCTACTTGTTTGCAGCTATGGTTTGAAGCCTTGGGGTGATAGTGTCATTACAGTGCTGAAGGCAACAAGCCGAGATAGTTTGAACCACAGCTTGACACAACGTTACTGAACCAGCAGTAGCTAGCAAACTCAGCAAGATGTGGTATTTCAAGACTTCTTGTGCGAGACTTAATCTAGAACTGCTCAATAAGTGCAAATTAGCAGTCTAACTACTAGTTAAATATAAGTCTGAACTAGCAAACTTCAGATGATGTCAGGATTGTTTACCCTTTTACAGCATCAAATTTGCAAGTCTGTCCGCACTGCCATGTACGGTCTACACTTTCGCCACATGTAGCCGAATCTTTCACTACAAAACATTGTGACTATTTGTTGCCACAAGAAGCTTGTGTGAACAACCTGAGTTTTTACTCCCAAATTTTGTTGCATGAATTTCTGCAGTGCGCATGTGCGTGGACTTAAACTTTATATTTACATATAGCCTACAAATTCGGGTGAAATGTGCTCTAAACATGAACGTCTAATAGACATCTACAAATATACTGAATATAGAAATTATATTGAAATAATGTAACTTTTTAACTATTTTTAGACGTCTATTGTAGACATCCATCTACCATAGATGTCTATTTAACATCTTTTAGACCAGAAAAATGCCCACTGGGTGCGTAGAAGTCCTCCTGTTGTCTTGGTCACGTTATCAACAGGATCTTTTGCTCAGAGATGATAAGTAAATTTTAATTCCTTCTGTGGTAGCCTAACTTAACTCGCCATTGCAAACTGTACAGATTACCTTTGTTTTGTCCAAAGAGCCATCTGGAAACTTTTTTTCCGCCTAGAACTTCTCCATCTCATCTAGCAAGGTGCATGTGCGTAGCCATTGCACGTGCATTAATGATTAACAACGGTACTTTTTTATTAACGCGTCAACACATTAATTTTGACAGTCCACATATGTTACGAAGGGAGAGCTATATGGATTTCATGACGGCAGATTTATTGATATTAGGCCTCATACACACTGGCACAAAAACCCGTTTCGAAACAGTTTCGGCTCTTTAAAACCGTCAAATCCACACTGTCAGGGGTTTCAAAAACTTTTAAATTTAAAACCCCTCGGAGCTAGGATCAGAAACGTTTTGAAAAACCTTAACTGGTTTTAGCTGTGAGTGTGTACAGGATCGGTTGCCAAAACCTACCTACAGAATCATTTTGCTTGCGTCATAAATAAATTATGTACAGTTCCATTGGTGGTACTCTGTGGGAATTAAAACATCTTCACAAAGTGAATTTGACAGTTGAACATTTTTGGATGGAACACGCTCAAATTTTGAATTAGGCTACCTTTGAAGCCCTAATGTCTGAAAAGGTAAAAGCTTTAACCCAATCCATGTTGGCGCCTCATACTATAGTGGTAGATGTATCGGTCCAGTATTACAGTATTCAATTTTATCTTAAATTATAAAGTAGGCTACAGCTTTAAGAAAACCCGCAGTATTGATACAGTGCAATAAAATAAGAGGGTGCTATTACAGCCACAGACTGTAAAATGCACTGTTTACAAGTAAATCATGTTCAGATATAGCTAGAAACAATACTTTTTTTTAAAAAAACGTTGTACAAATAGGCCTAAGCATTCTGCGTTTTCCATTGCTTACTGTAGGCTACTTCACCGGCATGTGCTGGCTTCTTTTTTGTTAAAAAGAAAGATGGGGGTTTGAGGCTGTCGACTATCGAGGCCTGAATGAGATCACCATTAAGAACCGGTACTTGCTGCCCCTTATGAATTCCGCTTTTGAGCGCCTTCAAGGGGCAGCCATTTATACTAAACTCGACCTCCGCAGCGCTTATAACTTGGTGCGCATGCGTGAGGGCGATGAATGCGTCTGGTGGGCATGGTTACAGCTCCAAGCCTAGTTCTGCCAGTGACCTGGAGGAGGTTGGTTCCCTATCTGATCAGGAGGACCCTGCTCCTCTCTCTGAAGATGGAGAGGAGAGTTTGGCCTGGGATTCCCTGGCTGACGGGTACTCTCCCTGGGAGGAAGAGTCTCCTGAGGAATTGTCCGATTCCGAGATCACATGCAGGGATTTTCCTACATAGTAAATTCTTTGGCGGCCGCCAAAATTATTTCACGGACCGCCAAAATGACAATAATTGAGAAAACATCAAATAAAATCATATCTGAATGAATTAAATGAAATTTTTTGGGTGCAGTATGGTATTTCGAACAGCGGTGATATATATTGTAATTGTCACCTTGAAGATGTCAGTACTAGTAGACGAGTAGAATAAGCACAGAACCATAGACTGTATAGAAATGCTGCTCATCTATTCTGTGGCAGAGTGCGACCTAAATCTTTGGGGCGACTCGGTAGAAAGACACGGATGGAACAAGCTCCAATTTTGAATTAGGCTACCTATGAAGCCCTAACTTCTGAAAAGGTAAAAGCTTTAACCCGATCCACATTGGCACCCCATACTATAGTGTTAGATGTATCGGTCTCAATTACAGTACTCATGTTTGTCTTAAATTATAAACTAGGCTACAGCTTTAAGAACACCTGCAGAATTTCTACAGCAGTGGCGCTATTAATAGCCCAAAGCGCTTACGACCCTCGTCTTGCCACAGATTGTAAAATGCATAAAATGCACCGTTTACAAAAAAATTATGTTCAAATATAGCTAGAAACAATATATTTTTTTAAAGTTGTACAAATAGGCCTAAGCATTCGGCATTTTCCATTGCTTACTGTAGGCTACTGGCTACCTGATGCACTTTCGGTTTAGAAGACGCCTCATTTTTTCTCTCCAAAATCTCTCGTAGCTATAGCCTAAATATGTTAATGAAACCAAATATCTTACCTGTAAGCTATATGCAGCTACCACTGTGTTATGATCAACGCTGAAGAGTTTATCTTGTTACGTTTTGCCAAAGTCCCATACAGTCAACATTTCCACAGTGACCTATCGCATTTAGGGCTGAAATAGTCTACGTTGCTGTTCTTATGTAAAAACACACACTTTTGTGCTTTTGTACCTATGTTTATTTATTTATTTCTGTTTTAGAGTGTTGTTTAGGCTATTTATTTTTCTATTATCAAAATAGCCTAAATGGTGTAATATTCAAATATTCAAAAAGCTTCAAGGACCTTTGATTTCACAACCCTACTGGTACTCTACATCCAAAGCCTACATGGGCTCTTTGTACTCCAAAAACTGTATTTACGCTAAAATGAATGCAAAAAAATATGCGGCTCGAGCACTATGTGCGCTTGCATACGTAGCCTACTGCCAAAACCCATTTCTCTGCCAGGAAAAACCCTGTATACATTCAGAAACCGCAAACAGCATGCGGGTGAGTCGCTATCTGAATATATCGCCGTTTTAAAAGGATTAGCTAGCACTTGCAATTTCGGCATAGCACTGGAAGAGCAGTTACAATGACCAGTTTCTGTGCGGCATAATTAGCAAGGAATTGCGAGGTCAACAGTTGAACAAGGCCAAGGATGCAAATTTAGCATGGGCAGATTTGATGGAGGTGACGAACAATTTTGAGTGCACCACCAGTAGCATGCAACGGTTCTAGCCGCCACCGCAGCTACAAGCAGGTCATGTGGGTCTGTGGGGCCGTGGAGCAACGAGAGGGTCCAGGGGATTGTGACTGGAGCGAGCACAGGGTAGGACTGACCACACCATGACCGAGTGCTACAGGTGCCTGGGGAGAGGACATCTGCCAGGGGACTGCAAGTACAAAGACTTCCAGTGCCGGGGGTGTGGGAAACCTGGTCATCTAGAGCATGCTTGCAGGAGGAAAGCACCCAACGGCAAGGAGCCTCAGCAGCGGACAGCCAGCAGAACGCCAACCCGAGCACCGCCGCAAAAGGGTGGGCAACAATAACTGAACTTCATGGGTGAGGGAGACGAGCCTTCCTGCGGTAACGTTGCAGTGCCGTTGTAAATGGACCAGACCGATTTGGGACTTTAAACAGTGAAAACGGACAGTGACTATGTGAAACCATATAATGTGATGGTCAGATGTAACTGAATTCAAATGTGAATGGAAGTAGATACCGGTGCAGCAATGTCAGTAATCTCAGAGAGTATTTATCGGTCTAAATTTAGTAATGTTAAGCTACAGCCATGCAGTGTAATTCTGAAAACGTACACAGATCAGCCGTTAAAATTACGGAGTAAAATTAATGTGAATGTTGAATGTGGAAAGCAACAGTTGCAGTTAACATCGCTTGTTTCCCATGGCAAAGGCCAGGCTCTTATGGGTCGTAACTGGATCCAGCTAATTAATCTAGACTGGTGTGAAGTGAATCGCATAGACATTGTGTGCAGGGTGTGCAGGGCATGAGCTAGGACATGCCATGGGAATCAAAGCAAAGTTGTGGGTAGCACCAGAAGCTAAACCAAAATTCTGCAAAGCAAGACCATTATGAGAAGCCTCAAAAATTACGGGAGCAACATAGCGAATGGGCAGCACCACTAGTATGTATACCCAGAAAGGATAGCTCGGTGCGGTTATGTGGCTATTATAAGGTTAATTTGTGGCTAGATATTGACCAGTATCCACTACTCAAGACACAGGATCTGTTTTCAATGTTAGCCAGTGGAAAACATTTCACAAAATTATATTTGACCCAAGCTTATCAACATAGAGCTCGACGAGCGAAGTAAACCATTTCTCACTATTAACACGAAACGGGGCTTGTAGGTCTACAACAAGCTACCGTATGGGATTGCAAGCGCGCCATCTTTGTTCCAGCGCACCATGGATCAAATCTTACAAGGGTTAAACGGAGTTTGAGGAATTGTGAAGAATTGTGTGCTCTTGGAAACAATCCAAAAACCCATCAACTTGTAAGACGCTTGATCCTACACTTGAGCCATCAAATAAATTACATAAAAGCTGTCACGTTTTTTGTTGTACTGGTTTAGTGTTTGGAATCACACTCCAAGGTTGCAGTAAAAATATATGGCACTGCATGTTACGTCAGATTTATAGATCACATTAAACTTCAGTCGGGATACAGCTTTGCTGACTTAATCCTGGAAATAATGTTTTAAACCATTGTAACCACATTCACATGTAGCTAGCAAATAGATAATTACTGCAAACAATGTTGTCTGCTTGATTTGGCCATATTTCAGATTAAGCTTTCTCAGAATCTATCTACATATAAATAAGTCAGTTTTATTTTATTTCCAAACGTTATTATACGTCCAAAAATATTGTAAGATGACTGTATATTCCCTCAAATCTATTCTCCAAACAGGATCTGCGCCCCCTCAGTTTTTTAGGTGCAGGTCGCCCCTTGTTCTGAAAAAGTAGCGGAACAAATTACAGTTTACAGGCCACCACAGTTTATTTACCTGTAGGCTACATGTAATTTATCCCACGCTAAACCAAAAATAAAACTTCAACAATTACATTTCAACCATAATTTTACAAACGGACATATGATTTGTCCTGCGCTAATAACGAGCAGAAGTGGAAACCGCGGCATTAAAACTGTATTATTGAGAAAGAATAATGTAATTTAGCCTACATCTATTTATGTTTCTTTGACCGATGCAATTCATGTCATACAAACACATTCACACACACGCGGTGCATGGCACGGTGGCCAAAAAACACACACACAATCAATATATGACCAAGCCACACATGAATAGAATAGAATATGAAAATAATAACTGTCCTACCTCTCCTCTCTCCATCTCTCTCTCGCAACAAGGCAGTCGGACCAGTGTAGCGTAGCCTACAATTCTTCCCAGCGTATAACTTTTTCCCACTTCCAGGTTCGTTGCTTGAATGTATGTCTCGCTAGCTACTAGCACTTAGCACTGAACTGTTGTTCAATAGGCTATATGCACAAGGAAGTGCCTACATATTTCCACTAAACATTGTCAGCTTGTTTACTTCCGGTCTACGATGATGATATTACTATTGCCATAGCAGCTGAGAACTCATAGTAGTGTTGACATTAATAATACAGGTTGCGGTGTAGTCTTGTTGTGTGTTCAGTTCCAATTACACTAGATACTACATTTAGATAATCATGTCCAAAAAGACGTGAGGGCTTCACAGTTGAGGACTGTTGTGTTCCTCTGTGCCGCTTCTGCGAAGTACAATACGGTCCTCAGCTTCCACACTTTCCCGTCGGATGACGATTTGAGGAAAAGGTGGATAATAAATATACGACAAGATGATTTTTCAACTAGACCCCGCACGCGAGTTTGCAGCCAGAAGATGTCACAGTGCCGAAAGAATGTGGTGGCAGACGGAGACTGAGGAAGGGTGCTGTGCCGGTGTTGTTCCAGGGGAACAACTACTGTGTTGGTGCGCCCAGGCTTGGGAGAGGATAGAAAAGCCGGTGAGTGAAGAGCATGGCCGAAATGAATGCGACAGTACATATTATGCGGAGCCCGACTACAGCTCAGCTTCCAACCCTTCAACCGTGGACCTCGTTTTAAGTGAGAACGAAGATCTCCGCACTGAGATACAGCAGCTAAAGCGGCAGCTGGAAGAGTTGTCAACGCTTTGGCTTGCATCAATTTGCTGCCTCGGACAAGGACATTAGTTTCTACACAAGGTAGTATATATTACTTGCACTAATATTACCACAGAGTCCTATGGCCTATGTAAAAGCCTAGTTACTGGTTTTTACAAAGCTATAAAATGGAGAGTGAGCAGTCACCAGTCTATGCTTAAGGATTAGGTATGCCACTAGACATTTGTGCTAAGCGCTTTATTAATTAGGGAATAGTACGGCAAAACATGCATTGTGTTGAATTAGTTAACCTAATAGAGCATTGATTTACAGGTTTTCTCCCTATGACAACCTTATGAGGTTCTGGAGGCTCATTGAACCATCACTGCCAAACATGGTTTGGGCCACTGGAGCCAAAGCAGCTGCAAAGGGTGAAGCCACACAATCAAATGCTGCTGTAATGGTAAAGCTGTTTATTTTATATATACATTTACAGTTAAACAGCTTTCTGAAAGTGATCTACATGGACCTGTGATTTTACTCAGGTATTTCAAATGGCTGTACTTTTCAATGTATATCTATATTTAATTTTAATTAGCCAAAGTTAACAATGCAGTTTATAATTCCTGTGATGGCACCGCAACAACAATAAACTCGCAAAGGAAGAGGGTTTACCCACTCTTTTTTAACCACTACATCACAGCTCATACTGTATATTACAAAGGACACCACAATATTTAATGATTCTTCATTAATCATTTCTAAGTAATGTAGCCTATATGTATTTTGTTCAACAGACACAGTCCTTGCAACCAGTTGATGAGTTTTTTCTGTTCCTCAACTACCTCGCCCTTGGCCTGAAGCAGAGGGATCTGGCTGACCGGTATGGAGTCCATCAATCCACAGTCAGCCGAATCGTTCACTCCTGGAGCAACTTTTTGTTCACCCTGCTGGGGTCAGTCAAGATATGGATGCACCAGGAAAAAATTTGAGAGAATCTGCCAACAGAATTCAAAGGTTATGAAGACACTGTTGTCATCCTTGACTGCACAGAGTTGAGGTGCCAAACACCAACCTCTCCTCTACTACAGAGTGAAGTATACTCTGTACAAATCACACTGTACTCTAAAGGGAATGATTTAGTGATGGGCATTCCGGCTCTTTTCAGTGAGTCAGATCATTTGGCTCAGCTCACCAATAAGAGCCGGCTCCCAAACGGCTCTTCATTCAGTAGCATTTCCATTTTTTCAAATTCGGCCAAAGTTAGCGATATTTTGACCTATGATTGGTGTTTGTGCACATCTATCACTTAAATTGTTCAAAGGAATCTTACTCTACCTTCTAATTACCAAAATAACATTATTTTGCATTTTGTTTGTTATAAAAACTATTTAAATAAATGCTATTACACATGTGCATGGAAAAATAAATGACGCTATTACACATGTGCATTGAAAGTAGGGCATTTTTATGTCTAGAAATAAACACAGTGCGTAGTTGACATTTCAAAACAAAATGGACGCTCATAAAATAGAACATAATATTGCGTCATAACAAAGAAAAATAAATAAATGCATTAAAAAAACAAATGTGCAGCATCAGAACAATTATACTGACCGTCTTCTTTATTTTTGGCCTAAAAAATTATTCTCTTTGATTACAGAATAAAAGTTCCACCAAGACCACAAGCACACAACTAAAATTATGACCATAATACCACTATACCACCATTATCTTTATGACAGGTTTGCATTCAGAATTGTCTTGTGTTCATTTACAAAACAAATCGGCTCTTCAGATATGCGAGTCGGCTCCCAACGTTCACCTAAAAGAGCCGGCTCAAAGAGCCGACTAATTCGCAAACGACACACCACTAGAATGATTGGCATGGCCCCACATGGTGCAGTCACCTTTGTTGAAATCCTGTTGCAATCAGGAATTGTTTCCCTGCTGAAGCCAGATATGGCCATCATGGTAGACCGAGGCTTCCCGGTGGATGGCTGTGTGCCTTGTAAAATCTACAGGCCTGCATTTTTGTCAGGAAAAGCCCAGGTACCAGCACACCAAATCAAGGAGACCCAGTCCAGTGCATGGCTTAGAGTACACATAGAGCGACTTGGTTGAAGGAGAACAAATTTTTTGACACTGTAATCCCACTTAACATGTTTGGCAACATTAACCAGCTGTATGCGGTTGCATGTCCCTTGATAAATTATCAAAACGGGCCTCTCGTCAGAGTTTGGGAAAATTAGTTGACTGCAATGTTACGTATGTGTTGAATTTTTGTAAATATGTAAATTTGTATATATACGCATACACACCTGTTTATATTTTATATTTGTGAGATTTTACTGTCTGTGAAATAATTATTTGTACAATATTTGTTTACTGTACTGTTCATTTCCTGTGAAATGTTTTTTTTTATTTATACAAAAAGATTTACATCAAATAAACAATTAATTGCTTTGCCTTGAACCTTGACTCCAATTTATACATTTTCAGGTAGATATCTGTAACAGTATTAAATGCTATATTCTGAAAATCTATCTATAGGAGGAGGGGATCTCTCAGCAGGAGACAACAGACTGATAAGCAACGGCTTTAGCCGTGAAACATGGAACGTGGGGTGAACCCGCATGGAGCGTGGCAACTGCAGAGGGACCGTCACCGGATTTATCTTCCGGATAATCTTAAACGGCCCAATGTATTGTGGAGCCAGTTTCCGTGCTGACGCTCGCAACAGAGATGAGCGAACTCGTCTCCACACCGAGCGACACCTTCGTACAAACGAACCAGCCGAGGGAACCTCCGCATTCCTCTCTAGTTCCGGGAATAAAGGAGGAAGATACCCCACTTGGGCCTCAAAAGGAGATAGACTCGTGGAGGCATTATGCAGAGTATTGTGAGCGTACTCTGCCCAAGGAAGATACCGACTCCATGACGTCGGATTAGCTGCTGCCAAGCAACGAAGGGTGTTCTTCATCGTCTGGTTAGTTCTTTCTGTCTGCCCGTTAGTTTGCGGGTGAAACCCCAAAGAAAGACCAACTGGGCGCAAAAATAACGCCAGAATTTGGCGATAAACTGAGGCCCTCGGTCGGACACAATATCCTGCGGTAAACCGTAGACACGGAAAACATGAGCAATGACTAACTGAGCGGTCTCCATCACTGATGATAATTTTGCCAAGGCGATAAAATGTGAGAACAATCTGTCGACAATCACCATTATCACCGTATTTCCCTGAGAGTCAGGTAATCCCGTGACGAAATCTTAGGCAATGTGACTCCAAGGTCGCCTGGGTACGGGTAGGGGCCGCAACAACCCCGAAGGTAAGAGTCGAGAACTCTTATTCCGGGCGCAAACAGGACATGCAGTGACAAACTCGTGCACATCCCTCTCATGCCTGGCCACCAGAACCGTCTGGACAAAAATTCCTTAGTCCGATGGACACCAGGATGCTCCGCAAACTGAGAGGAATAGCCCCACTTTAACACCCGAGACCTGACCTCAAGAGGCACAAAAAGACACCCGACGGGACCCCCACCTGGATCCGGGGTACGCAGCAACGCCTGCTGAACCGCCACCTCAATGTCCCACAACACCAAAGCCACTATTTGGGAACCAAGCACAATGTGCTCCAGAACCGCAAAACCATCTGATCGCTCAAAAAGCTGCGGCAGAGCGTCAGGCTTAACGTTCTTAGTACCGGGACGGTACATTAAAAGAATGTTAAAACGGTGCCCAAAGCACCTGTCTAGGGTTCCGTGTCTTGACCTGCTGGATGTACTCCAGGTTCCTATGATCGATCCAAACCATAAAAGGGTGCTCTGCTCCTTCCAACCAATGACGCCATATCTCTAGCACCAATTTAACCGCTAGAAACTCTCAATTGCCTACATCATAATTCCTCTCGGCCACAGTAAGTGCACGAGAGAAATATGCACATGGATGCATCTTACGGTCAATAGGTGAATGTTGAGACAGAATGGCGCCTGCGCTAACTCGGAAGCATCCACCTCAACCACAAAAGGGAGGGAAGGATTGGGCGTGACGTGAATAGGCTCAGAACTGAACCTCTTCTTAAGTTCATTAAAAGCAGAATCTGCCTTTTGATTCCAAACAAATCTAGTAGCCGATGTTTTCTTCGTAAGGGATGTAATAGGCGGAAAATTCAGAATGAAACGCCTAGAAAAATTGGCACACCCAAGAAAATGCTGAACCTGCTTCACCGAGTTGGGAGTGGGCCAATTAAGAACAGCAGAGACAATAAACCCCAAGAAAGAAACCATGCTAGCGTGAAATGAGCACTTCTCCGCCTTGATGAACAGTTTGGTCTGTAACAGGGCCTTTAATACCTGTTTAACATGCCCAATATGGGTCTGTAAATCGGAAGAAAAAATTAAAATGTCATCCAAGTACACAAAAACAAAACGTCAATGGCCAATGCCTGAAAAACCGAGGGGGCGCTAGTGAGCCCGAACGGCATAACCCGATACTTGTAGTGGCCGTTATGGGTATTAAAAGCGGTTTTCCATTCATCACCCTCACACATGCACACTAGGTTATAAGCATTACGTAGATCTAACTTGGAAAAAATTGTAGCTCCTTGAAGACGTTCAAACGCCGAATTCATTACAGTAAGTGGATATCGATTTTTTATAGTTACGGTGTTTAATGAGCGATAATCGATACATGGTCTTAACGTGCCATCCTTCTTTTTTACGAAAAAAACCCCGCGCCAGCGGGCGAAGTAGATGGTCTTATGAAGTCATTAGCCAACGCCTCATCGATGTATTTCTTCATAGCCGCACTCTCGGGAGCTGACAGAGAGTAAAGACTCCCTCTAGTAGGAGTAATACCTGGATACAGCTCAATGGCACAATCAAAAAGACAGTGGGGAGGAAGGGTGGTTGCCTTCTGTTTGCTAAAAACCTCTGCAAGTTCGGCGTATTCGGTCGGAACGTTGAGAGGCAAAGAAAATTTGAGTGTTCCTGCCATCTCAGTATCCTTTCTCTGAGTAGGTGACCACTGAATCTCAGTATTGGAAGGGTCCTCAGAAGATAGCTCCTTCCAATAAGTATCTTCGTCAGCCAGAGAGTCCTACTCAAGACTCTCGTCACAACCCTCAGATTCCAAAATAGAATCACCCTGATTAGGAGGGGAAATCACTTCCTCCAACTTCCTATTCACGACTCATCAGAATAATCCCCAGATAAACTGGAAGGGGCGACCCTAACAGGCGACCGTCGAGAGCCGTGACTAATTGGGCTTGATCAAGGAGCTGGACCGGTATTTTGTACTTTCTAGCCCATTGAGCTTCAATAAAACAATCCATGGCCCCAGAGTCAATAAAAGCCTTAATTTGCCGCGAATGCTGTGCCCAAGAAAGTCTGACATTTAATAATGTCCGAGGCGTAGTACCCCGACGTCTCGCTAGAACCCCCGGCTTCTCTAACGAGACCCCCCTTTTCCCTTAAGCTTAAGGCACTGATCACGAGTAAGTCCCCTCCTTTTACAGTAATAACACCATTAGTTTTTTATAAACTGAGTCTTCCGAAGGTGGACCTACTGCCCCATCTACCTGCATGGGTTCATCAGTACTAAGGGAAGATGGTTTAGCTGCCGGAGAATAAAACTTTGTGAATGGGTGAGACGAAGGTTTCATCTTATGACCTTTAGTCTGTTGTTTACGGAGTAAACGGTCACGCAACCAATTGTCTATGCGGATGGCTCATGATACTAAAGCATCTAATGAATCGGACTGCTCGAGAATGGAAAGAGGATCCTGTACCGGTTCCGCTAATGCCTCAGAAAATAATGTCATCAGTGGAGCCTCATCCCAACCTGTCTCACCTGCCAGTGCATGAAACTTTATGGCGAATTCTGCCACCGTATCATTACCCTGGCGAAAACGATGCAACCGTCTAGCCGACTCCCGACCTGAAATGCTATGATCAAAAACCAACTCCATCTCCTTCATAAGAGAAGTAGTAGAATGTAAAATAGGAGATTTGTGCCTAATCAAAGGCGTAGCCCAATCAAGCGCAGACCAAGTAAGTAGTGACAGAATAAAAGCTACTTCAGAATCTGGATTATTAAACCGTGAGGATTGGGTTTTAAAAAAATTTGAACATTGGGCGAGAAACCCACGGCATTTTCCTGCTCTACCTTCATAGCGGACAGGAAGCTGTAGCTTGAAGAAGCTGAGGAGGCGATAGCCTGAGTGGGAGGAGTGAATGCTTGGTGTGAAACTGTAAGCGCTCGCATACCCTCCGTTAACTCACGGAGCCAGCCCTCTTGAACCCTTAATTGATTGTTCAGCTGACTAACTTGATTACCCAGTAACTGCTGGTTGGCCTCAATACCCCTGATGTATTCCTCAGACTTTTTATCCCCAGTTTTATCTCCCTGTAACAACCTAGCTGAATCATCCATGATTGGCTTGTTTGTTCTGTAAGGGGTTTGGAAATTCAAATGCAAAGGTGGGGAGAGCAGAACAAGGCAGCTCACACCAGTGAGGACCAATAATTAGGGAAGAAAGAAAAAACAGGAACCTAATTCCTTAAGGCTAACAGCCCAAATGAAAATCAACCCACAAAACCGGGCACACTACTAAAACTAGTAGAATACAAACGAAATCTCCCGAGCTCACGTAATGAACTAATAACGGGAAACTTTGTAAAACAAAAGAACACTCTCGGCTAATAATAGCTCAAAGCCGGAAAAGTCTCAGAGTCTCTCAGAGAGAACAGCAAAGAAACAAAATAGATAGCACAAAACGCTACCAGGTAGAAAACAATCCTTTACCCGATTAAGTAGCTATAGCAAGTCCCCCCTGAACATAAACAGAGTTTAATATCAGGAGGTCGCTAGTTCCTGGCTATACCTGGCTATACCTGGCTTGAATGCAATGTCGTGAGACAAACAAGCACCGGAGATGCGGAAGTGAGGAACTTAAGTAACCCGCAGGTAGAAGCACATGTGAAAACAATAATTAGGGCTGCAAACCACGAAACGTAACATGGAAAAAATATGATTAATTCCCAATCGTGAAGGCAGGACGTGAGCCGCAAAAGAAAAGAAAACAAACAGCCATGAACCATTACAGTGACTGCCCTGTGTCTAGATTCTTTGGATGAACATGTAATTTTCAGTGTAAACTGCAAAGTCACACTACTCACAACCAGAGATCATCAGCTGGCCCTGTGCCTGCCAGTAGTAGGCATGTGACTTTTTAAGTTGTACAATGCCATCACTAATTTGTATGTATGGGCAGTCCACATAACTGCTGACATTTGGGCATTTTACCTCAAGAAGGCCAACTACTGGCTGTGTATTAGGATCATAAACTAATCCGTCTGGTGATGACCCTAGCCATGGTGCATCCGGGTGAATGATGAAACCACATGGATAGTGGTTGACCTCCATGGATGCGCAGTATGCCTCCACTGCAGGTTCCATTTCTATCCCCCGCCTCATGTCAGCAGTCTGGTGGCTTCCCAGGAGGAGCCTCTGCACCAGACCCTCAGTAGATGACTGTCCCCTTACATGGCAAACCTCCCTATAAATAATAATAATAATAATCAAAACCTAAAATGGGGTTCAAAGGTACCTGAATCTAGAGGAAGTGATCCGCGGTTTTCTTAACAGATGCCATTCTCTTGATGTGCTCTGCTCTCTTGTACAAATCTCTACTTTGTGGGCCATTTCCTGAGATGTTGCTAAGCTGTTGATGATAGCTTAGCACAAAAGAGCAGTTTTATGGACCCAGAGAGCCATCAAGTGGCAATGATGGTCGTGGTGGGGCATCGTCATGTGGATGGGTTTTTCGGGGTCTCCGTGCTGGGAGTTGATAAGACAATATATTGCACTTTTCCAAATGCACTGTCCACAAGTAGAACCTCTGCTGACATCCCCATTGTTGTCACCAATAGAGCTGTCTCACTGGGCACACCTTGGTAGACATCAAACACCCTCAGAAGTGGCACATCAAGAAGATCACCAGTTAGTCCTATATACAAGTTGCTCCTGAAAATATGCACAATTTACCTCTGGGTTGGCAAAACACAATCATTTCTACTGTCACTACTATTATCACTATTTGTTTCCTCATATCATAAATGTTTCTTAACCATTCTATATGTCATTTTGTGTGAGTAACTTCATACATTACCTGACCCCTTCAGACAATCGTCTTTCTTTGGGCCTGGCTGATAGCACCACCATTTTATTTGTGGGTCCTGGTTTAAAACCCTATGTAATAATGTAACACATGACATGTGTACTTCATTTTGACTTCCATTTCATACACATTTGTAAAACATGAAAGATAAAATGGTGCATACTAAAATAGACAAAAGAACATTACCACGGTCCTAGGTTTATGCCACTGCTGTTCTGTCCCTGTGCAGCTGTGAACAGGAGGGACAACAGTAGCTCCCTGCTGACAGTAATGGGCACTCTGGTAGAGCAGTGCTGCCACATGGCTGCACAGTGCCAGCCCTGCCACACAGGTGCAGTGATAGTCCTTTAGCTGCACAGGTCTGGAGTCTTTTAACACAACCTGTGAAAATATGGATTGATTGATATTACATGTATGTGTGCTTAGGTGTTCAAATCTAAATGAGCTGACTGAGACATGGTCTGAAAACAATCCATTTACAAGTATGTGCAATATACATTCCCTTCTTACTTCAAAATAAAACAAACAAATTAAAAAAACATGAGGTTATGTTTAATCATCAAGTTAATTTCATGCCTTTCTCATCCAAATAATTTAAATATATTACTAGGAAATGGAGATAAAGACAAGTTCACCTTGAAGTGTTCACAATAACCCTAAAGTAGAACACTGGACACCAAAAAATAAGTCAGGTAAATGAATAAATAAATAAATATACGGTGGCCCAGAGGTGCAATCCACATTTCTAAACAGCAATCTTTGTTTCTAAATAGAAATCCTCTTTTCTAAAAAGAAATCTTTGTTTCTAAAACAAAATCCTTATTTCTAAATAGAAATCCTCTTTTCTAAAAAGAAATCTTTGTTTCTAAAAATAAATCCTTGTTTCTAAATGTAAATCCTCGTTTCTAAAACACAATCCTCGTTTCTAAAACACAATCCTCATTTCTAAAACACAATCCTCGTTTCGAAAACAAAATCCTCGTTTCTAAAACAAAATCCTTATTTCAAAATAGAAATCCTTATTGCTAAATTAAATCCTTGTTTCTAAAAATAAATCCTTGTTTCTAAATAGAAATCCTTGTTTCTAAATAGAAATCCTTGTTTCTAAATAGAAATCCTTGTTTCTTAATATAAATCTTAGTTTCCAAAATAAAATCCATAATTCTAAATAAAAATCCTCATTTCTAAAACAAAATCCTTATTTCTAAATGTAAATCGGTCCGTGTACCTTCCGTTCATTCTATTTCCAATTTTGAAACGCAAATCGGAAAACAAAAAAAAGGCGTTTTTCTTTTTTCAATATATGTAGCAGGTTTTAAAAAAAAAAAAACAAGAGCCGTTTTCCATTAAAATATAACCATAAAATTGGATTTTGTGGTGTTTTCCTATTATTGATTTTTATATTCCCAGATAAACACTAAGAATTCAATCTATGTTAATCCAAAATTAAAAAATGTGGGAATTTTTTAACATCTGTATTATTACAAGGTGACCCGGAAGCAGTATTTTAGCATTTTTTCCGCGATTAGCGCGTCTTTAGCACAACAATAGCAGATTCGGTTGGCAGGAGGTTGAAGACTGAACGAGATGGTGTCCCTCGAGCCTTATGGGCATTTAATAAAAGAAATGATAGCACAAAATCTGTCGCACGCGGACATTTCCATGAATTTATTACAATTAGGTGCGCAAGGATGTTCTGCAATGAGTGTCAGAAGATTTTGTGCCCATCACAACATTTCCAGGAGGGGACATGTATCCGACACAAAATTAGAGGTTGCTATCAGCAGGGCAATAAATCAGGTAGGTTATTTTGGTTTTCTTCGATTTACAGAGGTGGTTAGTTACATTTACTCCGTTACATTTATTTGATTAGGTTTTTGGATAAATTTCATGATCTATTATTTTATTGATTGTAGTACTTGTCTTCAGAAATGAATCAGACATTATTTAACAGTTACTCAGTACTTGAGTAGTTTTTTCACCAAGTACTTTTTTTACTCTTACTCAAGTATTATTTGGATGACTACTTTTTACTTCTAATTGAGTCATATTATTCTGAAGTAATAATAATCTTACGTGAGTACAATTATTGGCTACTCTACCCACCTCTGTTTTATATTTTATATTTCATGTAGACTAGGCCTACATGTCATGGCTTATGTTGATTCATCAGACAGGGTCAACATATGGCCGAAAGATGATGACCGGGTACCTGTATCTTTTGCAAGCCTTTAATGTTGTGGTATATGGTATAATGTATTTTACTAACTGACTTTTACTTACTTTTTCCCCCAAAGGGCGCACGTAACCTTAACCCCGTCCCCTACAGTGCTGCATACACGGGACACAAAGTCCACATCGACCAGAACAAAAAATTGGTCATGTTCGGAGTGACACACGTTCTTGCAATAGATGGGTACAGCAGTAAGGTCGTTGCCCACGCAACCATGCCGGTTAAAAATAACCTCACGATCTATGAAGAAGTTTACAGGTTAGTACAGTGCTTCTCAACCTTTTTTTTTGGCTTCAATACCCCTTTCTCTGATGCAACTTTATTGTGATTGTTTGTGAAAGTCTATGGAAACTTAAGTCATTATATTACAGACAAAGTAAAAAGAAAAAAAGACAAAATCATTTTTTTTTTCTTTGGTCATTCCAAAATGTTAATAAACCTCAAACCTGGAAGTAAACTTTCTTATGTTAAAGTGAGAATAATAAACAAACAACTAAATTACAACTAAATTAGAATAAACGTATTCTAATTTATCGAGTTTCACCTGTAATTGTGCACACAATACCCTAGTACATTGCAATATTCTTCTCTATCCTACATTGCAGACTTAACATTTGATGAGTCAACATTTGATTGAGTCATGTTTCACTATTTTATAGATCAGCAGTTCTTGAATATGGGATGTGGGACCAGGTAAGGGTGGACCACGGCCGGGAATTTTACCTGTCCCTCTATATGCAGGAGATGCTGTCTAACCACAGACACAACTTGCAAAGGCAACCATATCTGCAAACTCAGTCAACAAAGGTGAGAGAGAGAGAGAGAGAGAGAGAGATTTTTTGTGGTCAACTGAGACATAATTGTGATTTCACTATTGAGACTCATGTTTCATACTGAACAACAAAATAACTAACTATAGCAATGATTGTTGTTGGAATATATACCTGTTTAACACTTTTTTAAAACAGAATATATCACTTAACCTTAACCAGATGCACCCTTGAGTGGGGGTGCTTCTTAACTTTTTACATCTGATATAATCCTGTTTCCTCTCACCATGTTGATTTTGCAGACTAAATTGAGTGGGGATTTTTTTTGAGTGTTGGTTTTATATTATCCACCTTAAGTTTTTTTTTTTAAATTACCCTTTTCTTGTCTACAGAATCATACGGTGGAGCGAATGTGGGTAGAGATAAACAACCGGGTAAATTACCCAATGAAGGAGGCCCTCATACAGCTGCAGGATCAGGAAGTCCTTAACATGGACGACAACGTCACCAGATACTGTACATCTAACCTTACTGCTGAGCTGTGCAAGATTGGCATAACAAGAGCTGTACTTGCGTGGAATGCACACAGAATCCCAGGTGAGTTACATAAAAAAAACATGTATCACACAATTCAGTCCAGTCCTTTTTTGTGAACTTTTTCTTTATTTTAAAGTTGACTGAATTCAAACAGTAACTGACATTTTGTGGCCTATGCTTTGCTTCACAGGCAAAGGAACACCCAATCGTTTAGCAGAAGGAGGATGTCCAAAAAAACTAGGAGAGGAGTTGTTGCCACATGCCTCTCAAGCAGCAGACATGTACCAGCAGGATGTTGGCTCTTCACTGACTAGAGTCTCCTGCTTTGGAACTGACCCATTCTCAACTGAGGAGGACAAAATATCAGCAGAACAACATTTTGCTGAGGAGTACCCTGATATTTCAGTTTTGTTAGACAACGTGGTAAACTATAACTTTGTACCATTTCAGAATGCATTGCTGCATCTGATAAACATTACGCAACACTATGCATGAAAATAACAAATAAAGACAGTATCATAAAATCAAGTTGGTACTGGATATACTGTATATTTTGTTACTTTCCTTTAACCGCAGCACTATGCTAAAATAGCAATGTTAAACAATACACTATGTTCCCCACCCAGTGAACATATTTTTCTTAACTGCAACATGAAATACAAAAAATATATAAAAATAAAAATATTCTGTATCTACAGCCGTTGAACAAGTGCAAAATTCCAACTGACTTTGAACAATTAGCCAGATGTACTGTAACAGAGGTAATCAAGGTTAAATCACAGAATGTGATACAATCACATCTTAATTACACCACCCAGTATGGAGAGAACAGTGTCCAGACTGGTCAGCCTGTGTGCATTCACAGAGAACTCATCTGCCCTGCATTTGAGGCACTGGTCGGATGTCAGCATCCACTGGTCAACGCAGTTTTTGCAGCCAACAAAGCTTTTGCAGCATATGGCCATCACAGGTTCTTCCATAAGCCCTGTTTGATGAAGACAATAAAAAGGACAATACACATGCAAGATTAGGGTTCAATATATTTTCTCTTTACCTATATATTACATATGTTTAAAAGCTTGGCAGTTTACTTTAACATGCAAAAGAGAATTAATGCTTGATTCACTTCAACATTAAATTTGATCCTGTTTAAAGGTAGACTTTAATATAGATCAGACAGCAAATTATGTTACAGACCTTTGCACACAATACAACCAAAGGCATCCTTCATGTGTGTTATCATGGTGTGGTTCAGAACCAGCATGGCGCCCCTGGTGTTGCTTGCATGTATTGACAGGTCCTTAATGACTGCGGTGACTTCACTCAGTCCTTGAGCAGCCAAGATCACTTCTTCTATTTTATCATGGACCTCCTGAAGACTTATGGAGTCCATATCTTTATGACTACAAGGAGGGACAAAAACAACAACAACAAAACAAAAAAATCATACAATATTCACCAGTTCTCTTCAGATAAGAGATGTTATTAAAAACAAAATGAAAGATAAATATTAACAGGCAGTAACTAAAATGTTTACCTCAGTTTCTTTCCCTTTGTTCCTTGCTGGAACTCATGGTAGATCTGCTCTGGGACAGCAAGAAACTTTTTTGCATTTTGCTTCCAATATTTGGAGCCTAGCAAGAGAGGAAGACAAATCCTTTAACAGGTATGATGTAAACATATTTGCAGCTAAACAGAATACTTTGTGGGTCAAAAAATTAAGAGAGGAAAAAGAGATATTGAAGTAAATGGGGCATATTGTTGATCAAACAAAGCATTTTTATTTATTATTATGTAATAATTCATTTTTTCAATCAGTACCTCTTGTCCCTTCAGAGTCCACAATCTCATTTCCCTGGGCATCAGTCAGGATGAGAGGATCATCACTCTGCAGGGCATCATATATTTTTGCAAGGATACCTGTGGTTGTGGCTTCAAACTCAAACAGTCTGAGTACAACCATACGAGCAGGCTTCAGTTTCCCCTGGCTGAGCTCAGCAATGAAAACAGACCTAGAAAGATTGTTGTGGGAGTGGTTTACATCAAGTCAAATCAATTAATTATAGTCTACATTACAGTTGATTCAAGTTTTTAAATTATCTTGGTTACAAAGGATCTTAAGAATTATGAAAACAAATAAAATTATGTTGATTTATTCATATGTAGCTTGCTAGTCAATTGTAGGGGCTGTGAACTGATGAGACTGGGTGTACCTTTGGAAAGTGTTACTCATGCTTGCTCGGGGGGGAGTGGGAGCTATGGTCTGAGCAGGTGACCCTAGAGCAGCAGTGGGTTGTGCTGTACGGTGGAACTGGAAACGGTTCTGGCATGACAATGGAGGAGTCTGCTCAGCGACCGGTAGACCAATATCATCCCCATGAACCTCATAGTGGCCACGAGGTCTAAGGTCCAAGCAGCTGAAATGTCCAGACGATCCCGGGAATATCGCCACATTCTCATCAGCAGTTATATACAGGCTAGGACCATATACCTTTGAAAGAAAAGCATCAGCTAAATGTTAATTACAGATATGTGCAACCTACCAAATATTCTATTGCTTCCCCCCCAGCTCTCTCACAGACACACACAAACCAGCTCTCTGTCTCTCTCTCACACACACACACACACACTCACACACACACCAGCTCTCTCTCTCTCACACACACCCAAACAGCTCTCTCTCTCACACACACACACACACCAGCTCTCTCTCTCACACACACCCAAACAGCTCTCTCTCTCTCACACACACACACACACACACACACAAACCAGCTCTCTCACACACACACACACACACACACACACACACACACAAACCAGCTCTCTCACACATACACACACAAAAATAGGCTTATAGTTTTTAAACTTCAATTATCTTACATTTAGGAGCCTTAATGAGTCGGCTAGCCGTATGCTAGCCTATGCATAGCATCCTAAGCATGTTCTCCAAGCAAACGGAAAAAAGTGTTACCTACCTGGAATATTCTGGCGATTTTATCTCCAATCATGTCGTCCTCCTTAAGCGTTAGCCTTTTGTTTCCTTTAAAAAGAATATAACTTGAGTCCATTGTGCGCGATTGTTTGCAGACCGACACAACGCTGGAGTTAATAAAGCTAGGCTAGCGCACTGCTTCCTGCGTTTCCTGCAATGTGGATCAATCCGCGCGATTATTTATTTTAGTTCCGGGCCACAGACTGAAAAGCGTAAAAATTGAAAATTGAAAATGTAAATACAGAAATGTGAGGCCTTTCCCCGAAAACTAAATTTTGGGTCAGAAAATGCTATCGTTTTTTTAAAAAGGGCCATTAAATTGATTGTCCGATTTTTGTTTCAGAAATGGAAATAGAAAAATTGGCCCTAAATTTGTTTTTTGATTTGCGTTTCAAAATTGGAAATAGAATGAACGGAAGGTACACGGACCTAAATCCTCGTTTCTAAAACAAAATCCTTATTTCTAAATGTAAATCTTCATTTCTAAAAAAATATCCTTATTTCTAAATGAAATCCTTGTTTCTAAAAGTTAATCCAAGTTTCTAAAAGTTAATCCGAGTTTCTAAATTTAAATCCGAGTTTCTAAATTGAAATCCTTGTTTCTATTAAGCCTGAAAGCTAAATGCTACAGTTAGCCTGTGCGCAAAGCATACTGGGACCAGGTGACGTATGCACGAGTGAGTCTGAGAGTGCAATTTGCATAGCAAGTCTAACGAGCAGCTGGTCTCCTGGCATAATAACTATCACAAAATTGCCGAACAAACTAAAGTTGAGTTTTCTTGCAGACATATTAACATAAAGCCTGTTAACAAGTCCAATAATTTCAGGAATATAACGGAAACTCGTTCTTATACGGAACTGCAGCTTGATTACAGTAGCCTACATTAAGCCAATCGTGTGGCTCACTGTTTGTCACCTACAAAAAACAGGCTTATCATTTCCCGTTCATTGTAGGCTACATTGCCTACAGTACGGTACACACTAACTAGCTAAGTTATTTGATGTAAAACGAAATTGATCTCTTGCCAAAGCAAAATGAACTCCATGTAGGCTAACTTAGCCTGCATGTGGTCCTGACAAATTGCTAACTAGGCTACTAATTGTAGTAAGTTTAGATTCTTTAAAAAAATAATAAAGTCAACACTTTTTATGGACATGATAATGGCTTGACCAATGAATATTATCGTGAGTGGTAGCTTAACTGTCGGGTAGCTATATAAAAATACTGTAAATCCTTGAAAATAGCTACTGTATTAGCCATGATTCACCCAGTAGAGCGGGACTGGTAGCTGCATGACGCTAACTGCGCAACAAATGAGCTATTCAAGTGTGTAGGGCAGGCTAATTCATAACGCTTTCATTAACCTTAATTTGTGACTTCATTTATGGAGGGGGCACACTCGGCTAATTGTGAGATTTAAAAAATTAGGCCGTAGCTACATAAAAGGGAAACCATGTTTGTTTCTTAATTAGCTACGTTGTCTAAATTAAACGCGTGAAAGGTAGGCTATAGGTGAGCCGATGGCTCAGATCACAAACACCGCTTTTGAAAGTGGAACAGCAAAGTTTCCAGTTTGTGGAAAGTGCTCTCTGGTTTTTAAGTTAACGTGCTTACGGATAAATGTTCTGCAAAATGACGTTAGCACTACCGCATTCCTGTGGTTTTCCCTGCCTCGATTACTTGCGATTAAAAAGTCAAACCGACATCGGCATGTCAAAATTGGAAATTAAATTCTACGGTTATGTGAAATTTTTCCTGTGTAGGCAGATTTCAGATATCAAGAGGCAGCCTTCTAATGGATTTCATCATGATTAGAATTGCCTAATAGGTATATCAGTACAGCAAGAATATGAAACACAAGGCTGATATTATAGTATGTAGATTGCTTTATTATTACATAAACCAAGAGGACATTTGTTGCTTTAAGGGCCTGGTTCCTTCAGTAAAAATGTTATACATTTCCCGCAGTGATTGCAGAACGACTGCAGAACTGAAAGAGGGCCTTGCCACAAAATGGACAAAACATAATGAAAAAATACGACACGGAAAAAGATGTTTTACGCGAGTATTGGAGGCTAACTAAGTTAACTATCAAGCAATATACCTTGCTTGGCAACGTTAAGCAAGCAAGGCCAGCGAATAACTTGGCTTGTGTAAAAAATAATGTATAGTACACAGTACTAACAAATTGGTAAATAGCTTTTCAAGTCCACGAAGCACGCGTTAGGTTAAACTCTCCGTTATCAGTGGCACGACTTGAGTGAGCAACGTTACGTAGAACGGGGAGTCCTGGGCGCGGATTGGCCGAGTTTCTTTGGTTTAGAGCAGAAGTGTGGCTGTGTTCGAAACCGCATTAATAGACGACCAGTAGTAATGTGCCGATTTGAACAAAATGTAGCAAGTAGTGTACGGTTTCGAACACAGCCTTTTTCGACAGTCTATGGTTAGTCTGCGTGCTGGTTTTTGTTCCAATCACATCGGTTTTTAGTTTTATAGCAGCTCTATGAAATATACTGGTTCAATTCTGAACTTGAGCACAGCGACATTTTTGTGATGCTCTGGCACAGTGATTTTCAACCACTGTGCCGCGGCACACTAGTGTGCCGTGAGAGATCGTCAGGTGTGCCGTGGGAAATTATCCAACTTCACTTAATTAGTAACACTTTTGGTTGGTGGTGTGACTCAGGATTTTTTTAATGTAAAAAATGTGCCTTGGCTCAAAAAAGGTTGAAAAACACTGCTCTGGCAGACTGCGTCTGTAGCTGGTGGTTATACAAATATCAGTTCGAGGATAGATGGGGCGGGGGTTTTTTCCCATAGCGCCATGGGCGTAGGTTTGGTATCAACATTGGTAGGGACAAGGGTGCGGAGGTGAAGTAAAGCGCGTGTGCGGAATTTTTTTTGGTGATTTTGTTTGTTAACCCCCCCCTCCCCCCACCCCCGGGGCTGTATACATTGCAAAATGTCTAATGCAAACCCAATTAATAGGGAGGGTGTGTGACCACTGCAAAAATGGTTTATTGACATATAAGATCTGTATTTACATTTAAATAAAAACTCAAGGATCAAAGACTAAAAGTAAAACAATATTTCTGCATTTCTGCATCAAACATCAACATTTTTATATTCAGTAGACTTACCAGTTTCAGTACATTACATCCTTTCCTTTTCTATTCTGTAGTATTTCTTGTTTTCTGTGTTTTTCTTATGATAGTCCTTGGTGTCTATTTAAACAATCCAAACGGATAGCTACGTCGGTCATTCACAGATACGAACTGTTGGCACATATCTTTAAGATCTACTTAGTTGGCTTAGTCTAGTGTAAGCTACTTGTGCTCACTGGATATCTTTAGCTTACTTTTGAGTTTTATGAAATAAAAAGTGGCCTGTTTAGTCCAGTTATAAAATCCATAGGCTAGGCTACGTGTAGCGTAACTACGGTTCTTATTTTGTTTTTTTTAAAGGGTTTCCGCATTGTTATAGTTTTGACAGCGCCGCGATATCATAGCTATGATGAGCTTTGGCAAAAACAGGTATGCAGAACAGACTAGCCTTTTTATTTTAATTTGTTTTTTTCTATTCAAAAAGGGCATTTCCCCGTATAATTGCTGACTTGTGGCGAAGGTGCCACCGTCGTGATAGATTTACCTTAACATCTGTCCCAAATTGTAAACAGGTCGGGGATTTTCACGGTGAGAAATTTTATGACAGCGTTAGGTAGCTAGCAGGTTTTAATTTTTAATCAACGTGGCTACTGGCTAGTTAGTTTACTACTTATTACTTATTACTGGGTGGTGAAAAAGCTCCTGATGTCCCTTATCTTCTTTGGTGGAGGTGGCATGATATCTACAAAGTACAAAGCGTGTTGGCATGGACAAAATTACTTATGTGTGCAGTGCAGGCAATAGAGGAAACTTTACTCAGGAAAGGGAGTAAGACGGTCATCTGAAAGACAAAATTTTCGCCCATGCTTGAGGTAAGGACTGACAGCCCTGAGCCCTGATAACTTACCGTTCAAAGAGAAAAAGAGTAACCGTTGTCAGCACACACAGATCATCTCTCGCCTCCTCCGTGTCTGGCAGTAAGTACGATATTTTATGTCATGTGAGCCTTCAGATCAAGCGAATATTTGAAAAAGAACCTCCTCCATTTCAGCCAATCAAATGCTAGCATGCCTAAATTGGTCGTCTTGGAGACGTTGCCGCTGGGAGGGCACATTGAAATGATCTAATATGACTTCACTCCAAAGATAATGGGAACGAATTCGCTCAAATATTGGTAGGGACAATTCTGTCCTCCCAAAATATTGGTAGGGACATGTCCCTACCGTCCATATGCAAACCTACGCCCTTGCATAGCGCCATATCGTGCTGCCAGCCTCGGGCCGCCATCTACTGGGTGAATCATGGCCCTGCAGTATTTTCACGAATTTACAGTATTTTTTGTAATGTACAGCTAACGTTATCTGAAAGTTAGCGTACAACTCACAATTCATTATGATCATCATAAAATAATTAACAACTTTTCTGTCAAAGCATCGAAGTTGACCACAATTGGTAGGGTGTCTGGACCACATGCAGGCTAAATTGAGTTCGTTTGGCAAGAGATCAATTTCGTTTTACATCAAATAACTTAGCTAGTTAGTGTGTACTGTACTGTAGGGAACGTAGCCTACAGTGCAACAATGAACGGGAAACGATAAGCCTGTTTTTTGTAGGTGACAAACAGTGAGCCACACAATTGGCTTAATGTAGGCTACTGTAATCAAGCTGCAGTTCCGTATAAGAACGAGTTTCCGTTATATTCCTGAAATTATTGGACTTGTTAACAGGCTTTATGTTAATATGTCTGCAAGAAAACTCAACTTTAGTTTGTTCGGCAATTTTGTGATAGTTATTATGCCAAGAGACCAGCTGCTCGTTAGACTTGCTATGCAAATTGCACTCTCAGACTCACTCGTGCATACGTCACCTGGTCCCAGTATGCTTTGCGCACAGGCACTGTAGCATTTAGCTTTCAGGCTTAATAGAAACAAGGATTTAAATTTAGAAACTCGGATTTAAATTTAGAAACTCGGATTTAAATTTAGAAACTCGCATTAACTTTTAGAAACAAGGATTTAATTTAGAAATAAGGATTTTGTTTTAGAAATGAAGATTTACATTTAGAAACAAGGATTTCTATTTTGAAATAAGGATTTTGTTTTAGAAACAAGGATTGTGTTTTAGAAATGAGGATTGTGTTTTAGAAACAAGGATTGTGTTTTAGAAACGAGGATTTACATTTAGAAACAAGGATTTCTTTTTAGAAACAAGGATTTAATTTAGCAATAAGGATTTCTATTTTGAAATAAGGATTTTTTTTTAGAAACGAGGATTGTGTTTTAGAAACGAGGATTTTGTTTTAGAAACGAGGATTGTGTTTTAGAAACGAGGATTGTGTTTTAGAAACGAGGATTGTGTTTTATAAACAAGGATTTTTTTTTAGAAAAGAGGATTTCTATTTAGAAACAAAGATTGCTTTTTAGAAATGTGGATTGCACCTCTGGGCCACCGTATAAATACCCTCTCTAGGTTCTGGGAATACTACAATCCGGTTTCACATAGCTGTCAAACCAGCTAATTAAGAACTTTTAACAACATAGCTATCAAATTATATTGCAACAAATACAGTTTTTTCATCATAATTACCAGAAATAAATTTCTTAGCCTGCTTAAGTTTCCCTACACTCAAGGCGTGTGGCCTCGCTCTTCTTCATCGAGCTGTAGCAGGTCACCCTCACTGATACCACTCCTGTCTGATCCTTGCTGAAAAAATACAGAGGTGAGTAATATATTCATAATACATATGAAACAAGTGATCTATGACAACAAAGCCATACTAGCACAACGCTTTTGACTTGGCTGGCTAGAAATTAAATACTGAAGACAAAATGTAAAGATATTGTCTGTTAATTTACTACTTCAAGGTTTGCTACAAGGAAGCGGCCTGTGATCTGTGTAACTATGAGGCAGGATTAATGTAGCTGGGTAACGTTAGCTGCACTGAGTAAAACCCTGCCAAATCCGGAATATCAGAAGATATCACTTATTTTTGGTTGCTAACTAATGATGAATAATGCATGAAGATAATGACATTTAGAGAGATATGCATACAGAATACATGCGTTCCAAAAAAATGCAGACATTTGCGTAACCATAATGCCCTCTACTGACAAGAATGAGAACAGTTTTCCTGTTACCGATAGCCCACAATTAGAGTTTGTAGATGAGCAGTATTTAATGTGTAATGAAATACAATGAACAGCATGACCTGAGCTATGGATCATGAAGAAGCATGTAAATTAATGAACTAAGTCTATATGGAGACATGCATGCGCAATAGGCTATATGCAAACACATTCTAGCTGAAAGAAAGACATACAGCCTAAATAGCCTAGTTAGCACAGCCCCAAAGCAGGCCTCATGATTTGCTCCTCTTCTTTAACACTTATCACATTTGTGTGATATGATCTCATTTTAGCTTACTGTAGATGGTTAACAGTATTTCCTGACCAAAGTGCGTGAACTTATTTATAGTAACGTTAGATTTGAGATCAATAACCACCATCGTGCTGTGACATAGCCAGTTTACTCCACACTCCACTCTGAGCACACGTGGCACGCACACACACAAATGCGCATACCCACGCAAATGCTACAATACGCACACAACACGATAGGTCTGTTTAGTAGAATGTAATATTCATGCATTTCCTTGTTTAATAAATCTATTTTTGTTAAACCTGGTGTCTGTTCTGATATCATATGAACACGAGGGCTGAGTCAACCTAATCATTAGAACGTAATACCTTCAACCCTTATGAGTTATTAGTGCTTTGATGGTAAATTGAAGTAGTAGTAATTATAATCCATAATAATCAAAATGAGACTGATTTAATTTTAACCTAATTTAAGAATAAGGGTAAACCTCATTATTCCAGTTATTGCCTATATTTCTGGCATCCCATGTAAGAGTTTATATATACAGAGGCATATTCCTTACATTTATTGGCTCCCCGTCCAAGGATATTTCTTACATAATTGGTGCCGCGTGAGGACTCTGATGATTCAGAAATAATATTACTAATCATCTTGCTCACTGCTACCAGATTCGTATGTATTACATTACATTACATTATAGGCATTTAGCAGACGCTCTTATCCAGAGCGACTTACACAGCATTTTTGCATTTACACATAGTATCCATTTACAGCTGGATATATACTGAAGCAATTCAGGTGAAGTACCTCGCACAGGGGTACAACGGCAGTGTCCTACGTGGGACTCGAACCTGCGACCTTTCGGTTACAAACCCAGTTCCTTAACCACTGTACTACACTGCCGCCCCGTATTCTCTACATGAGTTGGTGCCCGGGTGAAGACTGGTAAGACGGACATGTTTTATTTGTCTATCACCACTATTGCTAAATCTATAAAGGTGTAAAATGTGTAAACGGCTTGCATGAGTAATACTCTAGTCTACATGTAAGAATATAGAGGCATATTTGTTACGTTTCTGTTACGTACCTGCCGAGGGCGCACCTACCTCACCTCAAGACACCAAGCCATCTCTTGAAAACGTGCCAGCCCCTTATCATGACCTGGGCATTGTTTTCTCCAAGACGCAAGCACAGACACTTCCCCCTCACAGACCCTATGATTGCGCAATCGAGCTTCTACCCGGTTCCACTCTTCCTTCAAGCCGACTCTACAACATCTCCAAACCTGAAAGGGAAGCCATGGAGAAATATATTCGGGATTGCCTAGCCAACGGTCTGATTCGCCCCTCTTCATCACCTGTGTGTGCTGGATTCTTCTTCGTCCAGAAAAAAGACGGCTCGCTGCGTATTGACTTCAGAGAACTAAACAATATCACGATCAAGAACAAGTACCCATTGCCCCTGATTGATTCCGCGTTTCACCCTCTATACGAAGCCACCATATTCACCAAGCTGGACCTACGCAATGCCTACCACCTGGTGCAAATTCGTGAGGGGGACGAATGGAAGACCGCCTTCAACACCTCGTTAGGACACTTCGAGTATCTAGTCATGCCTTTCGGCCTTAATAAAGCCCCCGCCGTTTTTCAGGCACTAGTGAATGACGTCCTACGGGACCTATTGGGCCGCTACGTATTCGTGTATCTGGACGACATTCTGATTTACTCCACCAACGTTAAGGAACACGAAGGCCACATCATGCAGGTTCTCCAACGACTTTTGGAGAACAGACTCTATGTCAAGGCTGAGAAGTGTGTGTTCCACACCGACACGGTCGAGTTCCTGGGCTTTATCTTGGAGAGAGGACAAATCAGGGCGGATCCCAAGAAGATCCAGGCGGTCACAGATTGGCCCACGCCTGCTACTCGGAAACATCTGCAACGCTTCTTGGGATTCGCTAACTTTTACCGGAGATTCATCCGGAGCTACAGCCAGGTCGTCGCCCCTCTCACCAAGCTCACATCTACTGCCATGCCGTTCCGCTGGAACCCTGAGGCTGAAAACGCCTTCAAAAAGATCAAGAGACTGTTCTCCTCCGCTCCGATTCTGGTGCACCCCGACCCCACTCGTCAGTTTGTCGTGGAGACTGATGCGTCCGACACTGGAGTAGGGGCTGTGCTCTCTCAGGTTTCCCCCACTGACAACCTTCTACACCCCTGCGCATTCTTCTCCCGTAAGCTGTCTCCGGCGGAGAGGAATTACAACGTGGGAAACCGTGAGCTACTCGCTGTCAAGCTAGCACTGGAGGAGTGGAGGCATTGGCTGGAGGGTGCCGAGAAACCATTTGTGGTCTGGACCGACCATAAGAATCTGGCGTACCTACAGACAGCCAAGAGGTTTAACTCCCGCCAAGCCAGATGGGCCCTGTTCTTTGGCTGGTTCAATTTTACACTGACTTACCACCCTGGTTCCAAGAATGTCAAGCCAGATGCCCTGTCGCGACAGTTCATGGCCAGTTCCGAGAGAGAGACGCCGGAGAACATCCTCCCTGGGTCCTGTGCCATTGCTTCGGTGTCCTGGAGGATTGACCCGCACCCTGGCTGTTCTCAAAAGAAGGTTCTGGTGGAACTCCATGATCCCCGACACCAGGCGTTTTGTCAAGGCCTGTACTACCTGTGCCAGGAGCAAGGCCTCTCACCAGGCCCCAGCTGGTCTGCTCCAACCTCTGCCAGTGCCCAGTCGCCCTTGGAGCCACATCGGGGTGGATTTTGTGACCGGACTCTCCCCTTCTGAGGGCATCACCACCATCCTGACTGTGGTCGACAGGTTCAGCAAGGCGGCGCACTTCATCCCCCTGCCTGGATTGCCCACTGCCCAAGAGACCGCGGATTTACTGGTCAAAGAAGTGTTCCGTATCCATGGCATTCCCGCGGACATTGTCTCTGACCGTGGCCCACAGTTAATCTCCCAGGTCTGGAAGGCCTTCTGTTCGGCTCTCGGAGCCACCTCCAGCCTCACGTCAGGTTACCACCTCCAGTCTAATGGTCAGACCGAAAGGGCCAACCAAGACCTTGGAGCTGCTTTACGCTGTGTGTCAGCCAAGAACCCCACCTCATGGAGCAAGATGCTCACCTGGGTCGAGTATGCGCACAACGCCCTGCCCTGCGCCGCTACTGGAAAGTCCCCATTCGAAGTTTCCCTTGGCTACCTACCCCCACTGTTTCCCGACCAAGAGGCCGAGATTGCTGTCCCCTCCCTCGCCACCCACATGCACCGCTGCCTTAAGATCTGGAAGGATGCCCGGGCCGCGCTATTGAGCACTGCCGAACGGAATCGTCGAGTCGCTGATCGCCACCGCATTCCAGCCCCTGAGTACAAACCTGGCGACTCAGTTTGGCTCTCTTCAAAGGACATTCCCCTCCAATCCACTTCCCGCAAACTCCAGCCCCGTTTCATCGGCCCCTACAAGATTCACAGCATCATCAACCCCACCTCAGTCAAGCTGTCATTGCCCCGTTCCCTGAAGATTCACCCCACGTTTCATGCATTAAGCCCTATTCCACTGACCCCCTTTGCCCCCCTGATCTCCCACCCCCTCCTCCCCGTATCATAGATAACCACCCGGACTTCACGGTCAAGAAGCTACTGGACATTCGCAAGCGAGGCCGGGGGTTTCAGTATCTGGTGGACTGGGAGGGTTATGGCCCGGAGGAACGTTCCTGGGTTGCTCCAAGTCTGATTCTGGACCCTGCCCTGATAAGTGACTTTCATCGTGACAACCCTGATAAACTGTGTAGACCGTCAGGAGTCGGTCGTTAGGGGGGGTACTGTTACGTTTCTGTCATATTTATGTCACGTTTCATGTTTAGTGTTTGTCACAGTTTATTTTCTGTTTATGTTACGATGCAGTTCATTGTTTGCATACATATTTCCATGTTTTTCCGCAGCCTTGCGTTCATGCTGTTTCTTCTCTTGCTGTCACTCACGCTTTCCTAATTGTTTAATTCTCCCTTGTCTAGTTACTAATATACTAACATTAGATCAGGATTGGGTAATACTAACTATCTAACCATGTGTTCATGTTTACCTTACGTTTCTCGTACATGTTGATTACTAATTTACTAACGCTAGGTCAGGATAGGTTAACTACTAACGATTTACTAATTGCCTCGTTACGTGTCTCATTTTCTCAAGCTGTTGTTAATTTCCTGCTGCTCTCAAGCTAAGTGTCTGCATCTGTCTACACCTGCATATAAGATCAGTGTTCATGTCATGTCCTTGCGAAATTGTTGCCTTAGTTTACTATTGTCACTTTTGAGCGTTTTCCATTGTTTTGACTACCGTTATTGATCTAGCCTGTTTATTGACCATCGTTACTGCCTGCCTATTGTTTCCACTGCCTGTTTTTGACCACGAGTTTTGCCTGCTGTCTGTTTGTACCTCTGCCCCGCGGATAGGACGTCGGTCTGACTCCTGCTACGCCCCACGACTACGAACTTTGCTTTTTCCCTGTTTTGTACTTCTGCTCCGCTGACAGCTACTCTGGTTAACGAACTCTTGCATGGATACCGATTTCGAGACTGCCTTCGCCCTCGGTACTGTATTTTTGGTTTGGCAGGATTTATTGGTTTTTGGACTTTGCTTGTGTGACTACGATTTTGGATTTCCCCATAATAAAGCCCTTGCGGGCATTTATTACTACGTCGTGCATTACGGGTCCAACCCGCACACATCCGTCTCAATATTATCTACACCTAATCTTGATGGGGATTTTTATGCACGTGTCAGTACCTGTGAATTATGTCAATTAGCTAGGAACAATCCAGACACACCACCAGTTCATAACTGGAGATGGCCTGATAGACCATGGCAGCGAGATTGCACTTATGTCCAGCAGTACAGCAGAGAGGACAATTGAGGAACTAAGGTCTTCTCTTACTGGTCTTCCTGAAGAGTTTGTGTCAGATAACGGGCCCCAGTTTGTTTCAAGGGAATTTGAGACATTCCTGCAGAATAATGGTGTAAAACACATTAAGCTTCAGTTAACATCCAGCTTCGAACGGTGCTGCAGAACGGTTAGTCCAAAACATAAAAAGGTGCTAGAAAAAGGAAAAAGTCAAAACATTACATTACATTCATTTAGCAGACGCTTTTATCCAAAGCGACGTACAGTACATTAGTGTACAGCACTCCATACAGAATGTTCTCTTTTGCTACAGAAGCACGCCACAGTCGACTACAGGTAATACACCTGCCGAGTTATTCCTGAAAAGAGAAATAAGAACAAGATTATCATTAATAAGACCAAACTTTACTGAGACTATGCGTCAAAAACAGGACAGTCAGCAAGCCAAACAAGCCGAGAGGCTGAAGCACCTCAGGAGCTTCCTACCCGAGCAACAGGTGTTGGTTCGAAACTACAGGGGAGGGGAAGGTGTTAATGGAACCAACCAGTCTGAGGACTGTGTCCCAGAGGTGGAAGGTATGGTTGCCAATGCAGTGAGTGAACCAGATGTGATTGAAACACAAGAGTCAGAGTCTAATGCTGAAGAAGTACAGGCTGGGAGTAAAGAGTCTTACAGTAGACCCCAGCGTAATGTTAAGCCTCCTGATTAGTTAAATCTCTGAAACAAGTTCCTGAAAAATAAAAAATCTGAGAACCTAAGTTAAGAAAGCTGGTTTCATATTTCAGGGGAGGAGTGTTGTATGTATAGTTTATGAACCAGTATTACACTCCATATAAATGTAATTGGTGTCATGGATCGCGCCTTTCTTTCCTTATCTCTGCGTTTTGTATTTCTTTTTTCTTTTACCGGTAATCTATCGGATTTTTCTGTGTTCCACTACGGGTTTTGCTTTCGCCTCGGTAATTAGTGAGTTCACCTGTCCTGCATTTCCGCTCACTACTTATACCCCGCTTCCTCCTTTTCTCGTCGCTTCCATGTTATTTCACATAACATTGTAGCCGGTAAAGGTATAGGAAGTTGTGCTGCTATCGACCGCTTTGCTTCTCAACGCAGGACTTGTTAGCAGTACAATTTAGAAAAAGTATAGTGCGCTCTTTCGCTTTTTTATGTCAGAGCAGAGGTTTTGGTTTCTTTGTTTTCCACTCAAACCTACAAGTGTTCTGTTGTTTTTCTCCTTCCTTTCTTTTGTTCACTCCAATACGGGAGTTAGATAAGTGTTACTTTCTAGCGGGTAAAGGTATAGGAGTTGTGCGTGCTATCGACCGCTTTATTTCTCTATGCGGTTCTTGTTAGCAGTACAATTTAGAAAATGTAAAGTGCGCTCTTTCATTTCAGAGCAGAGGTTTTTGTTTCTTTGTTTTCCTCTCAAACCTACGAGTGTTCTCACCCTAAGGTTTAGGGTTATTTTTATGTTTCTCCTTCCTTTCTTTTTGTTTACTCCACAACGGGAGTTAGATCAGCGTTACTGCTTATTTCTTTTGTTTTGGTCAGATATCGAGCTCCTCGCTTTTTATCGCAAGGTTATTTGTGTTCTCCTTATTTTCCTACAGATTATTGTCCGTCTTAGTGGTGTTCGTTGAACACTTTAAGAGTCCTTATCTGTCGCACCTGGACCTCCAATATTTCCTCCGTGTCTCGGGCATAGAGATCCTCTACAATTGGTTAATGCCTTGGTTATTTGCCTTTGTAAAATCCTACCTTTGTGCATCGTAGTTGCTCTTGCATGATGGGGAAGGCAGTGAACGTATTAATCTGTCGCATTGATAAAATTATCAATCATCATCATCATTGATGACTTGGATATACCCATCACACAATCAAAAGAAATAATCGCTGGACAGTGGTTGGTTGCACACGATATTATTAAGTAAACAAATAAATTGTTGGAAAAAATCGAATCTTAACGATTTACCTAATAAAGTCATGTAGCCTACGGTGGTTGAACACAATAGCATATATGCAACGTCTTCAACTTAATCATTTTGGAGAAACTGCTGACACAAATAGTCTCAGTCAAAGCGAATATGATCCAATTAATCCATCTAATATTGGTCTGGTATGATATAGCAGCAGACGGTCAATCATAGCCTACTTTTACATATATTTTTTTATGACAGCTCTTTGATAATTGCAAGTTAGCTATGCAAAGGAAAATATGACCAATATTATGTTCAAATAACATGCACTCATTCTAATATCTATTACAAACAAAGTTGCACGGAAAAAAATTATTAAGTGAAAACTCTGAATATGTGTGTCTTGCACCTCATTTTCATCAAATCTTCACCCCGCGTGCATAATGCCGCGTATATAGTAGAGAGATGCGTAAAACAGCGGATAAGTCAAATGTCTGATTCACAAATAGCTTAAGCTATGCAGAATTTCAGGAGTAAGTCCCATTTGCGCATGCTTCTCAACTCTGAATCGGGCCCTAAGTACTTACTCATGAGTTCTGCAAATAAATGAAGATTATTACACCATTGTGTTCTTTAACCTAAAAACATGACAATTATTATATAATTTGATCTCTATATTATGACTACTGATCGTGCTTCACTTTGGAAGGAGGAGGCGACGCCTTTACACCACTTGGAAAGTGGCTAATGATCGATGTTGTTTATTTTGTCGATATGGATACCAAGACACGCAAAATATCATATCTTGTCAAGGAAACATGCATCACGGAGAATTCTAAAACCACAGAATGCCTGCGAGTAATGTGTAGGCTACGAGTAGGTCAAGGTAGCGAAAACTTCAAAACTAAAATGTTTCAGAAATGTTTCAAAGATAAAACCCCAGTGTGTACGAGGCCTTAGTGACAATGGTCATTGACTGCTGTGACATTCCTGGTGTTATATTTTAACAACTAACTAGGCTACTGTAGCTACCTTGCAAACGCAAGTTTTAAATATGAATAGGCCTTGTGAGGAAGTCCGGTGGCAGTTGGTGCAGCGACAGAGTGGCAGGAGACAAGACTTCAGTTCACCGAGGTTTATTTACAGATGTTGTGTAAGCAAACCTAGAACCAGTGCAGAATATGTACAGGTGAACTAGGACTGACACTACAAAAATATTTACAACAAGCTATGCTTTGCCTATTTGGCCCTATTTAGCAGGGTGGCTAGCGTGTCCACTCAGCACACACCAAATGTAACAGCAACCCCCAGAAGGACTCTTACTCAGGCTTATATAGCCAAAGCCCCTACCCAGGAGATCCCATTACAAGAAAAAATATATTTTCTTTCCTTTATCAATATTTTTTATTTTAAACATATTCCAAAAATGAACAATAAATAAACAACAACCTTACACAGATAAACTAGAATAATGAATTGCCTACTATGTAAAACAGTAGCAACACATTTATTCTCCCCCTTTTCCCCCTACTCTCCTCAACACCCCCATGAAAAAGCCCTATGGTTTTGCCCGCGCTTCCTTGGAAGGCTTCCAGAAAAAACCGGCTGAAGGTTTGGTTGGAGTTTGTTATACTTAAATATAATACAAACACAAATGTCACCATCTGCATTGAACATTTTCTTTTTTTGTCAACAAATTACGAGTTGTTTACAAAAACCAAATGTACCACTACCAAATTCTTTCAACAGAATTTAAAATTTAACCCCGCCGGGGTCCTAGTCCCCGCTAGTCCCTCCATAGAGGCTTTTGTGTCCTGTGAGGGAATTGGAGCAGAGGACCAGATGCGACTGAGAGGGGTTCAATAAGTTACCCATGAAACGTGGGAAACCACTAAGAGGGAAGGGAAACGAGGGCGAACAATCGCACGGACTTACAAGAAATACAAGAAAGAAAGAAAAGAACCGCCTCAGCACAATAGCAAACCAAAAATGGGTTCACAAAAAGGCGGAAAGGAGAGAAGGTTACAGCCTCCACCAAAACTGAAAAAAAAACGAAGATGGAATAAGAAAAGAGAAAGAACAAACGGAAAAAAGAAGTCCTAAGACCTAAACCGAAAACTCAAATCTAAGTGAAGTTCCTGCATTGCTTTTCAAAAGAGAGAAATGCAGTCTTCGAATTCCTATACCAGGTTACCTGGCTTTGCGTGGCAAGAATGACACAAAAGCCACGAACTGATGGAGGTGCAGAGCACACCTGCAAATGATGACAAATGATCAGTCCCGGAGAGAGAAAACAGGGCAGGAGCGCTCCCACACGGGCCCGAAAGGCAGTGCCTGAAAAAACCCTGAGCAGGCAGAAAACCATGACAGGGACAGTGTATGAAATGTAAATGTAAATGACCTGTATTCAATTGACAACATTACAAAGACAAGGTATTTAATTTGGGTTTGAACTAATCTACTTTATTGTTTTTTGTAAATATACGCTCATTCTAAATTTAATGCCTGCAACACATCCCAAAAAAGTTGGGACAGGGACATGTTTAGCACTGTGTTACATCACCTTTCCTTTTAACAACACTAATTGTTGTAGTTTTGAAAGCGTAATTTTTTCCCATTCTTGCTTGAACTTCTGCTGTCCAGAGTTTCCATTGTCGTATTTTGCACTTCATAATAGGGCTGGGCGATATGGCAAAAAAAGGGTATCACTGTACTATTTTTTATATTGCTCCAAATCGATAATTATCATGATATACACTTAATGCTCCATTTAAACTTTGAAGAGTATTACACTTATGACTGAACCCTGAAGAAACCAGAAGGTTCATTATTGTTTAAAATATAATTTTTAAAATTTATTTTACTTTTTTTTTTAGAAACAACAGATTGAAATAAGCATTCAACAGAACCAAAATGTCTTCACATCCAGTAATAAAATGCCTCAACAAGGCAAAAAATGGAAAACGATGCGCAAATTCTCATATATAGGCCATAAGCACAGATCTATCTGCCTTAATTTTTCCTTCTGATTATTTCACTTATAATGAAATAAGCATTAGGACCCAGCAGACGCCTGCATGTGAGTAAGTCAACTTATACAATCTTGTGAAAGTTTGATTAAATCTTAAGTTTTATCGCATTCACAACTGCCTGTCCACATTTCTTTGTTATTTACTATGAAGAGTAAGCATACATGAACAGTAAGAAAAGTTGCAATTTCTGTATAACGTTGAAGTTAACGTCAACCAACGCCTACCAACTACCATTTTCGGTTGATTTCACCGGTAACTCCTATGCCAGCTGAACACACGTGGTCACCCTGAGTAGCGTTGTTTTGCGTGGGTGGGCATCAGCAACATGCAAGTCTCGTTCTGATTGTTGTATTTGGGTAAGTAGAAGAAACAGATGCAAATGATAGTTTTATCGAAAATAAATCTCATACGTTTATCATTGTTATCGTGGCAAATTCTATCGTGAAAATTATCGACATCGTTTTATCGCCCAGCCCTACTTCATAATGCTCCACACGTTTTCAATGGGAGAGAGGTCTGGACTGCAGGCAGGCCAGTTTAGCACCCGAACTCTTTGACTATGCTGTAACACATGCAGAATGTGGCTTGGCTTTGTCTTGCTGAAATAAGCAGGGACGTCTCTGAAAAATATGTTGTCTAGATGGCAGCATATGTTGCTCCAAATGCATATGTACCATTCAGCATTAATGGTGCCTTCACAGACGTACGTTACCCATGCCACGGGCACTAACACACCCCCATACCATGACAGACACTGGCTCTTGAACCTTGCGCCCCGAGAACACCATGTCCATTATTTCCAAAAACAATTTGAAAGGTGGACTCGTCTGACCACAGCACAGGTTTCCATTTTGTGTCAGTCCAGTTCAGGTGAGCTTGAGCCCAGAGAAGTCGGCGGCGTTTCTGGATGTTGTTGATATATGAATTAAGCTTTGCGTAGTAGAGTCTTAACTTGCATTTGTAGATGCAGCGACGAACTGTGTTTATTGGCAATGGTTTTCCGAAGTATTCCAGAGACCATGTGGTTATATTCATTACAGAAGCATGTCAGTTTTAATGCACTGCCGTCTGAGGGATCGAAGGTCACGGGAATTCAATATTAGTTTCGGCCTTTCCCTTTATGCACAAAGATTTCTACAGGTTCTCTGAATCTTTGAATAATATTATGGACTGTAAATGGTGAAATCCTTAAATTCTTTGCAATCGTGCATTGAGAAAATTGTTCTTAAACTGTTGGACTATTCGCTCACGCAGTTTTTCGCAAAGTGGCGAACCTCGATCCATCCTTGTTCGTAAAAGCCAGAGCCTTAATTCCTTTTAAACTCAGTCATGATCGCATCACCTGTTATCTATTCACCTGTTTACCTGTGGAATGTTCCAAACAGGTGTTATAAATATATTTTCTTTGTACTGTTTTCAATTAAATATATGTAAAAAATAATTTACAAATCACTGCTTTCTGCTTTTATTTGCATTTTTACATCCTCTCCCAGCTTTTTCGGAATTGAGGTTTGTACATTAAAGGCTATAGATACAGCTTTTTACCACATCTAGTGTCTCATATGGAGATTGCATTTCATCACAACAAATGCTTAACTGCTGTGCCGGTGTTGCCATGTCTGCGGTTTTACAGCCAATGTGGACTACTTTCAAACTGCAGTTGCGGATAAAAATGAAAAGTCGCAAAGCACGCACTTTTAAAAAGAAGAAAAAAATATGCTGATTTCTATTTATATACATATATTTAGGACTATTTTGCGTCGCCATTTAGCTGGAAAGTCTTGCAAGATCTGGAAACCCTGGCTGTTGCTCAAAGCAACTAGTAGCTGTTCAAAACTGAGAAAGGACGCAAAATTTCTTGCCTGTTTTTCAGTCCGAACTCCAGCTTAACAAGGAAGAAAATAGCTAACATTATGTCATATATCTGATAGTTTGCTTGCTAGCTAACACCTTAGCTTACCGGTTGAGAAGAAAAGATCTTCATGTCACTTCTCAACCATTGCAATTCTTTACAACGGCAAAATTCCAAACCAATGTTGACCCTTGTTTCACTCCGGTCCTTGGGCCTAATGTTACGTTACTGCTGGTTGAGGGCTTCGGCGGTGCTGTCGGACAAGCTAACTGGCAACCAACCAACTGAGACTCCTACAGAGATGGGTGTGGTACCAACGTTGTAATACTATTGGCTCAGGAGCTTTGTTAGAGGCGGGAACCAAACTCTGAAGCCCTATTAAGCCCTATTCGGGCAGTATACGTTTCCCGGACAATGGGCCTCATTCATGAAGCGTTCCTAAATATGCGTGTACATTTATGTATGAAAAGATTTGGTATGAAAAATTTACGCCTGATTCCCTGGTTGTGTGGGAAAGGCCGATTTTTTCGTATTCACATACAAAGCGTGTCCACGTTATTTTGTGATTGGCATTAATCCACGCCCAAAGTCCATACCAAGTCAAAATGGCCCAGAAAAAGGAAAGAATTATTCCAACATTGAAATCAAAGTTTTATTAGCAGATGTTCAATCAAGGGAAAAAAAATTATTTCATATTGTCAGTGCCGGTGTCATGAACTGGTAAAATGGATTGACATTAAATTGGAGTCGAAGAAATGCATAGCTGCGCATCTACGTCTGCATCCAACGAGCAGTCTTTCCTGCCAGCTGCCATCAAACTGTTCAATGTTCCTATGTAACTTATTGCAGAGCACCTTGTATACGTTTGCACACCTAAGTATTTTATTGTATTTTTATTGTACTTTATTATATTACATATGTTAGGTTTCCTGGGGATAGGTACAGACAGTTCTTTATGTTATGTGTGGTTGTCTTGTCTTGACTGTGGATATAGGTCAATATTTTTTGATGCCTGAAAATGGGGGGGGGGGGGGGGGGGTTCTGTACATAAGGTTCTATAATTTCTAAACGGTTCATCCGATATGGATGAAAATACCCTCAAATTAAAGCTGGCAGTCTGCACTTCAACCTTGTCATTGTATTCTTTCAAACTCAAAGTGCTAGAGTACAGAACCAAAATAACAAATGTGTCACTGTCCAATAAATTATGGTGCTCACTGTAATTTCCCTCTATATAAAAATCTCTCATAAAGTATGGAATAAAGTCATAACCTAACCTGCATTATAAAAGCCACATACATCCTGTAGTGGTTCGTAGCTGTTTTGTTTTCTTTTATTTTGCGGCTCTCGTCCTGCTTTCCTGATTGTGAATCAATCGGATTTTTTCCACGTTCAGTTTTGTGGTTTTCCGTCCTTATTATTGTTTTCACCTGTGCTTCTACCTGCAGGTACTTAAGTTTCTCACTTCCGCTTCTCCGGTGCTTGATTGTCTGATGAGCCAGGTATAGCCAGGTTACTAGTAACCTCCTGATATTAAACTTGCTAGTTAGCTACTTAACCAGGTATATTATTTGTTTTCCTCCTGGTAGCGTTCTGTGCTAACTATTTAGCACTTTGCTGTTCTCTCTGTGTTTTTCTTTTTACTTTTGTTTTGGTTTTACACTTCTCCGGCTCTGACCTAAGGCAGCCGAGGGTGTTCTTTTGTTTATTAAGTTTCCTGTTCTTGTGTCATTATTTGGGTTTGGGAGATTTAGTTGTTATTTACTAGTTTTCTAGTTCGCCCGTTTTTGCGGGTTTATTTTTGTTTTGGCTGTTTAGCCTTAAGGAATTACGTTCCTGTTTTTTCTTTCTTTCTTTATTATTTTCTCTCCCTTAATTATTGGTCCTCACGTCTTGTGAGCTGACTTGTTCAGATTCCTCCCACCTTCGTGTTTGAATCTCCGAACAATTAAGAAACCCATTACAGAACAATCAAGCCAATCATGGATGATTCAGCAAGGTTGCAGGAAGATCAATCAGAGGGTAAAAGATCTGATGAATATGTCAGGCGTATTGAGGCCAATCAGCAGTTTCTGGCTAATCAAGTTAGTCAGCTGAGCGCCCAAATGAGGGTTCAAGAGGGTTGGTTCCACGAGTTGATGGAGGGTATGCAATCCCTCACAGTTTCACACCAAGCATTCACACCTCCCGCTCAGGCTATCGCCTCCTCAATTCCCTTTGTTCAAATTGGTAGGGAACCCAAGTTACAACTTCCTCTCTGCTATGACGGTAGAGCAGGAAAATGCCATGGGTTTCTCGCTCAATGTTTTTTTAAAGCTCAATCTTCACAATTTAATAATCCAGACTCCGAAGTAGCTTTTATTCTGTCACTACTTTCTGGGTCTGTGCATTTTTGGGCTACGCCCTTGATCAGAGATAAATCTCCTATTTTAAATTCCACTACGACACTTATGAAGGAGATGGAGTCTGTTTTTGACCATAACAATTCAGGTTGGGAATCGGCTAGACGGCTTCATCGTCTTCGCCAGGTTAACGATACTGTGGCTGAATTCGACATAAAGTTTAGATCGTTGGCATGGGGGGGCAGGTTGGTCAGAAGCTCTTCTTATGATGTCGTTCTCTGAGGCATTGGATGAGTCTATTCAGGATGCCCTAGCTATTCTCGAGCAACCTGATTCCTTAGATGAGTTAGTGTCTTCCGCTATTCGAATAGACAATCGTCTACGGGATCGTTTAAGTCATAAAGAACACAGAGAGGAGCACCGAAATAAGTCTTCTTTTATTTTAGTTACTAAGTCTACAGTAAAATCCCTATTGCCTAGTACAGAGGGACTCATGCAGATAGATGGGGTCTCTAGGGTTTCTGATAAAGATCTGAGTGGTGTCACTATTGTAAAAGGAGAGGTCACACCATCAGTCAGTGTGGCAAATTAAAGAAAAAAAAAATCTCACTAGAGGAACCAGGTTCTATAGCAAGACTCCAAGATACCACATTGCGTACTTTACTATCCGTCAGCCTTCTGTGGAGACAGCATTCTCTTCAGGTCGAGGCTTTTATTGATTCTGGGGCTGTGGATTGTTTTATGGATGCCCAGTGGGCTAAAGAGCACCATATCCCTATTCAGCTCCTCGAACAGCCCCGATTTGTCACCGCTCTCGACGGTCACTCGTTAGGCTCGGGTACTATTAGAGAGACTATGGCTGTACTTACTATGTCTGTTCATCAGGATACCCATACTGAAAGAATAGGTTTTTTTGGTCGATTCTCCCACTCATCCCCTTGTTTTGGGTCATACGTGGCTCGTTAAGCACAAACCCCATGTTGAGTGGGGAGAGGATAAGAGGGTTATCCGTCAATGGGGTTCTGCGTGTTCTTGGGAGTCCGGGGAGTGTTTTAACGATTCGGATTCCGACTCTGAGCTGGAGGAGGTTGCTTCTCCGCCTAATCGAGGAGCATCGGTTTCTGAATCTGAGGCTGGTGACGAGAGCCTGGAATGGGACTCTCTGGCTGACATAGATTCTTATTGGACGGAAATATCTTCTGAGGATCCTTCCGACTCTTGAGATTCAGTGATCGCCTCTCCCTGGGTCGCCTATTCAGAAGGAGGATACTGAGATGGCAGACACTCTTGAATTTTTTTTACCTCTCAACATTCCAACTGAATATGCAGAGTTATCAGAGGTATTTAGCAAACAGAGGGCAACCACCCTTCCGCCCCATCGTCCTTTTGATTGCGCTATTGAGCTGTATCCGGGTACTACTCCTACGAGAGGGAGTCTTTATTCCTTGTCAACTCCAGAGAGTGCTGCTATGAAGGCTTATATCGATGAGGTGTTAGCTAACGGTTTCATAAGAGCATCGACCTCGCCCGCTGGCTTGGGGTTTTTTTTTCGTAAAAAAGGATGGTATTTTAAGACCATGTATTGATTATGTATTGCATTAAACGCCATAACGATAAAGAACCGATACCCACTTCCCCTTATGAATTAGGCGTTTGAACGTCTCCAAGGAGCTACAATTTTTTCCAAAATAGATCTCTATAATGCTTATAATCTAGTGCGCATGCGTGAGAGTGATGAGTGGAAAATCGCTTTTAATACCCATAATGGACACTACGAATATCGGGTCATGCCGTTCAGTCTCACTAGCGCCCCCTCTGTCTTTCAGGCATTAGTCAATGACGTACTACGGGATATGTTGGAGAAATTTGTTTTTGTTTACTTGGATGACATTAAAAAATAATTGCCAATTTACAGACCCATATTGGGCATATTAAACAGGTATTGAAAGCCCTGTTGGAGGCCAAATTATTTGTCACGGTGGAGAAGTGCTAATTTCATGCTAGCACAGTTTCTGGGATTCATTGTGTCAGAGGGCAAGGTCTCCATGGATTCCGAGAAGGTCTCTGCTGTACTTAATTGGCCTACTCCTAATTCTGTGGAGCAGGTCCAGCGTTTTCTTGGGTTTGCACATTTTTATAGGCGTTTTATTTGCAAATTTAGTGCGCTAGCCGCACCTATTACTGCCCTTACCAAGAAAACATCTGCTACGCATTTTTTGTGGAATCAGAGGGCCGATTCTGCATTTGAGGAACTTAAGAAGAGGTTCAGTTCTGAGCCTATTCTCATCACGCCCAATCCCTCCCTCCCGTTTGTGGTTGAGGTTGATGCTTCTGAGTTGGGTGTAGGCGCCATTCTGTCTCAGCATTCATCTAGTGATGGAAAAATGCATTCATGTTATTTCTTATTTCTCTCGTGTCCTTACTGCGGCCGAGAGGAATTATGATGAAGGTGATCGTGCGTTGTTAGCGGTCAAAATGGCTCTAGAAGAGTGGAGCGGAGCGGAGCACCCGTTTATAGTATGGACCGATCATAGCATAACTGGACGCTGTAGAGAACGTCCAGTAGGCTAAGACACGTAATCCTAGACAGGCGCGTTGGGCACTGTTTTTTTACTTTCTTTTAACGTACCGCCCTGGTACAAAGAATGGTAAACCTGACGCTCTGTCACGGTTTTTGAACGTATGGATGGTCCTGCTATTCTGGAGCATATTGTGCCTGTTTCAAAGATAGTGGCTCCGGTGTTGTGGGACATTGAGGTGTCGGTTCAGCAGGCGTTGCTGCGCACCCCAGATCCGGGTGGGGGTCCCGTCGTTCGCCTTTTTGTTCCCTTTGAGGTCAGGTCTCAGGTACTACAGTGGGGTCGTTCGCGGCGCATCCTGGTGTCCATCGTACTAAATAATTTTTATACAGAAGATTCTGGTGGCCAAGCATGGAGAAAGATGTGCTCGAGTTCGGGCACACCTTCGGGGTTGTTGCGGCCTCTACCTGTGCCTAGGCGACCTTGGAGCCATATCGCTTTGGACTTCGTCACTGGATTGCCTGACTCGCAGGGTAATATGGTGATTTTAGTCATCGTTAATAAGTTTTCCAAGGCTGCTCATTTTCTTACCCTGACCAAATTACCATCTGCGCTGGAAACCGCTCAGTTGATCATTTCCCATGTGTTTCGTGTACATGGTTTACCTCTGGATATTGTTTCTGACCATGGCCCTCAGTTTGTCGCCAGGTTCTGGCGTTCTTTTTGCGCTCAGTTGGGCGTGTCGGTTAGTCTTTCCTCTGGTTTTCACCCGCAAACTAACGGGCAAACAGAAAGAACTAACCAGACTATGGTTCTGTCCCGACTCCAGCCCTGTGTTATCTTGCCCAACCCTGCTCCAGCCTGCCCGTTCCTGCCCTCCTGCCTGCTACCCTGTGTGGGTATACTTGTAATAAAGTCTCCTGCGTGGAGTTCAACCAGCCGTCTGTCTCTGAGTCCTGCATTTGGGTCCTATCCTGTATATCATCGTAACAATTATACCTTCATACACCCTCCAGGTTGCTATTACTTTTTTACCTTTATACCATATACACTTTTTCAGATAATTGACCTTTTATCGCCAAAACAAATGAATGGGAGTAAATGGGCACATTTTGAAAACCGATAGAATATAGCAATAGAATATGGATGCTGTAACATATTACACTGCTTATGACATCACAATGCCTTCCTCTACAACACTGTTATGGTGACCTAACAATACTATCCCAGATGATTTGACATTACCTTTTTTTGCTTTCATCACAATTCATTAGTGCTTTGTATCACTTCCAGGTTCTTTTGACTACTTACCACAAAATACATCACAATATTTTAGCACTTTCACCTTCTTTAAATCCCTTTATACTGCATAACCATGTCATACATTATTATTACATGTATTACAGTGGTGCTGTAATGGCGACATGTAGTCCAGCTGTCTCTCGTGTTTGTGTGTGCTAATTTGAATGTGTTTTGTTGTGTGGGGCTTTTGTGTTTTTTTTTTTTCATGCACTGTGTGTTTGGTGGGACGGGGAAGTGGGCTGGAGATTTTTCAGGGCACAACTGCTGCTCGTTTTGATAATATTGACGAATTGTCTAGTCGATATCATTTTGTTTGTGGTCGTCACCATGGAGATGCATTCACAACATATGCTCGGGAATGTCCATTGGATCTGCAGCAACAAAGTTTACCATCGCTCTTAGCCGAGTTGAAGATTTCAGGACTGATCCGGGAGTGCAGGCAATCTTCAAAAGGCAACCAGGGAAAGGGAAGGAGAAGATAATGTGGCGGAGGAGTGAGGCAACGACTGGGAAGGTTGACGCAGTTTGTTGCTCCGTTTCGACAACAGTGTACAGAGACTGCAACACTGTGTGTATGCAGGAGAGTCCTGGAGGCGGAGTTTGTGTGTTGGACTGCTTAATGACACTGGACATCTCGGCCGCCTTCGACACCGTAGATCACTCCATCCTCCTGTCGTCCCTGTCTGCAGCGGGGATCGGCGGCTCGGCCCTGGCCTGGATTGAGTCCTACCTCTCGGAACGCTCCTCCCAGGTTGCCTGGGCTGGTAAAGTATCAGGGACTCCCCTTAACACAGGAGTCCCCCAGGGCTCAGTCCATGGTCCCCTCCTTTTCTCCACCTACACCAAATCCCTTGGCCCTGTTATCACTGCTCATGGTCTTTCTTACCACTGCTATGCTGACGATACTCAACTCTTTCTCTCCTTCTCACCCTCTGACACTCAGGTATCAGCCCGCATCTACGCTTGCCTGAGAGACATCCAGAGCTGGATGGACAACCGCCATCTCAAGCTCAATCCTGGCAAGACTGAGCTCATCTACATTCCTGCTCTAACCTCTCCTCCTCTCAATCTCTCCATTTCCCTAGGAGACACTCCACTGACCCCAACGCCCTGTGCTAGGAACCTCGGAGTCATGCTGGACAACAAGCTGTCCCTCTCCGAGAACATCGCAGCAGTAACCCGGGCATGCAGGTTCTTTCTGTACAACATCAGGAGAATCCGCCCCTTCCTCACCACCCACTCAACCCAGCTCCTGGTCCAAGCAATGGTGCTGTCCCGCCTGGACTATTGCAACTCTCTCCTGGCTGGCCTGCCAGCATCGGCCATTAGACCCCTTCAGCTTATCCAGAACACAGCAGCGCGCCTGGTCTTCAACCTCCCCCGACACTCCCATGTCACCCCCCTGCTCATTGACCTCCACTGGCTACCGGTGATGGCTCGCATCAAATTCAAAACATTGGTGCTCGCCTTCCAGGCAGTCCGAGGATCTGCCCCTCCATACCTCCAAAAACTAATCAGACCCTACACACCTGCCAGATCCCTGCGTTCCGCCTCCTCAGGACGACTGGTACCCCCCCCTCTTCATACTAGCACCCGGTCTCGACGTCTGTCTGTCCTGGCCCCACGGTGGTGGAATGAGCTCCCCGTGGAGGTCAGAACAGCAGAAAGTCTGACCGCCTTCAAGCGCAGATTGAAGACTCACCTCTTCAAGCTGCACCTCTCTCCACCCCTCCCTAACTCCCTGTGACTATTGTTATTAATGTTGTGTAATTACCCCCCCCCCCCCCAAAAAAAAAAAACCCAATCATACTGACTGTGCCTAGTACTTAGATTTGTATTTGCCTTTTTAGGGTTGGTTTTAATGCTCTTGTTCCTAGTTTGAAAATGCACTATGTACGTCGCTCTGGATAAGAGCGTCTGCTAAATGTCTATAATGTAATGCAATGTAATGGGACAGTGGGGGCTATTTTTAGTCATGGCTGTATTCCACTTTCATTCACTTAATTAGTTTGATTAATGCAATAATTCTATGTAATGTCTTTATTTGATATGTTTGTTTGTGTGTAGTGGGTCTGCCCCACTGTGTATGTCTTTTTTGTTGTTGCTGGGGCTACAACTGAAGTTCGCTAATGGGAAAATAAAAGTTATTCTATTCTATTATATACCATTTCCACCTTTTATTTACCACCTCACACTATACCATATTATCATCTTTCTATATCATTTCCAGCAATTAGCCCTTTGTAGCCGAATGTTGGGGCAATTAGTGACAGGGGAAAACAACCAATTGCAGTGCTCTAATGCGTAGCAACTGTTGCTAGCCTCTCCTTCCTCTGACAACACAGACCATGCAACTCTTTCTTTGATCACATAAATGCAGCATATACTGTCAGCTAACTTTTATCTTTTTTTGTGATTGTTAAAAGGTGTGCCTGGGGCACATGCAACAGTGATACTCTCTACAGCTCAATCGCGTTTTTTTATGTTCGCTAAACCTAAAAGTTAATTGGCGAAATGTAAACAGTGGATTTGGATGACCACACAGGCAGCTGAATGTGAACAACATTGACATATAAACGTTTATATCTATGGTCAACAATATCAGCAGACACACTTATGTTTGTTACAAGGTAGCCTAAGTCATGTTTCATTAACAAAAGTTGTGGTATTTTGTTGTGGTAAGTTGTGATATATACTTTATGTTACATGAGTTAGCTACTTAACAAATTATTACTTAACACTAATAGTTGTTAAGACCTAGCTAGGTAGCTAGCCTACTATAAATCAAGATGTAACGTTAAGGTACAGCATAAGCAGTTACGTATCTAAACTGTCAGGAGGCGCAGCTTCTCTCTCTTCCTCTGAGATCAGTAACACTTCGCTTCAATATTATTGGCGATAACTCGCACGTCGTATATCGAGCACTCCATGGCATAGCTATTGCAGACATTTCTGTCTGCATCCAGCAGAGATTTGTCCTAGCCCATTTGAGCAAAACTGGTCAAGAATAGCAGACGGGACTGTCATATCTTACGTTAGTTAGCTAGCTTTCTCGCCAAATAATATAAATAAATAAATAAACGTTAATAAACAAATAACGTCCGAACAGTGCACCTGAAGCACAACTGCAGAAACAGTGCGGCCTAACACCACCAAATTAAGTTAATTAATACATTTTCATAAATAACTCATAAGAGAGGAATTCAGTGATGGATTAGATAAATTCAGTCATGTGACCACGAATAAATATTATCAACTAAAAACAAAATGTCCAAGACTAATCAGGAGACCCTCGGTTATGCTACCCTGAGTGCTTTCTCTGAACTAACGTTAATCAACTTAACCTACTACAGCCTATACAATATACTATAGTAACAGCTATGGCTACTACTACTATCAGTGAAGCCTATAGTTAAGTCTTTCCATTAAACTTGATGTTTTATCAGTTGGTTTAGAAGATAGAAACTGCCGGAGAATCAGACGTTGAATAGTGTTATGAACGAGCAAAAAGGCCTCGCTTTTGCTTGAGCTGGTGAAGATGCAGCAAGGAAGGACACTTTTCAGAGCCATATGCTTGTTACACTACAAGGTCGCTTATTCACATATTTGACTCTTAGGTGTTCACTGTAAACTTGAGTGGTGGAACTTCGTTTTTCACCGGGGGTTGTGCATTCGCTGCCCATAATTTACATCTGAGTTATGAAAATAATTAAATTTAAGGCATGATAATAAATTGTACCAGGATCTTCTTTAATTTCAGCCATTATTGGCATTTGTGTACCATTGATATGTGGAGTTATAAAGCTTTAAAAACAATGGTACAAAACAGAAAATGTGTCAAATTAAGCCTCTACGCGAATGGGTTAATTTGTGTGAACTAAGATAGCAATATTGTTTGTTGTAACTTCGCTTCAATATTAATACTTTTAATGGCAGGTCTAGATTTTGCTAGTTTTATAACAGACAATGCTTTGCATGCATGAATAACTTGCCATTTTTGTATGTTGAGATATAATATACAATACAACTGGTGCCAGTAATTATACAGTGGATATGTGGTTACGCGGCTCCATTGACTTAACACGGGGGAGCCAAAACACTAGCCACCAAATATGCTAATTGAATGATCTAAAAAGACACCTGGCACGAATCTTCAGGCGAGCACAGTTCTTTCCTCGCTGCCATATGCCTACAACAGTTCAGCTCCACACCAACAGAACAGCACTGTGCTATCTTAATGACAAAGCTAGGCAGGCAAAATATATAATTGCTAGGACATTAAAAACTGTTCTCTACAACTCTCTATGAAACACCCGCGTTGCATCAGTAGGCTATAATCAGGGGTGCACATAACTTTTTTGGTCTGGTTCTCAAAGGAGCACCTGGAGATGTTGCTTGGTGCTCACCCTTTAAATGAAATTAAATCGGACCTTTTGAGGGAAAGAAAATGAAACCGGATCTTTTGAGGGGTCTTTATTTGCCACACCCAAGGCACTGAACACACATGCAGAGGTAAACACAACACACAGATACATGCATTTCTTTAGCACAGCCGGGAATCCTACAAGCTGTCGTCATCACTACTCTCTTGACTGCTATCACTACTCTCTTGTCTGCTCTCCTCACTGTCTTCCTCTCTTTCAGACATGGTGGCTGATGATGTAGGCCTACTTCTTTCTCCCTGGTTGAGTCTGCGATTCACTGCTTGCATCCACAAGTCAACAACTGGTTTTGGGTCAAAAGTCTCTGTTGTCATCTTAGACAAATGGATATGCATCAGGGATGAGAGGCGAGAGTGTGACAGGCAGGATCTGTACCTGCTTTTTATTATATTGAGATGTGAAAATCCCCTCTCACATGCAGCACTGCTTAAGGGCAGTGTAAGGGACAACTGAAGGACTTTCTGAATATTGGAGTAACTGTCTGGATTGATTGCTTGTTTTCACTATCTTGACCAAGTCATACACAGAGGAGGCTGCCAAACGTTTTCCTGCTTGCTTTAAACGCATCCATTCTCGTACAGTGGTGTCTTTGTCGATAGACAGGCTGGCCTCATATTTTTGAAGGATGTCAGTAAGTGTTGTGTTGCCAAAACTGTGGAGGTCTTGTTTTTCTTTAGGCCAAGTTGAAGGATCAAAAATTAAAAATGGATCACATGACTTGAGGGATTCATATCTGCTTTCAAACTCCTGAATTAGACCTCTTAATACATCAACCTTGTCCCTATCAGCATCAGCATTTGAAACAGTCTCTTTCCTGTACTTGCCTTCACTGTCGAGAAGAAGGGTCAGCTGTCCAATAGCTACCATGAGCTCATCCTTGCATTCACCAATAGTCAAATTCTCTTGCTGGAACCTGAGGGAGGTGAACTGTAAAATGTTTCCAGTGTCCAGCATGTTGGCTAGGAAACACTTGAAACGCTCTGTGCAGACATGTTTTAGGTCACTGTCATCACGTGTAGCCACTTGAGATTGAATGGCAGGTAGTAGCCTCCATATTTTCAACAGAGTCTCTTGTCTCCATGCAGACCATCTAATGTTGTGAAACTTTCCTAGTTTCACAAAGGCAATGCCATTCTCGTCACATATCTTCTTTAGTTGTTCTGTTATTTTGGCGCCCCCTTTCTGTAAATAAAAGCTTAGCAGCTTGACAACGGAGCGATTAAATTTCTCACAGTATGCAACCATGCGATCAGCTGATTTGGCACAGTTCTCGAGGGTGTGGGCGGTACACAGAATATGCACAAGGGAATCCCCAATCGCCACCATCTGACGCAGTTTGGGAACGACTCCGTTGTGAACTCCGACGTTTACTGCAGCTCCGTCTGTGCATACCGAGACCAACTTTGTCTTCCACTCATTCCCTAAGCCACAAGCATGGAAGAGTTGCTCAAGCCCGTTCGTTATGTCCTGTGCCGTTCGATTCACACCCAAGTTAATTAATCCAAGGAAATCTGAGCTAAACTCTCCGTTGCTAGCCACAGACACAATGTACACAATTTCCTGCTCTACTTTCGTTATGTCTTCTGATCCGTCAAAAAGCACACCCCAAAATTCAGCTGCCTTCAATTTTTCACTCAACTCTGAACTGATTGCCTGTGCGATGGTATCCGTGATGCGGTCTCCCCCTTCTCTTGAATGATATGCAGTCCCGACATTAACTCCAAGCCTCTTGAAAAGTGCAATGTCCTCCTCATATGAACGCATAGGACGTGCATGTTTTGCTTTATGAAAGGCCAACAGAAACATATTACACAGAGCTTGACGCTGTTCTTCTGTGACCTTTTCCTGCCATATGTCGAGGGGACGATTGGGTTTTTTCTGATCTTGGCTGCGGTTAGCGATAGTTTCTATGTTCAAGTGCTCCTTGCTTTTCTCATGCTTTTCAAAAGCTGGATGACGGAAATTCTTCGTCCCTATATAAAAGGTGCTACTTTTATCAGCAATATTTGGATGTTCCCGGCATATCTGACACCACATTTCTGTGCGGTCGTCATCCGTTTGGAGCCAGGGTACCTCCTGCAGCCACTTCTCTGCAAATACACGTTTCTTTTGTTCAGGTTCAGTCCGTTTCTTTGTGGGTGGTGGAATACCGAAATAGTTACTTAACGTGGCTTGCTTCTTGGACATTTTGAAGAATGGATGTAAAATCCTAAAACCAGAGAAAAAATGTAACTAATTAGTTGTAACGTAACGTTAAGCTAAGTATTTAATGGAGCTGGTTTAAGCTAACCTAGCTAGCATTGCCGAACGAGCGTGAGCATGGCTAGGCGATACCAGGCTAGGCTTAACCGTGAACTTGTAAAAATGGAAATAAATATCGAAGGCTAAAAGTTACACTAGTAATAACAACTGGTTAACCAATTTTGTCATCATGGATATCTTACCAGTGCTTTTGCAGAAACTCCCAAAAGTCTCCCACAACAGTGGTACGCAAAAGCGCTTCTTGACACAATATCAGCAGCGCATTATTTTTTTTGGCCGCGCATGCGCACCTGCGCACCAGTTATGTGCACCCCTGGCTATAATAAAGTATAGGCTATCAAGTCCACCAACGCGGCTAGCTATCTACTAAGTTAGTACACCAACAAACAACATTATGACGTTAGCTACACCGACCAGCTAAGCTAGCTAATAATGTGGCTATTTATTAGCCGGTCCGATCGATAGTTTAGGTAGCCAGCTAGAAAGCTAGATATAATTCAGTCAGTAGCTGAATTGCATCACACCACAAGCATAATATTCAGCAAAACCAACATACATAGGCTATATTAAAGTTAAATCAGAGGTTGTAAAATAATTTAGGACAGTTTTGGTGTTATTCGTTGACGTAAGAATAATGGGCAGATAGCAGTCAAAGTTGTGGAGAAATAAATTTTCCCAAGTCACCCGCAGGTAAATGCAACCGATCTGAAATCTCTTGGTGGCTGAATTATGAGGCTCAATATATTGTAGACTAGTTAGCTAGCTAGCAATGGTGAGACTTTATAAATCAGATATTTTTAGGACTTGTGACTGTTATTTCCATGTGATGTCATGGGAGTACTGATTTGGTGAATTATTTCAATACAGAAATATTGCAAATGCACCTTTTAGCCACAGGGTGGCAATCTAAGACCACAAATTAAATGGAAATGGGAGCCATTACCTCAATTCAAGGAGGCATGAGACCTTAATCTCAGAAACAATCGGCTGCAAAATATGTGAATGATAATTAAATACTTGAGGATTTCCGAAGAAAGCTAGGATATGGCTGGTTTATTTATTTATTTTAAGGTACGACAACTGTGATTTTATAGCCTACTCTGGAGTACAGCATTCTAACCTACCGATTTAAGCGCCAATCATTTTAAGGACTTTTCTGTTGAGTTTTAGCTTAGTTAGCTATATTATACAGTGGCAGTATAACCTTTTAGCCACAGGTTGGCAGTCTAAGCCCTATTCGGATGGGATACGTTTTCAGGACAATGCCTGTAAAGTAATTGTTATCACAGGATGTCCGTAATGTTAATGAGCGATTCGGATGGGATAAAGTATCCCCGTAATCAGTGTCTAGAATTGCAGAGATTGGAGTGTCTACTCCATGTTTTCGTCACACCGAAAATGTTGATTGGCTGAAATGGCCGATTTTTTTAAGGTAAAACAATTGTGATTTAATAATCTGGAGTACAACAGTCTAGCCTACCGATTTAGGGACGGCCCCAGATGATACCTCAGCCCCTTCCCTGCATAAATTCCTAAGCGGTCTTCTGTGCTGATGGTAGTTTCGGTAGCGCAATAAAATGTGCCGCCTTCAAAAATCTATCCACGACCACCAGGATCACCGTGTTGCCCTGGGAAGCCGGCAACCCGCTGACGAAGTCGAGGGCGATGTGACTCCAAGGGCGGCTGGGGGTGACAGAGCGTCTGGCTTAACATTCTTCGATCCCAGTCGATAGGTTAGAAGAAATCTAAACTGAAGAATAATGCCCACCGAGCTTGTCGGAGTTAGGTGTCTTAAAGGGAGAGGCTTCATTTAGGCCTATTTCATTCAAATCAGTGAGCTAGATGTCAGGGTGCAGTAGGGACTCAAGCTGGTTTAGGGAGCCGGCACAGCTGTCGGCAATCAGGCAATTGGGGACGATTGATTATAGGTTTGGTATTATCAATTAACCAATTGCCTTGATTGTTCAACAGTGAGCCTGAGAGCCTTGATAAGGAGCCCGCGGGGAGTGGAGCGAGAGAGAGGTCTGGACACAGGGATGTGCGTGTGTGATATAAGTAACTGAAAAAGAGAAATAAAAAGAACGTTCTCTGAATTAACGGACTGCCGTGTCTTATTCCCAAGCCGTAAGAGCTAACTTCGCCACAAGTACAAAAACACAATTCACAAAGAAACACAAGAAAGAGTGGAACTTAAAAACACAGACTAACGAGCAAATGAGAGACATGTGTCTTACCTGCCCTGCTGTTCACCTAAGTAATCAGGAGCTGACACATAAGGTGGGGCGGACATAATGGGGAAGTAAACACAAGAGCACATGGCTGGGAAACAATAACACACGAACAAAACGGACATGACCGAAACAGATATAACAGAAAAACATAACAAAGACTCAAATAATGACACTAGAAATGGTTATGATTTTTAAAAAGAAGGAAAAGAGAAAGAAAAATATAGGCAAATAGATTCCTTCAGTTGCTCAAGGAATCAGTTTCTCGTAGATCACAAGCAGCATACATTAAGCTCATACTGCCCTAAACTAACAACAAAAATGCATATATTTACTTTGCAATGCCACATTAATTCAGTATAACAATATTTTGTATTTATAAAGAACTTTCCTGAAAAAATAACTTGATAATGTCAACCCTGTTAACACATTGTCAATCATGTTATTTATGAAATTGTTATGTTCTGTACATCTGTCTGTCTGTATTATTATTTGTTAATTATTCTGGATTTATTCGTTTTCATTTCATCATTGCATTCCCCTCTGTTAGTGGGTTGTCCGAGTCTCATCTGTGTGTTTGTTTACCCAGTCTCGTGCATGCACTATTGGGTGACTTTGGGAGTTTTCGTGCGTTAAAGCTGTATTTCCGAAGTTTCGTTTTCTGCTACTTCCTGATTTCCTTTCCGTGTATAATTGTATATATTACTAACTCGCGCTAGCAATCACTCGGGTGCTTTATTAGTTACGTGCACTTACTAAATCGATTAACATAGATGTATACTAACAACTAACTGTCTGTCTTATACTGCCCTACAAAGGCAAAAGGCAGTAACTGACCAGAGTGTCAAACTGAGAAAAATGACTTTAAAGTTTTTTGTTTTGTCTACACAAATGTATTATAGGTAGAGCAATGAAAATCTGGTGATTTGTTGCCCTGATGAAGAAATGTGTGTATATAAAAAAATCTTGTGCTCAAAGTTGACCTTTGACCCTTATTTGTCAGATACTGTACTCTGCCTTTGTATTATGTACTAAAAATAAGGAGTCGTGCAAAGGCAAAAGGCAGTAACTGACATATAATCAATATTTGCTTACCACCATATAGAAGATCATTAACTGAAGGTGTTCAGTTAATGATCTTCTATATGGTGGTAAGCAAATATTAATTATATGTCAGTTACTGCCTTTAAAGTCTAATGATCATGGCATTTGTTTTAGATGACAAACAATTACTTAGACATTTAGTTGTTGCTATCCAGTGCTGGGAGTGCATTCAGTTGGAGTCAATGCGTGGACTAAAGAACTTCAATTTTGTGTGCAGCAAAACCAACAGGGTGACTGCAGATAGGTGACACAAGAGTGTACAGTATGAATAAATACAACAACTATCTCTGATAATTAAAAACAATAATTTATTTGAAAGAGAACGCAAAGATATCAAATTAATGGATGGTTTAAAATTCATGTATGGAGATAAAAACAAGTGACTCATTCTTTAAATGAACTTGACTTGAATTATGTTGTCACTCCTCCACAAGAAGTGAGAGCCAGAAAGCCCTTCTGTTGGGGGGCATGAGAGGACAAAGTTTTTTTATGATGTCGTCTTTCTTTGTCTCCTCAATGCCCCGGTCATGTGGCCTCAGGGGAGGGGGCATCTTGAGATCGAACTTGGCCAGGAGGAAGTCCACTTCAGTGAAGTCACAGTCTGTGTGGCTGTGCTTAAAGAAGAGGCTCCTGGACCCACGCCGTAGCTGAATTTCAGCCATCTGGTTCAACTTTGGTGCCTTCTTCATCTTTGCAGCAGAATGGCCATCTTTCCAATTCAGCACATTCGAATTCTCCATCTCAATCACGTCCATCTTCTTTGAATTAGAGCTTGCCACCACACTGACGAAGTCTTCAAAGTCGAAGATATTGCCTCCAGGACGTTTCCTCATTTCTTGCTCAACACCATGATGCACACTATCGGCACTCATAAAAGTGTGCCCCTTCTCAAAAAATTTCAGGGTGATGTCCTCCCTTGAGGTGGTAGACCCGTTCACAAGGCTGACCAGTGTGGACAGAAGGCACCAATTTTTATTTTGGGCAGAGCAGTTGTCCACCTAAAACACACTGTGTAGAAGGTCTCTCTCCTTCTCAACTGCCGCCACATAGGCTGAAGCAATCTCTCCAGCACTGCGACCCGTCACGCCCTCATGCCAGACCACAGAGATGTTGTTTTTTTTATTCTTTTTTTTGCCCACAGAGGCAAAGGTCTCATGAAAAGCCACAATTCGTCTGGTGAAGACTGCCGTTTTGACACCAGGCATGCGAGGCAACATTATAACCTTTTGGAGGTCCACACTTCTCACAGATGTGTCCTCTGGCCAGGTCCTCTCAGCATCAGCCTGATATGCTGCTCTGCTCTGCACAGCAGACTCCTTGTGCTGTAGCCATTTCTGGCACTGCAAGCAGTCCATCTGTGCATTTTCTTCATGTGTGTGAGTGTTTTTGTGCTGATCATGAAGGAGGCACTCCTCACACTCTTCTTCACCAAGCTTAGTAAAGCTGATGTTAAGCTGTTTTACCGCTTTTCTGTAAGTTTCATAAGAGCAGCTGTTGCCCTTTTCAACGAAGTCAGCATACATTAATCTAATTGAAATATCACTAGGTAGGTATCGACGATGTGGGGCATGCTCCCTACGATAGTGGCTCACTGTGGGGTTGAATGACTCAATGTGGTCAATGACAGGCTGCAGGTCCAGTTTGTTGGCTGGCACATGACGTCCTCTCTGATCTCTGGGGATCACCTCACTGCCTACCTCACTCCCCATCACAGAAAGCACCAGGCTGTCGTTTGCTGGGTGGAACCCTAATGTGGTAAAAAAGAAGGTTTTACAGACTTGCTGTGGGATCTGATTCAAGTCCTTAAGCCTGTACACGAAGGACCAGCTCCGCCGACTCTTTTCTGCATTTACAGGTCTTGCTGTTGGTAGCTGGCTGACGGTGTTATACACAAATGCCCGTTTGTTTGTGTAGTCCAGGTCCCAGAACATTTGCCAGATTTGCTTTCGCCGCTCCTCGCAAAATGTGTCTGTGCATTTCCTCTTGCATTTCTGGCCACATGGATCTCGCATTGGTGGGGCTCTGCCTGGAGTGCGGGCGGATTCTGATGCAGTGGCGATGGCTCCGGTGGTGCTTGGAGCGGGCAGCAGGTTGGTGGCCAGAGCGATGGTGGTGTCTGGAGCGGGCAGCAGGTTGGTGGCCAGAGCGATGGTGTTGTCTGGAGCAGGCAGCAGGTTGGTGGCCAGAGCGGGGGAAAAGTCCACAAGAGTGTCGAAGGTGGTATTAGGTGTGCTGCAGAACAAGTCATCTGAACAGAATGCTGGGAAACTAAAGTCCAGACAACTGTCGAGAATCGCCCACGTTTTTGAAACGTCAGGATCACAGTCACCCTCAAAAGTGTCTGAAATGAGAAAAACTAATTCTTATTAGACATGTACATTAAAAATAGAAGAAATATGAACCTGACATATGACTAATATTTGATATAATTGAAGGCCTACCATTGTCCAGAATGATCCTTTTGGTTGTGCTTGGTTGTGCAGGACCACAAGGAAGATCCACCTGTGGGACTGAAATTAACACAGAAAATCATTAACTACCTGTTACTAGCATTTGAGTCTCCCCAACATTCACACAATAGATCTAACATTAATACTTCTTACTTCAAGCAACTCCCAATATTACTATGTTTGTATTATGTTAATTTGTAAGTGACCTTTGGGGCCTACATTACTACATCACCCTGCATGTTTTTGGCCATCAAAAATTTTGGCATTTTAGAACTCCCAGTAATTTTAGTGAAAGTACATGTAACTCAAAAGTAATGCATAAGTAATGTAATGCATTACAATTCAAAGACAGTAATATTGTAATGTAAATAATGAATTGCTAAAGACAGTAACTAGTAATGTATAATGCATTGCATTTTGGAACTAACTTGCCCAATACTAAAGATAATAAATATATTTCATGAAGTGCACGGACTACATGTCAGTTGTTGAAACAGCTCTGATGGAACTTTATGTCCATCCAACTATCCAACTTGCTATTAGTGCTCAGTTTAAAAGTCTGCATCTATGCTGATATATGGATGCATAGTGAAAAGGAAAACATGAGGATGTAAGACGACACTGGGCAGCCTTATCCAGTATTGTGCAAGAATGGATGTTCTTTTTTGCATAAAATAATCTTGGCAGTTAACAATAGATATTATCATAAAAGCCCCCTCAAAACATTTAATCTGTCCTGTTGGGTTGGGCCTCCGAGGTAGGCAGTCACTACCTCCCTCTGGTTAATCAAGGGTTAAAGTGCTCGAGATGCACGGATCGGATTTTCTGCGGCATGACAAGAACTCGTCTAGTTGGACTATTTGTTTTTTTGCCATAACACCAAGGGAATCGACCAAACAAAAACTTGTATGTGTACGTGGATAATATTTTGCAACAAATACATTTTATGCTGTTTCACTAACGCTAAATGACAGAAGACGCTTTGGAACATCGAAGCTAGCCTAGATAACTTGTGGATAGCTTGGTCTGAATACCAGCAAGGGATACGGAATATGTTCAAAACCTTTGAGGATTGTGGAAACATCGTAGATGACGTGCATTGCAATGGATTTTATGGCGTTACAAGAAAAGGTAGGATATGATTGTTTACTGCCGCCGTGCAGTATGTGTTTAGCAGGCTACTGCCGCTGTGCAGTAATGTGTTAGCATGATAGCTAGGTTGGGGCTAACATGTCAGCATTGAATAGGCTACATTCCTGCAACTTCTGCAGCTCTGGATTGTCTCTGATTTTTATTTATTTAAATATGAATAGCTGTCATGCTGTCTAGGTATCTGTTGACCATGTTTTGCTTCTGGTGTCATAGTTGGTGTGCTGGCTATCAAGTAGACTAGCTAGCTTCTTTGTCAGTTCCTTGTCCTAGCAAGCTCGCTAAATTAAGTATATGGCACTTTCATACTTCATCTAATGCATTATTTTGATATATTAAGATAATTTCTTACCTTGGTCTTGATGTCTGCGTTTCAACGCCAACTCCACCATCATTCTCCCTCGAGAGCAATTTGCCATTCTTACAGTAAACACTTGATAAAAGTATTACAACCACTCAACACATTTGACAGCTCAGGCTTTTTTATTTGGATATTTGTGTGTTATAAGTGATTCAGTGACAATACATGGACAGTAACTGAAGCGCGGCAATTTTTTATGGACAGTAAAACAAAGGCAGATCATCGTAACTGCGAGGCGGCACCGTAACATCTCCTTTATGAATGGCTTAACAAAGGCAGAGTACGGTAACTGGACTTGTGCGTCGAAGATCAAAGCCAAAGAACGGTAACTGCAGTTACGGCTTTCTGCCATGGTTGCTTGTATGGTTTTGGGAGTTACGGTGAACACAAACCTCTATTTTTTCGAAAAAACAGTCAAATTGAGTATAGATATTTATCCACATGATAAAGGAAGTCTTTAATATCCCAAAAATGACAATAACTCATTTTCGACCAAAAATGAAAAAAAAGCTCCAGCTGTTTGTACATAGACTTCACCTCTCGTGATTACTGAGCACACTCCGCTCCTCTTTGAGCCCGTTGTTTGTTATGCATGTTTCCGAGTCCCTCCCATGTTTTCTTTATGTTCTCGTGATTGAATTATTGTTTACCTAATGTGTTAACCTCACATCGTTTGTTACTCCTCCCTTTCCTATGTGTATATAAGACCCACTATTCTGTTTCTTCCCCGTCAGAACGTTGATCACTTTTCCTGAGCCTGTTATCGTAAAACCAGAGATTAGCTGAAATTCCTGAGACACCCTTTGTTTTTGATTCCGATTTAGCCTAGCCCTTTTCTGTACTTTTGCCTTTGATTTCCTGGTTTCGACTTTCTTTTGTGTTTACCTACATTTGATTAGCCTAGCCCTTTTGTACCTTAGCCCTTTGGTTTCCGGTTTTGACTTTTGCTTGTTTCTCTGACTTTGATTTTGGATCTCGTTTGGAAATTCTGATTACCTGGCTTTTGATCCCTGACTGGTAATAAACTACGTTCTTGCCTTATCCTGTCTGTAATTGGGTTTTCTGAGTCCAGACGTTTCAGAAATATTAAATAAAATATAATAGATTTTAACACCTATTAATACAAAACAATATTTTAATGGAAAGATAAAATAGTGGATATGCATGCACAATAGTTTCCCATAAAAATACTAATATATTGGCAAGCATTTAAAAAATAGAACAGAGCCTGGAAAAATGTTATTGTTATACATAGACTATGAATGTAAAACAAAAAGCTATAATTTTTTTTTCATATACAAAATTAGTTATTTATCGAATAGGGACTCAATTATTAATTATATACTAGAAAAGGCTATTTTTTATCCCATTCATGCATTACTAAGCATTTGTATAGATACCCATACTGTAACATCCGCCATTTCCCTCCAGTCCACCTCCCTTTCGTTTCCACCATTTTTCCATTACATGTGTTTCATGTCGTGTTTTTCAGTTTACCCTGTTCGTCTTGTTTCTGTGTTCGTTGCAGGCTGGGCGTGGTCCCCGTTTAGTTCACTCTCCCTCTCGCACACATTTCTCACTCCTTTTAGTTATTCAGTTAGCCCTTTCACCTGTTCCCATCTCTATTTAAGTTCCCTTCTTTCACAGTTTTGTGGCCAGTTTGTTTTCTCTGCTCCATTTCAGATCACTCCCGGCCATTCTGTTCAGTACGGTGTTTGTTCTTAACCTGTTTGTTCTGTTCCTCGTTGCAGTCCGCCCAGCCTGCCTCCTGTTCTGCCTGTACCAGCCTGTCATCCCTTAGTTTTCCCTGCTTGCTTGCTTGCCTACTACTTTGCCTTGCCTAAATAAATATACTCCCTGGTGGAGTTTCATCGAGTCTTGCATTTTGGTCCAGTCCAGTACTCAGTCGTAACACATATGTTCATAACAGGGTTGACATTTCAACGTGGGAAAGTAAAGAAAGATGGGTTCTGGTTTGAGTATAATAGCATGCTGAGATCGCACACCATGTTTTTCTGAAATGTTATCATGTCCTTTTTTCAATTTAGTGCCAAAAATATAAATTTTTTTTTTTACATTTTAAACAATGTTTAAATTTTTTTTTTTAAATGTCCTCGTATGCTGAAATGCCCCAAAAAACTGGGAACAGATTTGTCATCCCTCTCTCTCCCCATCTTTTCTATCGCTGTCTACTATCACTATCCCAATAAAGCAGAAATATAAAGTTGCCTATAAGAATGAACTCCTATAAGTATATAAGAATTCAATGGGTAGAAAGAATAGGTTAAGTATGTTGTATAGCCTAATGCAGGCAATAAATGTAAGCTTACCAGTATATACTGTACGTATAGTTGTAATATGATTTGATTTGACCATAAGAGGAATAGGGAAAAGTAGGCTACAAATTATTTTCGTGCAGGACACTATCATGTGTGGGAGTACCTACTCTAAAAGTATGAATTAGGCTCTTTGAGAGGTTTTAAGAAATCTGTGCCCAGTGATGAGTAGGCCTACATGTTGTTTGGAATACAGTAGACTAACATAGCTACAGACCTGTTTAGCAGTCAGATACGAAAAAACAGAGTACTGGAAATACCTCATTGTACCGAGAGACATGTTTGTTTTGGTGGTGCTCATTTGAATTTCCTGACTTTTGTGGCTTTTAACCAAAACAAACATCTGACTTAAAATGTAGTTTTTTGTCATAAATAAATAATGCCACACATCTTAAGGTATACGTTTATTCATGTACAATGTATTTAAACATTGTGAATATTAAAAAGCTTACCCTGTCTATGAGCAAATAAAGATCATCTACATCCATCCAAAAAAAAATATTTTTGCAGGAAATTGTTGCCTGAACCCACGCTGCTTGATCTGAAAGCACATTTTTCCACCATGTTAACAAACATGTAATTTCCATAAACACGTGCTGTAATTGACAGCTTGATTTGGGCTCTGCGAGAGAGCTGACAGGCCCTATCCAATGGTTTAATGAAAACGGTTCTGCTGCACAGCCAGGCTGGGTGTAATAAGCTTGAGACAGCTTTGCAGGGATTAGACCGCAGATTGCATTGTTAGAAACAGGATCTCATGAAAGTCTCTAATAAGCTATATTTTATTGGATAACTAAACTGCTATCTTTAATAACCAGGATAATGGTGGAGTTGTATGTAATTATTTTTTTCAACTCTTCAAGGATGGTCTTCAAGCAGACTTGAGCCACAATGAATTGCACACTCTGGTCAATCGAAATACGCAAAAAACATATTCTTAACCTTCAGACACCACTGAGCAAAACATCAGCCACACTATAATTTAACAATGATTGCAATTTCATAGACCATACTTGAAAAAGCATAACCCTGTTTATTTACAAGATGTGAGTACTACATTACAGGATGGGATGCATAAACCCTGATGTGAGGGTGCAGTTTAGAAGAGTATAGATTGACTGACTGATGTTTCTCATCCTTCAGTGTTGTGTTGTAAGTGACAGCACTAGTAAGCGGGCTGGTAACCTGCACAAAGGCACTGAATGCTCTATGGTAGTATAATACATGACACATTGGGTCAAAGAGAGAGAGACCAAAAATAAGCAAAGTTTCTAAAGAAATGCGATACATATTTATAGTATCAGGGGATTCAGTAAGTGAATATGGAGCCACAGGATTAGACACCTCTCTTCATACAGCGGGGAAGGGGCAGGGGGCCTCATCACTGCCCCTGTGGAGTAGGCCTCAGCCTTATCTGATCCAGTGCCTGACGCATAGCCTACAAACATGGGTTTGTTATCTCTCCCAAAGGCCTTTCTGGAAGGTTTACAATTTCTCGCTTCGCTGGAGCCTGGCCAGAGCTTGTTACAGGGACAAAGGGAGAGAAGTGGAGTGGTTGAGAGCACAAAGCTCCCCTTCACCTTGAAAGCCTACACACTTCCTCCTGATAACAGACACCATGCTGGACTGTGGCAGAGCCGCCTCGTCTCTGAGAGAGCCCCCTTCTGTAGGCCCTCCCTTTTCTCAGGAAGAAACCAGTAACAGGCGCACACATTTAACTTCCAGTCACACTATCCAACTATTACATTTACCATTCATATGGCATCTTTCAGGGTCACTTACAAATAGTATTAATACACCCGTGGGCTTCAATTCTGCTTTTCTGAATTTGTGTGAAATGGGGAGGGGGAAGCAACAGATTACAAACCTAATTGATACAACATAGGCCTTGAACCCCTACTGTCTAATCAGTACAGTGTTGTGGAGGCCCTGTATGAAAAGCAAATTAAACAGATTTATTCTCACATTAGACTTAATCGAGGCACATCATGGCAAGACCGTCACTCTAGTGTAAATACTGTTCTTGGGCTTAAAAAGTGTTTACTATGACAGTTCCAGCATTGTTTTCCGCGAACTCCGCACTGTGAAAATCTATTTCCAGTTTTTGTGCATTTGCAGTAATTATCTGCATTGTTTGTGGGAATGAAGAAAATAGAGTGCATGAATGTGTCCTGGTCAATTGTATTCTGTCAGTTCAGGCTGAATTGGGTACACACGCAAGAGGCCTGCCAGCTTGTAATAATGATGCTGTTTGCCGGGAATAATTTCCTTCCTAAACAGCTCGTCAGCAGTGGAGAGAGTCTGTCACCTTGGGCATAGAGTGACACGTCTTCCGTGTCCTCGCCTGTTATTAACACATCTCTTAAGACAGGCCCAATTATCCAGCACTGCTCGTAATTTCCATTCCTTCTTTGGCACGGTGCAAAGCTCCTCTCTGTTATTTATTTATCCCATCGTTTGGAGTGTGGGAAAAAAAACAGTGATAATGACATGAGAAGGAGGAACTGAAAACTAGCAATGAGAAGCCAAAACTGACATCTGCATCCGAGACATTCTTAAGTAATTTCAATCCTCACTGGCATCTGCCTTGATCTGATTTCTGGTCTGAACGATAGACTTGACATATATCCGCTGGCCCCCCTGTATGAAAGTGTCTGTTTTGCCTTCCCTTAAACTGTCCCTGCCTGGGTAATGCTACAGCCAATTATGCTGCAGGACTCCCAGCCAGAGTTATAAGTGCCATGGTCAAGATTCAATCTGGGGTGCATTACTGTAAAAAGAACCATTGCCTCAGCTGGACATGCCACCTGGGAAACCCTCTTTTTCATAAGGTCATAGCAGTTTGTCCTCCTTGGTGAGGCCAGCAGAGGGTGCAATTTGTGTCAATGTTGGGGATGCCGGTCTGCAGAGAGCAGCGCAGAACTGTTTGCACAGAACTGTACACTCCTGTAAGGTTTCAAAGGTTTTGTCCAGCTCCAACCTGCACAATCTTTCTTGCATTGGGTCCGACAGGATCCAGGCCTCTAATTGACACTGATAGGTGATGAGAGAATGATGAGAGATGTAGTTCAGTGTTTTATATTTTTACATGTATTTGGCAAGCTGCAGACTCCAGCTCCAATCATCCCCTTTGTCAAAGATCCTGTGGTGCTGTTTTTAGCTACACCACCTGCTGGACGTAATAGACAGACAACATATTCTGCCCACACACTTTCTAAAGAACCATCAGTAAAGACACACAGAAATGTAAATGGGTGTTTAAACACAAGCTACTTAAAGGTGCACTATGAAGAATTGTTGGCCTTTCTATGGTCCTTTGTTTACACTCAAATAAGTCTCCTCCTCCGTCCTAAACCCCACCCACTCACCTTGCCAAGGGCAAGAAATAGCCTACGCTTTAGAAAGCAAAATGTCAAGCAAAGATAAAATGAAAATAAAATGTTTAGCAACATGTATTTTTCTATATGGATGGTAACAGTTATTAGGCACTGTTATAACAGTGAAATAAACACTTTTGAAATGTTTTGAACCACTACGACCCCTGTTTCTGCCTCATCGTCTTCCTACTGCCGTCTCAGACGAACGCAATTGTAATTTGGGTTTTTCTTTGCAATGTAAATGGTACCAGTCTTTTAATGATGTTAGCTAATGTATAGGCTACTGTTTTCCTGGTGCGAGAGAGGATGACATTAAACATCAAGCTCCTGCGATTAAAAAACATTCAGCTAAAGCTGTGGCCTGTAATCATTCATGCGGGCACAAATGACACCAGGTTGAGGACATCAGAAGTTTTAAAGATTTAATTTCATTATATAACTGTATCAAACCCATTTGCAAGCTTGTCATTCCAGGTTTGCTTCCTGTTTTAAACCGTGGCAGTGAGAAATTCAGCCAGCTCACAGGCCTAAATGTCTTGCTGCGCTTGTTCAGTATTTAGCTAATGTTATTCTGAACATCAATTTAGAACTGGGAGGTAAAGACGGAATCATGTGTGGGAATAAGCTAATTAAGCTAACTAGCAGAGCATGTCCTGTCTATCATAGCTAGGGAATACCCTTGTAAAGTAAATTAGCCTTCTTTTTCATGAAGACGTTTGTATATAAACATTTCTTTTCTCAAATACAACGTGATATTACATTGTTATTAATTTGATAAAAAGGTACCCGACTTTGCCCATCTAGCTACTTAGCTGGATAGTTAACTTAGAGGTAACGTTACTTACAGGTCGAACAGAAAACACGGTACGTCACTTTTCAAACCATTGCAAAACTTCAGCTGTTACTATAAAGCAAATCCTAAATTGACTCTACTTCTTGAAATCATTGTTGTTTAGCTTCGCTGTAGGTGAACGTGCTTGTTGTGTTCTTGCATTATGCTTCCTTATACCTCTACCATCTCGCGAAGGCCAGACTTTGTGGAAAACACAAAGTCTGGTCCATACACTTGCCTAACACGGTAAAGAGCCTTTGATTGACATTCAATATAACCAACCGCAGACCGTTTATGGTCGATTCAGAAACAGCGCTACAAGAAGAACAGACAAATGTGATTTAGACAAATGGCACGGCGATCTCCAGTAAAATAGACCATCACACATCATGTTGTGAACTTCAAAAACTTTCTTCAATCCAGCGTTAAGCTCTTAGTCTTGGTCCGAAACACTCATTGTTCTTAATGCATTCGTAGCATTCGCTAGCTACCGATTAGTTAGCACAACTTGTTTCCCGGCGGACTGATAAAACCCAGTGCACTGCGTCGTACCGGAAATATGCACACACTCCTGTGATTGACAGTGCTGCTAATGAGCGCTGACTGTCAGTTTTCCAGTCCTACCCAGCTTATGCAAGCCTATGCATCAGATGCTGCCTACAAAGTGCGTCAAAGCGGCTGAGGCTGAGACTACCATTGCAGCAGCCAGCTGGCAAAAAACTTGCAGTTGAAACCTAATCCCACCCTACAGGCTCTGTAGCCACACTCACCCCTCCGAACTGTAAAACCTAATAAGTTGACTTTACTCAAAAAAATTGAGTAAAGGAACTTAGTTGGTTAAGTTATATGTACTTTGAAGTCTATAGTAGAGAAAACTTGGCCTTTGAGTACATTGAACTAGCTAGCATTAGTTACTCTAACTCAGAATCATGCTTTCTGATAAATCATTTTTTAGAGTTATTCAGACTTAATTAAGTTATATGTACTGTGAAGTATAAGTAGGGAAAACTTTTTATTTTGAGTGGATTGAACTTGCATTAGTTATTGTAACTCAGAATCATGCTTTCTGATAAATCAATTTTTTGATTTGTTCAGACTTAAGTAAGAATAACTAATAAATGGTATTCCAGTTGACTACTAATTATATGTCCTCTATAGTTAATTAAATTAAGGAAACTCGTTGCCTCAATTTAATCGAGTAAGTACAACTAATTTATACTCAGGGAGCATTTCTATACTCTTCTAAAAAACACCAGCCTAAATTCAGAAAAAAAATCAATTTAGCACACATCACATTAAAAAAAAAAAAAATTAAATTTTTTTTTTATAACAAATGCATACAACTCTGAACTGTTTACACAATTTTTTTTATTAACATTTATCCAGTAAAAAGAATGTGTTAAAATAAATGCATATATACATAATTAAAATTGTGCAATATGATGACAAAAATAATGTGCAGCATAGGTTTTCATTCAAGTATCTCTCTGTTTACGATTCCCTGTATGTTCATGTTATATTTTCTATGTTAAAATTGATCTAAAATTTTCTATTCCCCTTAAGCACTTGAGACCTTTGCCTCCAAAAGGTCTGGATTTTTAGGTTAAGGGAATAAAATAATTTGAGACTAATATTTTATGTCAAATAAAACATTAATATATAGGAAAAAAGTTAACAGATGCAGTAAACTTTTGCTTTTAAAACATTAAAACTATGAATTAACATAACTTTGAGCTTTGCAGTCCGTCTTGGTTAATGTAGCAAACATACATTTGTTGACATACAAATGATGATTACAAACATACATACAATTTTTAGACTCGTAGTACCATTTCTAGATCAGTGGTTCATCTCGGTTTACTTTTTCCCTGTAAATATGTTTCATTTTCCACGTTAAAATTGATCTAAAATTCCTTTTCCCTCTTAAACAGACCTCCAAAAGGTCCAGATCTTCCATTAAAGGGAAAAAGAATAGATCAATGTTAGCTAAGAAAATAATCCATAGAAATAGAGGTGGAGAATAGTTACATTGACAGCTGGTTTTTCAATGTTTGTAACTTTGGTGGCAGGGTTTTCTGGCCCAAAGTGAGTATAGGACTCGTTGGATAAACTCAAAGGTGGTCTTCATACCGTTAGGGTAGTTAAGGTGCAGGGCATATATGAGGCCAAACAGAAGACACATGGTTTGTGGTAGATTTGGAAGGTTGTCCATCACAATGGTTCCCTCAAGAATGATGGCAATCACGGACGGGTTCAGATGCAGTGAGTTTGGTTGTTACACAGGATTGTCCGGCTCGACGATGAGGACCCCCACTGAAAAGGAAGTCTCAGTATCAGAATCCTGCAAACAAAAGGCATCCTAATCACCTTGACAAAGCATAGTCAAGACATTACCATTTCCAAGAATAAAACTATTGACTCCTATGGGGTGAAACTGACCCCATGCCTAAACTGAAATATGGCAGGTGGTCTTTACTATTTGAGTCGTTTTGCATCTACAGGTCCAGAAGCACATTTTAAGATGGCCATCAGCATGAACACCAGTAGGTACCAAGACATTTGGATCAAAAACCTTATCTCTCCCTCTACCATTGAGCTCAAGCTGGTACGAATATGGACCTTATAGAACAACAATGATACAAAGAATAAATGAAAATCAACAAAAAAAACAAGTCAGTCACATGATTTAAATCAAATTGAGGATGCATTTCCCAAGACTGAAAGCCAATAGCTATGGAATCAGCAGGAACTGATGATGGCTGCAGTCCAGAATAGACCTGGTAGAGCATCACCAGGGAAGATATCCAGCATCTGGTGATGTTTATGGGTTGCCGACTTCAGGCAGTCATTGCACGCAAAGGATGTATCCAAGTACTAAACACGACTAGTTATTTTACATAATGTTCATTTGTCGCATAATTTGTGGTGGCCTGAAATAGGGGGGCGGGGCTATGTATAAAACGTGTTGTAATTTCTAAATGGTGAAACCAATATTTATACAAATACACTAATAAAAGCTGACAATCTGTACTGTAACCTCACATTAATTGTTTGATTTCAAATCTAAACTTCTGGAGTATAGAACTACATAAATGAAGAAAAAATACTTCAATGTCCCATAAATTACAGAGGGCACTGTAGTACGTTTTAATTTGAGCTTTCAACATAGAATAATGTGAAAAAATCTGAAGGGGATGAATACTTATTTTAGGCACTATAAGTGAGTATTTACTTACAAAGGACGTTCTGAAGAAATCAGTGGTGTCATCGCCTAAGATGATTGGAATTCCTCGAAGCACCATGGTCCTCACTGCAGTCACATCTGAAGTCTTATTGAAAATTCCATAGCACATTCTACCAGCGTCTGAAATGACAAAAACAAAACGGAATTATTGCAAATATAATTAGTTAGCTAGGCTTCAGTTCAATGTTGCATGCATACCATAGCAATCCAAACAATGTACTGTAACTTAAATGTCCATTTCAAAATCCTTACATTAGCTATACAAAAACGGCCTTTTATCAATAACATTAAATGCATTTTCCACACAAAGCATCTCTCTCAAAAGTCTTCAGCATAAATACAAAAATATGTCAGCAGGCTGCACTGACTACTAACTACTGAAATGCTGATGCATGCATTAACACGAATTTACCAAAACTCAAGTCAATGCAACATTGTGATAGCAAGCTAGCTATAGTCTAAGTAATGTTAGTTGAGCTTCACACACTGACGCATGCATATCAAAGCTAGCTATAACATTGGTGATAGCCAGCTATCTTAATTATCCGTATCATCTTTAGTTAGCTACGTTATAAAAGATTTTGCACCATCTGTATAGCTAGCTATTCTATGACATCGACATGTGCATGGTTGAAGGGACATTTGCTAACGTTAGCTTACTTGTCTGCTAGCTTTGCTACAGCTAGCCATGTTTTAGCCAGCTAGCTACCATTAGCTAGCTAGTTAGCAAGTGTAAAGTGGACGTTGGTAACGTTACTACTGGCTAGCTAGCTTTAATATCTGGAATTGTGAAAACCACAATTTAAGATGATAGATATGAATACAAATTGTATAGGTCTACCTGGCAGTGGAATGTAATTGGAATGTTTAATGTTAAGAGTTTCACTTGAAGGTCTAACCTGCATTTGTGTGAGTGAATGTTTGATAGCTAACGTTAGCGTTAGCTACCGTTCCAGCCTAATGTAATGCATAGAATGATTTCTAACGTTATGTGCATAAGCAGTCCCAGTGCATGCACGCATAATCTGTAATTTAGCTCTCATAATTAACAACCAAACACTTTAGGTTCGCTGAAACCATATCATTGTTTTACTTACCAGTAGCTAACGTTACGTTGCGTATGGACAGCAGGAATACACGTTAAATCATCTCCGGTTGGCGCCAGTTTGGAGTTGGTCTTGAAGATGCGCGCGAATAAGTGTTGCTACCCAATGCGCATGTGTGACTATTGATAACGAGGCACGCTTCGCAGAAATCAATTTCTTAAGTTAATTCAACTCATGGAAATGAGTATACAGACGAATTCACCAATATCATACATATAACTCAGTATGAATGAGTAATGTCAACATTTTACTCAAAATTAAGTAAGGTTTACTTGAATATATTATTTAAGTCATTGTTAGGGTTTACAGTGCACACACAGAAAAGAGCGCCACGCCCAAAAACGTCCTGAACATTTCAGCAATTTTTTTTTCAGACAGATTGTCAGTGCAGCATAGGTATGACTGAGCATGGTTATTTTATAATATTTTCTAGGTAAAAATCCTGCATAGAGCACTTTTAAAAAACATTATTTATAAGTATTTGAGATGGAACCCCAAGGAAAGAGTTCAATTGATTTTCTTTCATTCTCTTTTTCAAACAAATCCTCAGTTTGCTTTTGAAAACTATTAAAGTACTGAATTAAAGGTTTCTGATCAAATCAACTGAAATGTTTCACTTCATCAGGTTTTAAAACTTTTAAAAAAGAAATATGCCAAATCATACTTTCAAAATGTGCTACTCTTTTTAAGTTACATGATTGAGGCATTCAGGCCAAAACTCATCACTAATATTACTGTATTCATAACATCATAAAAGGTAGCAGCTAATAAATGGGAGGAACTACTTGGCCAACATTTGTGGATTTAAAAAGAGCCCGCACAGACTGAATTAAAGAAGCAGTGATTGCATTTCAAGAAGAGAACCTCTTCAACAAAATTCCAGCTTGGTGATTGAATGTATTCTTGTTTAGACACTCTTCAGACATTAGATCATCACACTTCACATTCCAGATTTTCTGTTTTGTGGGAAATGGATTAATTATATTTAAATGTACAATGAAGTGGGATATTTTATGAATGAAAATATCTGATCATTAATGAAGGATGTAATATAAAACATTTGGATCACAATTTAAACATAACCTTTAAAACCCTTTATTTTTCAGCTGCTTTGGACTGTAGAAGTTTATTTTCTTAGTCTGTTTCAATAGTACAATGTCTACTGTCAAGTCGGGGGACAACTGAGCACTCCTCTAAAGCATTCTGTCAGCTTTTTTCACTCCGCTTTCATTGTATTGCAGGACTGTGACTATGTTCCACAAGGAGATAGTACAGGCTGACTACAAGCACCTGGTCAACCAGAGGACTCAATCAAACATGATGAGCCAAAGGCAGTCTCATTGACCAAAACACTCCTTCCCCAAGTGATGCAATGGCCAAATATCGCCTGCCCTGCAGGGGTGCTGGCCAGTTAGCATTGGCATAATCAGGATTCCATACCGGGCCATGGAATAGCCACACTCTGTCACATTTTAGTCAGATGAACCACCAAGCAGTCTGTCAAAGGCTGCGATATTTTTATTTAATTTGAATAGATGCACTTGAAATGTCCATTTTATTTTTACATAAAATTGTCATGTGAGTGCGTTTTGAGACTGCAGTACTTTCACCAGGACTGGGGTCTATGCAAGAAAGCACTGTGAAGAAAGCAGACTGTGGGGTGAATGTAAGTGGGGGTGTGCTGTAAATATTCCTTTAATGACAATGTGATCTCTTTACATTATCGTCTTGCATGACCGTGAGTGTGAGGGATCGAGTTGCCGTGGGAACGACATGAGGTGGTAATGAGTATGACGGCTTTTACTCAGTTTAAGTGCAGTAAAGCGTGGCAGGGTGGTCAATTGCCCTGAACCCATTACCGCTCTCCTGGGACTATATCTTAATGTGCAAGGTACCGTCCAAACAGGAGTGAGCTATTGTCAGCTGAGATCTTTTTGCATTGCAGAAAAAGAAGTCAAGGATTATTAGGAGGGTGAGGTGCAGGTCATCTGAATATGTCAGAACAGCCGAAGTGAGACATATAACATAGTCCAGGCTTTTGCTGTTTCCCAACTCATTGACTAAAACAGCATATGAAGAAATGGATCCATTTAAATAAAAAGGGGACATGCAAAAGCTCCCTGGAGTGTGCAGTGAAATGCTTACTATGGCCAGTTTTTCTCATTTGGAAGCAGTTATTTGGGCCCACAGTTATTTTCAGCTGGGCTACACTTGACTTGGACCTGGTCTGTCTAATGGTTGAATTCAACAAGGCTGTTGGAGGTTATGGTAGGCGAAACACAGATCTGCCAGGCTGTCCATTAGTCTCCAAACAGAACAAATAGATCTCCCTGTGCTGCTTCAATCCCTGCAGAGCCCTCTCACATCACGTTAGACCCCATATAGTCTCTCAGACCTCAATGTGGCAAGAATACAAGCTCACATGCACAGTACTCCTTCAATGAGTTGATGGGGAACAGTTTTCTGTACTGAATATTTAACCCTTTTGCTAAGGCCCCCTAGTGGCGTAGACCCTGGGGTCTACATCACAAACATTCTACTGTACCATATCAGAACACATGGTATCATGGAAAAGTGCATATCGTCTTTATCAGCACTAGTTGGGCTATTATCAGGATAAATATAAAGTTTTTACGTGCTGCCGTTGTTCCGTATTTCATAAAAGTATCTCGACCTTGCTACAACGTGATCTACATGAGAGTGAATCAGGTTGAAGATACTGGGCATTTAAAAATATTTAGGATTGGGTTACAGTTCTTCTTTCACCACCAAAAAATCATATACTATTACTGCAACAATAAAAAAACAGGTCCTTATTTTGCCTTAGAATTACATTTTGTCATCATCACATAACTTCCCTCTGCTATGAAAATATCACATAAAGTATGGAATAAAGAGATAACCTTACCTACTTTATTAAAGCCAGACATGTCCTTTCTAAGATTTTGTAGTTATTTTCTGCGTATATGTGGTGTATAGTGTAAATTCCAACACGGGCAAGGTCTGCACAACATTACGCAATTAAATTGGGCAGTGGTAATATCTTGAAACTAATTGTAATTGATTGAAAGCCTTATCTAAAAAGAGCTCTTGCTCAGCTTTTGAAAGATATAGAAATTTCATCATTGGACAGCTGGGAACCAGATGCTGAACTCTGCGTCTCACAAGTGTATATCTGAACAATGGTATCTATGTGCGTCTGATATTCTTTTTGCACAAAAGCGCATTACTAAAAAAATACGCACAACGTTGTGTAGTTTTGCTTTCCATCTGAAATTGAAAGCGTGGATTCCATATCGGCCAGGACATATTTTTGCAAGATTTGGTCCTCGACAACATGTGAGGACTAGTGCATGTTCCTGTGGTATATTTGACCTCTTTCATTATGTCCTTCAATTTATTACTGACACACTTTGCAACAATAATGTTGCGGAACGGTGGCTAGCTATTTCCGGTACAGGGCTATAAGTGTTGAGTTGTTGTGTGCGTGTTATGATGTTGTATTGCTCATAGTATCGCTAGCTAGCCAGCCACAGTATCTGGCTCACTTTATTCAGGTTTAGCTTATAGCAGCGGTTCTCATAGTTTTCGTTCCAACCACAATTGAAATCCCAGAATTTTGACAAAATAAATTTTTCTTAATTGTGACGCTTTTTAGAGGGATTATTTACTCTTTAAAGCCACATTATGTCAAAACGGGTGAAAATGACAAAATTAAGCCTTTGCACGAAGGGGTTAAATGTTCATCCCACATGGACATCTTCGTCCATGCTTTGGGAGAAATTAATTGTCAAACAGTGTTTCTGGTCCCAACACTCCAGAGGTATCTTCAGGCTCCCTATTACCGTGGCAACATGCTCATTGCAATATCATCCAGCAGTGCCACACCCACTGAAACACTGAGCAACCAACAGAAAACAACTGCTCTCCTTCTCACTGACATAATGGAGTAGCAGTTTAGAATGATTAGATTTAGCAAAATGATGGTCCTCTGGGATAATCTAGATTTTTCAATTGACAGCAGGAGATGGCACCCATAGCATATATGACAAAATAGACATTTTGACCAGCTTAATTTTTAGGAGTTTCTGATAATTTTTTTTCATTAAATGAAAAACTACTACTAAAAATTGGTCTTAACCATATCTTCCAGTTTGCATTTTCTGGAGGCAACTTGAAAAAATATGTGACTTTGTATATAAAACTTGTCTCTGTTCTCTACTGATTTTGCAAGATGTATTGTAATATAGATGTGGACCTCATTTCTTTTTATCTTAAATGGAATCCTATGGAGCTCAAGAACTGTATTTGAATTTAGTATATTTGAATTATATACGTGTGACATTTAATAAACTTTCATTGTTTTGTGGTGTATTTCATAAACTTGCATTTAAACAATTATTTTTTATCAACAATTCAGATTGAACTGGATTTTAAAAATACAGATCCATAAATAAAAATCTCTTGGATTCAAAGTTCTGAAATTCAGATTCTAAAAATGAAGATCCATAAATAGAAATCTCTGATTAAAATTCAGATTTTATGTTAACTAGGCCAAAGGTGAAGCATCCGGGCTTCCCAGGAAAAGCTTTCGGAACTGTGGAACTCACACGAGTTTTGCTTAGTGTTGCCGGGAAGACTAGCTAGTTATATATATATGTTTAATTATTACAGTCCTCTTTTCAGTTTTCCCTGCTTTGCGTTTCGTTTTGGCTTTGGGCTGCTGTGTCTGTTTGTGTCTCTTCTACAGGTGGAGAACGTCACGGCCCTGTACGGAGATCCTGGGAGCTGCACTGGAGAGAAGACGCACGCTGTTGCCTGGCAACCATCTTTGGGAGATATGGAAACATGGACGTCGCAATGTATGAGAAGATGCCCATAGCTGGGGACGCCGATAACCGCCGATAACTGAAAGATACAAGACTCTATACCCTGTCTGCATCAGGGAGTTCGAGCAACCTTGCTAGCAAACACCACGACGCTGCCTGACTACTGAACTGAGCTTACCATTGTTACAATTAACCTCGGTTAAAAAACAGACAGTAGTAGACAGCCCGTGACTGGACTGATTGCTGCTGAATAACACCTAAGCAGCATTCTCACTAGATCAGGAGGAGACCCCCTTTACCAGCTCGACATGCTGATTTTGGACACTTGCTGCCCAGTGAGAGCTTGTCGAACTGTCATATGTGTTTAGAGAATAGCTAGCTTAAGTGGGCCTGGGTAAAAGCCGGAATGGAATTGCGGAAGAAAGCTCGGAATGGCTAATAGTGCTCTGTGCCAAAAAGGACCTCAGTTCAAATGCCTGCAGCACTTGCTGTGGAATGCACATCAATATAATTTTAACAGTTTCTGAATGGGCATCATATGTACTTTCATTTGAGCATAGAATTTTCATGAAATATGAATTTGAAATATCTGAAAATGTGATCAAAACTAATAGCATTATCAAACATATTTCAGTTTTGCATAATTTTCAAGTGGGAATGACTATATTTTTATCAGTATAGGGGTAGGGGTAGATATCTATGGGTCCAAAACCCCTATGCAAAACATGTCATAAAATTAGTTTTTATTTTTTTATTATAAAAAATATACATTTGCATTTTCACTCTTAAACCTCAATAAAATATAACTTTTCCCTGTACTCTACAGTATGTATCTTTTGAATGAGCACTTGCCATTCAATAAGTGACGAGTATATACGCCATAGCCTATATTATGTACGATAACATGAAAATAAAATAGTATTCCACCATCTGCAAAATGCTGCCAAATCTTCAATGAAAATCGGTAGGTCACATCAAAAATTTAATTAACGATTGCACTACAGTATGTGAAATACGCTCAAAATGCAAAAATAACAATGTCATATTGGAAAGACAGTGCTCGAGTGGAAAAATTAACGTACTTAACTTATCTGTAGCCAGCGAGACCAACAGGATTTTAGACGCAAAATCTTTTACATAACGGTGAAGGGAAACTTTCCTCCCTGATGCGTTATTTATAGAGCTTGCATGATATGATAATTTCATATTTAGTAGCATATATTGCTAGGTAGAATGAGAAAATACTTTCACATGTTTATTTTGCATTTGAGCAAAATACTTACTATCATTCCTGATGACTGATGTCATGATTTTGATTAACTTATCATTGAGTCATCAAGAACTGGAGATGCTGTGAAGGAATTTTCTGTTTTGCAATATGTGTGTATTAACATGGAGACAATCACTCCATTAAACATAACTTTTATATATAATCCTTATTACCCAAATGCAGTATAAATGTGCTTGCATTCATACAAACCAAATATGTGTCTGTGTCTGTCCCTCTTAGAGGAAACAGGCAACATAGAAGATAAACGGCTATGTTATTGTTAGTGAGAGTCTGCTTGAACATTCTGATTTTATGGCAAGGTCTGGACACTCAATACTATTAAACTTAGGTTGTCAGCTAAATGTCTTTCTCTGTACTGTGATATTATACATAGAGTCCGCCCCTTGTGGTAAATCAGTAAAAAGTCTATAAATGTCTTCTGTACTTCCTGTTCAAGGGACCTCTCTCATTCTGGTTTATCTGCAAATAAACTAAGTCTTATTCTATATCAATATACGGTTTTGTTGTGGTTTTGTTGACTTGCTCACTGTGTGTAAAAGGGAAAATTTCCACGACAATACTCATATTAAACTCTCTGCACTTTCTCAAGGTGAAAACCTCATCTTGATGTCTTATTCTGTTAGGGTTATAAGAGGCTCTGAATGATAATTGACTTATGGTAGATATGGTAATGGCCAGTATTGATTGCAGTCCAAATAATGCACAATTTCCACATGAACTCATAATATCATGTACAGTTCCTCCAGAGCTTTCATTTAGTATACATCATGCCTTGATGTGTGAATACAGAACATGATTTTTAGGCCTTGATATTCAAATATATTAATATCCTCTCCAACAGGCTTTCTCCATTAAAATATAATTTTGATCAACTTATAATTGAGTCATCAAGGATTGAATATACTAATTTTAAAGAAGAAAATATTATTCTGAAAGGGTGATGAGGGGCTCTGAAACATGTTTGCAAATGCTATTAGTTTTGATCAATTTCTCATATATTTCAAATTTATATTTCATGGACATTCCATGCTCAAATGAAAGTACATATGATGGCCATTCAGAAACTGTTAAGATTGTATTGATGAGCATTCCACAGCGAGTGCTGCAAGCATTTGAACAGAGGTATTTTTTGGCACAGAGCACTATAGGCCATTCCGAGCTGCCTTCCGCCATTCCATTCCGGCTTTTACCCAGGCCCAGCTTAAGTGGCCATATCTTAAGTGCTTGTGTTATTAAACATTTCGTCTTTTAAATCACTTTGTGCCTGACTGGGTTTGTCTTTGAGGTTGTGGTTTGCGTTTAAGTGGCTTAGTGTTACCTCCACTACTTGTACATCTGGTTATTGCAAACCTGGTGGATTTTGGGACGTAACATTAATAAACACTCAAAATGCTGTATTGCTACTAGCCTCAGAGCCGCTAACTTGAAGTCTTCCCGGCTGCCCGGTCATGTCGCAGGGTTGCCAGATTTTCCTACCCTTTCCACTGCCTCGCCCAATTAGAGCGAAAAACCCACACAATCCACCAAAACCCGCACAATAAGGATTTGTGTAATGTATTCTATTATATATTTATGTCCAGTCAAAGCCATTTTGTACGGGTACAACAAGTTTAAAAGAAATACAATTGGGCGTGAAATTGCCCTATCTGGCAACGCTAAGCTAATTGTGAGTTTGACAGTTCCGAAAGCTTCTCCTGGGAAGCCCAGATGCATAAACATAACATAAAATCTGAATTTCAACCTGAATTTTTTAAATCTGAATTTAAGAACTTTGAATCGGAGAGATTTTTATTTATGGATCTGAATTTCAATCTGAATTGTTGATATTTGAAGAAAAAAAATCTTTGTTTAAATTGATGAAATACACCACAAAAAAATTCAAGTTTATTAAAAGCTCCATAGAATCCCCACTGGAAACAGCTCAAAACACAGAGAAAGGTCAAGCAAAATTAGAGTCATTTGTTCCCAAACACAATGATACAGTGCATTATGAGATTTCTGGATCTTTGGGCCAGGTCTCCATTTTTAAGGGGTGTTGACCATTCTACAGGGGTGTGAATTTAATGTCTGTTGGTTTGCCTGAAGTAAAGACATTTCTCTCAGGAGAACTCACGTATTGAGTATTCAATTGAAAACAGTATAGATAGACAAGATATTTAATGTTTGAACTAATCTACTTTATTGTTTTTTGTAAATATACGCTCATTCTAAATTTGAAGCCTGCAACATGTCCACACAAAGTTGGGACAGGGGCATGTTTACCACTGTGTTACATCACCTTTCTTTTTAACAACACTCAGTAATCTTTTGTGAATTGTTGTAGTTTTGAAAGGGGAATTTTTTCTCATTCTTGCTTGATATAAGACTTCAGCTGCTGAACAGTCCGGGGTCTCCATTGTCGTATTTTGTGCTTCATAATGCGCCACATGTTTTCAATGGGAGACAGGTCTGGGCCCGTATTCACAAAACATTGAACTTACCACGAAGAGGTCTCCCAAATAGCAGTAAAAGTTTCTAGCTAATAGTTTCTTCTTAAAACCTATTCACAAAGCTGCTGAGACCAACTTTTACTAAGGAATGGGGAGAAAGCTTACTTACTATGCCCACAGTGATTGGCAGATAGGGGATGGGTCTCTGTCAGTGATTGAATCATAGAAATATTGTAGAAAAAGGTATCATGTTGCCATATTCAAATAATTAATTTTTTTATCCTACGTGGTTATTCACAATTAAGGTATTTGTGTGACCAATATAATTTAAAAAGGAAAGCAAATATTTTGTGAGCTGAAGTCCCGGTTGTGGGTGGATGTAAGGCGTGAGGAGCCATGTTCTGCAAGGATAGCCACTGTCCCCCACCAAGTGACATCCAGCTGGGACATGATGCCTCTCAAACAGCAGTCTCAGGCCACTCTCCTGTAGGATCCGGGAGTCATGTGTTGCGCCTGGCCACTTGGCGAAAATGTTGTTTCCCCTGTGGCTAAGTAGCGTTGTCAGACCCTTGATCTCCGATGTTATTGGGTTGTTTCAGTTTGTTGGTGAAGTGACTGTATCTCTGACTATCTCTACTATTATCATAATACCCTCGCGATTAAGGTGATACTTTTTTATAAGCTCAGTATCATTAAATGCTTCTAAAATGTTGACGCGTTTACGAGGCGGATGTCATGGATCTTGCCTTTCTTCCCTTATCGCCGCGTCGCTTTGTTAGTTTTTATCGTTTACCGGTAATCTATCTGATTTTCCTGTGTTCCGCCACGGGTTTTGCTTTCGCCTTGTCATTAGTGAGTTCACCTGTCATTTATTTCCGCTCACTATTTATACCCCGCTTCCGGCCTCTCTCATTGCTTCCATGTTATTTCACATAACATTCGAGCCGGTAAAAAAGGGTATAGGAAGTTGTATTGCTATCGACCGCTTTGATTATCAACGCGGGACTTGTTAGCAGTACAACCTTAGAAAGAAAGCAGTTCTCTTTAATACGCTCTTATTTCAGAGCAGAGGTTTTCGTTTTCTTTTGTTTTCTACTCTAACCTACGAGTGTCTCACCCAAAGTTTTTGGGGTCTTTTCAGTTCTCTGTTTCTTTTGTTTCACTCCACAAACGGGAGTTAGATAAGCGTTATTGCTTATTTCTTTGTTTTGCTCGATTATCGAGCTCCTCGTTTTTATTGCGAGGTTTGTGTTCTTTTATTTTATTCGTTTCTCCACAACGGATCATTGTCCGTTCCAGTGGTGTTCTTAGGAACACTTTAAGATTTCCCAGCTATCGCATCTGGATCTCCAATATTCCCCCCTGGTCTCAGACAGAGATCCCCTACAGCGGATTGCCGGCAGCAGCCATTTTCGGATTGTTTGTGATTTGGTCTTAGTGATTTAGGAGTCCTCTTGACTACCCCTAACTTTTCTGATTTTGGAGCTGGTTTTAGCGTTAAAACGCTTTGTGAAATACCAAAAATGTAGAAGTCCTAAAATTAGGACTGACACGCCCATTATTTTTAAGAGTTTCTCCTAAATCAGCAAGTTGGGAGCTACTTTTAGCTTTAAGACGTTTTGTGAATACGGGCCCTGGACTGCAGGCAGGTGTTGCTTGGCCTTGTCTTGCTGAAATAAGTAGGGACGTCCCTGAAAAAGACGTCATCTAGGTGGCAGCATATGTTGCTCCAAAATGCATATGTACCCTTCAGCGTTAATGGTGTCTTCACAGCACTAACACATCCCCATAACCATGACAGACGCTGGCTTTTGAACCTTGCATTGGTAACAATCGGGATGGTTCTTTTCCTCTTTGGCCCGAAGAACACGACGTCCATTATTTCCAAAAACAATTTGAAAGGTGGACTTGTCAGACCACAGCACGTTTCCACTTTGCGTCAGTCCACGTCAGATGAGCTGGAGCCTAGAGAAGTCGGCGGCATTTCTGGATGTTGTTGATATATGAATTAAGCTTTGCGTAGTAGAGTCTTAACTTGCATTTGTAGATGCAGCGATTAACTGTGTTTACTGACAATGGTTTTCCAAAGTATTCCCGAGTCCATGTGGTTATATTCATTACAAAAGCATGTCGGTTTTTAACACAGTGCCGTCTGAGGGATCGAAGGTCACAGGCATTCAATATTGGTTTTCGGCCTTGCCCTTTACGCACGATTTCTCCAGATTCTCTGTATCTTTTAATAATAGTACGGACTGTAGATGGAGAAATCCCTACAGTATAATTGATGCACTCAAAAGACATGCTCAGTTGTGTCATTAGTGTCACATGGACAACATGGAAGGCAGAGACAGTGACGTGGAGAAGGCTAGTTCAAAGCCTTAAGCATATGCAATTGGTTGTCAACTAGCACGCAACAATATGACGTCGGACAGAATAATAATAAAAATTAGTGACGGACAAGGAAAATCAGTAATGTTATTTATGGCTATTAAGGTTTGTATTGAGTACCAAAAAAGCACAAGGAATCATTGGTTTGAAAATGGTTCAAGTTGATGTCAATACATAGGCCTATTTTGATCTCATTACATAACTCCCATAGTTTAAGGCGAATAAAACTGTCCTGTCCTCTTTGAGTCTGAGCCAAACACTTGTTTTGTTCGTCCTTGCAATCTCTTTCCCCACCTTTTTATCCATCCCTCCATGGTGCTAGCTCGTAACATTAGCATCACTCACTCGTCGTTTTTACTTGGTGCTCACTCGTCAGATAATATAGCCCATAGAAAAGAATAGTTAGCTCAGTTAGATTTTGGCAAATAAACCATGGTTTTGTCGTATTGTTCTGTGGCTGGTTAAATTAATGGAGGCCAATGGGGAAACTGGCTTTTTGAACGCAAATCGATATCAGCAGAGAGCGACATTATATCTGGTGCTGAGGTTGAGAACAATGAGTCACAATAACTTAAGGCTTACAGGTCCCATAACACACTTTTGATGGCACAATCTGATATTAAAAGTGTCAACATACATTTTTTTAAACCAGACTCAGCGATATGACATTGCATGTATTACCATGGTTCTCGCTTGTCTTTTTTTGCGTACCGTAGCAAAATGTCGCCGACATGCCTCTGTCCAGCAAATGGCTACAGAAAATGAAATAGTTAAAGACGGGCTGATAAGAAAAACACCCAAACTCACAGCATATTTTACTCAAGCAGTGCAAACTTTAACCACAGAAGTAGATGGAAGATGTGGCCAAGTTACAAATAACAATATTGCCTATCGTACCTCTATTCCAAAACAATGCTACCCAATCTTTCTTAAATAGTTTTTCATCTTACCATCACAAGAGAATGTGGTCAATTAAACTTTATGTGCCACATCAAACTGTGAATAATCTGTGATTCAGATGTGTTCCACTTAAAAAATAAAAATGACTAGACTATAGGCTAAGTTTGAACAATTGTCTGCATCCAGTGCTTTGGGTCTATGAAAAGCACAGCATGATTATTATTATTTATTGACTTATTTATGTGGAATATTTGTATTTGAATAGACACCTGTGTGGTCCTACAAAGCCTAGACATTATTGTGTTCACAAAATTGTAGTCACAAATAACCATTGTAATTATTTAACATGTTAAACTAATTTGTACTATTTTACTTATTTTGCATCATATGACCCACGCACATACAGTAGGATACATTAATGGGGCAAACATATCTCTGGATAGGTTTGTAAAATGCAATACAGTTTCTAAAGTAAACAACAAAGTATAAACATATCCTTTCAGGAGTGTAATTATTCGTCAACTGTTTAAAACATTCATTAAAATTATGTGTTGTTCCATGAGGCAATTTTTGTTAATTGACATTTGAATTAGAGCTAGTTTAATTAATGTGAGCTATGATAGGCAATATTGTTAGTTGTAACTCACAACGAACAATATTGTTGTTAACAACTGTGGCTTACACTGTGATGGGTTTAGTAGCGGTGAATCAAACGCAGAGGTGAGGGAGATCAGAACAAGTCACCCACACAGGTGAGGACCAATAAGGGAAAAAATAACATGAAAAGAAGAAAAGAAAAACAGGAACTGTTTAGCTGACAGCTAAACAGCTAAATTAAATCTACCCAGGAAAATAGGGCGAACTCGAATAGAATGAGTGAAACACAAATCTAAATCTCCCGAACTCAATACTAGAGCCCAAACAGGAAACTAGAAAAGTAAAGAATACACCCTCGGAATGTAACATTAAAACGTCCGATAGAAGGTGAAACAAAACAAGACCATCAAAAGAAAACACTGTCTCATAGAGAACAGCACGGGGAATAATAGCGCAGAACGCTAACAGGAGGGAAACAATTCTATACCTGATAACAGCTAAAAGCAAGTTATTATAACATAAACAAGTTACATTACATTACATTCATTTAGCAGACGCTTTTATCCAAAGCGACGTACAGTAAGTGCATACAGAAAGGTCATCGAAGTAACTACAGAACAGATAAGAAAGCACATTCTTCCCATACAGTAGCAGCTATCCCTAGTAATGAACACAATGCAGTTCATAGTGAACTGGGTAAATCAGCTGTAATACAATTCTATTCTAAATATTATAAACTTGACTACCTTGCGTACACAGTTCAACAAGAACACAAACCATGAGGTCCTAGATAAGTATTAGTCCAGGTGGAGTCTGAAAAGGTGCGTTTTCAGGCCACGACGGAAAGTAGGCAGGGTTGGCATGGAACGTAGGGGAATGGGAAGTTCGTTCCACCACTGGGGAGCTAGGGTGGAAAAGCTCCGCAGTCGGGACGAGCGAGTACCATTTACACGGAGGGGGGGAAGTGCAAGTCGCCCTGCAGTAGATGAGCGAAGCGGTCGAGCAGGAACATAGTTCTGGATGAAGTCCTGCAGGTAGACAGGGCCTGTCCTATTGGCTGCAGTGTAGGCCAGGGTCAGAACTTTGAACCTGATCCTGGCTGCAATTGGCAGCCAGTGGAGTGACCTCAACAGGGGGGTGACATGTGAAAATGGAGTGATCCAGGTCTCAGTGAGAGCCAGGAAGTGGAGGGACTTCACCTTAGCATAGGCAGTGATGAAGTCAGTTTTCTGGACAGCTGAGCGGCAGTTCCATAGTCCACCCACCACTGAGAGTTCCTTATGAAGGGACAGGGGTGGGCAGACCAGGTTAGCCGGGTAGCGCCTGCGGTGGTTGGACCTCCAGGCTCGAGGTATATAGCACAGAGGAATGGGGGTTAAACACATGGTAGGTGGTGAAAAGATAAGAACAAAGTCTTACAAATTGCGGATGAGGCTGCCGTACTTACGGCAGCCTCGGCTTTAATTTATGCACTATTTGCTAATTGCCGATTGCATTCAGCTGCTTGCAGGGCTAATTCGCTCCGGTGAAACTAGTTCAGATTAGCAACACAAAAGCGCAGATTGTAGGCTTAATGATAGCTACAAATCAACTTTAAACAAATCGCTAACTATTGCTATTTACTTCAGCTACACAAATAACTACAAAGCGGTTCAATTTACCAAATGCACGGCTGAAACCGAAAGTTAATATCATGAGATCGCTTAACCTGGCTATACCTGGTGCAATGTACAAATGAATGACAAAGAAGCACCGGAGAAGCGGAAGTGAGGAACTTAAATACCCTGCAGGTAGCAGCACAGGTGATCTGAATAATGAGTGAGGCAAAACAAAACCCAGGGACGGAACAAGGGAAAAATCTGATGGATTCTCAATGGGAGATAAAAGACTAGAGACGCAGCGGAAAAAGAAAACAATAACCACAAACCATGACATACACAACTAATATTGTTAGTTGTGTAAGCCACATTTTGATATCAATACTTTTAAAGGCAGGCCTAGTTTTAGCAAGTTGCAATTAATGTCTTACAGACAGTGCTTTTGTAGGCTATGCATGAGTAACTTTTTTTTTTTTTTCAGTTGAAAAAGTTTTTTGTTGAGATATAATTTATTTTTGTAGTGTGTTTGCGAGACATGCATAGACACACATGCATTCTAGCTCAAAGAAAGACATAGGCATGGATTCTGACCTTTACCATGAACTACAAATAAATGAAAGTGTTGGCAGGAGGCTATTTGTAAATGCATGACAGTACATAGGCTATTTTAAAGGGTTGTATACTCAGTAGACGTAGCCTAGCGACGCATGGTTTGAAGCCTAAGTCGGCAGAAATAGCGAATATAAAACAGGAGGCCAGTTAAAGCAACGTTAGGTAGCCTAATAACAACAGAAACGGAGCGGTCCTTCTCACTTTAAACTCTATAGCCTAACTATTTCTTCATGAAATCCATATGCCATTCGTGACTTTTCCTAAGTACATTGTGATATAATGCGATTATCAATATTACATAAGGAAAAGTTATGAGCATTTACTTAAATGCAGTATGCTCTGATCATGCGTGTAACAAGTTACTGGCATAGGCTACGTGCTTGTGTTGTGTAGTAGGCATTACAGTTATCGTCATTACAGTTATAGCGTTATAGCTATATTAATGTATGACGTATTCTAACTGTCCAGCTAAGGTGAAGGATTATCATGGATACCGCATATGGCATTGCTGGCTAGCCAGTGACACTTAAGTAGTTACATTTTTCAGTTTAACTGTATAAGAACACTTCTACTACTAATCAGACATTCGCATAACCATAACCCCCTCTCCTACCGATTGCACTGTAAAATATCAGTTTGTAGATTAACTATGTATTTAATCTCTAATAAAATACGATAAACACCACCTGCTAAACTAATATTATGTCTACAATAGATCATCCAATACAGTGATCATGATTAGGCTAGGCAAAGAAATGAATGAACCATAAGATAATAAAATGTATAGGAGGCATACATGCAAACACATATGGGCCTACATTGTAGCTGAAAGAAAGTCAGAATAATGGTATTTTAAAGGGTTGTATACACAGTAGAAATAACTATATATGTCGGCAGATGATATCACCGTGGCTAACAAAATATTTGCCGTTTTGCGTAGCTGCAGTAGGCTAGCCTAGTACAAAGTAAGGTGCAGATGTCATTGTCAATGATAAAATAAAAAATAAAAATGAAATCAATTATGGCTCTTTCCTTCCTGACTTTTCGTAAACACATAGTGATATGTGAATATCAATACTGGATAACAATAAGGAAAAGTTATAAACACTTACTTAAATGGTCAGGAATGGTGAAATTGGCCATCATGTATCTTGGCAGTAGCCTAAGATTGATCATACCGGCTGTGTTGTAGCCTACTGTATGACTTATGGTAGGCGTTCAGCTAAAGTGAATGGTTATCATAAATCCTGTATATGGCAATGCTGGCTAGCCAGCGACACTTAAATAATTTAATTACAGAGCTGAACAGAGCTGACTGAAATGGCAGGCAGATAGCGTTTAGCCAGCCAGCTATGTAAAATGTAGCTATGTAGCAGGCTACACCATGTTTTAGTTAACGTAACGTTAACAGTGAGAAAATCTGTCCCCATCGTCTCACATTGTTATATATGAAGAGCATAGTGCACACCTTTTTGTCGCAAATTTAAAAAAATTTGAATAAATTTTAGTTTCCGAACATGTTTCCAAGTGTCAAAGTCTGCAACGCTAACCACTAGGTTTAGGGAAAATCTTTATTTCTCAAGTTACCCCTTGGGAAAGAAAAGTTTGCACTGGCCATTCAGAGTACTGCAGTCTTTAAGTAGGAAGAATTTGGTCCCTCTTGTGTTGAAGTTTTTACCAGCGTTTGTTTAATTCTCCTGGGAATATGGTGTTGAGTTTACTGGTTTTCTATCAATTTCAAACAGACGATAGAAATGACCATTGTCAAGCAGCTGCTCCTTTCCAGTGAACATTTTTAAGTTGAAAAGTCGGTGAAACGCTGTCTTGTGTTCAAGTGAAAAACTGGCTAAATTTGGTTGAAAAGTGAACGTTTTTTTAACCGGCTAGGATGTAGTCAGGTTATATCTATGTAAAACCTGAGCTAAATTGGGCTAAATTGAGTTAAATTTAAATCAAATCAAAACGTGTCAAAACTCTCAACCTGAGATTTCCACCCATTTTGACATCTAGATTTTGGCTCTTGCTAACAGGGTTTTTTGTTAATGTGTTAAGTATCCTACCTGTCCAAACTTCATTATTCATTTGGACTCACATAAAAAATTTAGTTATCAACTTGCCACTGATCAAACAGTGACAGTTTACGATGGTTAGCTTGCATTGATTTATAGCGTATCTAAATACAGCTGGATAAGCTGGCTCACAAGAAAAAAAGTTACAATAAAGTAGTAATTAGGATACTAAGGGCAGTTATATTTTGCATAGTGTTATGTTAAATCATAACTCATTGAAGCCCGTCATATTGATTGTGATGTCCTACCAAGGTGACACTTTTTGCACCTGGGTTGCGCGTGCATCGTCGTTTACAAACATGAAATGGGTCTATTATTAGCCTATATTCTATGGTCTATGGATGGATTGAGCACATTACATACTGTTTCTTCGTTTTACACCAGGCAAGCCCCGCCCCCGTCTCCTGCAAGTCAGGAGCTCTGCAAAAGAGTATGTGAGGAACGACCAGCATTGAAATAACAATAATAACCTCCAGCCTATCAATCATAATGATCTATGATGGGATAATTCCCATTATCGTGTAATACAATATCTGAATGATGTTACTAGTAAAGTAAGAAGAGTTAATATATTTTTGTTATTTTAAATGAGAAAAACTACAGTGGAACTCCACCCTTCCAGTGGGCTCTGAGGCAGAAGACCATTAGTCAGCCACAACAAGAGTTTCCTGACAAAACTTTGCTTCGCTCACTTCATGTGTGACCAGGGGTTAAATTGGGCCGGAGCAGAGCTCCACTTCCTTCTGTGCAGGGGCGGGGCCAGTAGGGGGCCAGTGGTGGCACTGGCCCCCACTGGAATCTGATTGGCCACCCCTGGTGCCCCCCCTACCAGAACCGGAATATGATAGGCCATTGTCTTGTCAGTATCGATGAAAGAAGCCTCTGTAGCCCAATGGGAATGGACATAAAATGAGGCGGAACCAAAGTTGCATCTTCCAATGACAGAGCTAGCCGCGTCACTTCAGCATTCAGCAATCAACATTTTAACGTCTGCCGCTGAGAAGATGCAAGATCATTTGACGCTGTCGTCGCTGAAGAACAAAAGTGGAATATAGGTAGGTAAACTGAAGTTAAAATGTGTTCTTTTTATGTGGACTGTAATGGACTAGATAATAGAAGTTAAAAGGTAAATGCATAACGTAACTTCTAAACTTCTGTTAGCTAGCTAAGTGAACTCTAACACAGGCTCAGCTAGCGCTAAGCAAATGCCAACGGGCTCGGCTAAAGGCCGTGACACACTGGCCGCGATTTACTCGCACGAATAAATCGCACGTTGAAAAATAAAAACGAACTCCTGTATTGTTCATAAAATCTTGCACATCAATCGCGAAATGTCCTTTGCGAAAAAGCGGCATTTAATTTATTCGCAGCAAGTTCGTTTTGAGTTTTCGTTTGCGAAACTATTTATCTATCTAATCATAACAAGTTTCCATGACTGACGTCACCGCACTGCCACAACAAACTCCAACATCCAATATGGCGGACCAACTGATTTTATGTGTGTCACAGTATAGCGTCCTTTTTGATAAGAGACATAATAGTTACAAAGACAACGATTTGAAGGACAATTTGTGGAAAACCATAGCCGAGAAAATAGGCTATGAAGATGGTGGGTTTATAGCTAAATGGTTGCAATACGCACAACTTGCTATCTGATCAGCTCCCACAGGTTATTAGCATTGGCTTAAAAGTCGTCTCCAGCTTTTTTAGCCAGCTAACGTTAGCTAATCTTTAGATCTAACGTTAACATTGATAGCAGTTCATGTAAAGAAGATAACAAGCCAGTGGCAATTACACACAAACATAGCTACACGATACGTAGGCCTATTTATTTTTTTACTTTAGGCGAGTTCATGTAGGCTACGCTGTCACCGGCTGGGTTGTTTGCCTTGGTGAAAACAAAGGATGAAAGCTAGCGAACCGCTATATGTGATATTGTTTCGTGGATATTTGCCGTAGTAATTGTGGGCTATAGGCTATCCGAAGGAGAAAGACGACACATAGTCTAGCTACCGGGTCTGGCCAGGGGCAGCCACTGTGGTGGAGGGAGAGAAAGGGGGAGGAGGAGAAGGGCAGGGTAGAGTAGCCTATATGAATTTTTTTTGCTGTCACACTGTTGTCTGTGTGCGTGGCAAATAAAGTTCCCCAAAAATCTTATTCCGACTCCTGTGTGGACTTCCTGATTACTGATAGCCAAGTTATATAAATAACGAGGAAAACAGACGAGGTCTGCCTGTAGCGATCGTTTTGGAGAGAACTCTTCAGACTTCATGAGTTGCTACACTGTATAGACTACGACAAATTTATTTTAAAGATGTTTGCTGAAATGATGTAATGTATTATGTTGTGGTTAACCCTTTATATTAGTGGAAGAGATCAAGAGGCAGTGGAACACGTATGTCCGTAAAAGGAGGGAAGAGAAGGAGAGCATGTTGTAGACAAAACAAACTTTACATAAGTAAAAACGGACACATAATAAGCCCGGTTCAATATTTTGCCAATGTAATTTAAGCATGCTCTGTTTTTAACGTTCTGGTAGAGGAAATAAAAAATACACTTTCGTTCCGTGATGGACCGAACGGATAACCATGTCGTTATCGCTCGACGAAGAGTAATCCATTTTTATTCGCACGGATTTTCAAATATTCGCCGACGAATTTTTCGCATTTTCGCCTCGCTTATTCGTTACGTCCCCGATGTGTCACGGCCTTTATGGCTAAAGTTTATAAAAATGCAAAAAATATCTTCATATATATGGAGCCAATCCCCCCCACACAAATACCTTTGTTGCCCACCAGTCACAGAAGTATTAATTTTATTTTATATATTTTTAGGTTCAAAACCTCATTGTACTGTGTACTGTACAAACTACTGTGAATATTGGAATATTGTACATAGCACTTTTCTATTTACTTTGCTTTTATGGCCTTTTATCCATACTTTTAATATGTAACATAGTTATTTATTTATGTTTGTATCTTTAATATTCTGAATAAACAATTTAACTGTTAAAACGTTAATTCTGACCTGGACTGTATCCATTTATTCTCATGCTATTTTATTTTAGGGGTGCTCTTAATATTACTGGTTGTCGCCACCTAATGGCCATTTATGTAGTGTAGCTACAGGCAGTTAGCTATAATGGTGTACAGATTTATTTTGACTTTATTGTTTGGGTACAAACACATTTATTTATAATCTTACTTTTCTCTATACTACATGGGTATTGAAGATTTGCATGACTATTTAACTACCTGCAAAACTGTACACAGTAAGGGGACACTACACAATAAAGGGTAAATAAAAGGCATTATCTTTCAGTATATTGGTTATGATAGAACAGTAGAATAATATTGAAGCAGAAGAATAAAATGGAAATCTGAACAAGTGCTACAATCTTGAGGGGATATTCAACCATACAGTTTGGAAATGTATAATGCAACATTTAATATATGTACAGTGCCTTTGGAAAGTATCCAAACCCATTGGATTTTTTTCAAATTGTGCTATGTTGAAAGCTTAAATTAACATTTCAATTGACTTTTTTTGTTACTCATTCACATGAAGTGCTCTATAATGTCAAAGTAGAGAAAAAAAATACACCCTTTGCTGTAAAGGCTTAAAAATAAGCTCTGGTGTATCCAATCGTAAAATAATCTAAACATTTTACTCCACTTTGACATTATAGAGCACTTTGTGTAGATGAGTAACAAAAAGCCCATTTAAACATATCTTAATTTGAGCTGTCAAACAGAAAAATTTGAAAGGGTGTTCATACTTTCCGAAGGCACTGTATATGATTACCTAGAATCAGGGGCAGGTATAAAAAAAAGGTTAGGCTAGGGTTAAGGCTAGGGCTAAGGTTTGGTCGGATAAATACACGTGTGTCTGCTGTACGCGGCAAAAAAAAAAAAAGGTAAGCCTTGATGGCTGGCCCCCCTCCTCTGGGTCTGTGCCCCAGCCTGGCCCCCCCATTCAAAATGTTCTAGACACACCCCTGCTTCTGTGACACAAATTTTATTTTTTATTCTCCCAATCATAGCCTAGTTATTCAATAGGAGATGTTAATATAAATATTTGTTATAGTAATTATTCACAAAAGCAGATATTAGAAGCTGAAATCCACTAGTTTTGCGCCAACACCAATTGATTTTTAAAATTGTTATCCAATCACAACTCCACGTCACAAACTCCCGTGCAGCATGCCTCTCAGTCTGCATTTGTGATTAATTAAAAGAGAGAAAGAGGCAGGTTTAGCCGCTTAGAGCTCTGATAACCATCATGAAAATGTGTATAAATTACACCACAAGAGAATGCCCATTTCGTAGCCTACTGTGATTATTGGGAAATTAAGCTATGATTGAAATGTATTTTGTCCGTTCTGGATATTCTGTCATTTTGAATCCTTAGCAAAGATTTTAGCTGTCCAATTAGACCTAGCCGTACCGTCTTTGTTTAATTTGTTTGCTAATCGTTTCAGAAAGTAACTTACGCTACAAAGATTGACATAATAATATATTTTGGAGTGTCTACTGTATTGCTGAATGTGCATTTATGTTTGACTGTCTCACTCACTCTTTGAGGCAAATTAGATTTAAAAAAAAAAAAAAACTCCTATGAAATGCCTAAAACGTGGTAGCAAAAGCAAACGCACTATTACTAATTTTTGACTCAATGTTGGGAGAGAGAGAAGTTAATGTTACGGTGGAAAATAGTAGGCTATGTCTAACGTTAAGTAACTGACAGCAATTGATAACTAGGCTGATTTGTGTTTTATCTTAGATGAAATGAAGACGACTGTGAAATATTTTTTAGAAGGTAATGTTAAGAATCTTTAATCTTTAATTTTTATTTGCACCACCTTGTTTGAATACAAGCCCGAAAATAAAAAATAGTTGCTATTCTTGAACCCCTTTGACTACAGGCATAATCCTGGTCTCTTCTGTAAGGTAACCCTTTGGAGTTTGTTTTCCAAGACTCTGAGAATTACTGAGAAATGGAAGTTTTTTTTTTGGTAAAAGACTTACCATTATTTGTGTCGTCTGTGGATTTCCATGGAACACATAGAACGAGTCGTTGTTTTGATGGAGCCTGTTTTGTGTCAAGTTACAAAATAAGGAACCTTTGTCATTATAACATTGAGGTCATAATCATTTAATCGTTAAAAAAAACCCCGCAATGATTGCAAATAAACTAAACCACTTCCGGCCTGTTAAGGGGTTAAACTAAGCACAAATTACAATTAAGTTCACATAATGCAATCAGTAAGCAACAAATCCTGATACATCTGTGTTGTGTCAATATTTTATATTAATAGAACATCCCTAGTAGTCATTCAACATCTCAATATAATTTAGTCTCTTGATGTGACATTCAATTTTGCACGCATTTTTATAAGCCATTCAGAACATATTGAAGATCACATCATCACAAGTACCCCAACCACTACTCCACACGGCCATTCTAAGACAGATGCTAGAAGCAGTTCATCTCTTCAGACGCGTGCAGTAGGATGCTGATTCTCGACCACTACAGAAGGGCCCAAATAACTACAGCAGCAATCAGGCCAATCAAATGGTAGTTCAAGACACAACACTAAGGGTAAGACAGAGGACTATAAAAACAAACAAAATGAAAGCCTTTTCTGTTTAATATCCCATTTGGACCAAAGCTTTGGATGTGCAACATTCTGCTGCATGTAATAGTTTGTCTTTAGTGCTCTTATAAAAGTGTCCAACATATGCTGATCAGAGTGCAATGACCTTGAAAGGGCGAACAAATGTATGCGTTGATGTTGTCTGTAGAATGGGCGCGCGTGTGTGTATGACAACTGTTCTCCTCAGCACACTCCATCCTCTGCTTGTAATGACAGCGTAAATGGGAAGAAAATTGTCCTCACCTTAAAGGCGGACTACAGTCCTCTCGAATGCTGAAAGGCCAGGTTAAGCATAGAGCTCAGACGCTGATCAAAAGTCCTTGTTTTGCTCCATGTGACGGGTGCAATCAGAGAGAAAGTCCCGTGCAGATTACAGTCTTCAATCAGTAAGTGAGGAAAATGATATGTACATCATTGTCACAGCCGTGCGCCCAGACAGTGTCATACTGCATGCATATTACCCGTGTCAGACCTGCCATTCACAGACCTCAGGGGAGACAGAGAGCTGTCCCTAATTCTACTCTCAAAGGTCTGAGACTACCATCCTCAAACAGCAAAACTTCGCTTTCTGCAAGGGCCAGGGCTTCAGTTTTTTTTGCAATACAGTTTAATATACATTTACAGAAGAAGAAAAAGACGGCTTCTTTATTCGTGCTGACCTCTCGAAACATAGCTTTCAGATTATCTTTGAGAAGAGAGGGAAAAACACATAATGAGCCTTGAAGCAATTTTACAAAAGTATCTCGTAAAAGATGCACTTTGCTACGCCTTGCTTTCAGAAAAATTATTTAAAAGGAAATTGTATAAAAGTGCTTACTCTGGAAGTCTAATCAAGGTTATGGAGGACAGTCAAAAGTAAAAACTAAATGTATCTCAGACTTAGCAGAAGCCTGAGGGAGGTAAAGGAGCAGAGTAGCCCATAACATCTAACCGTAGTATATACAGTAGTTATGTTGTATGAATATATATTTATTGTTTCTTGGCAATATAAATGTATTGCTCCAGAGGAAAATCCACTTCAAAAGCTAACCTGAATTATTAATTTAAACATTCTAATTTGATGCTATTTTAACACGACAAGTAGGCAAACAATCAGTCCCAGATTTTGCTCATTCAAAAGAGGCTTTTCTTCACATTGTCAGAAACTTGCCACATCAAACAAGATCTCATAATATGAGCTTGTGAAAAGTCAGTAAATTGTCACTTAACAACTCAAAAAACAACAAAAAACACCCTACTGAATTCTGTTCCCCTGTGTGAGATGAGCTATGCAAGCCTGCAATTTCCCCCGAAACAAGAAAGCACTTAATTAGACCCCCGGAATAACACTCCTCTCTCCGCTGAGAGGAGGCAGATGAAACCACTGGTGTCTGCGACAATTTTTCATCCCTCCTTCCACAAGATTTCACATCTTTCAAAGTACCATCCTCGCCGACAACTTCGATAAATGCAGATTGCAAATAATGACAGTAAACAGGGCACAGAAAACAGTATCCAGATCAGTGCAACCACATACCACCTATAACCAGTTTGCATAATAGCCACTTTCCTGCTCTCCAGGTAGCTGTTCACCTTGAAGAAGAAGCCTGAAGACTCAATGTCAACACATGTATGTGTACCTCACTCCCACAGCGATGCTCACACACCAGGGGAAGGCATCAATATACACGCACACGTGCACACACACACACACTCACATTATAATACCCATTCTTGAGAATTGTGAAAAAAACCTTTTTGGTTTTTACTCTTCAATTATATATTTTTGAAAGATCAAAGTCTTGGCTATGAAATCATGTAAAGGGGCCATTTTTGTTCTTAAATAGAATGTTTTTGCTATTCCTAACATTCACACAGGACTCCCATTACAAAAAAGCTAGTCTAGCTAAATAAAGCACATTTCAGATGGAAAAAACAATCTATTAATGTTTTAATAGTATTTAAATATCTTAATTCAAACTAAATTGCTAATTTCAATAAAATGATTCAATTACTAAAGAGAATTGACATCAGTCAGCATATATGTCAACTCCGTAGGATAAATAGAGATGATATCTTGCAGAGTTGATAAAATATAGAAGTTATATATGGTATAGAAGTTTTAAAAATGTAATTAGTCCAAAAAATGAAAGAAATTATATTTATTTCATACAGAAAACAGTCATGGTGTCTTGACACCTTTTTTCTATATTGACCAGGATGCACCTGTGATAACTCCTGTTTACTGAGCACAACAATTATTTTTTCAAGAATATTTTGATGTTGTTAGCCCATAAACATAAGGAAGTCATGGCATGCAAAGGATATGCAACCAAATATTAAAAATCATGACTATTTATGTTTATTTGTCCCATTACATTTGGTCCCCTAAAATGGGGGGGTTATGTATCAAAAGGGCAACAATTGCTACACGGTTCACCCGATATGGATGTAAACACTCTCAAATTAAAGCTGCTCTTTAACCTATTAATTGTTTCATTTCAAATTCAATGTGCAGAGTACAGAGCTAAAAAACAAAAAAAGTGTCACATTACAAATACCTATGGACTGCACTGTATATATATATATATATATATATATATATATATATATATATATTGTATATATACGTATACATGTAGAGCAGCTAATAGATTTGAGAATATCGCTGCATTCGTAATTACTGCAAAACATTGCACCTGCCAGCATACGTCAACTGGCATAATCTATACTTTTTTAGAATACAATAAATTCATATGGTAGTTTTTATTTATTAAGAAACACTGCTTGGTACTTCAAAAGATGTTTCTTATGGACTCTTTTGCTTTCAAAATGAATAGTAGCTATTTCTGTCAATTGCACGTAGATCAGCAACACCTGTACTGACAGAAAAAAACGAAATCAACCTAAATTTATTCAGAGACAGATGAAATGCCTCCCCCTTTTGAAGTATTTTGTACCTAGGACCAAATAATAAAAGAAATTGCATCTTTGGATTGTTCTCATCATCTTCCTGAAGGAACGATCCATAATCCCTATGGTGTTTTCAAATTGCATCACAAAGTGAATAGAAAATGTATTTACATTATTACAGTATGTGAACCACCACCACAACCACCAGCTGCTGGTCTGCCTCTTTGTAGTTATCATATTTATAGATTTTGCACATAAATTGGAATGAAAAAGCCATAAGACTGGGTAATTATGCCTCCTTTCAGGTAGCACATGCTTGCAGAGCAGGAATCCATCACTAGAGAAAGGAGTCATTTCTCAAGCCTACAAACAGATGAACAGACAGATACTTAAAGTTACAATCTTTTTTTTCTTTTGCAGACAAAATCATAAACCTAAAGTGTTTCAATTATGATTCAAACACTCATTTCTTTCCCAAAGGCAATTTCAGTGGTAGTCAAAGCTCTACTGTGGAATTGAAGTGAATGCTTCACTGAAATGTTTTTATGTGACAATATTTTTACAGCCAAATCACATTAAATTAAATATCTGTGGCATAATATGTAGTTTTATACCAACATACTATTATTTTTGTCAGCAGCAGCTCTAGAAATTGCAGTATCCCTCAATCACAAAACTTACTCCCTTACCAAGTGAGTGACTTCCCCACAGTAACGACCAGTACTTTCCTTTTATCACAATAAGTTACTGGCAGCCATTGAGTAGCACATGTATACCAATAATACTTAAGAGAACTTTGCTGCCTCGATATGGATGTAAACATTCTCAAATTAAAGCTGACAGTCTGCTCTTTAACCTATTAATTGTTTCATTTCAAACTCAATGTGCAGAGTACAGAGCAAAAAAAACCATTTTGTCACTGTCCAAATACCTATGGACAGCACTGTATATACAGTGCCCTCCACAATTATTGGCACTCCTGGTAAAGATGAGTAAAAAGGGTTATAGAAATTCACCTTTTGGTGAATTAGCTTAATCTCACACTGAAAATTTTTGAAAAATCCAACATTAAATTGAAGTACATTTATTCTGAGAAAAGAAAATCAAGAAAATAATTATTTTTAACAAAACCACATGTGCCACAATTATTGGCACCCCTAGAAATTCTTATAAAGAAAATGTACTTTTTAAAGTTGATCAGAGTGTTTAGGAACTTTCAAGCAGTAATCCATGACTTCCTGTTTCACTGGGGTATAAATATGAGGTGACACAAAGGCCAAAACATACATACAAATCAACGCAAAAATGGTTAACTGAACACAAAATCAAGCTTCTGCCATGGCCATCTCAGTCTCCTGACCTAAACTCCATTGAAAACCTGTGGGCTGAGCTGAAGAGGAGAGTGCACAAGAGAGGACCTAGCACTCTGGATGATCTGGAGAGATTCTGTAAAGAGGAATGGTCTCAGATTCCTTGCTCTGTATTCTCCAACCTTATTAGATGTTACGGGAAAAGACTCTGTACAACCTCCCTTTGCCAATAAAACAGCACTAAGTATTAAATGCAGGGGTGCCAATAATTGTGGCACACGTGGTTTTGTTAAAAATAATTATTTTCTTGATGGGGGATTTTTTATTCTCAAAATAAATTTACTTCAATTAAAGGTTGGATTTTTCTCAGTTTTTCAGTGTGAGATTAAGCTAATTCACCAAACGGAGAGTTTTTTTATAACCCTTTTTACTCATCTTTATCAGGGGTGTTAATAATTGTGGAGGGCACTGTATATATACAGTATATATATGTTGTGCAGCTAATAGGTTTTCAATACGTTTTCAAGAGGCTGAGAATATCGCTGCATTCGTAATTATTGCAAAACATTGCACCTGCCAGCAAACGTCAACTTCATATAGTGTATGAATTTTTGGTGGTAGTTTTTATTTATTAAGAAACACTGCTTGGTACTTCAAAAGATGTACTTTCAAAATGAATAGTAGCTATTTCTGTCAATTGCATGTAGATCAGCAACACCTGCACTGACAGAAAAAAACAAAAATAATTTTCACTGAAGAAATCTGGAAGCATAATGCAGAGGAAATCTAAGGAAGTCATACCATATCCACCCTACCTTGCAGACTCCCAGCCAAGCTCAGACTTATCTGTGACTATAGGTCTTAACCTGCACTCCTGTTGAGTGCCATTACCAACTTAACCACTCAAAAGCCCCTCACTGGGGACTATTTTTCAAATTAAGAGCTATGTCTGGATATTCCTCCAGGCCAGTCACCCACAAGCACGACATTACCTCCATCAGAACAGCTATGGCATTATGTGTTATATTTCCCAAGGTGAACAGGAACTGAGAGTTAATTTTATACAAACAAAATTTTAATTCCATAGAAAAGAATGTCAAGTCAATCCAGAGGCCTTAACACAGGCAGAGGTCCACCTTACAGGAGGAGTTAAAGTAGTACCAAGCCTGGCAAAATTACTTGAGCATTTCCTCTCAAAATGTAAACCTGCACTACCTCATCCATAGACTAGTTTATTTACCCCCAACAGTCTATGTCCAGAAATGAGCCACAGAATAGAAACAGAATAGGCGTGCTGACTCTCATGACTTGATGGACCCCTCTCCCTATCAGCATTTCCCTTGGAAGTTGGATTTAGACAAAATGTGTCCCCATTACATTTTAAACAAAACATAGACCCCTGCCCTAAGGGCCATCTGTGTTAACAAATGTGCTCTCAGTAACAATAGTGATAATTCACAACATTGTAAGAGTGAATGATATATAATTTTGAACACTATTCCTCAAGCGTTACATTTCACTTAGGCACATGTGAGATATCTCACACCAGAGGCAGCAAAGCTGCCAAATATGACCCCATAACCACACATTCTATCTCAAAGTTTGATAAGGCAGAAAACACTGTTTAACTGTTCCTACTGTATGTGATGTGAAATATCACCAGTCTGCAGCAACTGGAAGTGCTGTGGTTATCTTTCTCACCTGCCCGTCTCACTCATGCAGTGCTCCCTCCAGCTCGGTGAAGAGGATCAGTCTCTCTAGACAGCCTTTATCTATGAAGTCCGGCAGAAACTTCTAGATCTTTTCAGCAGCGATGAAGCGATCCTGCTCATCAGTCACCTGGTGCAGACGGGTGAAGGGCTTCTCCCGAATAAAAATCAATATGCTCATCACCCATACCATAGTTCTGGCTCTGAGAATATGGGTGCTGCCACTCACCATGACCATGGAGCTGTCCCTCACACAGGGGGACAGTGAGCACTAAGGAGCTGCCACTCCAGCCACGGACAGTTGAGAAGAAAGTGTCTCAGTGTATTCCACCCCCAAGGATTTTTCTCATTCAACTACAACTGCCAGCACAGCCATGTTGGAACACAAACTCAAGCAATATCCGAGGGACACTTACCTCAAAATTAAAGAGTGTATCCTTTCAAATTTCTTGTTCAGACACTTTTTTTTTAAATTTTTGTTTCCTGCCTACCCCGAAAAGTCCTGGGGACCAGTGACCTGGTGACACATTGGCTCTGTACCCTAGCAGAGTACCCAAGGCCTGCAGAGAAGTCACCCTCACCATCAGGGACGGACTGGGGCACAAATTCAGGCGCACAATTTCAGACGCAATAGAGTGCACAGCCCACCATCATAGCCTACAAATTATTAATTAATAAATAGGCTAATATTTACAAAATGAATAACCTTTGTAGCAGTGCTACATCACGCAAAACAGAGACATAAACACTCATCTAAACCTACCACTTGATCGGCACAGCATTTACCTGAAATCATGCCTCGAGTACAATATCTGTGTGATTTATTAGGCACACAAAGATGTAGAAAAATATGAATAGTGCAGGCATTTAGCAGCATCTTGCTCGAGGGATTTTAGTTTTTTATTCTGCACCCCCCTTTCTTTTTTACTTTTCTCCATTTCGGAACAATAGCCAACAACAATACTGTGTCACTCACTGTCACTGATCAAATAGAGACAAAAACTTTACTACTAAAACGTGACTACTACTGAGCCAATCAGATTTTTTTTTAAATTAGGATTGATCTCAATTGGCAGGCGCTGCTCTTATCTCCCCCTCAGTACCCAAGGTATTAGATCGGTGGCATAGCCAGGAATAGATTTTTGGGTGGCCTGAGCAAATATAGGTTGGCATTTTAAAAAAATCTACTCCAAGAGACAGACTATAACAAACCAAAATGCAATGGTTTGCGCAAACAAAGATTTTCCATACAAAATAATCAAACACTAGCTTGTCTGTCTGTTGTGAGACACCATTTTGAAAAACAAAATGCCTAATGGATCGTGTATAGCACAGAATCCAATTTTTCTCAGGACAACTCACATATTAAAATAACATGTTTTAATGAATGAATGTGCTGCATAATTATCTTGGTTTGGCACTGAATGGATCTGCTTTAGGTACTACTCTGGAGCACGGGCATCTCCCCCCGCTAAACAGGAGATGACCAGAAACCCCCCAATACCAAAGTAGATCCAAACAACAGGTGGAAGCTGGGGTGGTGGAGGGTGATAGAAAATGTATTTTAACACAGAAACCACAAGCAAACAAAGAGCAGCACGTCAGTGAGCAGCACAGAGAGGACTGATTCCATTAGAGGTCAGTGGCGGCCGGCCTATAGAGGGCGCTGGGGCGCCGCCCCCCCCTCCCCCACATACAAATTTTAAAAAAAGTTTAAAAAAAATTATTATTTTTTATTATTATTTAATTTTTTTAGTAGCTTAAAATTATTATTTTTTATTATTATTTTTTATTATTATTTAATTTTTTAGTAGCTTAAACATGTTATATGTTGGCCTTGCGTTGTCTAAAGTTTAATACATTACATATGCATGTTCAGGGGGCTGCGGGGCGCCGGTAACGTTATGGTGAATCAGAGCACTCATTCATTTTCAGGCGAGCCCCCTGATACTGCTGCCTGATTCGCCGCCAAAAAAGGAAGTCCCCGGGCGCAGGCCTGTGCGCCCCGGACTATCCTACCCTTTTCTGATTAGTCCTCATGGTTTATGATATTATTTGATTGGATTTAAGGCATGTTTATCACGCCCAGCCGGCATCTAGCAGGATATCACTGCGAGTGCGCAAGTACTACGGATAGGTTCAGTCGGCTGCTACTCATTCATTCAAGTAGACCTGTCCTAGACCAAGCGAGAGAGATAATTCGAAATGGCTTCTTCAAGTGGAACAGAAAGCAAAGAAAATTCGGTTATTTCTTTGCAAAAAGAACCTTTCTCAAGGCGTTCATTGGGAGAAACGGGTCGGGCTCGGTCACGGCGGCCGAACAACTAGCGAACATTTTACTTTTGAACTACAGTAAAACCTTGACATACGAGTGCACTAACTTACGAGTATTCCGAGCAATTTCTTGTTTCGCCTTACGAGCCTAGACCCGAGTTACGAGCCGAGCAAGCGGAGCATTGCGAATGCGAATGCAATTTCGGAAATTGCATTCGCATTTCCGAAAAATTCTGAAGGGAAGGAAGAAACAAACCACCATGGATAGGTTTTTATCGAAACGCCCTGCAGATCAGTCAGAAAAGCGTGACGAAAAAGCCAAAAATCTATGAAAAAGATGCAAACGTCACTGATGAAGATTAAGTGTAAGTGAAGAATAATAATGTAGCAATTAAGTTTAGAACCAGTTTATTTCTTTATATTCTATTTTATTATCTTTGTATTATATTTTGTATTAATTATTTATAATTTATAAATACATTTCTCATTTTTATAACAACGTAACAAAGAAATTAGGGTGTTTTTTGGGGGGCTGGATCGGATTAATGGTATTTAAATTAATTTCAATGGGGAAAATTGATTTGATATACGAGTAAACCGAGTAACGAGCTCGGTCACGGAACGAATTAAACTTGTATGTCAAGGTATTACTGTACTAATTGGGATGGGTTAGCTTACTGCACATGGTGCTTCAAGTTGTTTTCGGTGAAAATATAGTGTGAAATAAATACAAATGATACCGAATATTGTGTGTGTCTGTTATCTACCAATAAAACAATGCCTTTTGACGGTCATTTAGGTGCCCAGTGACCACTAAACAGAGAAGCTGTAACCATGGTAACAACAACTGCGTGACAGGGAAACACAATGTCAGCGCTTCAGTGCCTTAACTGCGTCGGGCTCGGGTCGGGTTCGGACATAAAAAGCAGAATTCCTGTCGGGTTCGGGTCGGGCTCGGTTACTACTATCTCGGGCTCGGTCGGGTTCGGACAGAAATATGCGGCCCGATCCGCACTCTAGTTCAGTGATGTCTTACTTGAAAAACTGTCCTCCACTGTTGCCAATCAAACTGTCTTATGCAACTGAGACACACGGTAGCTTGTTTTTTCTGTTTAAAGTCAAAGTCAGATGTATTTTTTTTTTTTTAGAAATGCTAGCGCCCCAACCTATATTTAGATCACCAGCCGCCACTGTTAGAGGTGTGTGCCTGTGATTGGTTGAGTATGAGACACGTGGTTCCCGACAGAACTTGCTATGCGCGCTATAAATTTTTAAATTTATTTTATAAATTTTTTTTATTTAAAGATTGCTTTTGTTTCCCAGCATAGTATACTCTATGATAAAATACATGAATATTAAAATGACAATGATTTGAAGAACAGTGGGAAGGAGGGCGCCACATCCTCTACAGGGCGCTACTCCTCGAGCTCCTGACCGTGATTCCAACTCGCCCAGGGCCATTTTGTGTGCAGCGATTCTCTCCTCTATAGTGTGGTGGCAAGATAAGCCAACTCACAGCGAGCAACGAACAAATGGCTTGACTGGCCACAGGACGTTTCATTAGTACAAAGTTATAAAACGGATATCGTAATAATAATGTAATACGTGTTATCTTTGCTGTCTAGCTATACGTTATATCTTGTAATGTTAAGGTTACCTTTTTCATCCTGAATCAACTAACTTAATCATCCCGCCAGCAGGCTACTTTGCGCGTGGGTAAGAGAGAGAGAGAGAAAGAGAAAGGGGGCGGAGTGAAGTAGTAACGTTTTACACATGGTGACTCGCCTTCTTGAGACCTGGGGCTAATGGAAAAAGACCCGGGGCTATAGCCCAATAGCCAGGGCCTAGGCACGCCCCTGGCGCTGAGTCTGCGACCGTGGCCCGATCTGACTCCTGACCAGCCATTTTGAAGCTGCAGCCTGAATCAAACATAGGCCAGAATAAAATTGCGGGGATAATGAGGGTCGAGCAGCCAGCTAATAGGTATTATTTTAAAAAAACAGACTATCCAATTCAGACTGGAATGGACTTGTCCCGAACCTCCCCATGACCAATCTGGGCCTGCTCACCGTGCCATACTTCTGACCAAACCTGCATCCACAGAGATCTTATAATGGTGCAGCTGCTCTGCCTACCCTTCTCTTGCTTACCATTGGTCACCTGGGCCCAGATGCACTTGCTGACCTACAGATGGACAGGGAGTGGGATCTGGTCTCAAAACCTATAGCTTCAGAAGAGTTATGTTTTATCTATCATGTCAATAAGGTGAACCCTGTCCCCTGACTGCCATCAAGTGGCATTATCTGCCTCTCCTCTCCCTCTCCACAGAAGTGTGTCTGTGCGTGTGCAGGTGTGGGTGCGTGCGTGTGTGTGTGTGTAGGCATAGTATGACCTTCCAAACACATTAGATGTCCAGAAGGAAATATCTAGTAACCTGTTTGTGGTGTGCCAACACAATCATTCTGAGATAAATGTGGGGGGGGGGGGGGGGGCCGGCACCTGTAAAAGACGTGTAAGCCCCTAATCGAATTTTAGTTCAAACTCCAGCCATCTAATGTAATTTTGTTTTGTTCCAACTGCTGTGTGCTGTAATGCAAAACAGAAGTGCACAATCTGGAGACCCGGTCCACCTCTTTCTCAATGTTCTGAGTACCTGCAAGGGAGCGCAAGATTATTACAATATTAGCGTGCAGGAGGAAATTAATTAGGCTCATTAACATACAAGCAAACGATGATACCGTTAACACATTTCATTAACTCAAACTGTCATTCTGTGTTCGTGGCACCATTTCGTATGGCATTAAAATGAATTGAATTAATTAGATTATGCAAATGAGAAGAACTCTAAAATGGACGTGTCCTTTTTAATGTTTGTAGGCCACACTTTTGACACTAAAATTGACTCAAATTCAAAACCATCAGCTCAGTGCTTTGATTTGTTAGATAAAAGCTTTCTTATAGCTCTCTTAATTATGTTGCCCTGAACAAAGATTTCAACCATGTTACAATATTTTTTTCTTCAAGAACCCCTCCAAGAGGTTGAGTATAATGGAGGCCATACACATGAGATTAAATAGTTTTTTTAAACAGCTTTTTATTTTTCCCTCTCCTGGCTTTCTTAAAGCAGAATAACTATGATTGAGTTGGCTGTACTTCAATGACACCATGATGCCGATCCAGTAGACAGCATCTGGAGTAATTGAATACATGCAAACATACATGTGCACTGTTTTCACATTAATCACATTTACCCAGTCCTGTGGATTTAATTTAATTATAATTAGAACATCCTGAACGTTACATTCAGTGTATGCAGGTTTATTATAATTTTAAATAATGTGAATCTTGGATGTTTAAATAAAGTCTATGATTGATACATACAAGTATGACACATAAGCCTATGGTCCAAATCAGTGCTTCTAAAAAAATGTATACTAGAAATGGTAAACTAGTAAACTTACTTGAAATCTTATCCCAATTTTCTCCTAGAGTTTGTAACCCAAGCTCATTACTGCCATCCCCATCAATGCGGGAGCAAGCTCTTTGATGTCTCGTAAAGCCTGTTATATCAACCACTGCTTCTATTTCATTCTGCAGTTCAGCTTGGACAAAACATGAGTGCAAGGAGGATGCTTCATATGGAGCATGGGCAGGCACGTGATTGGCAAGAGGGAGCTGCTATTGCGCAATGAAACATGGCTGTCAAACTGAAATCACTCCCTCTCCAGGCTGACACTGCCAGTCTAGTCTGGATTCCATAGCAGACTGTTGGGCCCATCCACACGCTAGAACAGTGCCTGGACATGATGACCCACTGGGCAGCCCAGCTAGTACGAATTCTAAAATGGGTCCAATTGAATTGTCTTGCTGTGTGAGGGTCAACAACACAATCTGTCAAAACGGTGCAGGGCAGATTTTCCAGTCTTGTTGTTAATGGGTACAACCAAGAGCATAACTTTGGTTTGTTGAACATTGGGGGGGGGGGGGGGGGGGGGGTTGAGATTCATAGACCTTGAGAACACCAACCCTCTAAGAATTTTTTTTTAAAGAACAGCTGAGAAATTATCATTTCTGGTGAATCTTAAGGGGAAAATACTTTAAATGACAACTGACTACTAAGACTACTGATCAAAAAATCACAACATGAGGATAGTTTAATCACCAAAGATCACCACCTTGAACACACCTGGGACATAGGCCTATTTGTAAAAACCAATAACTAAAGTTTATAGTTGCTAGACCACAGTTTCTGTCTGAAAATGATCAATTAAAAAACCATGTATATTTCATTACTTAGTGTAATAAACAACTGAAATAGGTCAGAATGATTAAAATACCTATGAACCATGTAAGTACCTTTTTGTGTGTTTTCCATGAGGAGCCTAGTCTTATCAACAGTATAGAAGTGAACAACTATGCAGTAGAGAACAACATGCTTTTTAAATATTCTGCAGATCTACTTCGGTCCGTAACTGATCTAGCAGGCTCTGAGGCTTTTCTCAGCATGTTAAATTGGCACCCCTGCATTTATATATAGAATAAAGTAATAATTTTAAATAATTGGTCGCATATTCTTGCATGCCATGACTTCCTGATGTTTGTGAACCAACAACATCAAAATACTCGATATCTTCTTTTCTTTTACTCTTACAAGTGATACTATAACGTCTTCGCATTCGGATGGATCTCTATGGGAATTGGGGGGTGGGACTAGATTTAGCTGTAAATTAAGCTGGAACAGTATGGAATACATTGGTAAAATGGCTGTAAGTCATCAAGGGTCTGAGGTATAAAATTAGTCTCAAATCATCACTTTGCTGCCAGATATGCAGTAGATATGGATGGATCACTCCTGACAAATTTTCCTATTGAACTCTATGGAAAAATAAGTTTAAAAAAAAAGCACACTTCTTAACTTTGTTATAACATTTGTTTCTTCCAATAAAGACGTGGATATTGCTGCTAGTTAGCGACCTAGTTGACGTTGGGTAGCTCCCCAGAACTATATAAAAACTGTGGGTAGCTTGCATGTTGAATGCCACGGAATTGTTTGGAAACTAAATCATGAGGGCCACTAAAGCTCATGATTGTCCCCATGATTGTGTAGCCTACTGAACCAGACTGAGAGACCATTTAAAGGCTCAGGAAACCTTTGCAGGTGTTTTGAGTTAATTAGCTGATTAGAGTGTGACACCATGAGTTTCCAATATTGAACTTTTTCACAATATTCTAATTTTCTGAGACACTGAATTTGGGTTTTCATTAGCTGTAAGCCATAATCATCAAAATTACAATAAATAAAGGCTTGAAATATTTCACTCTATGTGTAATGAATCTATATAATATACGAGCTTCACTTTCTGACGAGTGACAAAAAATATTGAACTTTTTCACGATATTCAAATTTTTCTGTATATATAGGCTATATATTTTACACCATGTGCGAATTGTGAAGAAAACAGAGGAGGCATCCGCGCACATGTACACGTAGGTTATACAACATCTGCACGCAAAGTCTTTTACCGGAATATGCCGGACATCATGTTGATTTTTCGAGGCATTTGTGCAAATCGTACCCTATGTTCAAACAGCTGATGTTGCTAGTATTCACCCTATGTGGGGTATGCTGTTAACGGTCACAGAGACAGCTGATGTTGCTAGTATTCACCCTATGTGGGGTATGCTGTTAACGGTCAGCAGAGCCAGCTGATGTTGCTAGTATTCACCCTATGTGGGGTATGCTGTTAACGGTCACAGGGACAGCTGATGTTGCTAGTATTCACCCAATGTGGGGTATGCTGTTAACGGTCAGCAGAGACAGCTGATGTTGCTAGTATTCACCCTATGTGGGGTATGCTGTTAACGGTCAGCAGGGACAGCTGATGTTGCTAGTATTCACCCTATGTGGGGTATGCTGTTAACAGTCACAGGGACAGCTGATGTTGCTAGTATTCACCCTATGTGGGGTATGCTGTTAACGGTCACAGGGACAGCTGATGTTGCTAGTATTCACCCTATGTGGGGTATGCTGTTAATGGTCAGCAGGGACAGCTGATGTTTCTAGTATTCACCCTATGTGGGGTATGCTGTTAATGGTCAGCAGGGACAGCTGATGTTGCTAGTATTCACCCTATGTGGGGTATGCTGTTAACGGTCAGCTGATGTTGCTAGTATTCACCCTATGTGGGGTATGCTGTTAACGGTCAGCAGGGACAGCTGATGTTGCTAGTATTCACCCTATGTGGGGTATGCTGTTAACGGTCAGCAGGGACAGCTGATGTTGCTAGTATTCACCCTATGTGGGGTATGCTGTTAACGGTCAGCAGGGACAGCTGATGTTGCTAGTATTCACCCTATGTGGGGTATGCTGTTAACGGTCAGCAGGGACAGCTGATGTTGCTAGTATTCACCCTATGTTGGGTATGCTGTTAACGGTCAGCAGGGACAGCTGATGTTGCTAGTAAACGAACAGGAATCAATTGCCATGCACTTTACTTAGGTCTACATCATTTAGATGTAGCTTTCCTGAATGTGGCTATGGCAGAATTTAACAACAAACAAGTTTGCAAGCAATACGAGAAGTGAATATGCTTGTGCTACATATTCTCCTTTAAAACAGTTCATGAAGGAAGTGGATTAATAGGCTATTCTTTTAGTATTCTCAGTCTAGAGCTAGGGCGACGTTGTTGTCCCGAAGCTAGACTACATGCTTGTTGGCTAGATATATGTAGAGATCTTATTAAAAGACTAGGCTACTACAGATTCCTTCACTTAGGCTACTAGCTTTTATTCTGGCGTATATGCGATCGCTTAATTAGGACATTATTAACAAGCACTTTCTGTTGTTTTTTTTTCGTGGTTTTGAGACAGATGTGCGCAGCTGACTGAACATATCCATGCTACCGATTGCTTGCCTAGCCTCAGCGGCCACGGCAGTGTTACTGTTCTGTAAACTCGTAGGCCTAGTTTAGGTTAATTGACAAAGAAAGGCTTGCTACTATCTTGTAGGCCTACATTATGAATTCTGACATTAGCTAATCAATTATACAATTATATATAGCTTAGGCTACAGTGTGTGAATTTATAGGGGGATATGAGAAAACGTAATGGGTAGCCTATTAAGCTACTTCCATTATGCATTATTGCAAAGAGGTAGCTGAGCTACCAAAGCTCACTCCTCGTATTGTTTGTTGTTAAATTGTACCATAGCCAAATTCAGAAAAGCTGCATCTAAATGCTGTAGACCTAAATAAAGTTTCCGGTACTTTATTAGCCTCATTTTAGCATAGGCTACTATTCTCAGAAATGCCTCGCAAATCAACGTGATTCAGGTAAAGCGAGTGTGCACGAAGGTTAGGCTGTGTCCGATTCCACGCCCTTCGCTACTATTGAGTAACGTTATTATGATAGTTGAGTAGCCTACACTGGATGAGAACGTTAAGCAGGCGAAATGTTCTCTAAATGTAGTGTGCTTAAAATCCCCAAATAATATACTTATTTCCGAGTTTTCGCTGATAATAGTAGCCTATTGTAGGATATCTAATATTTAGATATAAGCAAACTACCCAGCTCCTCCATCTCCCCCCCACACCTTCTGTCTCTCTCTCTGTCTTTCTCTCACTCACTCACCCCCACAAACATCAAAGATAAGCCAGTCTTTGTCAGCCCCCCCCCCCCCTTTCTCACCCAATCAGGTCAAGGATGACATTCCTGTGGAAAACGGGTATTTATGGGGGGCTGGTGGAAAAAAGTTCAGTTCAGTTTGGATTTGGTTTGGAGAAGAAGTTTTTTCCTCTTATTTTGGTGGCGGTGGTTCCGTTGGTTCCTGTTCAGCTCCTCCAGCTGAACAATAAGAATAAGAAGAATAAGATTCTGGCTTATTCATCTCTCTCTCTTTGATGTCTGGTTTAATGTCTTCCTCTCTGTAAATGATAAGTAGTCAGACTACATTCATTAGTGCATGTATGATTTTAAGTCATTATTCTAATTGACTGTTTTTTTCATTTAATAAAATTATTTAACCTTAAGACCTGATTTAGACTTTGTTTTGGCTTGTTAGTTTATCCACCAGGTTTATGTTCGACTTACCTATCAAAGAATTTGGCGATTTAATTGATGATTGTCATTTTTAATAATTATTATTTAATTAAATCACGTAAAACATATTTTGAGTATAGGTTAAGTGAGGGGTTCTAGCACGCAATATCACTTGTGTTCAGTATTCAGAGTGCCGAACGTTTTAACAAGGGCATTGACTGTTGGAACTGCTGGATTCAGAAAATACACATTTTACCTAATCCTCACTTACCTGACACTATGGAGGATATTTTTTTTGCATACTGCATGTCACTAAACAATATGCAGTAGCCTAAGCAGTATACAGTAGGCCTATGCTATTACACAGGATGCAGACCATTCGGACACAGCAATGTAAACAGCGAATGGAGTTTTTGCTTCCGGATCGTAAGCCTCACGTTTCCACTCTAAACAGCCTCGCAGTCTACGTAATTGCAACAGGCAGCAGGTGCCGCCAGAAATGAAACACTGCTGTGGTAGGGGGGCGTGGTTTTAGGCGCAGCTAGCAAGAGAGAGAGTGAACGCGGGTGGTTTAGGGAGCCGGCACAGCTGTCGGCAATCGGGCAATTGGGGACTATTTGATTATAGGATTGTTATCAATTAACCAATTGCCTTGATTGTTCAACAGTGAGCCTGAGAGCCTTGATAAGGTGCCCGCGGGGAATGGAGAAAGGAAGGACTGGACACAGGGATGTGTCACTTGTAAATGAGAGTGCGAAATAAAAGGAACGTTCTCTGCATTTAACGGACTGCCGTGTCTTCTTTCCCGAGCCGTAAGAGCTAACTTCGCCACAACTGCTTTGCTACATTGTAGTTACATTATTGGGGCGATAGACTAGATAAACTAACTAAATGGAGCAACATTGTTGCTCCGCCCACTGATTGCCGTAAAGAACCTCGTACATATGCATATAAGGCTCTCAGATATTGTGGGAGACGCGTCCCCCGTGGAAATGACGCCTATGATTATTAATAAAAACGCCTAAATGGTACCGTTAGGCTACACCTGCTAAAAGCAGTGCAGATGGCGAACATAACTTCTGAAATAAATCATAGTCTAGAATTTAACTGTGACACTCGGAAATGTATAAACTTATTTGTTGTTCGGGATTTACTATAACATAGAATGAAAGACAAGTAACAGTGGGGGAATTATAGCATCCCAGCCTGGGATGAAGATTGGTCAAGTAAGAGGAGAGGAATTTACACACTGTATACAATCACTTACCTAACGTTAAAAGTCAAAATATGCAAGATGCAACCATTTATTTGTTCAATTAGCAGAAACTATGAGTATAGCTACAGGACAGCTTCACGGCCGCCGAGTAGCAATAGCAACTATAACGTAGCTACGCGTTCAATCAGCACAGCAGCGCACTTCTATCCTTCTACCATCTAGGCTATTTCTAACCCAAAGTAACGTCTATCCCATATTGAACTAAAAATCAGGAAAGCACTGACCATCCTAGGCTACTTCTTCATCGTCACATTCACCAAAATGATTTTGTCACGGATCGCGCCTTCCTTCCCTTATCTCCACGTTTAGTATTCCTTTTTTCCGTTTACCTGTAATCTATCTGATTTTTCTGTGTTCCGCTATGAGTTTTGCTTTCGCCTCGGTGATTAGTGAGTTCTCCTGTCCTGTATTTCCGCTCACTATTTATACCCCGCTTCCTCCTTTTCTCGTCGCTTCCATGTTATTTCATGTAACATTCTAGCCGGTAAAGGTATAGGTATATATCGACCGCTTTGCTACTCAACGTGGGAGTTGTTAGCAGTACAATTTAGAAAAAGTAAAGTACGCTCTTTCGCTCTCTTATTTCAGAGCAGAGGTTTTGGTTTCTTTGTTTCCAACTCAAACCTACGAGTGCTCTCGCCCTAAGGTTTAGGGTTCTTTTATTTTTCTCCTTCCGTTCTTTTGTTCACTCCACAACGGGAGTTAGATAAGTGTAACTCCTTATTTCTTTCGTTTTGCTCAGAGTTCCTCGCTTATTATCGCAAGGTTATTTGTGTTCTCCTTATTTTCCCCGTCCACTATGGATTATTGTTTGTCTTAGTGGTGTTCGTTTAGAACACTTTTAGATTCCTCATCTGTCGCACCTGGACCTCCAATATTTCCTCCGTGTCTCTGGGCATAGAGATCCCCAACAGATTTAGTCTCTAGGCTAACGTTATTGGTAAATTATTAGCGCGCCCTGCTGTGAAGACTGAAGATGTCATTCATAGCCTATCCTAAATAAACTTGGGGCGCATTTTGATTGCCTTTACTCAAACCCCAACCGTTGTGGATGGCGGGGATGTAACATTAATGTTTAGTTTTGTTTGACTGCACTTTACTTTCTTATGCTCTGATTCTTTTGACATTTTTGCAGAAGCATGTTCACAATTATAGGCTACAGGGCTATTGGTAGCAAGCTTAGCTGAGCTAACTTTAACGTCAGACAACAGACAACGTGATCACATCATTGAAACAATTTTATTAGTTAATGTACACTGCATGCATTTGATTCGTGTTTTTGTGACGTTAGCCTAGTCTGCATTTTTTATGTTTGCATGCATAATTTTATCATATGTCTTAGAGTGGACGGGAATGCAGGCAATGTCTTTTTATCATAGGCTAAGTGTTGCGATTATACGGGCATTAGCGGGGATACAGTGACTCGTGAGGATGGTAAAAGAGGGGGGCCAGAACAGTGTCTGTAGGAGATGCCGTCTTTCGGATGAGACGTTAAACCTGACTCACTGTGGTCATTAAAGATTCCATGACACTTATCGCAAAGAGTAGGGGTTTCCCCAGCATTCTGGCTAAACTCCCAACCCAGGCTCTTTCAATCTGCCACCTAATCATCCCCAAGTTTAATTGGCAAAAAATATATTTTTTCCTTGAAATTACCAGAAAAGAGAGAGATAAGCCAGAACTTGCCAGAATGTTCCAATTTCAGCACAGGAGGAATAAAACAAAAGCCCGGTATAAAAACTCAGCAGTCACAAGTTTACACAACCAAGGAAAAACTTCTATTATGTAGACTCCAGGAACCGCTGCAGTGCCAACACCACTCACAGGACTTCCCAGCTCCACAGCTCCAAAAACAAAAGTAAAAAAACTGCCAAGATTCTCCTTCTGCCCCCCCCATAAATACCATACTCCCCAAGCATTGAGGATTTGTGCCCTGATTGGGTGATGATGGTGTGGGAGGGAGGGGGGAAGCATCCTTTATGACAAGACTGGCTTATCTGAAAGCTGAGAATTCACTTATTAATTAAAGTGTACTTAAATGTGGTTGAAAGCAGGGATGAGCAACATGATATTTTGATTAAAATATTCTGGGTTTTAACAGATTTGTCCAAACATGGGTATTCTAGCAACTATTGAATACTTCCTGCTTTTAACAACAGAAGTTGAATAATTTTAGTACAATCATTAAGTCTGTGAAGTTGTGTAATCTTCAGATTTGGGCAACATATTACTTCCATGTGATACGGTCAGTGGTAACACCCTGGTCTCTGCTTGAATCTGGAGCTGCACCAAAAAGGTGAATCACAAACTGGCAAGCCTAACAACCATTGCCTACATCAACATTAAGACTTTGAATTGATGATTTCAATTGAATGTAACAGATTGGCATTCAAATTGAATTTAAATGAAAAAGGAAACCATGTGGCCATGTGGTATTCTCTGGCCATGCTGGGCTTTGACCTCATGCATAGTTTTGTGTTCTGGACACCATGACCACTTTAAAGGGTAACCAAGCACTGAAACAACTTATTTTAGTTGATAAGTTATGTATTGGGCCACACCAAAACGCTATTGATTGACTGTAGTCCCAATCTCGAATGTTCAATACAAAGGTTGATGTTTCTCATTTTGCAATGAAAATTACCGGAATCCTGCCCTCTATGGGTTGAACGATATAAAAAAAATGTGACGTGTCAATGGGAACCACACCTCTCTGGTACTTTGTTTCGCCATCATTTGGTAACGCCCTTTTATCAGAACATATAAAAGGAGAGAAGTTCAAGACATCGTGGATAGTGATGGGCAGTTCAGATCTTTGCACAGTCCGAGTGATCTCATTCTGAGACATCTAATTGTATTGAACCTTTCAAACTTTTCGAGTTTTGATAAAAAAATAGTTTTTAATTGGCGTCAGTTTGATCCGCGATAGCCTACTCAGTATTCGTAGTAGCTAGCCTACATGGACGTTCAAAGTGTTGCCACTGCCCGCCTCACTAAACTTGCATTTATAAATAACAACGTATAAGTTTACATTAATAAATATCAGTTACTTTATTTTATACATGAATCCTGCATTCAACTTGTAGGCTAGGCGATGTAAGCTCAATGTGCAAATTTACAGACCGACTGTGGCAATTTGTCGTTCTTTTTGACCGCAGGAGCAGACGTTAGAGTTAGGAAGAGCAGTTCATTCGATCTCGTTCAGTTTAGCTGGCTACTCTGTCTCGTTCAATTTGTTGTCCCGCTTCAGTAACGCCAGATGGGAAATATAAAATTATTGTAGGCCTATGGGGGTTTTAAAAGAAAATTGTTGTGCATAGACAAACAAAGAGACATTATAGGTGTAAGTATATGCTATTTTTTTTTAAACTGTGTTTTTTCAATTATACCAATCGTATTATTTGGGAAAACCCAAAACAGCAATAATTAACGGGTCCTCCATGACAGAACTAGGAATGGGGAAATACATTTTTAAAAGGAGGACAATTTATACGTCAAATATTTAATCTGATTGGTTATCACGCCACGTTCCCCATCTCTTCTGGTCATTTCGCCTGCTTACCGGCCGCGCATCGTGGGGAAGAGAGGGGGATACTCTTTTTCGTGACAGAGCGAGGGCAGCATATGGGAAGCCAGCGTGGTAGCCAGCCATAGTCCAGCCCCTTTTTTTCTGTCGCTGGATGCATTTTTTTAATAACCAAAGAGGCATGGTCTAGCTAAAACTCGGGGCTTGGTTCCCCTTTAAGATTTATATCATAGATAAGCCAGCGCCTCAGCGTGATTTAATTGCCTTTGTGCCTGTGGAGTGGGCGCGGGGGAAAGGCAAATCCTAAGTCAAGTCAAGCAGAGCAGGCCTCTTGATAACCAAGTACTATAGAATGGACTATGAGCAAGTTTTCAATATCAAATTATACTTTCTCTATCAAAGGCCGTAATCTAAAAGCTATATACCCGACAGTGTCTTAAATAAGAGGACATACATGTTAATTTATATTGCAATATTAGCTTAGTGTACTTGGCTTTGATGTAATGATTGTTATAACAGTGCTATTTTGTTTTTACCATTGATAACCACTGCCATTTTCAGCAGCGCTGTCCTATCTCTTGTGATTTTTGACTAACACCCGCCTTTCTTTCTTGTCATTTCCACAATTTGGATGAATAGGCATCCATTTATTTTTTGCTTCACGTAAATGTTGACAACTGTGGCTTTCTGTTGGTCTATCCCCCCACTTAACATCACTTGGGAGCAGTAGCGGAGCAGGGGGAGGGGGCTGAGAGGTATTCCGCCCACATGAATTTGGGTCTTTTTTCTCATTAAAAAAAAAAAGTAAATATTGACTTCTTATTTTACTGGTAATATCATTCTGAAATGATATTACACGATAATAGGAATGATCCCATAATGGAAAATTATGATTGATAGGCTGGAGGCTATTGTCATTTCAATGCAGTTCTTTCCTCGCATACTCCTTTGTAGAGTCCCTGGCTGTGTCCGAATCAGAGCCCCGTCTCCTGCGTACAGTGCACTGGCAGAAGTGTGCCGTTTAATGTACACTGTGTAGCCCGCAACGTGCAGTCTGCAAAAAATATCCGCCATCCTATTTTCCAACAGTACTGTGGAAGCGTCGTAAGATGTCCCACCAGTGTTGCCATGTTGGTGGTTTTTCTAAATTGGGCTACTTTCAAAGTGCAGTCACGGGTAAAAATGAAAAGTCGCAAACCACAAACTTATTTTAAAAAGTTAAAATACGTTGGTTTCGATTAAGAATATATTTTGGGATAGTTTTGAGTTGTCATTTGGCAGGAAAGTCAGATCTGGCAACTCTGCGCCCCACCCTTGCGCGGCCTTGTCACATGTTGTTTTTTGTTGTATTTGAAGGAAAACGTCAGGGAAGCTGCACCTAATTTATTTTTAAACAGTGTGACAACCGGGCACAGATGTAGAACCCAAAAAGGCGGACTCGAAGCCAGGTGTAAAATAAAACTCCCAAAGAAGATTTTATTACACACAGTTGCACGGTACAGAGCGTTAGGCAGTTCATAGTTGGTTCAATGCAAGAGTCAAAAACACAAGTAGGCAATCCGTAAATGCAAAGTACAAAAATCAGAGAGCAAAACTTGTGGTTAAAGTCCAGGCAAGGGTCGAGATCCAGAATATCTGTCAGCGTACTGAAAACAGCAGGCAGGCTCGTAATCAGTAGGAAAACAGAGTTCATAACAGGTAGGCAATCCGCAAAGGCAAAGGTACAGTTATACGCTAGGCAACCTCGTAGTTGAGAAAACAAAACAGGGTCAGGAATAGAACTGGCAAAAGACACGGTCGTAAACAAACAAGGTCAAAACGTGGAATCAAACGATAGACTAACGCTCAAAAGTGCAAACAAGCCAAGACAGGGTTTAAATACACTCACAGACAGGTGCAACAAATTAAAGAGAGCAGAAAGCAGAAACTAGAATCAGCAGTAGCGAGTAGAAGTAGAAGAGTTAACGAGAAAATCAGGAAAGAAAATAGTGATAGCAAAGGCGGAAAGGAGAGACAGCTGTAGTGAATAGGGAAGATGACGTTAGTAAATTAGTAGATTAGTATGTCTAAGCATTACAAGAAAGTTAGTCATTCGTAGATTAGTAAACCTTAATTATATGAAGTTAGTAAATTAGTAATCATTAGTACTGAAAGAAGGAAATAGCAGGAAATTACAGAGAACACCGAATTTACCGAAAACATAGGGAAACGAGTGGGAACACAAACGTTACACAAAGCTTACACGTCTTGTTTGTGTACTTCTTGAAAAGTGTGCTCCCGAATGTACTCAGCGAAGTGTATCATATGGTGGTTTAAAGTATACTATATATATTTTTTAAATTGCCTACTTAATGACTTTTTCGCCCTGTCTACTCAACAAGCCTACCTAATAGTATGGAAGTGTGCTGAATTAGACACAGCCCCTGACTTGCGGGAGCCGGGGCGGGGCTTGCATAGTGCCTTGTAAAACAAAGAAGTAATGTGCTCAACCCATCCATTACCGTAGAATATAGGATAATAATAGACCTGTAATAAGAGTAACCAGGTCTCAGGTTCAATCCTCACCAGGTACCAAAGGTTAAATAAATTTTTCACAAAAACAATGTTACGCTTTTCACATATAAGAATGTTCTTTTCACATTAAACAACACTTTTATTGCAAAGGCAAAGAAATGTAAAATATTAACTGTTCACCGTTTCACTTCTACAAGTGAAACAGTGAATGTCAGCCAACATTGGTCCAGTAGCCTACTCGCTACCACCGCAGATAACATTATGCAGTATGGGAACAAATATCCCCTTTGTCAGGCAGAGAAAATAAAGTTTTAACGCAAAATATCTGGTTAAGGTAGTTAAAATAATGTAGTTTTTTGACCTTGTCAGGAAGCTGTACTTCGAGGATAGCCTATTGTAACTGCCTTTGCTCGGTGGAAGTCAAGGAAGATGTTCAAGGGGTTTGACATTAACGATAGGGGATTCTCTCTACTTACACTCAGTCAGACGAGAGGCTCTGCAAAGCTAGGGAAGAGCAACGGGTGTGATCACGAAAGAATCAGCGCTTATTTTGTGGAGGCTGGTAAAAATGTCCTCTTTCTGGGCTTTCGGTTTGGCACGCGCTGCAAACTGAACAATTAGTTTAGCTATAAAACACAAACATTTTTATTCAAACTACCTAGTTGTTACTCCCTGATGACTTAGCATTAATATGCCATATTTTGTTCAGAAATAAATGATTGCCTGTTAGCCATGGACAGTTACATTTTAATAAATGGAAAGCACTTTTATATTTCGCATTAGATTTTTTTTCTGCTGTAAGTTACCGAACCGTAACAAAGTAAAAACGAACGTAACAAACTAAGATTTTTGTGTAGGCTAAAACCAGTCTGGATGAGTTTACACATATTTCATAACATTTCTTTAACTAAAGTTTATAATATCATAAACCTTGAAATTAGATTTAAATTTTTATTGTAGTCTTTTTTTATCATCCCTCACCGCCCCCAGCACCACTCTGAAAAGAAATCTGAGGAAAACCCTGGTATGTTTTGATTGATTAGGCTATTCATAGGTTTAACTAAAGTGGGACAGCTGTGCTCTCTTACGGTGACCGGTAGCTACTGGGATTGCATGCCGTTAACCTTATAGGTTTGCCATTTCAATAGCCTACAAAGAATAATGCAGTAGAAATTACTTGTCGATTTTGTCATTTTATTATGTAATGCACAAGCATAACTAAAGTTGAAATTATTTGTGTTGCATTTGTTGTGTTTTTGTATGCTGTTTCAGTGCTGTAATGCGCTTAAATTGATTTATTGAAGTCAAGTCATGTTTATTTGTATAGCACATGTTCATACAACTAAATGCAATTCAGTGCTTTACAGAATAACGAAAACGGTACATAATTTTAAAAAAAACAGACAATACATAATTAAAAACAGTTTAAAATAAAAAAAATTTTTATATAATAAGAACATAATACAAACCAAACTACCTGATAAAAGCGAGATTCAAAAGGTATCTCTTAATATCTCGCTTAAACGTTTCCAGTTTCGGCCATTCTTAGGCTCTCTGGCAGGGTATTCCAGAAGCTGGGGGCATAAAAACTGAAAGCTGCCTCTTCATGTCTCTTGGTCCTGGCTTTTGGAACTGTTAAAGAGTTCAGTGCCAGAGGACCTCAGGGATCTACTGGGTGTGTATCTTAAAAACATGCCTGAGATGTATTTCAGGTGCATGACTATGGATTGATTTATAGACTAATAAAATAATCTTAAAATCTATTCTAAAACTAACAGGTAACCAGTGCAGTGATTTTAAGACTGGTGTGATGTGTGCCCTTGGTCTAGTCTTGGTGAGGACTCGTGCTGCAGCATTTTGTATCATTTGAAGTTGACTAATAGCTTTCTTTGGTAGTCCAGACAAGAGAGAGTTACAGTAATCCAACCTGCTAGTGATAAAAGCATGCATTAGTCTTTCAGTGTCAGCCTGAGAGAGATTGGCACCTTAGCAATTTTTCTTAAGTGATAAAAAGATGCCCTAGTCACATTCCTATTATGGGCTTCAAAATTAAGATCTGAGTCAAATATGACACCTAGACCTAGGTTTCTGTCCTGGTATTTGGTGTTTAGTGCCAGTGTTTTTAAATGCGCAGATAGTCTCTCCCTTTTGACTTTTTCACCAATAATCAATACCTACCTGTTTTTTTTTTTATTGAACAAGGTTCTTCAATCAAATGTGTGTGGTCATATAAAAATGTAGATGGGATTTGCTTTGGTACTACCATCTTGTCAGTTTTGGCAACCAAAAACGAACTGCTGGTAGCCTAGCTTGGAAACCACATTTTAAAGAAAGCATCTACCCCTGCCCCGTGAACCCAAAAATCACTCTTGAAAATTATTTCATAATTACAACATCAAAAATGGATGCATTTTCGCAGCCTTGAAATGTGTAAGCAATTGAAGACCTATTCACCAATGTCATGTCATCAGAGACTGGAACAGGTGGCTGACACAGAGGCATCAGAGACTGGAATTGGTGGCTGATAGTGGCATCAGAGACTGGAATTGGTGGCTGATACAGTGGCATCAGAGACTGGAATTGGTGGCTGATACAGTGGCATCAGAGACTGGAATTGGTGGCTGATACAGTGGCATCAGAAACTGGAACAGGTGGCTGACACAGTGGCTTCAGAGACTGGAATTAGTGGCTGACACAGTGGCTTCAGAGACTGGAATTGGTGGCTGATAGTGGCATCAGAGACTGGAATTGGTGGCTGACACAGTGGCATCAGAGACTGGAATTGGTGGCTGATACAGTGGCATCAGAGACTGGAATTAGTGGCTGACACAGTGGCATCAGAGACTGGAATTGGTGGCTGACACAGTGGCATCAGAGACTGGAATTAGTGGCTGACAGTGGTTCAGAGACTGGAATTGGTGGCTGACACAGTGGCATCAGAGACTGGAATTGGTGGCTGATACAGTGGCATCAGAGACTGGAACAGGTGGCTGACACAGTAGCATCAGAGACTGGAATTAGTGGCTGACACACTGATGCTGTCCCTGTCTGGCTCTCCTCTGAACAAATAAAGGACATTTTATTAACCCCTTCGCACAGATGCCAATTCTCATCTATTTAGGAGGTGCTGTGATGACCTCCCGTCCTGTTGTTTCCCGTGTTTTCCTTTTCCCCCTGTCTTGCGTTCGTCTCTCTATTGTCCGTTTTCCCTAGCTGCAGGTTGGGCGTGGTTTCACTACTCTTCTTTCAGCCTATCCCATTCCCATGTTTTGTATGCATTCCACACTCTCCGCTCTGTTAATCACCCTTGCATACATTCACACGCGGCACCTAATTGATATCAATTAATGTTTGTATTTAGTCACCCAGTGTTCTCTGTCCTGTGCCAGTTCGTTAATGCTCTTTGTCTGAAACCTCTGGTCATGTCTTAATGTCCTAGTATCCAGTTTAAGTTGTAGAAACTAAAGTCTGGTTCTGTGCCGGTGTTAACTCGCCCTGCTACTTTGTGTAAGTCGAAGTCTGCTCGTTTCAGGAACGGCATTTCCCGCTGTTCATTTGCCTGTCTCGCTGTACTACCTTTGTCTGCTTCAGTCTGCCAACCTGCAGTTGTTTGCTATCCCTGCGTGTTGCGGTTCACCGCCACCCATCTGACATTGTGCATACAGCCAGAGCTCCTGTTCACCACTCTACGGTGGTGCCCGCTCTCTGCCAGTGCTACATTACATTACATTACATTCATTTAGCAGACGCTTTTATCCAAAGCGACGTACAGTAAGACGTCTACGGTTGCTGCTGATGTGCTGCTGCTCTGCTGATTGCTGTGCCGCTGCCCTGCTGCCACGCCTGCGTCCTGCCTGGGCTCCGCTCCACTGTCCTGCCTGGTTCTGTCCAGCCCATCCACGGTCCTGCCTGGTTCCGTCCAGCCCTTTCCCGTGCTGCCTAGTTGTAAAGTCCAGTTCCGGCTTGGAACAATAACTGCCTTGTCTATAAATTCCAGTTCCGGCTTGGAACTATTGCTGCCTGGTTGTAAAGTCCAGTTCCGGCTTGGAACTATAACTGCTTGCCTTTTTCCCCATGCTTCAGGAATACTCCCTGGTCAAGCAATAAATTATCTGAGTATTGGCATTCCTGTGTCTGAGTCGTGCATTTGAGTCCAGTCCATATTCGGGGTCGTAACAGGTGCTCTATTTAAGGCTTTATAACTCCAGGTGTGAGCATCACAGAAACTTGTAAACACTTTTTTTATTTTCTTGAATTAAAAACTGTTCAGGTGTTCGAGAGCTTTGTTGTTACTGTTGAACCATACTTCGAGCCGAAATATATTGATTCATAGTTAGAATTACTGTCCTCGCGCGGGGTGATATTAAAAGTTACTCTTACCGGATGTTTTTATTAAATGTAAACAATGACATCTGAAATGACATTATATACAGTCATTTCAGCAAAAATATCATCCTTGTGCACTCTGTAATCATATGTGCATTTTAGTTTCCAACAACGACGCTTGTAAAGCTGTTATTTGAGTGGAATTAGGGGGTTAATTTACAGCAAGTTAGCCTTGAGGGAATTATATCCAATGGCAAGATGCTAATTGTTAGCATTGCTCCAATTCAGGATTTACAGCAATTTAGCTGGCCTCTGCTTATATCCATTCATATAAAGTACAAAACATTATTTTGAAAAAATTAAAAAAACTAATTTATTCAAAATATGAAAATAAAAACCGTGCATAAATAGACCTATGCAAACTAATTTCAAAATAAATAAATATATATACAGTATATATAAAAGTATGTGAACCCTTTGGAATTACCTGGATTTCTGCATAAATTGGTCATAAAATGTGTTCTGATCTTCATCTAAGTCACAACAATAGACAAACACAGTCTGCTTAAACTAATACCACACAAACAATTATATGTGTTCATGTTTTTATTGAACACACCATGTAAACATTCACAGTGCAGGGTGGAAAAAGTATGTGAACCCTTGGATTTAATAACTGGTTGACCCTCCTTTGGCAGCAATAACCTCAACCAAACATTTCCTGTAGTTGCAGATCAGACCTGCACAACGGTCAGGAGGAATTTTGGACCATTCCTCTTTACAAAACTGTTTCAGTTCAGCAATATTCTTGGGATGTCTGGTGTGAATCGCTCTCTTGAGGTCATGCCACAGCATCTCAATCGGGTTGAGGTCAGGACTCTGACTGGGCCACTCCAGAAGGCGTATTGTCTTCTGTTGAAGCCATTCTGTTGTTGATTTACTTCTGTGCTTTGGGTCGTTGTCCTGTTGCATCACCCATCTTCTGTTGAGCTTCAATTGGTGGACAGATGGCCTTAAGTTCTCCTGCAAAATGTCTTGATAAACTTGGGAATTCATATTTCCGTAGATGATAGCAATCTGTCCAGGCCCTGAGGCAGCAAAGCAGCCCCAAACCATGATGCCCCCTCCACCATACTTCACAGTTGGGATGAGGTTTTGATGTTGGTGTGCCGTGCCTTTTTTTCTCCACACAGTGCTGTGTGTTCCTTCCAAACAACTTTGGTTTCATCTGTCCACAGAATATTTTGCCAGTAGTGCTGTGGAACATCCAGGTGCTCTTTTGCAAACTTCAAACGTGCAGCAATGTTTTTTTTGGACAGCAGTGGCTTCCTCCGTGGTGTCCTCCCATGCACTCCATTCTTGTTTAGTGTTTTACGTAACGTAGATTCGTCAACAGAGATGTTAGCATGTGCCAGAGATTTGTGTAAGTCTTTAGTTGACACTCTAGGATTCTTCTTCACCTCATTGAGCATTCTGCTCTGTGCTCTTGCAGTCATCTTTACAGGACGGCCTCTCCTAGGGAGAGTAGCAACAGTGCTGAACTTTCTCCATTTATAGACAATTTGTCTTACCGTGGACTGATGAACAGCAAGGCTTTTAGAGATACTTTTGTAACCCTTTCCAGCTTTATGCAAGTCAACAATTCTTAATCGTAGGTCTTCTGAGAGCTCTTTTGTGCGAGGCATGGTTCACATCAGGCAATGCTTCTTGAGAATAGTAAACTCAAAACTGGTGTGTGTTTTTTATAGGGCAGGGCAGCTTTAACCAACACCTCCAATCTCGTCTCATTGATTGGACTCCAGGTTGGCTGACTCCTGACTCCGGCCAGGCAACAGGCCTCTGATCCTACATCGGAGCCTGTGCGTTTCCCAATGCCCGTGACTCAGACAAATGGCCCAACGCCGTTGTCTGCAAGGTGCGTTTCAGAGCTAGTAATTAGCAATAGTACTTATCCCAGCGCCCCATTATCTAACATATCTGAGCTAGAAACTAGTATTTATTATATTGAGACTGTGTCTGCCCCACGCATCTATGCTAAACGTAAAGCAAACCGTGGTATTAACACGGATAATCTTGTGATTCTAAAATTAAACAATTTTGCTGCCAGCAGCTGTTGTGAATCACTCCTAAAAATGGGACTACTGAATGTTAGATCTCTTGCTCCTAAAGCAATTCTTATAAATTAGTTGATCACAGATCATAATCTCAAGGTACTGTGTCTGACTGAAACTTGGCTAAGACCTGGTGAATATGTTGCACTTAATGAAGCATCTCCTATAGGTTTTTTAAGTACTCAGGTATCGCGCCAGTCAGGAAGAGGGGGAGGTGTTGCAGCGATCTATCAGTCCACCTTAAGCTTAAACCCTAAGTGTGGAAATACGTTCTTATCTTTTGAAGTTCTCTCTATGAATTGTGTACAGCATGACCTAGCTAAAATAAGGGGCAACATGCAGTCCTTTCTCTTAGTGTGTGTTTACAGACCACCTGGGCCCTATTCGGATTTCCTAATAGAATTCAAGTTTTTGTCCTGCCTTGCTATTTCGGCAGACAAGGTTGTAATTGTTGGTGATTTTAACGTACATGTGGATAAACAGGGTGATCCCCTAGGAACAGCCTTTGCCTCTATTATTGACTCTGTTGGTTTTAAACAAAATGTCTATGGGCCCACTCATTACTATAGCCATACCCTAGACTTAGTGTTATCCTCTGGTATCAATGTTATGAATCTTAGTATTGCACCCCATAACCCTGTATTATCTGATCATTTCCATATTACTTTTGAAATCGAGGCAACCACCACTTTTATATCAGAGACAAGACATTATTACAGCCGGTCCTTAAAATCTGACGTCATTCCAAAGTTTACAAATATGCTTCCGGAATCATTTTTTTCAAGTGAAAAAAATACCACTGAATTATCGCTGGATGAATTGACTAACCCCTCTAAAAAGAAAGTATTGTCGGAAAAACTGTACTCCCTGGTACATTGGTACAATGACACTACCCGTGCCCTGAAGCAGTCCACAAGAAAACTGGAGAGAAAATGGCGGTCAGCTAAACTAGAAGTATTTAGTCTTGCATGGAAAGATAGCCTCCTCCAGTACAAGCAAGCTCTTGTATCTGCTAGATCTGCCTTTTTCTCTAAATTAATTGAACAAAACAAATGCAACCCAAAATTATTGTTTATTACTGTGGACAAATTGACTAAAAAACTATCATCAGAATGTTCATCTTACCCCTGCGTTTACAGCAGTAATGATTTCATGAATTTTTTCAATCAGAAGATTTAAACTATTAGAGACCAGATCTCCAAATTGCCTACTCCCCTAGGCATCACTCCTCCCAAAATCTATGAACAGCCCAGATCTTGGTCAACAGAGGAAGATGTATCAACAGTGGCACTGAACTGTTTTACGCCAATTGACATGGAGGAGCTGTCCAAACTGGTTATGTCCTCAAAACCGACAACCTGTCTACTCGACCCAATCCCTACAAGATTGGCTAAATAACTTTTTCCTGTACTAGGCCAGCATATGTTAAAAATTATTAACACATCCTAAGTAACAGGATATGTACCAGAGTCACTAAAAATGGCGGTTATTAAACCATTACTGAAAAAAACAAACCTCGAACCTGACAAACTGGAAAACTATAGACCCATTTCAAATCTTCCATTTCTATCAAAAATATTAGAGAAAGCTGTTGCGAAGCAACTTGGTGCATACCTTAGCTCAAACCATATCCATGAATTATTCCAGTCAGGATTTAGACCCTACCATAGCACTGAAATGGTACTTGTTAAAGTTATTAACGATTTACTGTTATCAGCCGACCAAAACTCTGTGTCTGTTCTTGTACTTCTTGACCTAAGTGCAGCTTTTGATACAATAGATCATGAGATTCTACTGAACAGACTCCAGGGCTGTGTTGGACTCAATGGTCAAGCACTTGCATGGTTCAGATCATACTTATACAATAGGAAACAATTTGTTAAATTAAATGATGATGTATCCAGTTACTCATTAATGAAATGTGGTATTCCACAAGGATCAGTGCTAGGTCCAGTACTCTTTTCGTTATATATGCTACCCCTTGGTGATATTATTCGGGCACATGGGGTAGATTTTCACTGCTACGCGGACGATACTCAGATATACATTTCCATGAAACCCGGCGAAGCACTACCACTTTCTCGATTAGAGGCTTGCATTGCAGATATTAAAGCTTGGATGCTCTCCAATTTCCTGCTCTTAAACTCAGAGAAAACTGAAATGCTGGTTTTAGGTCCTAAAAAACAAAGGGAGAAATAGTGTACATATACTTTAAGTATTGATGGTTGCTTAGTTGTTCCAAATTCAGCTGTGAAAGACCTAGGTGTTACTATAGACCCAGATTTAACCTTTGGCGCGCACATAAAAAACATATCTAGAGTTGCTTTCTTTCAGTTAAGGAACATAGCTAAAATTAGGCATTTCCTATCAGAAGGGGATGCAGAGAAATTGATTCATGCTTTTGTTACGTCTAGGCTAGATTACTGTAATGCTCTGTTATCTGGCTGTCCTAAATTTTTGCAAAATAATCTCCAGCTTGTGCAGAATGCAGCCGCTCGCATTTTAACTAGAACAAAGAAATATGAGCATATTACCCCAGTACTAGCATCACTTCATTGGCTACCAATTAAGCATAGGATAGACTTTAAGGTTTTGCTTCTGACCTTTAAAGCTTTAAATGGACTTGCACCAGTGTATATATGTAATCTGCTTTTACCATATAAGCCGAAAAGATCCCTTCGTTCCCAAGACGCAGGCTACTTAGTAGTCCCTAGAATATCTAAAAACTTGACGGGTGGTAGAGCTTTCTCCTACAGAGCACCACTACTGTGGAACACCCTTCCAAAATCTATAAGGGAATCAGACACAGTCTCAATATTTAAGTCTAGATTAAAAACGCACCTTTATGATCAGGCTTATAACGAGTTGTAGTCCGGAGACAGGACCTGAGAAGCCTTTTTGTCGTAGAGTAATGCGGAGTGACATCCTTTCCTTACTGTCACCTGTCAACAGCTGTGACCTCATCTTCCTGGGCTGGCTCTTGAGAGGTGGATAGGATTGTTTACTCTCTCGTGACTGAATGGGTTCTCAAACCCTGTCTTCATAGCTATGCAGCCATAAATTACTCCTGGCGGGGGTACTTGTCCAACCCCCCAGTTGGTGTTCCTGCTGCCTACTCTATTACACTTTTCCTAACTGTTCTCTCTCTTTCTTTTTCTACATTCCGCCGTCGGGGCTCATGCCCCGCATCTCGAGAGTTGCTGTCCAGCTTCCTGTCCGGTCACCGCTTGCCCCTCCCTCCCCACCACCGCTGCCAGCTGATCCTGCCGCCATCGGCACCCGGTTTCCCACCATCATTGCCGCCACATCTGGACTGTCATCTAGCTGCTGCAATTTCTACTATCATGGATATTGGCAGTCAGTTTTGACCATGCTGGTCATTAAGATCTAGACCCTGAGCCGACCTGAGTCTGGTTCCTCCCAAGGTTTCTTCCTAGTTACCTCAGGGAGTTTTTCCTTGCCACTGTTGCCTCTGGCTTGCTCTTGTGGGGGTTTAGGCTGGGTTTTTTCTGTGAAGCGCATTGTGACAACTAGTTGTGAAATGTGCTATATAAATAAATATTGATTTGATTTGATTTGACTCCAATTAGCTCTTGGAGAAGTCATTAGCCTAGGGGTTCACAAACTTTTTCCACCCTGCACTGTGAATGTTTACATGGTGTGTTCAATAAAAACATGAAAACATATAATTGTTTGTGTGGTATTAGTTTAAGCAGACTGTGTTTGTCTATTGTTGTGACTTAGATGAAGATCAGAACACATTTTATGACCAATTTATGCAGAAATCCAGGTAATTCCAAAGGGTTCACATACTTTTTCTTGCAACTGTATATATATATACACACACACATTGTCTCCCGCACTTCAAATGGATCTCTCGATCTCTGGTTTGATGATGGTGAGGAGGCTAAGTTTTAGAAAATAACGGAGCTTAATACAAATGCGCCTCTCATGCCTCTTCTCGCAGCCTGCGTTTAAAAAGCGGTTCTGGTTGGTACAGCCGCTGTAATTGCGCTCCGCTCGCATAAAACACGGTGCACAGTGGACGGCGTTGAGTGGGGAGCATAGAGCATATATCGGAACTTGAGAGGGTGGGAGGGCCAGGCAGCGAAGCACCTGTAAGTATGTTTGCTGAGCGCAAAACAGCTTTCTGCCCATTGAAATCAATGGAGAAAACCAAGCGGATTTGACAACCAAAAAAAACGTAATCGGTCAATCTTTTTGCGCTCCACAGTACAGTGGCACGCACAATACAGGCTTACTTCCGGATCCTTCAAAACTTCTGTTGGCTGGGGGTGTACTTTCCTGTCTAGTTAATACATGTCTATGGCGGGGAGGTATGCCGTTAGATTAGTGCCACTAAGAATTGATACTGAAAAAAAAGAAATTTTACATTGAAAAAATAATAATTGATCGATTGATTGATTGGTAATAATAATCAAATATTGATTGATTGGTAATAATTATTTTGTATTAACTTTGACATTTTCTTTGATCAAAAATCTTATGTTCACCTTTGGTTTTTTCCCTTGCGGGTACAATGTTTTATTTTATTTTATTTTTTATATTAAATTATTATTTTTTAAAATCTATTTTTTTCAATATAAATTTTTATCAATTCAGTATCAATTATTTTTTCAAAGTCAGTTCTTATTTTTTCGAGATCAATTATTATTTTTTCAGTATCAATTCTTAGTGGCACTAATCTAACGCCATAGGGAGGCGATTCTGCAAGCGATTTTCGTCCCCCGTGTAAAAAGATGTTCATGCTTCCATAATTTGTGTGCGCCTGTCTTTGCCTCTTGCACTGTATATGTGGGCTTGGGGTTGGAGCTTGCTCCAATCACTGTTGAGGTAATTTACATATAAGCCCGATTGGATTCGGCCCATCGCAGCTCTAATTTCAAAGAGGCACTCGTAGGTTCATGAGGTGAACGCATGCTCAATAAGAGCAGAGGGTGAGACATCTTTGGTCTAAAACTCCCAATTCTTAAGTCTCCTATCTTCCCAAGTCTGCACTAACGTTACCTAGCCAGGCATCCATCTTGTGTATTAACCAACTATATTAGCTAACAAGCTAACCACGCTGTAGGTTCTCAATTACTGTGCCAAATTAGTCGCAAACAATACAACAAAATCGTAAAGCAGAAGAAAAACTTCTTCGTTAGCTAGTTAACGTTAACGTTTTGTCAAATTAGATAGCCATGTTCTCAAAAAAGATTGGGCTCAATAAGTAGCGTTACTGATCCACCTAGCGGATCACAGTTTACCACACCAAAGAACAAAAATTCAAGACAGCCATTAAATAAAGTGACTTTAACAAATCCAATTTCGACTACATCTGTTTAAGAGTTAGCTAACGTTAACATTATACTTGCTCATTGGCAGAATGCACTGACAGACAACTAGCTAACATTTAATTTCCAAAAGTGGGCATTGAAATTACACAAAGGTCCAACTGGTTCAGTCTTCCATATGCCAACTGACAACAGTTCAGAGCAACCATTGCCCCTGGCCTCACATGTAAAGGCTTTCCATCGGGCTAACGTTATTTAATCCACTGTCAACGTAACGTTAGATATAAAAACGGACATTTGCCTATTTGTAAGCACATGATGCCACGCAGTTAAATTAGCTTGCTTGATATTCTGTACAATTTAACCCAAGCGATCAAACCAGCAGATTGTTGGATAATTTTTGATCATAAATGTTAAAGCACAACTGAAGTTTGGTAGAACTTTGGGTTGTGTAGTTACCTGGCCATGATATGAGTCCAAATGGTGACGAAATATGTTTGTTAGTTACTCTGTGCTCCCCTGGGGTGAGAATTCAGAATAGGGTATTTGTCGCTCTCCATTCACTTCTATGGCGAAGTTAAAACTGTCTCAAAATGACACTTACCTGTAAATCACTTTTTATTTATGACCTCGAAACAACTCTGCAGGTCTTTGCAAGTTTTTCTGGTGGCCATGGTCCAACAGAACACTCCGTTAGCTCATAGCAAGGACTTCTCGAACGTAACGTAAATCAAATGAAAATAAATGCGACCACGCAGAAAACAAGTAATAAATAATTAATAGCTAATAATAAGATGAAAAAACAGGAATTAATTTTGGCCTAAACTAATAATGTGGCTTTATTATATAATTTATATGCACTTTTTTCTCATCTATCTCTCACTAAATTCCCATCACACCGCACCGCCCGTACAGCTGCTAACAATTTATACTTTATCAAGGCCCCTCCTACCAAACTCGTCTTTGCCAATAAAAAGCATGCACTGAACTTAAACTGGCTACACTTTAAGACTGCAAGAAATGTGCATGCAGACAATTGGACATTTTCCACGTAACGCCCCATCCCCTACTCCTCTAACTCCAAGCTGCCAATATGACATTGGATGTTAGAAAAGCTCATGCAAGAACTTTCCCTTTTATTTGAATCAATGTGAATTTATGTGAATTGTCTATTTTAACAAGAGGGGTGCTTTTTCACATTTGGTTTAACAAGGGGGGAGGCATTCTCCTGCGTTCAATGACAATTCTACGACTGCTTGTGTCATCGAGATATATAAGAACTGGAGAATGCCGCTAGTTATCGAGCTGTCTACCTAACTGGCTAGCAACAACTTCTGACTGATTGAAATGCAAAGTCTTGTTAGCAAGCTTACCAGATAGCTCTGCCATAAATCGCGAGCTAATGTTACAATCAAGAATTGTCATGTATTTTATCGTAGCTAGCTAGCTATTGTTTTTAGGCGATAGACAACTGCGACTTCCAAAATAGGTGGACATATTAGTAACTCAATAATTAGATTCTGAGTTAGCCTAACGTAACTAGGCTTGGATTAATTTACTTGCTTTGTCTTGAAAGCTTGGCCTGTGCGATGCATTATTAACTTTTGTGTTTTATTCAAATGAAAACTTACAATGTGCTTCATATTATTGGCTATGTACAAACAATGTATAATAATAAAATAAGAGCTTTATCACCGAAATGCAATCGTCTCATTTTCATTATTTACAAAAAAAATTACAATATGGGCAAAGACAACCTTTCTAGTGATGGGCATTCCGGCTCTTTTCAGTGAGTCAGATCATTTGGCTCAGCTCACCAATAAGAGCCGGCTCTTTCGGCTCCCATTCAGTAGCTCTTCATTCAGTAGCATTTCCGGTTTTTCAAAATCGGCCAAAGTTAGCGATATTTTGGGCTATGATTGGTGTTTGTGCACATCTATGACTTAAATTGTTCAAAGGAATCGAATCTTACACTACCTTCTAATGACCAAAATAACATTATTTCGCATTTTGTTTGTTATAAAAACTATTTAAATAAATGTAAAAACAGTAAGATGCTATTACACATTAAAAGTAGGGCATTTTTATGTCTTGAAATAAATTGCACAATAAACACAGTGCGTAGTTGAACATTTAAAAACAAAATAGACACTCATAAAATGGAACATAATATTGCATCATAACAAAGAAAAATAAATAAATGCATAAAAAAAGAAATGTGCAAAACTGCGGCATCAGAACAATTAAACTGACTAACAATTAAACTGGTTTTTAAATTATTATTAATGTTATTTTCTTATAGTGGTTTTATTTATTTTTGGCCTAGAAAATTATTCTCTTTGATTACAGATGGAAAAAAAACTAATAAAAGTTCCACCAAGAGCACAAGCACTTGTCTTATGTTCATTTACAAAACAAATCGGCTCTTCAGATATGCGAGTCGGCTCCCACCTAAAAGAGCAGGCTCGAAGAGCCGGCTCGTTCGCAAACGACACACAACTAAACCTTTCTATGTGTAGGGTCTATAGAAATGAGCGTCACGAACAAGTGTGCAGAGCAAGTTCTGTCAAATAAAAACCAATCACTTGCACACATCACTAATGGAGCGTCCCCTTTAAAAGCGAGACTCAGATCTCTCCCATACTGCTTTGGCTGCGCTGCTCTTGTTTCTAAAAAATATTTTGCTACTCAGTGTTCGGGTGTAGCTGTCCCAAAGGAGGCCGCCGTTTTTGTGTTTTGTGGCGTTAACGTTAAGTGACAATTCCACAGTATTTTTATAGTAGCCGGTATAGTCGATCTAAAAGACCGGAACGTTAAACACCTGCAGGCATTGCACAGCTGCAATAAGTATCCTGGCTAATAGGCTATGCGTCCGCCAGACAACGAAAAGGACGATTAGCTATTTAAGTAGCATTGTTATTTAAGATGTACAGACCAGCTGCGTAGGCCTAACCTGGACTTTGCTGGGTGTTTAAAGATGCATTGCTCAGTGTTTGAGCGAGTAAGAACCACAGCATCATTGATTAGGCTATAAATGCAATAAGATGGCGTCTGTCACCATTCTCTCTTTGCAGTGGCAACTCGAATAACGTTTTATTAATAGAATAGGTCTACTCATAACAATCCACACAATATGAATAGCAAAAAAAATTTAGAAAATTGACAAACTCTTCAAAGCACATCAATGCAACAGTGGTGGACGCTATTAAATCCAGAGTATTAAATCAGTCGCCTCAATAATTTAATTAGCATTAACGTCTGCAGCTGATTCCTTCACAGATTGAAAGATCTCTAGTATCTTTCCGTGGTTGATTGTTCGCAATGCTTGGCAGAGTGAGCTGCAGGTTGTGTGTTTTTATTTTCAGCTAGTCTTTCAGCTATTTTCATTTTCTGCAGCAGACAATTCGCTGGGCAGTAGATATCGGCATCGGCAACATGCTAAACATTTTATTTTTTGGGGCCAGTTTGTGCCCTCTGATGCGTGCATGGGAACTAGAAGCCTAAAAAACTTTCGTATTGTGGCCATGGTGGCTAATTAGCTTCACTACGCTTCCTGTTTGTCTAACCATAGAGCCAGTGTATGCAGTAGCAATTTTGGTCACGGTGCCTTAATTGAGCGAATATATGTTGCCTCTCCTGGAACGCACTGGTTAAAAGCAGGTGGCGACCGTGCTTGCTCTACGTGCTGGCGGGTGTGCATAGTGGAACACAGCATAGTCTTCTCCACGTCGCAGGAATGAGAGCCATACGTTCTCCGTCTCAATAGCTGCGTCTTGTCTCCTGTGTGCTGTTTACTGTGTAGGCTACTGTTTTTTTGTGTGTCGTGCAGTATGCTAATATCCTACTTACTATTTTTCAACCATACTGTAGAAGTGCAAGAAGTCCCACCAAAGATTTCAGAAATAAGATATGGAACTGGTGCTTTTCGCTATTTATTTTTTTCCGCAGCATAGACTTGCATATTCAACTCCGCTCTATGGTCCGCACGACAGAGCAGTTCTGTGGTCTGCACAAGGGGACGAATTCATGCATGTGCAGTAGTGTTTTCAGTTAGCTTAGTTACATAACGTTTTGCTTAGTGGTGCATATCTGTCAGGCGCTTGCTGGATTTAAAGTTGGTTCATTGGATTGCCAAAATTATAACGGGTTGTAAGCAGTCCTGACAACCTAGTCCCACATAACCTTAAAGGAGACTTGATTTTCTTATGTCTGGAAATCGCCCGTTTAGTGAACTGTTTTGTAAAAACTCCATTGACCTCCAATCATTCAATGAGCGCCTGTTGTCTAAGTTCCAACTGTGGGTAGGCTACACCTGTTGGTCAGCCTTCCCTCTCTGGTCCCACTCTTGCATGGTAGGCTATATCACTTTTTAAGGAAAATGTCATGAACGCTTTGCGCAGCACATCATATTTATGCAACCAAAATTTTTGTTCTTCTTGAAAAAGTGCGCTCCTGAATATACTCAGCGAAACCCCGGAAGTAGCCTATCATCTGGGTTTGGGATATCAATATGGTCTTCCAGATATTTCAAGACACAGTAGGTGCTATGCTGTACACATAGTTGTTTGGCTCTTGGATGATTTGCTGTGTTGGGGGTTGTGGTGTATATCTCCTGTTTAGTAGGTGAGATGTGTCGTGCTCCCTGTTTGATAGGTAGTGCATGCTGGTGCGTGCACTAGAAGTACATAGAGTAGATCCATTCAGCACCAAACTAAAATATTATATATTCATTCATATATTAAATACGTTATCTTGACAGAACTACAATTCCATACATTCCATAGGAAACCCCTTCTTCACATTGCAAATGACGTAGGATACTCTTCCAGCTGTGATGCACTGCACTGTAATGTGATACTGTGCGACCTAATACACACTTTGCAATAAAGTGATAAAGTCAGCACTGCCCTTCTCCCCAGTTCTGTTCGCTCTCTCGACTCGTCCGGCCTGCACTGGCTCGTCTCACCTCTCTTGTGCGACACACACGCCGGGAGAAGAGCCCTCGCTCCACAAGGAAGCATCGGCGGTAAATATACAAAATATCGGAAACACCCACCCTTTGCCTTAAAAACAGTTTCAATCCTTCTAGGAATTTCTGAACTGTGTGTAGTGGGATATTGGCCCATTGTTCAAGAAGGACAGTCTCCATTTCTTTGAGGGATGAAGGAGACAGAATTAAATACTACAACTTGTATCATTTGTTATGTTCTGAGATTTTGTCTGTCTGTTCTTTATTTTTATTTTCATTATCATTCATGTATTTATTATTTTCCACATATCATTGCATCCCCCTCTGTTCATGGGCTGTCCGAGTCTCATTTGTGTGTTTGTTTACCCAGTCTCGTGCATGCACTATTCGGGTATTTCTGCTACTTCCTGCTTTCGTTCCCGTGTACAATTGTATATATTACTAACTTGTGCTAACAATCACTCGGGTGCTTTATTAGTTACGTGCACTTTACTAAACTCATTAACATAAATGTGTATTAACAAACTAATTGTCTGTCTTGTAGTTAGATACTCACATTTAACATTCCACCACACCAAACATCATTTTAATGAGAGTATTAGTAGCAATATCAAAATAACAATGTAGTCAAAAATAATAACATGTTGGAATCATATCAGCATATCATCTTCATTTAAGAGCAACATATGTTTTATTTATTCTTATTACATGGCTTTGTTGAATACTGAAATCTGATTGTTCAATGAGCAGTCATTATTTTGTATAATGACCGCTGTTTCACACTTGAGTATATCCCTCTGCACTCTGCATGGCTAAGTATTCCGGTCAAAATGCGCTCTCATAATCTCTCAGCCTAGAGGAGACACCTGATGCAAATAATAAAACATTGACGCAACTCCTCATGCTAACGTTATTGAGTAGGCAAACACGGAGGGCATATGTTAGGGATGTAAATAGCTACAAGACGGCACTCATTGGGGGACCAGCCTACAATACTCTAGTTAGAGAAATGAGGTTCAAGAATGTGGTGAAGCCTATTTCACTCGCTATATCAGAATGCCACAGATCACCTACTGTCACTCATTGCACAAAGTTTAATCTGGCAAATCCAAGTTACTCTTAACAACAACCGGCGCTGTTATCTTCTGCAAAGGTATCGCCTCGGGAAAACTAGTAGCCACGCACATTATGGTAAGCAAGTACTGGTTACCTCTGGCAACGGGACCACACAATCAATGAGGACCTTTTCAAAAGGCCCCCCAACCACTGGAATCTGGTACAGTGGAGCCGGCGGAATCTTTTGGTTTGGCTTCCCCCGTAACCTGACACACAGGGCATGTCTTGCAGTACCTAGCAACGTCTCCTGGCCAAACATCACCCGACCAAAAGAAGTGCTTCAGGACACGGTCATGTGTTTTATTGACGCCCAGATGTCCAGCAAGATAGCTATTGTGAGCAAGACTAAGGATCTCCTCGCGATACGTAGATGGAACCACAATCTGGTGAATAATGCGCCAGTCATCCTGAACTGAAGCGTCTACAGGTCTCCACTTACGCATTAACCTCTTTGTGCAGAAGCAAAATTGGGCAAATTTTCGCCTGTTTTGCACTGTTCTGTTTAAGCCTTTATAACTACAGTTGTGCTCACCACACACACTTGTTTAATGGCTTAAATTGGAGAAGACCCCTGTACCTTTGTGTGTCTTAGATTAAAATAATAAAATTTAATAATCTTCATATAGATTATGGGCTGTAAATGCACAAACTCTTTGCAAAAAAACAAAAAACGAGGTTGTCATTCTTAGTTTACAGTACACTTCTGAAAGGAAAAGATGTAAAACAGGTCATATTTTACTGTCCTGGTGCACACACCACTTGTCAACATGTGTACAGAATTTTAGGGGGATATGTCAATCTGCTCAGGTTCCATAAGCTAATTTGTAAACAGTGTATCCTGGTGTCCCTTAGGGTGTCCAAATCTATCCAAATGGATAAAATGTGCATCACAGTAAATCAAGAGATAATCAGCTTTTTTCAACAGATAAAGTATTCTGACTCATAAAACACATGTTTGTATCAATTAAATGAGGAAATTTTCATTTTTTTCCAAATAATTTGGGTTTTGATATATAGGGGTCCAAAAACCTCTCCGAAAATGAATACAATGCTTTTTTGTCCATATGAAGCATTTTATTATGTTCTTTGAGGTAGTAGGATCATTACAATCACTTCACATTCACAGGGTGATACATTTATTAGCTCCAGCTCAGTTTATGGTTCCAAAAATGTATTTTTCCACCAGAGCCCCGTTAGCCAGCACAATTTCGAATAGAAAATGTATGTTGCAGCATTGACTGGAGAGGATATGATGTGCTGTTACCATTTTTGCATGTCCTCAGCATCCACATCAGACCATGGCGTATGCAGTCCCTGAGCATGTTTGCGGGCTGCGTTGCCATTTGTGTTGTCACAGAGGAGCTTGAGGACATCTGCGCTGAAGAACAGCCGAAAGAGATCCAGGGGGCTGTAGGCCTGATGAAGGTCCAGCTGCACTCCTGGGGTCCTCCGGGGGCAGAAGGGGAACTGATGAGGCTCTTCATCCTCATCCGCCATGTCGTGCCATCCGTCCTCAGACTCGGGCTCTGGCTCGATTGCTCTTTTTTTCGGAGCTCCTCGCGCTGAACGAGAGCAGGGCCTCCTTGACCTTGTGACCAGAGTCCTGCGGGGATGAGCAGCAGGAGCAGGTGCAGGTGCAGGTGCAGCAGCAGGAGCAGGTGCAGGTGCAGCAGCAGCAGGTGCAGGAGCAGGTGCAGCAGCAGGAGCAGGTGCAGGTGCAGGAGCAGAGGGTCCAGGACTGTCCAGAACAGAAGCATCTTCTATCCTGAATTATTTAAAAGAAAGCAAAATTTAAAAAGTGCACAATAAGAGCCACATAGTGTACTATGTTGTGAATCAAAAATGAAAATGCTAGGCTTTTCCAAAAACATTTAATAAATGCTACATTTGACATGGAGACTGCGATTCAGATTTACCCTAAATTAAGTTAGTTTACTTTATTTCGGTCATTAACATTTTCTTAATGTGTAGAAAGATATAATTCAATAATAATAAGTACTTTGACTGAAAATGTGTACCTACCCTTCTTACAATATACATTTTACCCTTTAAGAATGACAAAAATGTATTAGAATTACAAAAATAATTACTTTTTGTAATTCTTTTCTAAATTAAGTTGTTACTTTAGTCTTACAAATATCACAAAAAGCAATACTAACCAGTGACACTGGATTGCCATTCACAACCAGCAACAATGTCATAAGTTAGTTTATGGCCCATGCATGCTAATGCATGGCTAAGCTATGTATCAACAGGCCTACTTATTATACAATACATGATATGACTTATGCTACCATTTAGCCACAAGAAATTAGATAATAAATGCTATATTTTACATGACTACGGTGACTACAATTCATGCATGCCAATGCATGGCTAAGCTATGTATCAACAGGCATACTTATTATACAATACATGATATGACTTATGCTACCATTTAGCCACAAGAAATTAGATAATAAATGCTCTATTTTACATGACTACGGTGACTAAAATTCATGCATGCCAATGCATGGCTAAGCTATGTATCAACAGGCATTCTTATTATACAATACATGATATTACTTATGCTACCATTTAGCCACAAGAAATTAGATAATAAATGCTCTATTTTACATGACTACGGTGACTACAATTCATGCATGCCAATGCATGGCTAAGCTATGTATCAACAGGCATACTTATTATACAATACATGATATGACTTATGCTACCATTTAGCCACAAGAAATTAGATAATAAATGCTCTATTTTACATGACTACGGTGACTAAAATTCATGCATGGCTAAGCTATGTATCAACAGGCATTCTTATTATACAATACATGATATGACTTATGCTACCATTTAGCCACAAGAAATTAGATAATAAATGCTCTATTTTACATGACTACGGTGACTAAAATTAATGCATGCCAATGCATGGCTAAGCTATGTATCAACAGGCATTCTTATTATACAATACATGATATGACTTATGCTACCATTTAGCCACAAGAAATTAGATAATACATGCTATATTTTACATGACTACTGTGACTAAAATTCAACCGATGCACAAATAGTTATTTTTAATTTAATACAGTTAATACTTACATGTCAAGAGCCACATCTTCGCCCTGGGCAAAAGCATCTTCCACAAAATAATCTATGCTTTCAGCCTCAGATCCGCCTTCACTCTCCCCCTCCGACTCGCTCCTAAAAATCTCCTCCACTACATCCGACAGGGACATATATTTTTTGGCCATCATATATATATATATATATATGATATATAAAAATACAAATTTACTCGAATCTCAATGTAATAATGATGACTCACGGTGTGCGCATAAAGCAGGTTGAATTGCGATCTAAAATGGCTTCCGGATGTGTGCAACCAGGCACGATGTTACGCGTGGATAGCGATCGGCTAGTTAAATTCGCGTATGGGAATGCCATACCATTTCAGAAAGCTTAGGATGTACTCTATTGGACTATATAAGTGTCAATTAAAATAATGTTTGCGTGACGGATTTACAAGTGCATCTTTTGAATGCGATCATTACGCACGGCCATTTTAGATCATGGACACATGTTGAGAAAAGGATGCAATATTAAAAACGGGTCAACCAAGACAAAAAATAACCTCAGATTCTTGCAGGGGACATCTTAATCTTTATAACCAAAGGTAAGGTTACGAGTTTATTTCATATTTTACCGGAGCTTTTTATCGCAAAAGAAAGTTATGTGGTGACAAGGAAACATCACTCGTTTTTTTTCCTGTGGAGTGAGTAAGCATGTTGACAGTTTTACTTGTATGTATTCAGAATCTTGGAAGGTGTTTCTTGCTGCTGTGATAGTAAACGATTTTTTGGTGATGAAATAAAAACTTTAATTAACTTGCAAATGTGTTTAAATGTCTGCTATCTTACATGTGGTCGGGTCCATTGTAGATGTAGTAGTAGCTACAGTGTAGCAGCATAGCATGCTACGTTCATGAATTACAAGCTAATGGTGGCAGATAGAAACGTGATATTTCGCACGCTGATATGATAATAATCAGTACTTAATATCCTATGCGGTTATGGTGATAAATATGGTAATATCCATATTTTCGTAACTAGCATATAACTAGCGACGTATTTATGACGTGTCATAAAAAAGTAGAAGACGCCTGCGTCTCTGCCACTAGGGGCCAGCACTAACAGGTTAAGGCGCTCGTTACATTCTTTTCCCTGTTCGGTTTCCCTAAGACTATTCATTACATTACATTATAGACATTTAGCAGACGCTCTTATCCAGAGCGACGTACATAGTGCATTTCCGAACTAGTGCGTTAAAACAATCCTAAAAAGGCAAACACGAATCTAAGTACTAGGCGCAGTCAGTATGATTGTGATTTTTATTTTTTTGGGGGGGGGGAACTACACAATTTTGATAACAATAGTCACAAGGAGGTAGGGAGGGGTGGAGAGAGGTGCAGCTTGAAGAGGTGAGTCTTCAATCTGCGCTTTAAAGCGGTCAGACTTTCTGCTGTTCTGACCTCCACGGGGAGCTCATTCCACCACCGTGGGGCCAGGACAGACAGACGTCGAGACCGGGTGCTAGTATGAAGGGGGCGGGGTACCAGTCGTCCTGAGGAGGCGGAACGCAGAGATCTGGCAGGTGTGTAGGGTCTGATGAGCTTTTGAAGGTATGGAGGGGCAGATCCTCGGACTGCCTGGAAGGCGAGCACCAATGTTTTGAATTTGATGCGGGCCATCACCGGTAGCCAGTGGAGGTCAATGAGCAGGGGGGTGACATGGGAGTGTCGGGGGAGGTTGAAGACCAGGCACGCTGCTGCGTTCTGAATAAGCTGAAGGGGTCTAATGGCCGATGCTGGCAAGCCAGCCAGGAGAGAGTTGCAATAGTCCAGGCGGGACAGCACCATTGCTTGGACCAGGAGCTGGGTTGAGTGGGTGGTGAGGAAGGGGCGGATTCTCCTGATGTTGTACAGGAAGAACCTGCATGCCCGGGTTACCACTGCGATGTTCTCGGAGAGGGACAGCCTGTTGTCCATCACAACTCCGAGGTTCCTGGCACAGGGCGTTGGGGTCAGTGGAGTGTCTCCTAGGGAAATAGAAAGATTGAGAGGGGGAGAGGTTAGAGCAGGAATGTAGATGAGCTCAGTCTTGCCTGGATTTAGCTTGAGATGGCGGTTGTCCATCCAGCTCTGGATGTCTCTCAGGCAAGCGGAGATGCGGGCTGACACCTGAGTGTCAGAAGGTGAGAAGGATAGAAAGAGTTGAGTATCGTCAGCATAGCAGTGGTAAGAAATACCATGAGCAGTGATAACAGGGCCAAGGGATTTGGTGTAGGTGGAGAAGAGGAGGGGACCAAGGACTGAGCCCTAGGGGACTCCTGTGATAAGGGGACGGGGTGCCGATACTTTACCAGCCCAGGCAACCTGGGAGGAGCGTTCGGAGAGGTAGGACTTAATCCAGGCCAGGGACGAGCCGCCGATCCCAGCTGCAGACAGGGACGACAGGAGGATGGAGTGATCTACGGTGTCGAAGGCGGCAGAGAGGTCTAGAAGTATTAGCACAGAGGAGAGGGAGGCTGCACGAGCTGCATGAAGCATCTCGCTGACGGAGAGGAGTGCGGTCTCCGTTGAGTGGCCAGGTTTGAAGCCGGACTGATGGGGGTCTAGCAGGTTGTTCTGGGTAAGGAAAGACGACAATTGGTTAGAAACAGCACGTTCAATAGTTTTGGAAAGAAAAGGAAGAAGAGATACCGGTCTGTAGTTTTGGATGTTGGAGGGGTCCAGCGTAGGTTTTTTCAGGATCGGTGTGATGTGGGCTCTCTTGAAGGATGAGGGGAATCAGCCAGAGGTCAGGGAGGAGTTCACCAGGGAGGTCACAAATGGGAGGATATCTGGGGTGATTGCCTGGAGGAGAGATGAAGGGATAGGGTCGAGGGCACAAGTAGTGGGGCGATGGGAGAGTAGGAGATGGGATATGTCGGTCGCAGAAAGGGGAGAAAAGGTGGAGAAACGGGGGGGGGGGAGTGGGGCTGAAGGAGCTGCGGATGTCTGCGATCTTCTCATCAAAGAAATCTGCGAAGTCGTCTGCAGTGAGCAGGAGGGGGTTTGCTGAGGAGGGAGGAGAAGATAGAGAACAGTTGACAAATTTTTGTGTGATAGTACGTTACCTTGGCAGCAGTGACTGCTGTGGAGAACGTCGCTAGGAGAGACTGGTAGGAGGAGAGGTCTGATGCGTCTCTGGATTTCCTCCACATCCTCTCTGCTGCGCGGAGACCGGCCCTTGAGGTGCGCAGGGCATCGGACATCCATGGGCAGGGAGGAGATGGGCGTGTGGGCCTAGAGACAAGAGGGCAGAGAGAGTCAAGTGATGTGGAGAGAGCTGTGAGAAGGGTGTCAGATGCAGAGTCGATGGGGAGTTGAGAGAAGGGTTTGAGAGGGGGGAAGCAGTGACACAGGGAGCAAGAGAGGAGGGCGAGAGGGAGCAGAGGTTACGGCGGACAGAGACAGTGGGGGTGTGGGGAGGGGAGGGGGGGGGCGGTGTGGAACAAGAGGAAGAGAGAAAGAAATGAAGTGGTGATCGGAGGCATGCAGAGGGGTAACAGTGAGATCAGAGCAGGGGCTGTTCCTCTGGAAGACCAGGTCTAGGAGGTTGCCAGCCTTCTGGGTGGGGGCGGGGGGGGGGGGTTGGAGGGAGAGGTCAAAGGAGCGGAGAAGTGGTAGGAAGGCCGCAGACTGGGAGGCATCTAGATGGATGTTGAAGTCTCCCAGGAGGATCAGCGGGATGCCGTCCTCTGGGAAGGAGCCGAGCAGGGTGTCAAGCTCATCGAGGAAGCACCCCAGGGGACCTGGAGGGCGATAAACAACTATAATGTACAGGTTAATAGGGTGGTTGATAAACACAGTGGTATTCAAAGCTAGTAATAGATAGATCAGAGAGGGGGAAAACAGAGAATGACCATGAGGGGGAGAGTAGCAAACCAGTACCACCTCCGCGACCAGACGGCCGGGGGGTGTGAGAGAAGGAGAAGGAGGAGGAGAGGGCAGCGGGAGTTGCCGTGTTGTCCGGTGTGATCCAGGTTTCAGTGAGGGTGAGAAACTGGAGGCCCCCTGTGATTCCAGAGCCCCCCTGTGATGGTGAAGTTCTCGCAGGGAGTCAGCGAGGGGTAGCGGAGGTTGGAAGGGTTGCATCGTCGTGGAGGGCCACGTCGTTGGAAGCGGGTTCTGAATGGAAGGGAGCAGACAGGGATAGGGAGAACACACATAAACTGGGATGGAGCATCGCTCTGCCACTAGTCTTTTGAAGTGCACACGGCTGATTGCAATCGGCTAACAGCCATGTGAGACACTTCGTAAGCGCGGATAAATAATTATTACCACTTAAAAGGCACAAAAACCTGAAACTAACAGCCTATCCAATCAAACAATCTAGCAAACAGCCAAACGCAGAACAAACAAACTAGTAAAGCAATTGGTAAGATGAGCGTTCAACAGGGTCTAATTAAAGTCTAAAATAAAATCATACAAGCAGCGGCTAGTACGCTTAAAAACGTCACTACCTCTCACGGGGCGGTTAAAACGGCTCTTGCAACGCAGGAAGGAGGATGCACACTATTCAGTCTGACCAGGGGACAAATTGTATGTCCAAGATTTTTGCTCAGGTACTCGACCAACTAGCAATTAAGCATTTTCCCTCCAGTGCTTACCATCCGGAGTCACAGGGGGTGCTTGAACGGTTTCATCAGACTCTGAAGTCTATGCTTCATGCATACTGCCTTGAGTTTGAAAAGGACTGGGATGAAGGCGTACATTTAATGCTTTTTGCGGTGCGGGAGGTTGTTCAGGATTCTCTGGGATTCAGCCCTGCTGAACTAGTTTTTGGTCACACCCTCTAAAGCTACTCAAGGACAAGTGGCTGACAGAAGACAGTCACACGAACCTGCTTAATTTTGTATGCAATTTCCGTTTTAAACTGCATCGAGTGGGTGAGTTAGCAAGAGAGAACCTGAAGTCATTGCAAAAGAGGATGAAATGCCGGTTCGATCGTGGTGCAGAGGCGCTATAGCGGCCCATATCTGATTGAGCGCCGGGTGAGTGATCGTGACTACCTGATAGCCACTCCTGACCGCAAGAAAAGGAGTCGCTTGTGTCACATCAACATGATCAAGCCCTACTGGGATCGTCAGCCCGAGAAGGAAGGTGAGGTGAAGGGTGTGGCACTGCAGGCATTACCTTTACTCATCCCGAACAGGAGGAGGGGGATGTGCTTGTACCCCCGAAGAGTGTGACGGAAGGCAGGCTTCAGAATTCTGAATTTCTGCGCAGCCTTGAGGCGCAGCTGTCCCATTTGTCTAGTGCTGAAGGTGCAGACATTGCTAGACCTATCCATTCGCACCCATCTGTATTTTCTGATGTGCCTACCCATACTCACATCAGAAAATAGAGCATGACATCAATGTGGGCGATTTTTCCCCAATAAAGTAGCACCCTTGTGGATGAATTATTGACTAACACTGGGGACTCAGGGAATGTGTAAATCACAATAGATGGTTTGTGTAGCTTGTGGTGGTGAGAAATATTGACTGTGTGTCATAGAAATATTGTGTGTCATACAAGACCAACGATCCCTTATCGTATTGTATCAGACTACTTTCCTTTTTTTCTGATTTGTTGTGTGTTTATTCATTTAAGATTATTTTCTTTGAGTTTCTTAAATTTCTTTACGTTATTTATTTTGTTTGTAGCTCGTTTTACTGTCAAGTATTCTGCTGTGATTCCTTTGCTTACCTTTCTATGTTTGGTAAAAGGAAAACTTAATAAACATATTGTTTAAAAAAAAATAGAGGAAAAGAAAATAACTATACTATAAAAAGAGCTCAAAATAATGAGGCAACTTATATCTTTCGATATTTTAAAATTATTTAATATATAAAAACCTAATCGAAAACCTTTATTTCAATCAATGTAGTTTTTTATTTTTACGTTAGTAACGTAGCCTAACCAGAGGTTTTCTCCTATAGGGGGAGGGTCTCTTGTCTAGCGCACATTGAAAAAGTATTTCGGGTTCGGTGCAGGTCATTCTCGCTATGTTACCAGTGCTACCTCTTAATTTTTCTTTTTTTTGCGTTTTGCTGTGCCCGAAAGCATTGCTGTAAAGATAGGCCTAATGGAAGAAAAAAAAATTACAGTTGTTTTTCAAAAGTTCGGCACTCGTCCGGTGTTGTGCAGTTTTTCGACTCCCCTGCATATTTCAATTCCCCTTCATGTGAATGGGCTCGTCAAACTTACATTACACAATAGCCTATGCTAGAAATGCTCTGCGCGTTCGTTTTGCTTCATTTCTCCAGTTAAACTTAAAATGATTATACAGTGGATTGTGGTACAAGCATAGCTATATGAACCACGAATCATAGATTGTTCCATTGATTGTGGTGGACCATAAAATAATTGTGTCATGATGTTGAACACTATCCTTTTCATTGAAAGGAAAAAGTATATACGTATATATAATTAAAAAAATTAAAATCACAGTGAATAAAAGAACCGCCAACCAAGTGGTTTTCCCATTCAGCTACTGTAGGCGCTGTTCCTAACTTAAGCTATTTCAGTGATGCCATCTTGCTGTGGAAACATCAACGTTGCTGCAGTGGCAAAATGAAATGAGAATATCTTCAACATTCAACAGAAACCAGTTGTAGAATCGTTACGAGGTAGGATATTTGGTTCCTTAATTTGTTTATCAGAGATTTGTAGAATTTTTTTTTTAACGTTATACTGAAATACATTAGGTAGGCGTAGCCTACATACAGTACGCAAAGGAAAAGACACTGAATGTTTATTTGTAACAGTTTAAACTTTTTAACAATAGCCTATAGGCTAGCCTATTATCATTCCTATATCAGAACAAACATTTTTGTAGTGTGTAGAAATGGTACATTTTATGCATGGTATTGTCTGACTGTGGCAAGATGGTTGTAAACGGGTTTTGTATGCACAAGCAGCGACAATAGCAATCCTGCATCAGAGATTTGAGAAATATGAATAGGCTACTATAATTGTGCATTGGGCTTGATGCAGCATTTGTTCCAATGAATATTATTTTTGAAAGCTAAAGGTTGTAAATCTAAATGAGAAACTGTGATATTAAAGTGAGTAGGATAATTTCAGTTGCAACCTTCGTTTGTTGTGTTATTTAAAACATGGTTCGGCAGGTAGTCGTTGGGGGGGAATAAAATTGACGACAAAATTGTTACGTTTTCAGTCATGTTTATGCCACGTTTCATGTTTAGTTTGTCACAGTTTATTTTCTGTTCATGTCATGCTTGTGTTCTGTTTGTTACGATGCAGTTCATTGTTAGCATACACATTTCCGTGTTTTTCCGCAGCCTTGCGTTCATGCTGTTTCTTTCTCTTGCTGTCGCTCACGCTTCCCTAATTGTTTCATTCTCCCGTGTCTATTTACTCATCTACTAACATTAGATCAGGATTGGGTAATACTAACTCTCTAACCATGTGTTCATGTTTACCTTACGTTTCTCGTGCATGTCATTTACGAATTTACTAACGCTAGGTCAGGATATGTTTATTACTAACGAGTACTAATTATCTTGTTACCTTGTCAGCCCTCCACACCTGATTTACCTTTGCATGCTGCTCTCAAGCTAAGTGTCTGCACATGTCTACACCTGCATATAAGATCAGTGTTCATGTCTGTTCTTTGCAAAATTGTTGCCTGTTAGTTTATCTACTATCACTTTTGAGCGTTTATCCATTGTCTGACTACTGTTATAGATCCAAGCCTGTTTACTGACCATCGTTACTGCCAGCCTATTGTTTCTACTGCCTTTGACCGTTTTTTGACCACAAGTTTTGCCTGCTGTCTGTTTGTACCTCTGCCCCGCGGATAGGACTTCGGTCTGACTCCTGCAACGCCCCACGACCAACGAACTCTTCTTTACCCCTGAATTGTACTTCTGCTCCGCTGACAGCTACTCTGGTTCTGAACTTGTGCATGGATACTGATTTCAAGACTGCTTTCTCCTTTGGTACTGTATTTTTGGTTTTTGGCTGGATTTATTGGTTTTTTAGACTTCGCTTGTTTGACTACGATTTTTGGATTTCCCTATAATAAAGTCCTTGCGGACATTTATTATTACATTTGTGTTCGGAGTCGTGCATTACGGGTCCAACCCGCACACACTCGTCTCAGAACAATTTCGCCACGATGGACCCTGCTGACTCAACCGCCATGTTCCACGCTTTGCAACAACAAGGCCTCATCGTGCAGCAGCACGCCCAGGGGATTTCCGAGCTCCGGGAAGAGATTAAAGAGTTGTGCGCTGAGATGAGGAGACTGGCCATTGCCGTGCAACCACGCACTCCAGAGCAACCTGCTAAGCCGCCTGTTATCCCACCCTCCAACCCCATGGGAACCTGGCAATTCCGGGAGCCACAACAGCCCCCCCCCGGAGAGGTTTGGTGGTGAGCCGGAGAGATGCAAGGTGTTTCTATTACAATGTGACTTTGTCTTCCGACAACAGCCATTGACCTATCCGACTGACGAGCGACAGATTGGCTACGTGATGGGGCTACTCAAGGGGAGAGCTTTGGACTGGGCTACTGCGGTGTGGTCCGGAGGTTAATTTCTTCCCAACTACGCGGTCTTTGCGGAGGAGATCCGCAAAGTGTTCCAGCACGCCTCCAGTGACCAAGAGCCCTCACAGCAACTCATTGCCCTCCGCCAAGGCCTTAAAAGCGTTGCGGACCATTCTATTGACTTTCCAGCGGCTACCCACTGGAATGACTCGGCCCTTGCGGACTTATTCCGGGACAGTTTGAACGGGGCGCTCCAGGACGAGTTAGCCCATCAGGAACCCATCAGGGAGTTTGACGCCCTCGTCCGAGCCACCATTTGCCTGGATAACCGCTACAGACTTCGCCGGACGGTGAGACCGATTCCGCCCGGTCAGCCGTACCCCAGACGAGTACCTGCCTCATTGACGGAGGAGAACCAGGATGGCGTAGTCCAGGGTTGTCCAATCTTATCCGAAAAGGGCCGGTGTGGGTGCAGGTTTTTGTTTTAGCCCAGCACAAAGACACCTGATTCTACTTATCAATGTCTTGATTGAAGACCATGATTAGTTAATTAGTTGAATCAGGTGTAGTCGTGCTGGGCTGCAGGTTTTTGTTTTAGCCCAGCACAAAGACACCTGATTCTACTTATCAATGTCTTGATTGAAGACCATGATTAGTTAATTAGTTGAATCAGGTGTAGTCGTGCTGGGCTAAAACAAAAACCTGCACCCACACCGGCCCTTTTCGGATAAGATTGGACACCCCTGGCGTAGTTAAACCTATGGATCTTTCTCGTGCTGGAGTTAAGATCTCGCCCGAGGAACGGAGACGTCGGAGGGAGACCGGGGCATGTTTCTACTGCGGAAAGAATGGGCATTCTCAGGGACAGTGCACCGCCCGGTCCAGGAAATCCGAGTCGTCCGTGGGAGTGAGGTCTTCAACCCACCAGGAGAAGATCTCCAAGAGCAATACTCGCCCTACCCTCATTGCCACAATCATGCTACCTGAGAGGGAGGTTCAAGTGAGCGTGCTCATAGACTCTGGAGCGGACGCTAATCTTATAGACAAAGTTATGGTCAGAGATCTGGACATTCCCACCCTTCCACTGCCCCACCCCAAGAATGCTCGGTCGTTGGACGGCAAGATATTCTACAAGATGACCCACGTCACGGAACCCGCTCAACTCATCATTTCTGGCAACCATCATGAGTTCATCCAGTTCCACATCATCCGTTCTCCCAACAACCCGCTCATTCTGGTACTACCCTGGCATCAAGTACACAACCCCGTCATTGACTGGAAGTCCCAACACGTTCAAGCCTGGAGCCGCCAGTGTCACCAAGCCGGTCTTCGGTCCACACCTGCACCTGCCGGGGGCGCACCTACCCCACCTCAAGACACCAAGCCGTCTCTTGAAAACGTGCCAGCCCCTTATCACGACCTGGGCATCGTTTTTTCCACCAACAAATACCCACTACCGCTCATTGACTCAGCTTTCCACCCACTCTACGACGCCACTGTTTTCACCAAGCTGGACCTACGCAACGCATACCAACTGGTGCGCATTCGTGAGGGGGAAGAATGGAAGACCACCTTCAACACCTCGTTAGGATATTTTGAGTACCTAGTAATGCCTTTCGGCCTTAATAACGCCCCCGCCATTTTTCACAGACTGGCCCATGCCTGCCACTCGGAAACATCTGCAACGCTTCTTGGGATTCGCAAACCGGATTCATCGGGAGTTACAGCCAGGTCGTCACCCCTCTCACCAAGCTCACGTCTACTGCCATGCCGTTCCGCTGGAACCCTGAGGCTGAAAATGCCTTCAAGAAGATTAAAAGACTGTTCTCCTCCGCTCTGATTCTGGTGCACCCCGACCCCACTCGTCAGTTTGTCGTGGAGACTGATGCGTCCGACACTGGAGTTGCAGCCGTGCTCTCTCAGGTTTCCACCACTGACAACCTTCTACACCCCTGCGCATTCTTCTCCCGTAAGCTGTCTCCGGCTGAGAAGAATTTGTGAGAAACCATTTGTGGTCTGGACCCACCATAAGAATCTAGCGTATCTACAGACGGCTAAGAGGTTGAACTCCCGACAAGCCAGATGGGCCCTGTTCTTTGGCAGGTTCAATTTTACTTTGACCTACCGCCCTGGTTCCAAGAATGTCAAGCCAGATGCCCTGTCCCGACAGTTCATCGCCAGTTCCGAGCGAGAGGCGCCGGAGAACATCCTCCCTAGGTCCTGCACCGTTGCTTCGGTGTCCTGGAGGATTGAGGCCATCATCAAGAAGGCGCTACGTGAGGAGCCCGATCCAAGGTCCAATCCCGGTACACGCCTTTACGTTTCCTTCGCCGCCCGGACACATGTCCTCCAATGGGCTCACTCATCACTCATGTCCTGCCATCCCGGCTTTACCCACACCCTGGATGTCCTCAAGAGAAGGTTCTGGTGGAACTCTATGATCCCCGACACCAGGCGTTTCGTCAAGGCCTGTACCACCTGTGCCAGGAGCAAGGCCTCTCACCAGGCCCGAGCGGGTCTGCTCCAACCTCTGCCAATGCCCAGTCGCCCTTGGAGCCACATCGGGGTGGATTTTGTGACCAGACTTCCCCCTTCTGAGGGCACCACCACCATCCTGACGGTGGCTGACAGGTTCAGTAAGGCGGTGCACTTCATCCCTCTGCCTGGATTGCCCACTGCCCAAGAAACCGCGGATGTACTAGTCAAAGAAGTGTTTCGGATCCATGGCATCCGCTGACATTGTCTCTGACCGTGGCCCCCAGTTCATCTCCCAGGTCTGGAAGGCCTACTGTTCGGCTCTCGGAGCCACCTCCAGCCTCACGTCAGGTTACCACCCCAGTCTAACGGTCAGACCGAAAGGGCCAACCAAGACCTCGGAGCTGCTCTACGCTGTGTGTCGGCTAAGAATCCCACTTCATGGAGCAAGATGCTCACCTGGGTCGAGTATGCGCACAACGCCCTGCCCTGCGCCGCTACTGGAAAATCCCCATTCGAAGTTTCCCTCGGCTATCTACCCCCACTGCTTCCCGATCAAGAGGCCGAGATTGCTGGCCCGTCCCTTGCCACCCACATGCACCGCTGCCTCAAGATCTGGAAGGACGCCCGGGCCGCGCAATTGAGCACAGCCGAACGGAATCGTCGAGTTGCTGATCACCACCGCACTCCAGCCCCTGAGTACAAGCCTGGCGACTCAGTTTGGCTCTCCTCAAAGGATATTCCCCTACAATCGACTTCCCACAAACTCGAGCCCCGCTTCAACGGTCCCTACAAGATTCATAGCATTATCAACCCCACCTCAGTCAAACTGTCATTGCCCCCTTCCCTTAAGATTCACCCCACGTTTCATGTTTCCTGCATCAAGCCCTATTGGGGCTCCTTTTGCATGAATTACTGCATCAATGCGGCGTGGCATGGAGGCGATCAGCCTGTGGCACTGCTGAGGTGTAATGGAAGCACAGGTTGCTTTGATAGCGGCCTTCAGGTCGTCTGCATTGTTGGGTCTGGTGTCTCATCTTCCTCTTGACAATACTCCATAGATTCTCTATGGGGTTCAGGTCAGGCGAGTTTGCTGGCCAATCAAGCACAGTAATACCATAGTCATTGAACCAGCTTTTGGTACTTTTGGCAGTGTGGGCAGGTGCCAAGTCCTGCTGGAAAATGAAATCAGCATCTCCATAAAGCTTGTCAGCAGAAGGAAGCATGAAGTGCTCTAAAAGTTCCTGGTAGATTGCTGCGTTGACTGTGGACTTCAGAAAACACAGTGGACCAACACCAGCAGATGACATGGCACCCCAAATCATCACTGACTGTGGAAACTTCACAATGGACTTCAAGCAACGTGGATTCTGCGCCTCTCCACTCTTCCTCCAGACTCTGGGACTTTGATTTCAAAATGAAATGCAAAATTTACTTTCATCTGAAAAGAGGACTTTGGACCACTGAGCAACAGTCCAGTTCTTTTTCTCCTTAGCCCAGGTAAGACGCTTCTGACGTTGTCTCTGGTTCAGGAGTGGCTTGACACGAGGAATGGGACATTTGTAGCCCATGTCCTGGATTCGTCTGTGCATGGTGGCTCTTGATGCACTGACTCGAGCCTCAGTCCACTCCTTGTGAAGCTCCCCCAAATTCTTGAATGGATTTTGCTTGACAATCCTCTCAAGGCTGCGGTTATCCCTGTTGCTTGTGCACCTTTTCCTACCACACTTTTCCCTTCCACTCAACTTTCTATGAATATGCTTGGATACAGCACTCTGTGAACAACCAGCTTCTTTAGCAATGACCTTTTGTGGCTTACCCTCCTTGTGGAGGGTGTCAATGACTGTCTTCTGGACATCTGTCAAGTCAGCAGTCTTCCCCATGATTGTGTAGCCTACTGAACCAGACTGAGAGACCATTTAAAGGCTCAGGAAACCTTTGCAGGTGTTTTGAGTTAATTAGCTGATTAGAGTGTGACGCCATGAGTTTCCAATATTGAACTTTTTCACAATATTCAAATTTTCTGAGACACTGAATTTGGGTTTTCATTAGCTGTAAGCCATAATCATCAAAATTACAAGAAATGCTTGAAATATTTCACTCTATGTGTAATGAATCTATATAATATACGAGTTTCACTTTCTGAAATGAGTGACAAAAAACATTGAACTTTTTCACGATATTCAAATTTTTTGAGCTGCACCTGTATATATATTTCCTGGATCATAAACTCCATGTCCACAAGTGTGCAAAATCTGAGGATGATATGCAGAACTACTAAAGGTCTGATGCAAAATATAGGCAGTGTACCCTGTTGTCCATTAGTGTCTCCAAATCTATCCAAAGTGACAAGTATATACGCCATAGCCTATATTATGTACAATAACATGAAAATAAAATAGTATTCCACCATTTGCAAAATGCTGCCAAATGTTCTCTAATGAAAATTGGTAGCCAACATCAAAAATAAATTTATCGATTGCACTACAGTATGTGAAATGCACTCAAAATGCAAAAATAACAATAGGCAGCATATCAGTCATATTGGAAAGACGGTGCTTGAGTGGAAAAACGAACGTGCATATGTAGCCGCATTTTAGATGCAAAAACACTTACATATCGGTAAAGGGAGTACTCCCCTCCCTCATGCGTTTTCAAAAGAGCTTGTGTAATACATTACATTACAATTATTTGGCAGACACTTTTATCCAAAGCGACATACAATAAGTGCATACTGAAGGTCATTGACGCGACTACAAAGCAGATCCGACAAAGCACAACTTTCTCACAACATAGGAGCTATCCCTAGTAATGAACATAGAGTATAGTACACAATCAGCTATACATTCTGAACTATAATAGCAAAAAACACAAGTTAAATAGAAAACAAGCCAAAAACAGGTAGCAAGTACTATAGAATTGGCCCTAGATAGGTACCGTATTTCCGCTAATAGAGGCCCCCATGTAGGAAAACCATTAGAGGCCCGGCCTATATTAGAGGCCGGCCTCTATTAATATATTTACAGATTGACCAGAATGAGTTAGGCTAATCAAGATCAAGTCAGTCAGTTTATTGAAATACCGTGCAATTACAGATTGTCAAACATAGCCTACCGTACAAAACATACGGTAAATGCAAAGATTGCTAAACATACAAAACATACCATACAAACATACCGGTAAATGCAACAAATTTAACAAGATATTACCGGTAATTTAACATCAACAAACCAGTGCAACAGTGGATACCCGGTAATTTTAAGTCAAGTAAAAAACAGCGAACTTCAACTTAGAGGTAGCCTACGGCTCACAATATGAAAAAAAAATCCGTAAAGGCCTAGCATTTAGGCTACTGCACATTAAAATAAAATACCACAGTAGGCTGATCAGATTCAGTTGAAAATTACCGTACCGGTAAATTGAAGAAGTTCACAACTTATAGGCTAAAGTGCAGTCACGTAACGTTACAGTAGTTTAAGCCTACGTATAGGCTACAATCAGATCAGTTACAAATAAAGCAAAACCAGAAATAAAAATACAGCTTACCATACCGAGATGAAAAAAAACTCCAAGTGTTACCATTAGGCTACAGCGTTTCACTATCCTCTCCCTCCTCTCCCCCTCCCTCCTCCAAATCACTATCCACACCCTCAGCAGAACCATCCTCTTTATCAGCATCCTCAAAAACAACAAGTTCATTGTCGTACAGTTCCTCCTCATCTTCCTCGTCCTCAACCGCACGCCTGTTCTCCTCCTCTCGCTGTCGGAGCTGGGTGAGGGCCTCTCGCCCAGCAGCAGAGGGCTGTCCCTCCCTGAAGCAGAGGATGAGGTCGTCTTCACTCCCGTCGGGTTTCACAGACTGGCCACACACTTTGAAGGACTTGATGATCAGATCCGTGTCCAGCTGGTCCCAGGCGGAGAGCACCCAGTCCACAAGCAGGCGGCGGGCAGGGGCTCTCAGGTTCCCTCCAGATGTGTAGGTCTTGTCTGCGTCCCCAGCCATCCAGTCATCGTAGGAAGCATGCAGGCTCTGTTTGAATGGCCCGTTCCACATCACGTCAGGGGCTTGGATGTATTTGGTGCAGCCTCCTGGGATCACAGCAGTTGTGATATTGTAGGTTTTCAGTTCTGCTTTGGTGGCCGCACTGATGTGGCAGCGGTAGGCATCCCACACTAGGAGGCGGTGGCTGAAACTGAACTTTCCTACTACTGAGTTGAGCCATTCAGTGGTGAGCTCATCATTCATCCAGCCATTCCCAGATGTGGCAATCACTGCTCTTGTGATCTCCTGCTGCATTGCCTTCACTTCACGTTTGGCTCCTTTGAAGACGATGAAAGGCTTGAGTTTGGTGCCGCCTGCCTTGGCTGCGAGCACAACCGTGAGATGGCTCTTCTCATGGCCAGTCGTTTTCAGGGCCACGCTCTTCGTGCCTGTCAACAACAATAATAACGTTACGTTAATAATTTTACTTGTACCGGTATTGTACTTTACATTGCACTTTGCATTTGAAACAAATCTCACAGTGCATTTTCATTTAACGAAATACAGGGATAATGTAGGGTTAACGTTACCTGTATGGTCGATAGTAGTGGGAGACACCATGTCAAACCACACTGCAGTCTCGTCCATTGCAATGATGTCCTGGTGTGCAATCCCTTTGGAGCTGACAGCCTTGCCAACGTAGTCAACAAACGAGACAAGTTTCTCAGTGAGAGCATCGGGGTCTTTTTGCGCCATGGTGGTACGGCGACGCAGTGAGAGTTGATTACGCTTCATAAACTTGTCTAACCAGCCCCTGCTGGCCACAAATCTCTCGCCCCCATCACTAACATCACTGACGGTCTGGTAGATTTCCAGAGCCTTCTTTTGGATCATTTTTCTCGACACGCGGTTGTGTTCTGCTCGCATGGAGTAAACCCAGTCCAAAAGCCTGGTCTCCAACTCTTCGCTAACTTTTTTCCTCCCCCCTCCACTAAGAGGGGACTAACTTAGGTTGACACATTTTGACATAAACGGACTAACGTTAGGTTAACCTCAATTTGGCTGAGATCTTACTCGGATATAGCCTGGCTACATCCTAGTCAGCTAGAAAACTAACCAAATGTAGCGTTTCACCGTCTTTTCAAAACTAAAAGGTTTAGTGGGTAACTTAGCTTGCTAGTAAATGCACCGTCCTAATGTTAAATAACTTATAGGCTATGCTGCTGAGGTCTTAACATAATGCTGATCATGAGAAGAGTTAACGTTACATCTACGAAAAGTACAACTGCTTCTGTTGTAATGTTATCCCTATTTTTACCAAGTTGGACGGATGACATCTTCAAGTATTTCCTTCTGGAAAGTAACGTTATACCTAGCTAATTGTTATGGCTTGCTCTCAATTTTTAATTATATTATGTGTAACACAGTGGAGGCCGGCCGGCCGGTTTGAAAACAGGGGAGGACAGAAGTATCGAAAAGAGGGGGGTCTGAGGGGGGGAGGACATGGCCCCCTGGAGAAACCTTTTGATCACCCCTAAAAACCTGATCACCCCTAAAAGTTGATAAAAATTTGACTTAGAATGTTCGTCTTGGTGATGTCTTAGACGGAAAAAAACAATTAAAGCTAATTGTAATTCAAATTTACAAAAATGTAATTCCTAAGCTGTCAAATTGTTCCAATATCAAACTTGACTGTCTGTATAATAATTAATTAAACTCTGTAGATTCAAGAAATGCAAACGTTTTAATAGGCGTGCATTTTTCAGAAGACTTTGTAAAGTAACAATAGATCTTAAACAGAATATATAAAAATAAATGCCAATGTACAGCTTGGAGCTTTCTTTTTAGAGGAAAAAAGAAACAAAAATCTCTGTACAGAGTTTAGACATTTTGTCCAATGGATTTCCATGACTTCTCAATTACTTTAAACCAAATTTCCATGACCAAACATTCTATGAGGTCACTGTGTATACATGGAAAAGTGATTATAAAATTTGGTATTAAAATTAAGCACGAGAATTCCAAAGCACACAATATACCTTGCATAACATGAATGACAGACAATATAGTTTGATCAAAATAATAAAAATCTATACATTTATTTTTGGCTGTTAGGCATTCCATAACAGACACATATCAGTAAGAGCTTTAACATTAGTAGGCAGCAGCATCTAGCTAGTGCACACATTTCCTTCCCTTTTGTATTGCAAATTCTAACAAACATTGGCTAACAATCCTGCGTTGGAATTTTCTCAGTTTTAATGCATCCTTTCAGAGAAATGTGAATACTATCATTGCGACCTCGACGACTCATTACGGGGGCACTCAAATTGTTGAAATGAGTGATGTGCATTAGCCATAGACCGTAAAAAAAAAAAATTATTAGCTGGACAGCTGCTTGCTTCATGTTACATCACGTAAAGACAGTACGTGACAAAGGTGCTCAATTCGTTTAAAAAAAAGTTAAATTTCATTCCAGCTAATATTTAGTTTATATCAAAACATCCACACGCTTTAAGGCTGGGCGGGAATAGGGACCCAGTCGCAGGCAGGGAGTACAAAAAAAGTGAAGTTTAATGACAGGGGCAACAGTACAAAAATCAGAGTCCAAAGAAGTGGTCACAGAACAGGCAGGGGTTGGAACAGAGTCCAAAAACCAGGGTCGCGAGAACACAGGCAGGAGTCGAAACTAGGGAGGCGTAATAGGAAACAAGAAAAAACTAAAAAACTAAAAAACAGCAACAAACAAAAAAACAGGAAAAGGCACGAGGGATAACACAAAAAACTCAGAAACAGAAACACTTAACGGACAACTCGGAATAGCTACTAACCGATAACTCGGAAGAAATATCACAAAAGCTGGAAACACAAATGGTGAGGAACTCGCAACAAAGGACTGAAAGCACAAGGTATAAATACACTGAGGGAGACAAGAAACAATGAGTATCAGGTGTGAGGAACCGGGAAGGGCAATTGACAGACTGGTGCACGTAATAAAACAATGAGGAGAGCAGATAATAAAATAACAAGGGAACACGTAACCGGAATCACACATAACACAGACTTGAACATGAACTGGGCAACTGCATACAATTAGAAAATGGAAAGCGGAAACGAGAGACAGCTGCAGTGAGAAAAGATGACGTTAGTAAATTAGTAGAAAACCCTGATTCTACGGTGTTAGTAGATTAGTATTATATACAAGTTAGTAATTAGTAGACCCTAATTCTAAGATGTTAGTGGTTGTTTGTTAATTAGTATTATTTACAATTAAATGTACTTAGTAATGAAGGAAGGAATGAGAGAGGAAATACAGAGAAAACCGAAATCCCCTCTGACTCCCGAAAAGTGTGACGAAGACAGGGAGTGACAGTAATACAAAACACAGAACAATGAAACCACAAATAATCAGTGACATAAATACATAATCAGAATAATTAAACAAGTAAAAAATACAAAACAGACAAACAGAATCAAAGAACATAACACGCGTTTCTGTTTTGTTTCAACATATTTAATGTCAACAAAAATCTTTCTTTTTTACATCAATGGGAAACACAATGTTAGACCGGCTGTGCGTGATATTTGGATACTTGCATAAAGTCTTTTCAAAAAGCTTTCCACAGATGTGGAATCACCACAAGATGAGGGGAAGAAACCGAGAACGGAAGAAAAAACTTCCCGGCAAAGCGGGCGAGAGTCAAACAGACTCGAGCAGAATATAAGAAAAATAAGAAGGAATAACCTCCAGCCAGTTAGACTATAAATGGCCCCAATAAAGAGGTAAAGGAAAAAAAGAATTTGCCTCAGGGTCAATAAAACACAAGATGAGCGAAACAGAGGCAAAACGAGAGGTACTATTTCAGAGAGATACACCACCTCCACTGAACTCAGATTTACCAGAAGATCCTGCGTTACTTTAAATTAGCAGAGTAATGCAGTGTTCTGAGTCCTATACCGTTATCAGGCTTGTCGTGAAACAAATGAGTGCCAGGTAGGCGGAAAAACACAGCAGGGGCGCCGTCCCGCGACACCGAAAGGAAACGTCTGCAGAACAAAACCGGCCAGCTGCAAAACCATGACAAGAGCCTACGGGTTGATTTCTACGTAAAGAATTCGGGTCGGGTTTGCCGGGAAAATTATTTTGTGAATGAAGGATGTGACGTCTAAGCGCAATTCCGAGTGCCTTCCTTCTCTTTGCTGCTGCAGTCACAGAACTGGCTGCAGTTCACTTACGGCCACCGGTGTCAGTAATGAGAAGAATTTTCTGAACGTTACATATAGCCTCTTTAAATGGTGACATTGTACCCATAACCACAGACTTGTAAGGTATATTGCGGGGGCAATATTCAAAAAATTGGCAAACCTATTGATTTATATAGCCTATTGTGCCTGCTCAGCTTATGTGTCATGTTGTATATTGCATACATAACAGCACTTTCGAGAATTACCGGGAACCTGTGCCGGCGTTAAACCCTAATGTTTAAGATTATTATTGTGTATATGAAAAACATCATAATGGTTAGTCTGAATAATATTGATCCATATATTCCTTGCGCACAAGCAGGTATGTTTCCCCAGCTGTAAATCGCTCTTTTTGCAGTCTTATTAAATCCTCCAATATATAAGCAATCCGCCAAATGCAGGTAGCTTTTAAAGGGTAACAAAGCACTAAAACCATTTATCTTAGATGAGAACTGATACATTTGTTTTTTTCCTAAGTGTTACTGATTGATCCTGGTCCAAATCTTGACATTTTACTGTAGTCAGCACAAAACAGCGTAAACCCAAAGAATCTGGCTCTAGTGTCTCTAGTGGTAAAACGTTAGGTACTCCACGTCCAGTCTGTCATTGGCCGGAAACTTCCTCCAGCTGACGTATTCCTCCCTGTGACAAAATTGAAATCTGTACAGCTACGCCCTGAAGTTTTAGAGCGAGGGCGCCCCAGCTATAAAAGCAAATCTCAGAGGTTGATCTACGTGCCATGGACAGGGTGAGGAGATAGGAGAGAGCAAGTGAGCGATATATATAGCTAGCTTACAGTTTAGCTTTTTTTAATATTCGAGTAAGTTATAATAACCTATTTTTGGTAGATTTTTTATAGTTAGCTTGATAGTCCATGAGCGAAGTGAACGTTTTTACGTTTATACTGCTGCTGCTATGTTGTGTTAAATGTTAGGTATTTGCATCCAGTTTGGAAACGTTATGTTGCACATTATTACCGAAAAATACTCTTGTTGAAAAATATAACACGGAAGCTAAACTGGAATTCTTAAGTTAGCCTATTATTGCTCATGGTGGCTAGCTCAAATACTTATGTAATGCTATGCATTCTCTGGCAGCCTACCTTGCACACAAATACGTGTCACCTTTTCCCATCTAACCTCCAAACCGTAGTTGGAGACACAGGGGAACCGAAGTTGCTAGTGGCTTGTTATTTTCTGGTTCCAGGACCGAGCTGCTAGCTCACAGCTTCGGGGTAATGCCCAACTTATCAACGTTACGTTCCCATGCAAAGGGCAAGGACGCAGGTTTTGTTCATGTGGGTCTTTATGGACATTATACAGCTTACAGTTTAGAGGGAGAGACCTTAAAACCAGTCGCAAAAATACACTTTCCTAACTTTTAACTAATTTTGTTCTTGACTGTTTGTTTTCCTTCTGTCTGCCCTCACTCACACGGACCAATCAAGATATCTTACCCATAATCCCTCGTTAAAGCTGCATACCCCCATTTACCATCAGACAGCTAGCAACTATGCTGCGTTCACACCAAGGAGTTAGGCGGAGCGAGAGTTCCAACTTCGGGGCTGGAGCGCCCGCGGTTGGAATTTTAATGTCAGACAGACAAAATCAAAAGTCTCCCTTTTCTTTTTAGATTGTGTATGCCTAGGTTGTCAGGACCCAGTACTACTTCTTACAGCCTTTTGTGATTTTGGCTATCGAACAGAACCAGCTTTGGATAAAAAACAAAAAAACAAACTTCCAATAGGGCAAAGTGCCAGTTGCATGTCTTGTCAAATCTAAAATCTTTCGTTCACATGGTAGCAGAATCATGGAGATGTATAAGAACTGGAGACAGCTTATCGGTTCCATGGATTCCTATGGGAACTGCTCATTGCCGCATGAAGCCAATTCATGGAGGCTGCCATGTTAGACTATGGAGCTTTTTGTAACCAGAGCATGCATACTGGCTAAATGTAAATGCTGCATTACCCACCATCCTCATAGCCTATTTACTTGGCTATACCATTCCCCAATTCATCTAATTTTAATGTTCATGTCTTATCATAGGGTATATTATGCTGGTCCACCATGGATGTTTAGTTGGTGGCAGTGCGTGACACTTGTACAGAGGACTTAAGGATAAAACGGCAAATATTGAAATACCGAAAACTTAAATAAATTATTAATAATAATAATAATAAATAAAATAAAATTTACTTAGAATAAAAATTCTGCCTTTTTGCAAAATAAATAAACTTCTGATTTGATTTATGAACAATAAAGGAGCTTGTATTTTGTTTTCAACAAATTCTTGCAAATGAGCATGGCCAGTGCATAAGACCTTTAGCTTATGTGCTCGCTGCAGCTAACTAAAATGAATGCTTGCATGTGCGCTATCTGCTCTGAAGCTAAAAATCAATCCCTCTCTTCGCTCCTAAGGTAAAAATCTTTGTTGCCGCTAAGGGGCAGAGAGGGAATTTTCCACTTTTTCCTCCGTTAAGCACTCGTCTAGCAGCCGGTTAGATAATTTGGCCACCTTGCTGATTTGGTTTTTCGCCCTCTCAGGAGCAAAACCTAACTGTCATAAGAGTCCGCTTCCATTATTAACTGGCTAACCGAAGCCTACTATAATCCACTCTCAGCTAAACTTGACTTTTTCCTGAGATATAAATAAAAATATGAACAGTTCTTAAAATAATTCAGAAGTGGGTGGGAACCTGGCAGATGAAATATGAAGCTCTACATGTGGGAATAAAAACATAAGACAATACCTGATGAGGGGAACAAATCGAAATGTGCTAAATTTGAAAAACTTGGGAAGACTCTGGGCATTGGATTTCTGCCTACGTCTCATAGCTTTAACAAAACAAACCTTTATCGTGCTCAAACGCTCAGGAGCTCTCATGCATCGTAAAGCTGCTGCTAAGTTTCACCTTGCCGCTTCATATTGCATATCTGATGGATTGCTGGATATTGCATATCGCTGAATTGCTGAGTTAATTTCTTATGGCAAAGCTTATTCTGCTTTATAGGCTATGCATATCTGGTGGAATGTTGGGCTTATTGCTGTATTCTAAAGGCATATCATTTCTAATGGCTAAGCATTGTAATGGTAGTCAAATCTTTATAGCAAGTTGACACTAATAGCTTGCTTCTGATAGTATTCCATAAGGCCACAGTGTGGCCTGGCTTCAAATTGCAAGGTTCACGTGAAAATTAGAATGACAAGGTCGATCTAGGAATACAATAGCATTGCATTTCGTCACATCGTCTCTTGAGCGAGTGGGGTATTGGCCGAGTTGTATAGTGGATGCTCCACTAGTCAAATAACATATCCAGGTCAGAATCTGCTGTCTCCAGTGGTTTTGGGGGGGTTTTTGCAACATCCAATATGAGTGTCGCTATGACCATGATCCCTCATAAGCCTCTGTTCATGAACGATGCCGGCAACGGCTCGTCCAGCGGGTTCTATGCTAAATTCTGTCATCTCTGTGCTGTTGACCTCTGCTACTTGCTTAAAAATATATATAATAATAATAAATAAAATATGGTGGTTGCTGGGTACTGACTACAAATTAGGATGTCCTTTTTCGATCCCGCTGTCATCAGGTTTCTCGTGCAGTCGTTAATGGGGTTATTGATTCAGGACTTCCTGATCTTCAGGAAGCAACAGGTGCCCTGTTGTTACACATAGCTTTTCTCACTAGATAGTATAAGCCACACAGCCAGGCTACACATAGCCGACTTAGGCATCACATTGCGTAGTATGGCTAATGTCTGATTCAAAAACACAGCCATGTTCTGTCTCTGTGCTGGAGAGATATTGATATGCTCTTCCTGATCTTCAGGAGACGGCAGATGCTCTGCTGTACACATAGTCTGCTGTTACATAATGTTAGTATGGCCAATGTCTGATTCAAGATCACAGCCATGTCTTGCTCCGTGCTGGAGGGATATTGATATGGTCTTCCTGATTTTTAGGAGACAGCAGGCGCTCTGCTGTGCACATACTGGGGTCGGGCACTGGATGATCTGCTGTTTTGTGGGTTTCTGGTCATTTCCTGTTTAGTGGGGGGGATGCCCGTGCTCCAGAGTAGAGCGGGTCCATTCAGCGCCAAACCAAAATATTATTGCAGCACATTCATTCATTAAACATGTTATTTGAATACGTGAGTTCTCTTGTCCGAAATGAGCACAGCGAACGTTTATACGTGTGCATAGCAAGTTCTGTCTGAAATGGATTTTAGTGGTGGATAATCAAACACGAAGGTAGGGGGATCAGAACAAGTCACTCACGAAGTAAGGACCAATAAAGGGAATAACAAAATAATAAATACAAAGAAAGAAAAGACAGGAAACTACTTCCTTGTGGCTAAACAGCCAAATGGAAATCAACCCACTAAAATAGCAAACTGTGATGAATGACCCCACTGGAGTACCCGAGGCCTCATTTCGGAAGGTACAAAAAGGCAATTGACAACGCCTGTTGCACCTCCACTTCAATGTCCCATAGCACAGGAGCGACTATCTGGGAAACCGGCACAATGTGCTCCGGAATAGTGGGACTGTCAGTCCACTCAAAGATGCGTGACAATGCATCAGGTTTAACATTCTTCGTACCAGGGCAATACATCAAAATAAAGTTAAACCAAGTAAAAAACAATGCCCAGCGCGCCTGTCTAGATTGACGTGTTCTAACCTGTTGGACGTACTCCAAGTTTCTGTGGTCGGCTCATACAGTAAAGGGGTGTTTCTCTCCCTCCAGCCAATGACGCCACTCCTCCAAGGCTAATTTGACTGCTAATAACTCCCGATCACCTACGTCATAATTCCTCTCGGCCGAAGGGCTCAAGAGAAATATGCACACGGGTGCATTTTGCGGTCAACTGGTGAGTGCTGAGATAAAATAGCACCTACACCCAACTCGGACGCATCAACTTCCACCACAAAAGGGAGGGAGGGATTGGGCATGACAAGAATAGACTCCAAACTGAACCTCTTCTTGAGTTCTTCAAAAGCAGACTCAGCCTTAGGATTCCATTGGAATTGAGTTGCCGACGTTTTTTTTGTCAGGGCTGTAATGGGTGTGGCGAGCGCACTAAAATTGTGAATAAAACGTCTGTAAAAATTGGCGAACCCAAGGAATCGCTGGGCATATTTAATTGAGTGGGGAGCGGGCCAATTAAGTACATCAGAGACTTTCTCGGGATCCATACAGACCTTGCCCTCTGATACTATGAATCCCAAAAAAGAAACCGTGCTAGCGTGAAATGAGCACTTCACTGCTTTCACAAATAATTTGGCCTCCAACAGGGCCCTCAACACCTGTTTAAAATGACCGATATGAGCTTGTAAATCGAGAAAGTTTATTTGGACCACATTAAAATTAACACAAATTTCTCCAACATCTTAGTACGTCATTCACTAATGCCTGAAACACAGAGGGGGCACTAGTGAGCCTGAACGGTATGACCAGATACTCGTAGTGGGCGTTGTGGGTGTTAAAAGCGGTTTTCCATTCATCGCCTTCACACACATGCACACCAGGTTATAGGCGTTGCGGAGGTCTAATTTTGAAAAAATAGCGTGGTTGCCCTTTGTTTACTAAAAACCTCTCCTAATTTGGCATATTCAGCCGGGACGTTGAGAGGCAAAGGAAATTCAAGTGTTCCTGCAATCCCAGTCACTCCTCTCTGAGTAGGGGACCAGGGAGAGGAGACCACTGAATCTCAGAGTCGGAGAGCTCCTCAGAAGAAATCTCCCTCCAATTAGAACATCCGTCAGCCAAGGAGTCCCACTCCAGACTCTCGTCACCAGCCTCAGAACCTGAGACAGACTCTCCGTGATTGGGCGGAGAGGTAACCTCCTCCAGCTAAGACTCAGAAATTTCTGAATCAGAAATGCCAACACATTCCCCGGACAAACTGGAAGGAGCGAGGTGACCCTGCGCGGTACACGCGGAACCCCATTGACGGATAACTAACTTATCCCCTCCCCACTTAATATGGGGATCGTGCTTAACTAGCAAATTGTGACCCAACACCAAAGGATAAGCAGGGGAATCGACCAACTGAATGCTCTCAATGTGTTTCTGTTGAAGAGTCGACATGGTGAGAAGAGACATAACTTCCTTAATGGTGCCTGACCCCAACGGCCGACCGTCGAGAGCGGTAACCAACCGGGATTAGTCCAGATACTGGACCGGAATTTTTTTATAGCCCACTGGGCATCAATAAAAATTTTATTTATAGGCATTTAGCAGACGCTCTTATCCAGAGCGACTTACACAGCATTTTTGCATTTATACATACTATCCATTTTACAGCTGGATATATACTGAAGCAATGCAGGTGAAGTACCTTGCTCAGGGGTACAACGGCAGTGTCCTACCTGGGAATCGAACCTGCAACCTTTCGGTTACAAAGCCAGTTCCTTAACCATTGTACTACGCTGCTGCTCACGACATTCCACGGCCCCGGAATCTATAAAAGCCTCAACCTTAAGCGAGTGCTCTTCCCAAGAAAGGCTAACGGGTATTAGTGTCCGGGGTGCAGTACCCTGAAGTCCCGCTAAAAGCCTCGGTTCCTCTATTGAGACCCCTTTTGTCTTACGTTTCTGACACTTAAGAATATGCCCCTTCCTCCTGCAGTAAAGACACCACTCAGTTTTAGAAGCGGTGTTTCCAGCAGGTGGGCAAACTGCCTCATCTACCTGTATGGACTCCTTAGTACTAGATAAACAGGGTTTAACTACCGGAGGAGAGGACTCCGTGACCAGGATAACCGAAGACCTTATCCGGTGGTCCTTTGTGTGTTCTCTACGGCGTAAACGGTCCCGCAGTCGATTGTCTATCCGAATAGCGGAAGATACCAACGCATCTAGAGAATCTGACTGGTCAAGAATGGATAGGGCATCCTGAACAGACTCATGTAATGCCTCAGAGAATAACGTCATCAGGGGAGCTTCTGACCAAGCTGTCTCGCCTGCCAGTGCTCGAAATTTTAGGCCGAATTCAGCCACGGTATCACTATCCTGGCGAGATAAAGGCGATAAAGCCGTCTAGCCGACTCCTGACCCGAAATGTTATGGTCGAAAACCAACTCCATTTCATCCATAAGTGTTTTAGTAGTATAAAATCGGAGACTTCCCCCTGATAAATGGAGTAGCCCAGTCAAGCGCGGATCCGGTGAGTAGTGAAAGTACGAACGCTACCGCGGACTCTTGTTCACTAAACCGTGACAACTGGGTTTTAAAATTCTTTTAACATTGGGCAAGAAACCCTTGCCCGGTCGGCCATCATAGCAGAGAGGGAGCTGTAATTTGGGCTCCCTACCCATCTGAGCAACATGGACCGGGGGAGCGATAGCCTGTGTGGCAGGTAGAGGTTCTTGTTGTGCAACTGTGAGTAGGTGCATGCTCTCCATCAACTCTTGGAGGCAACCCTCTTGAACCCTCATCTGGGTATTCAGCTGCCATATTTGACCTGTAAGTAGCTGCTGTTGGCCCTCAAAACGTACTCCTCAGGGTTCTTATCCCCTGGATGATCTCCCGTGGAAGACCTCCCTGATTTATCCATGATGGCTTCTTTGTACTGTAATGGATTTTAGTGGCGGATAATCAAACTCAAAGGTAGGGGGATCAGAAGAAGTCACTCATGCAGTGAGGACCAATAAAGGGAATAACAAAATAATAAATGCAAAGAAAGAAGACCGGAAACTACTTCCTTGTGGCTAAACAGCCAAACGAAAATCAACCCACTAAAATAAGGCCAGTTAGAACAGCAAAGAATAAAATAAATAGCACAGAACGCTAACAGGAGGAATAATACCTATACCTGAAATAAAAGCTAATAGCAAGTCCCCCGTGAACATAAACAGTGTTTAATATCACAAGGTCGCTAGTACCTCGCTATACCTGGCTCAATGCAATGTCGAATGACAAAGAAGCACCGGGGAAGTGGAAATGAGGAACTTAAATACCCCGCAGGTAGAAGCACAGGTGAAAACAATGATGAAGGAAAGCAAAACCCGGAACGGAACGTGGAAAAAATCCGATAGATTCTGAATCGGGAAACCAGGACGAGAACCGCAACGGGAAAGAAAATAAAAATCCACGAACCATGACACTGTCAGGAAACTCTTATCATAGCCGACCATGGTCGGCTAGCAACCACGCTGCAACCATCTCATACTCAACCAATCACATGCACACACCTCTAATTGAGCACCCTTTTTAAGCCAAGAATCAGTTATCTGTGCTGCTTGAATGCTGATGCACTGCTTTGTTTGCTTACAGCTTGTGTTAAAAGACATTTGCCGTCACCCGCCACCACCCCAGCTTCCACCTGGTGTTTGGATCTGCTTTGGTACGGCAGGGTTTCTGGTCATCTCCCGTTAAGTGGGGGGATGCCCGTGCTCCAGAGTAGGACTAAAGCGGGTCCATTCAGCGCCAAACCAAAATATTATTGCAGCACATTCATTAATTAAACATGTTATTTTAATATGTGAGTTGGTCTGACTAAATTTGTTTTTTGTAGTTCGTGTTTTAGTCTAGCTTACCAAGTAGCTAGCTAGTTTATTTTAAAAAGTATATATAGTTTATTAAAAATAAATGGCATGCGTAACTATCTATACAGCGTGTGATTTGTTGTTGACTGGCCACATCATTATAAGCCCAAACGAGGCTATGCCACATTTTCCACCATTGCTTCTGCTTTGGCAGCGGCTAACTTCATGGGGCTCGGCAGTAGCTGGAGATAGCGTGTTTGTTGTATGAGTGAGAGAGGTAGCGAGAGAGAGAGAGAGTGGAACAAAGCAGCTGCCATGAGTGCTGTCTGAAGCAGAATGGGCTTTTAGCTACTAGTGGGAAAAAAAATAGCTGGGGCGTGGTTTGACACCTGGAGCTCAGCCCCTATATTTTACCTTATCACATCCAGATTTCAGCATTTCTCTCATTTCAAAAGGGGGCGGGGTCTAGCTAAACCAGCTTGTTTTGTTACCCTTTAAAGGGAGTGGGAGATAACAATGATTGGTTTATTGAATGTTACGCCCAAAACACACCTGTAATTAATGAAGAGGCTAACGTGACGTGGCGCTGTAATGGCCACATGTAGTCCAGCTGTCTCTCGTGTTCGTGTTTGTTAATTTTAATGTGTTTTGTTGTGTGGGGCTTTTGTCTTTTGTTTTTTTCATGTACTGTGTGTCTGTGGTGGGACAGGAAAGCGGGCTGGAGATTTTTCAGGGCACTCCAGCTGCTCGTTTTCATAATATTGACAAATTGTCGATATAATTTTGTTTGTGGTGGGCACCATGGAGAAGCATTCACAACATATGCTCGAGAATGTCCGTTGGATCTGCAGCAACAAAGTTTACCATCGCTCTTCACTGGAGTTGAAGATGTCAGGACTGAGCCAGGAGTGCAGGCAATCTTCAAAAGGCAACCAGGGAAGGGGAAGGAGAAGATAGGCTAAAGCGGGGGAGGAGTGAGGCGACAACTGGGAAGGTTGACACAGTTCGGTGCTCCGCTTCGACGACAGTATACAGAGACTGCAACACTGCGTGTATGCAGGAAAGTCGTGGAGGCGGAGTTTGTGTGTTGGACTGCTTAATGACAGTGGACATCTCCGGACAGCGGGAGCTATTTTTAATCATGGCTGTATTCCACTTTAATTCACTTAATTAGTTTGATTAATGCAATGATTCTATTGAATGTCTTTATTTGATATGTTTTTTTGTGTGTTGTGGGTCAGCCCCATGTCTGTCTTTTTTGTTGTTGCTGGGGCTACAACTGAAGTTCCCTAATGGGAAAATAAAATTTAAGTTCAGCCCATTTGAACCTTGCGCTCAAAATATGCGCCCTCTAAGTAGCAAAAGTGGAGTTGGACATTCCATAAATGCACTTGTGCCTAGCGTTTTAGACAATGCGCTAAGATCGTCAAGATAGAGCCCTGGGTTATTTTAAAATGTTATTTTAAAATGTTATTTTAAAATGTTATTTTAAAATGTTATTTTAATGGTGCAATATAAATGCGTCAACATAGGCGTGTGCACAACAAGCGTACACCCTCCTTTTTGTTACATTTCCATAAGCAGGACATTATAAAACAAGGGAAAGGGCGCCGCGATGGTACAACGGTAAGAGCGCTGACTTTCAGTCAGCGCAGTTGTACTCCGAGGATCGGGGTTCGCGCCCCGGTCCTGCCATATCCGAGCATGGCCGGTGCCCTGTGGAAGCGGCAATTGGCGGCTGCTTCCGGGTGGGGGGAGGGGCTCGGAGAGAATCGCTGCGCACAAAAACGGCCCTGGGCGAGTTGGAATCACGGTCAGGAGCTCGAGGAGTCGCGCCCTGTAGAGGACGTGGCGCCCTCCTTCCTACTACCGGCTGACAGGGTTGTATAGCGGTGGTTCTCAAGCGGTTGCTACATGGGGGGAATTGAATTAGAATAGGGGTTCAATTGGCTACTAAATTGGGAGAAAAAGGGGAAAAATCAGAAACACAAGGGAAAATATGCGTGAACCTATGGGTTCCCAACCTGACAGCTTTAGTGTATTTAGTGTTATCATTAACGTAAAATAACGCTATTTATGTTATTAACCAATATGAGAATGCACGTAATATGAACTTCAGATGAAGCTTGAACTTCGCTAGCTGAAATGCATTACCTGTGATCTGACTGCTGTGAGAACATGGAATTGATGTTTGACAAAGCTTCATTGCATAATAAAACAAAATTTGTCAAACAAGCAGGCAAATTTGGCGTTTTCTAAGGTGAGACGGAAGCCAGATTCTGGTAGCTTATTCTCATCGGTTGCAGGTGCTTTTTAACAAAATTAGACCGCGTATATTTTCTAATATAACAGCACTGTTGTAAGCTAATGGAATAATAACCTTTTTTCCATTATTATACACTGCTCAAAGAAATTAAGGGAACACTTAATCAACACAGTATAACACCAAGTCAATTAAACTTCTGGTCCACTGACCATAGATCATCCACAGATGAGAGCAGGTTCACACTGAGCACATGTGACAGACGTGAAAGAGTCTGGAGACGCCGTGGCGAATATTACGCTGCCTGCAACATCATCCAGCATGACCGGTTTGGTTTAATTGACTTGGTGTTATACTGTGATGAATAAGTGTTCCCTTAATTTTTTTTTAGAAGTGCATTTCTGGGAAATGGGAAATTGTTTGGTTGAGAACCCGTGCCAGTGTTAAACCCTAATGGTTAAGATTATTATTGTGTATACGAAAACACATCATAATGGTTAGTCCGAATAATATTGATCCTAATATTGATCCATATATTCCTTGCGCATGAGCAGGTCTCATTGATTGGTTTATTGCATGTTATGTCCACTACATATCTATAATTAAGGAAGAGGCTAAGTTCAGCCCTTTTGAACCTTACTTTGAGCTCAAAATATGTGCCCGCTAACTAGCAAAACAGGAGTTGGACACGCCCTAAATGCACTTGCGCCTTGCGTTTAAGACCATTTAGGCCAAGATCGTCAGGATAGAGCCTTGCTTGAAAACACCAAAACATTATGCCCAAAGGGCTACGGAAGAATATTACCACTTCAGCTGATTAAGCCAATAAAATCAATAAAGATAAAGGTAACTAACAGCCTATTTGATAGAATTGCTATATAAAAGCAATATCACACTCATCCTTATCTTCAGCACTCATCCTGCAGCCTCATGCCTGCAACCGAATCAAAGCTGTGCTGATACACAGTACAACAGCACTCCCTTTCATGTGATATTGCTTAAATGATTGCTGTGCAGTGCTATCATTTCATATTAAGTCTATTCATCCTAATATTTCACACCTGGTGTACATGTTTGCTAGTGCAACCACATAGTGACAACTTATTGTCTTTATTGTTATGCAAATTATAACTGAGGATGCTACTTGTAACTAATAAACCTACAACAACCACTGATGCTGCTACTGTTGCTGAGATAGTCTACAAAACTGGATTTTGAAATGCCTGCCCTGTCTGCCCAATGTGTTTAGCCCTTCACTACTGTCTCCGGCACAAGAAATGATTAAACTCCCATGAAAAACATATCAGACACTTATAATGTAGACCAGAAAACTGCGAAACTTGTTATTGTACTAAAACAGTTAGGAAATAAACCACTAGTAAGCTAGTAAGTAAGCCTATTTTAGCCAATCCGTATCCATGCTATGAAAAAGCTGTCTAATGCCATTTGCCATTATTTGTTGCCTGATTCCACTAATGGTCTTCTATTCTTTACATTAAAAGTATTAAAATACTTCAAAAAAGTATTCAGGCCTATGCTGATGCTATTCTCACCACTTCCAAAATTAATAAGTCATCAAGGTATTAGTTTGTGTTGGATTGCAATTAACATGCATCCATTCCCTCATTACATTTCGTTACCATTCATTCCACCTTCAGTTAAACTGGGTCAGCCAGCAGAGGATGAGTCCCCCCCCTCTCTGTTTGAGTGTTTCTCCCCGCTGGGGTTTACCTCGTTTGCTTTTTGGGGGTTTAGCCCTGGTTTTCTGTTTCTCTGTAAAGTGTCTTTGAGACAGTTCTCTGTAAAAAGCACTATCCAAATAAAATTGAATTGAATCCACATCTCTCCATCATTTCTGAGGTTTATGCGCTCAAATGGACAAGTTCACAATCTTGCCTTTAGTGTCACTTAAACAAATTCAACAATCACCATGCCAAGTATTAACTCAAATGTGTTATCGTTTGTGACAATCATAACACATTTGCTACTTATATGGAAAGTGCCTATATACACTTCAACGCACAATTTCATTGCAGCTATAATGTTCTACACACTTTCAATTCTATAAGAACACTACAATAAAAATTTATCAACACCTTCAAAACCAATTCATAGCTCTTTCCTCCAAGCATTGCAGGATGCATGACGTTAACATCCACACCCAAACACTCCCACTTTCAGTTTTTCCAAAGAGACACTGCAAACAGATTAGAAACTAACTTCCTTCATTGTGCCCATCTGTGCCTATTCTCCTTAATCGCTGCTTGCAGCTATATTTATTATCTTTTTCTATCGGCTTCAAGGCTTGTAATATCTGTTTGGACTGGTGAAAACTCTTAAATTGGTAGATATTATGGCCCCTTTGGCCCCTACGATCTCTATTAAAACTGCACTGATTGGCCACTTGGTGGCGGTATTGCGCTCAATCAATTTATTGTTTTACCTAATCAACTTTATTGATTTTTGTAAATATACGGTAATTCTGAATTTAATGCCTGCAACACGTTCCAAAAAACCTGTACCTGTTTTGACAGGTACAAAAAATAAAAAATAAAAAGACTGGGAAGTTCAAAAAACACCTGTTTGGAACATTCCACAGGTAAATAGGTGATGCTATCATGACTGGGTATAAAAGGAAATCAAAAGTTATTTTGATATCTTATTTTCAGGTAGTCTTACCAGCAATAATATAACCTCTCTGCATTTGAATGGATCATCTCTATGGGAATTGGGGGACGGGACTAGAATGGGTAGCATTGATTTGCAATATAGCTAGTTTAATTAGTGTGAGTTACCATAGGCAATATTGTTAGTTGTAACTTGGCCACATTTTGATATCAATACTTTTAAAGGCAGGCCTAGTTTTTGCACGTTGGAATTAATGACTTACAGATAGTGCTTTGTAGGCTATGCGTGAGTAACTTTTTGTTGAGATACATGGCGTCTATACATAGATAATCCTCGCCCTGAACAAAAAAGTCTCAGGGACCATTTAATTGTGTCAGCCTAGATTTGTTATTTATCATTTTCAGAAAAATGTCCTCCGAGAGCAATTGACTGATTTCCATGAACCTTACACTACTATGGTCAGTGGACACTTCTCTTTAAAGTTATATAAGAAAGTTTTTGTGAAATTATGCAGTGTAAAATCAAAATTGTATTTTTATGCATAGATTATACCAATTACGTTAATTAATTCTGGCCTTGGTTTATTGACTCACTGCCTGCATTACTTTGTAGTGCAGATCAGTCTGAATGAAACAAAATTTGAAAGGTGTAAATCGGTTAAAGAGTTGAGAAATTACAGCTAATGTTATGTCCATGCTGGAAAGCTGCTTGAATCTTACTGCTTTCATTGTGGTTATTTACTATTCTACTGCGTTCTGATGTTTTACTCATTTTTGGGATTTTTTAGATCCAAACCCCTTTTAAAAAAAAAAAATCTATCCGTTTAACTGCCATCTATATCTGCCATTAAATAGTGATAGTTGTCGTTAAATTTTGCCAGCTAATTAACTACGTTAATCAATTAACGTAATTGTCATAATCTATGCTGGCAAAGATCCAAACCCCTTCGCGCAGATGCAAAATTTGGTCAATTCTTCCATATTTAGTGGCTGTTCTATTTAACGCATGGTGTGAGCATCACAGAAACTTGGAAAATGGCTTAAAGGGATTGTAAAGTGGCTGAAAAGTAGTTAAAATAATGATAAATTTTCACAGAGGGATGTATCCACTACATATCCACCAAATAGCTATTCAAAGTAATGTCAATAAATATAATCACACACATCTCAAGTCAGACATAAAATCTGTATTGAAAACACCTCAGGATTTTGTGGGCGTGGTCCGGACCGCGCCGTCACCCCGCCTTCCCCTTGCAGGCACATGGATTGGATCACACTGGCATTCTGCATCCATGGTTGATCGAATTTGGCAGCCACTGTGAAATGCTCAGGAAGCGTATCACATAGCTAAAAAGCTTTCTAATTATACCAAAATGACCTTTCTAATCCAAATATCAAGTGAGTTATGTCTCATTATATTTGGAATGCAATCAAACCATGTTTTTGAGAAAAACCCCTTCAAAGTTCAGCCCTTCAAAGTTGTGTTAACGTTACTGGAGAGAAACTTAGCTGGGTCTCATAAACGAAAAAACGAAACTCGTTAGCTTGTCATATTATGTTTAAATGCTTCAAAACTATAGTTTCACATTGGATTTGACATGAAGACACGCAGATAATGAAAGCCAAGACATTTTTCGAGTAAAATGAGATTAAACCGAATACCTTTCATTAGCTTGTCGCCACAAAAGCAGCATATTGTGTGACTGGTTACAAGCTGGCAATAACGTTAGCCTCCAAATGTTCAAAGGTCCGGTGCTATAGAACATCTCACATATGTTACTGTTTTTCTCCATATAAGTTTTTTCTGTTATTTACCAAACACATGTCCTACTATCTTCTCAAGGTGAATCAGAGCGTCCAGATGAAATCGTAAATCTTTTCACATGCACACAGTAGGGGTTGAAACTTAAAATGGCACAGCAGGCTATAGCCCTGCCAACCATTACATGCCACGGCAGCTGCCACAAATTAATGCCATTAAGGTGCTGGCAAAGTGGCAGGTAACTGCTAGAATTTGATACTAGTGTGGCAGCTGGCAAAATTTAACGACAGGTATCACTATTTAATGGAAGATATAGATGGCAGTTAAACGGATAGATTTAAAAAATAATAATAATTGGCTGGCTGTCATGTTAAGTTAGCTAATGTTAGTTCATAATTATAAGGGGCCATTTTATTCTTGTGTTGCATGCTCTTGTGTTGACTGTTGTTAGCTAGGTAGCTACAGTAACATTAGACCTAACTACAGGTAAGAAGGGGTTGAAACTTAAAAAGGCATGGCAGGCTATAGCCCCCACCTAGCTACTATTACATGCCACCGCAGCTGCCACTGCTATAGCCCCGCCCACGTTTACATGCCACGGCTGCTGGCAGAATTTAATGGCACTGGCAGCTAGCAAAATCTTATGGCAGATAGGTGCCAGATAAACGGATATTTGTTTTAAATAAAGCATTTAAATAAATAAAGCATTAGCTAACGTTAGTTAATAATTCTAGGGCCCGTTTTATTCTTGTGTTGCATTACCTGTTGATGTCTAACTAGAGGGCTATTCTGTCCAGTAATCTGGACATTTGGAATTAAGAATATAAAATCTGACAGAGTTCTGCTAACTAGTTACCTTGCTATGCTGAATTTTGTGCAGTGTAGCTAGCTTTTGCATTGAACACTGGTAGGCATGTCATGAATATAACATGGAAACAAAAGGGGACCCAGTAAACTCCCTTGGGGCACACCACAGGTTAGACCAAGGGGGTTGGACTCAACTTTGTTAACACTATTTGTTGTCTATAGCTAAAATAAGACCGGAACCATTCTACAGATCCAATGCCCATAGCCTGTAACTTTTTACACAGAATAACATGATCCACAGTATCAAATGCCTTCTGGAGATAAAGCAGAACCATTCCAGTGTAATTTCCAAGACACATTTGAGTATGGATATCATCGGTTAAATGGATAAGACAAGTATCAGTAGAAAATAGCCCCATAAACCCTGACTGGAGATCATACAGAATATTATTTTTCCTAAAATACTCTTCAACCTGAACAAACTGCTCTTTCAAGTAACTTTGAGATAATGGGGAGGATACTGATTAGTCTATAATTACTGACAATAGATCTGCCATTTTTCTTAAATAGTGGTCGAACACAGGCAATTTTTAAATCGTCATGAACAATATTGGAGGAAATGGACAGATTTACTATGTGAGTCATAGGTGACCAGTACTCTTGTTGACATTGAGATTGTTGAGTTTTTTTTAAACATAAAGTTCTGGGTTATGGAAGATGACAAAACCATTAAACAAAGCTAATTTAGAAGCAACATTAGTCAAAAAATTTGAAATGATCAGCCACCTTCAGTCAAAACATAATTCATCATCAATGCTGAGGACAACTTTAGACAAAGGCAAAGACCTTTTCCAACAGAGCAAGAACATCCAGCAAGTAAGTGAAGAAGACTGTTTGGATGTCTTCTTAAGAAACAGAAACAAACAAGCATGGCTGATGCTGTGAAAACAAGTGAAGAGGAAGAAGTCAGATCTAGACCCTCAAACAGGCACATAAATGGAGTGAACATGCATCTAAATTTAGAAATGCCAGAAAAGGAAAACTTGCTCATTTAACTAGGAGGAAAAATACGTTTGAACTCATGGAAGAGGAGTATTGTGTGCAAGAAGTAAAAAAAATCTTAAGTATACTCAATTGTTGGATGACTAAGTCCACACATGGAGCTTATCAGGAGCTGTTGACAGAGGAGGAGGCAAAGAAAGATGACTGAATGGTTTGAACCTAAAATGGCGGAAAATAATGTTTTTCTTTCTCTTGTGTCTGCGTGGCTATCTGGAGAATCTGAGGCAGCTCAACCCCAGGAGATGGAAGTTGCCCCTAAAGACAGTGTGTCACAAGTCACCAGTCATGGGTCCAGGTCAAGTACTTTCTCTGTTGCATCTGCGAAAATATGTGCAGAGGCAGAATGAGCAGCTATCATGACAAAGGTGGCAGCACTAAAAGAAAAGCATGACCTGAACAAGGAAATACAATTACTACAGCAAAAACGTGAAGCCCTGGAGCTGAAAACAAAGTTGGAAGCTTCAACAACTAGGCTAGCAGTTCTCATGTCTGCTGAGGAGCAACAAGGAGCTATGGTGGCCAGTCCAACAACGAAGCCACCCACTGAGGATAATGAGCCAGGCCCAGTAGCAGACCCACAAACTAAGCCACCTGCTGAAAACCTGCCAAGTGAAGGTAAAGATGCAATGAATGGTATAATGGGGCGGCAGTGTGGTATAATGGTTAAGGAACTGGGTTTGTAACCGAAAGGTTGCAGGTTCGATTCCCAGGTCAGACACTGCCGTTGTACCCTTGAGCAAGGTACTTCACCTGCATTGCTTCAGTATATATCCAGCTGTATTAATGGATACTATGTGTAAATGCAAAAAGAAATGCTGTGTAAGTCGCTCTGGATAAGAGCGTCTGCTAAATGCCTATAATGTAATGTAATGTAATGTAATGAATGCCTACCGTTCTGAGATGTCAATGAAAAGTGAATTTGAATTTCTTACCTTGGACAAAATCAGTAAAGGCCTTTCCTGTTATGGCGGGTGGAAAGAGGGACCCAGTAGCAGGCAGGAGTACAAAAAAAACAAAGTTTAATGACAGGCAGCGGTACAAAAATCTGAATCCAAAGAATAGTAAAAAGCAGGCAGAGGTCGGAACCTGGAAGGCACAGCAGAGGTACAAAAACACAGTCCAGAAATCAGGGTCGCAAGAACACAGGCAGAAGTCAAAAACCGGGAAATCAAGAAGGCAGAAAATAAACTAAAAAAAGATTGGACAAAGAAACAAACACAAAAACTAACAGATACTCAGAAAAGGCAGAAGAGGCAAAAACAATGACGCTATCAAAGGTGAGGAACTTGCGAAAAGTGATTTGGATGACTGGGTTAAATACACAGAGGGAGATAAGAAACAATGAGGATCAGGTGTGAGGAAGCAAGGAGGGGAGATGGCTCACAGGTGAGAACAATGAGGGTAACAAGGACCAATAAAACAATAACGAGGGCAGACATAAAACACGGACTGGATCTTCACGTAAACAATGATAACAACAGACCTGGAGTTAACAGGTAACAAATGCACAGCTCGAAGGGGAGGAATGTGGAAGTGGACACATGTGCAGAGAATGCAAAATCACAGATAGATACAGGGATAGGATAACAAGGGAGAAGGACAGCTGCAGGTAGAAACTCAAGACAAATGAGTAATTAGTAATGTTAGTAGAAAATTCAAAATCCCTAATGTTAGTTAGTTAGTGGTTTAGTATTATGTACATGTTAGTAGGTTATTATTAATTCTAATCTAACAGTATGATTAATATGTTAGTTATATATATATATATATATATATATATATATATATATAAATTAAATCAGAAGGAAGAACACAAGATACGAAATACAGAGGAAACCCAAATGTAACAAAATCGCCCGAATAGTGCAATGACAAAGACAGGGAGTGGAATCTCGGGGAACACAAAACAAAGACAGACAGATGAGACTCGGACAACCCACGAACAGATGGGAATGCACTGATAATGAAAAATAATAAATCCTGAATAATAATGAAAATAAAAATACAAAACAGACAGAACTTAGATGCTCAGAACAAGTGTTCGCCCCAAGGAGGGCCTGTCTTTATGCAGTCAGCCAGAAGCAGTGTAGACAACAAGAAAAATAGCTCAGTTCCGCCATCAAGTCCGTTCAATCCTGATACAGGGAGAGATCCATCTAAAACTTCACACATATCTGAGAAGGCCTCTGATCAACCCTTAATGACCTCACAGAGCAGCCAGAGCCATGATGGACTGACGAACATCCTCCAACGTCAAACTGATATAACATCTAGTTTTATAAAGCAGCAACAACTTTCTAACCACCCAAAAAGAGAAATTCCAATCTTCAATGGTGATGTTTTGTTGTACAGATCATTTATCAGAGCATTTGAGCATGCGATTGAGCTTAAGACTGATAGTAGTGCAGACAGGCTGTACTTCCTTGATCACTAGTGGCCTCCCCAGAGATCTTGTCAGAAGTTGTCTTCACATGAGCCCAGATAGAGGGTATGAGAGGGCAAAAACTTTGTTACAGGAACACTATGGAGATGAATTCAGAATCTGTTCTGCTTATATGAAGAAAGCATTAGAATGGCCTTCAGTGAAAGCAGAGGACTCAAAGGCATTACAAGTCTTTACAATATTCTTGAGGAGTTGCTGCAACGCAATGGAGGAAATGAGATATTCACATGAAATCAACTTGTCGTCAAACCTGAAAATCTTGATCATGAAACTTCCCTACAAACTCAGAGAAAGGTGGCGATCCTGTGTGTGTGAATATCAAGAGAAGCAAAATAGCAGACCCCAATGCACAGATCTTGTTGCATTTCTTGAGAGGCAAGTGAGAATAGTTTCTGACCCAGTGTATGGGGACATTCAGGATAGACCCACCTGAGCAAAATAAACTCTGCCCATTAAAGCCAAGCCCAAGTCCAGGAAGCAGCTTTGCAACTAGTGTCTCCACTACTGCATCTCAGCCACAGCAATCTAAGTAGTTACTTTCAAGTCTCTTGCTCCCTATGCAACAGCAATCACACATTGGAGCAATGTAGTTAATTCAGGAAAAAGAAACACAGGGACAAGATAGACTTCCTAAAAGAAAAGGGAATCTGCTTTAGCTGTTTACACCAAGGCCACATCAGCAAACACTGTAGACAAAAACTTACCTGTACAGTGTGTTCCAAACAGCACCCCAGCATTCTCCATACCGAGCAAATGGAACAAAAGACAAAGCAACAAGAGAAGAGTGACACATCAGAAACACTGTAGTGATGCAGCCCAAAGCATGTGAGCACATTGGGGGCGGTACTGGGGTACCTGTGAAAGTCAAAGGTAGTAAAGGTGAAAAGTTCATCCCAGTTTATGCTTTCATTGACCCAGGTAGCTCAGCCACTTTCTGTACAGAACGCCTCATGTCTCAGTTGAACATCAAAGGCAGAAGAACAAGCATCCTTTTGCAAACAATGAGTTATGAGAAGTCAGTATCAACGTATGTGGTTTCAGGCCTAGACGTTTCTGAATTGGATGGAAACAATTGTATGCAGTTACCTGATGTGTTTACACAAAGGGAGATGCCAGTCACTGCTAACAATATACTCACCAAGCAGGATCTCACTAGATGGCTATACCTACAAAAGATTAATATGCCAGAGATAGGCAGCAACATCGAGTTGCTGATAGGAACCAATGCATCTAAAATCATAGAACCCTGGGAGATAATAAACAGTCAGGATGAGGGACCCTATGCAGTGAAGACCCTAGTGGGATGGGTAGTCAATGGGCCCTTAAGAGGTGGAGAGTCCAATGCCGCCACAGTAAATAGAATCTCTGTTGCAAACCTAGAAAAGGTTTCTAATTAGTCAGTACAATCACAACTTCAGTGAAAGGACATCAGAGGAAAAGCGTGAGTTGTCAATGGAGGATAAAAAGTTCCAAATCAGTCAGTCTCACTAATGGATGGGCACTATACCCTTAACTTGCCCTTCAGGAAAAAGAACATGCAAATGCCTATTAACCGCCACATGGCCATGCATAGTCTCCTGAGCTTAAAAAAAAGGTGAAAGAGAAATGAGTCTTTCACTTTTAGAAAGCCACAGTCCTTCCAGTTGCACCATTTTGCTGATGCCAGCGAGATTTGGTATGGAGCAGTCAGCTACCTTAGAATGACTAATGACCGAGGTGAGACACATGTCTCTTTCATGATAGGAAAGGCAAGAGTTGCCCCCTTAAAGCAAATGATGATACCAAGACTCAAACTGGCAACTGCGGTGTTGTCTGTTAGAGTAGACAAAATGCTCAAGGCAGAACTACAGCTCCCCCTGAAGAATTCCCTGTTTTGGACAGATAGTCAGGCAGTATTAAAATATATTGCCAGTGATAGTGCAAGGTTCCACACCTTCGTCGCAAATAGGGTCTCTGTCATAAGAGAGAACACCAGTATCCAGCAGTGGCGATACACTGACAGTAGGCACAACCCAGCAGATGACGCCTCCAGGGGGCTGAGTGTGCTGAAGTTCCTTGAGAATAGGCGATGGATTCTCGGCCCAGAATTCCTTTGGGAGTCAAAGCACAACTGGCCAGCAGAAACTGGACAGGACAGGAGTCTCTATCACAAAATGACCCAGAGGTTAAAGGTTGCCCTGTGTGCAATACCTTACTTCAAGATGTTTCAAGTCCAGCTCATAAGCTTCTCTTTTTCTTCTCAGACTGGACCAAGTTGGTGAAAGCTGTTGCTTGGTATCAAAGGCTTGGGGACAGCCTGTTAGTGTTGGCCGCCAAAAGGAAACAGCTTGCTACCAATGTCAACACACGCTCTCACCATCAGAGGCTTCAATCCTTCAGGTGAACGCTCAGTGGTCAGTTTATATCCCTGAAAGATCTTGACAGAGCTGAGAGGGCGATTGTATCCTTTACTCAGAAGCAGGCTTTCCCAAGTGAGTTTGAAAAGCTGGAAATGACACCGCTTAGTGTTCACAAAAAGAACGCAATTTACAGGCTAGATCCAGTATTGAAGGATGGGTTGTTGAGAGGAGGAGGACGATTGCCAAGGGCAGACATGTCAGAGACTATGAAGTATCCCATCATCCTTCCAAAACAGTCTCACATCTCCTGTCTGTTGCTTCGCCACATTCATGAAAGGTATGGGCACTGTGGCAGAAATTACATCCTCGCCCAGTTAAAAAAGAAATATTGGATCATCAGTAGCAATAGCGCAGCAAGAAGGGTCATTTCAAAATGTGTGACCTGCAGGCGATTGAAAGGCAGGACAGGGGAGCTAAAGATGGCTGATTTGCCGCAAGAAAGAACACAACCAGACCTCTCACCATTCACCAATGTTGGCATGGACTATTTTGATCCAATAAAAACTAAAAGAGGAAGAAGTTTGGTAAAACAATATAGTATGCTTTTTACATGTATGTCTTGTAGAGCCATTCATCTCGAAATGGCCTGCTCCCTTGACACAGACTCCTGTATCCACACCATAAGTATGCAGAAGAGGCCAGGTAAAGCACATCTGGTCCGACAATGGCACCAACTTAGTCGGTGCCGAAAAGGAACTGAAGAGGGCTTTGTCCAGCTTTACCAGCAGTCGTCTTCAGAGTAACAGCAGAGTTTTCCAGGGCTGACTCGTACAGCAGGTGCTGTACAAATACAGGAAACAAATACAGTATCTGGCCTACTTGTTCTGGAAGAGATGAACACAAGAGTACCTAACAATTATGCAACAAAAACAGAAGTGGTCCAAGGTTAGAGAAAACTTCAAGGTCAGAGACATCGTGATGGTGGTTGACCCTTCCTCCCCGCGATCTTCGTGGCCTCTGGCAAGAATCCTGGAGACAAAGCCTGATTCCAGAGGATTGATCCAGTCAGTTAAACTCAAGACAAAAATAGGCATCTTAGAACAGCCAATCACAAAGCGCTGATCACTAATACCGGACCAATGAATAGGATCAAAGAATACGTAATTTAAAAAAAAAACGTTATTTACTGGCTCCTCTATTACTACTTGTAATTGTTTTTTGTTAAGCCTAAAACATTTAGAGGCCGGATGTGTAGGAGCCAAAATTATTGAATATGAGTTTGCAGTATCTCATACCCTCTTTTGTTTTGAGTCAACCCCATCTAGTGGCCGAGACGGGGAGATATGAGCAGGTGGTGCTACCTGGAAGGTGTGGCCAGAGCAGGAAGACACAGTCTTTTGCCATAATTTTTTAGGATGCTTTTTGTTCTCATCAATTTTGTTGCTGAAAAATTCAGCTTTAGCCCATTTGATATCCCTGCACCTTATTCCTAATTTGACAAAAACTATGGTAAATTTCGGTATCAGCATTGTTTTTCCTAAGTTTGTATAATAGGTGGTCCCGATGTCTGATGTTCTCCAATATATTGTTTTATCCTATAGGGGGAGGGTCTCTTGTCTACACATTGAAAAAGTCTTACAGATTCGGTGCAGGTCATTCTCACTATGTTACCAGTGCTACCTCTTCATTTTTCTTTTTTGCTGCTCCTGAAAGCATTGCTGCAAAGATAGGCCTAATGGAAGAAAAAAAAACAACAGTAGTTTTTCAAAAGTTCAGCACTCGTCCAGTGTTGTGCAGTTTTTCGACTCCCCTGCAGATTTCAATTTCCCTTCACGTGAATGGGCTCGTCAAACTTACAGTACATTACACGATAGCCTATGCTATAAACGTTCTGCGCGTTTGTTTAGCTTAATTTCTCCAGTTAAACTTAAAATTATTATACTGTGGATTGTGGTACGAGCATAGCTATATGAACCATGAATCATAGATTGTTCCATTGATTGTGGTGGACCATAAAATAATTGTCAAGTGTCACGATGTTGAACACTATCCTTTTCATTGTAAAGAGAGGTAAAAGACAGGCAGAGGGGAAAAAATTTGTAATCAAATTCTCGTAGGTGTGCCTTGCTGGGATCCATCTCTTAATATGCTGTCAGTATTTACAAAGTTGTATTCGCCTACTCATACTAGTGACAGGGGAAAGTATGAGCTTGACGAGCGCATTCACGTGAAGGGGGGTTCAAATCTGCTGGGGAGTCAAAAACTGCATAAACGACTGCACGATCAGCACCCGAGGCAGGTGAGCCTGCCGCTGTCTCTGATTCTAATTGGTACAGTGACATTGGTCCTCAGGACAGCAGGTGGAGAAGACATCCACAGAAACGGAACAGGCCAGAGAAACGTGAACCAGACAGAGTGATAGCAACATAGACGGCTTTTGCTACGTTTCATTCATTTCACCTGAAACGGGCCTCGCCTCAATCATAGACTGAAAAAAGTATATATATATATATAATTTAGAAATCACAGTGAATAAAAGAACCGCCGACCAAGTAGTTTTCCCATTCAGCCACTGTAGGCGCTGTTCCTAATTTAAGATATTTCACTGATGCCATCTTGCTGTGGAAACATCAACGTTGCTGCAGTGGCAAAATGGAATAAATTAATCTTTTCAACATTCAACAGAAACCAGTTGTAGAATCTTTACGAGGTAGGATATTTGGTTCCTTAATTTGTTTATCAGAGATGTGTAGAAAAAAAAATGTTAACGTTATACCGAAAGTACATTGGGTTGGCGTAGCCTACATACAGTATGCAAAGGAAAATACACCAAATGTTTATTTGTAACAGTTTCAACTTTTTAATAATAGCCTATAGGCTAGCCTATTAAGTTATCGTTCCTATATCGGAAAAAAACATTTTTGTAGTGTGTAGAAACGGTACATTTTATGCATGGTATTGTCTGACTGTGGCAAGATGGTTGTAAACGGGTTTTGTATGCACAAGCGGCGACACTATAGCAATCCTGCATTGGAAATTTGAGGGTTTAAAGTTGTTTACATTTTCAGAGAAATATGAATAGGCTACTATAATTGGGACATTGCAACTAGGCTGGCACGGTGGCGAAAGAGAGCATTGCGCTTGATGCAGCATTTGTTCCAATGATTATTATTTTTGAAAGCTAAAGGTTGTAAATCTAAATGTGAAACCATGATATTAAAGTGAGTACGATAATTTCAGTTGCAACCTTCGTTTGTTGTGTTGTTTAAAACGTGGTTCGGCAGGTGGTCGTTGAGGGGGGTGGGTGAAGAGGGGGGTCTCCAACTAGTTTTTGAAAGGGGCCCTGCATAATGTGATAAGATTGATGACAAAATGCACGACTTCTTCGCATCAAACAAACCCCGTCAAAATATTGGGGATTTTTCCATATCACTGAGAAAATATGGAGATGCTGGGGGGGCCCTAAAAAATTATCTGCCTAGTGCAATCTATCCATTTAATCCGGCCCTGCCCGCACTCTCTGACTACCAAGCCACGCTGTTGTAACATGTGCAGAATGTGGCTTGGCATTGTCTTGCTGAAATAAGCAGGGAAGTCCCTGAACAAGATGTCATCTAGATGGCAGCATATGTTGCTCCAAAATGCATATGTATCCTTCAGTTAATGGTGCCTTCACAGATGTGCAAGTTACCCATGCCATGGGCACTTGCACACTTGCACACCCCCATAGCATGACAGATGCTGGCTTTTGAACCTTGCGTTGGTAACAGTCGGGTCCTTTTCCTCTTTGGCCCAGAGAACCCAATGTCCATTATTTCCAAAAACAATTTGAAAGCTGGACTCGTCAAACCACAGCACACATTTCTACTTGGTGTCAGTCCATCAGATAAGCTTGAGCCCAGAGAAGTCATTGGCGTTGTTGATATATGCCTTACACTTTGCATAGTAGTCTTAACTTGCATTCATAGATGCAGCGATGAACTGCGTTTACTGACAACCGTTTTCCAAGGTGTTCCCGAGCCCATGTGGTTATATTCATTACAGAAGCATGTTGGTTTTTAATGCAGTACAGTCTGAAGGTATTGGTTTTCGACATTGCTGTTTACGCACAGAGATTTCTCCAAATTCTCTGAATTTTTAAATAATATGGACTGTAGATGGTGAAATCCATAAATTCCCTGCAATCGTGCGTTGAGAAACATTGTTCTTAAACTGTTGGACTATTTGCTCATGCAGTTTTTCACAGAGGTGGACCTCGACCCATCCTTGCTCATAAACGAGCGTTCATGGATGCTCCTTTTATACCCAGTCATGATAGCATCACCTGTTACCTATTCACCTGTTTACCTGTGGAATGTTCCAAACAGATGTTTTTTTAACATTGCACAACTTTCCTTTGTCTTATGTTGCCCGTCCAAACCTTTTTGGAACGTGTTGCAGACATCAAATTCGGAATTAGCGTATATTTACAAAAATCAGTAAAGTTGATAAGGTCAATTTTTCCAGAGTTCAATAGAAAAATGAGTCAGGAGAAACAACCCGTAAAGTGATCCATCCATATCTCCTGCATATCTAGCATCAGAGTGATGGTTTGAGGCTAGTTTGATACCTCAGACCATTGATGAATTAGTCATTCATGTGTTCCGTACTATTCCCCTGTAATTAACAGCTTAATCTAGTCCCACCCACCAATTCCCATAGAGATCTATTCAAATGCAGAGAGGTTATAGTATCGCTTGTAACTAGAGTACCTGAAAATAAGATATCAAGAGTCTTTTGATGTTGTTGGGTCACAGACATCAGGAAGTCATGGCGTGCAAATGATATGCAACCAAATATTAAATATGACTTTATTTAAATGTATGTTCATTACTTTTGGTGCCCTAAAATGGGGGAGACTATGTGTAAAAATGGCTACAATTTCTAAAGTAGAAATATAATTAAATAGAAATTGTAGTTTGTAATATTATCAATGTCATGACTATTTTTTTATCAATTTAATGCTACCGTGGTGAATAAAAGTACCAATTTCTTTCAAAAGCATAAAAATGTCTCAGTGATTCCAAACTTTTGAACGGTAGTGTATGTAAAAGAGAATTTACAAATCACTGCTTTTATTTGCATTTTACACTGTCCCAACTTTTTTGGAATTGATTTTTCTAGTCTATTAATCAAACACGACCACAACTTTTTTAGTGCCAGGCAGCCAGGACGGTAGTTTCCATAGACATCACATGGTAATTTTATGGTAATATATCAAGCCACATTGTATCCACTGGAATTAAACCAAATTTAGAAATATTGATGCAATTATTTAGTTTAAATCAGACCCAGTGGAGACATTATCAGGGATTATACCAAAACCTTAGATTAAGTAAAAGATTTCTTGTGTAAAAAGATTTTTGACTTTATATTTCTAGATAACATTGGCTTCTTTTTTGGCTTTCGCCATTGACTTACAATGGTGTGGGCGGGGTTTCAAGTTCTTTGTGCAACCAGGCATTGCAGTTCACTCATTAGCCACTGGGGAAAAGAGGCTTCAAATATGATAATTATGATTTTGAGAGACATGTTTTGGAATCGAAATGCATTGAGTCAATGGAGACTTTTCGCTACAGTAGCACTGCTTTCTGTGCATTCAATTATGAAGGACCTTACCAAAGACTAATCTTGGAGATAAAAAAAAAAGACAGAGAAAAAGATGGCTTCGAGAATACAAATCCTACACATAACAGCCAAATACAAACTTAAGAGGATCATATGGACCTGCCATGTCAAACCTATACTTGGTTCATGTGTTAAATCAGTACATGAAGGCATTGTTTAAGTAAATACTATGAAATCAAGTAAATGTGTTTTATTAACGACCACCCAGGTATATTTAAATGACAACGTTGCGTCTTGCACAGCCTTGTATTGCAAAGATTTTTTATAAATTTCTGGTCACTGGAGTAATCATCTCAAGCACCAAAATTGTATACCACTTATAATTAATCCATGTCAATCATATATTACACCTCTATCATGACCTTCAAATATTTATCTAGAAGAAAAGTAAAAAAATGGGTCAAAAGAGGGTCCCCTACAACCAGCTGTCTGGGACAGTTGGGTATGGGGATCACATCACAAAGCAAACATCATAAGACCCTGACATACATTTTATAACAGGGGATAGATGAAGTGGCACCTTCATGCACTACTCTTATTTTGGTCCTTCACCACATAAAAGTACATATCTGCCTACCACCTCAGACGATCTATATACTGTCAAAATCATTGGTAAGCAAAGAGAGCCCTATTGGTTTCTGGACTTCAGGTCAACTTCTTCTCTTATGCAATAAGCCCAATTAATTATCTGATTGGACATTTCCTGAAAAGCTCATAAATGACGAGAAGACTTCTTCCATCTCTATATGAAACAATTTACCTATAATCCACGAGCAGCATTGGTGTATACAACTAATTGAGCCAGGGAAATGGGCGGAAACAAAAACCTGCATACACATCAGCCGACCAGGAACAGTTGCCCACTCCAGATCCAGATGGTCAGCATTGCAACAATGAAAGTAGTTCTGATTTGCTGGAATATTATGAATATTCATAAAGAATACAGCTGATAAGAGCATCCATAGCCAGCATAACAACACAGACGGAACTGGGATCTCAGAATTCTTAGAAGAGGGTACAAAGGACACAAAGAATACGAGAGCTGTGGTAAAACACATTGTCCCACAACGAAACAAAGGACAGTGAGTGTAACCAAAAGATTGTGAGTTACTGCATGACCGAATCACTCAGGTGAACACTCAAACTTTGGCAATTCAACCCTTTTTTCATAGAAATGATTCTGACTTTAATTGTGATCCATTGGAAAAATGCAGTTTTACAAAAGTAATGTTTGAATATTATACATATTTAAAAGTAATTAAAAACAAGGAGTTTCAGATGCAACAAAACCAGTTCACTAAGGAAAGCCTCCTATAAATAGCTTTTTACTGTGAGATAATCTGCAAATAAGTGTATTAGAAAACTGGATCGAAAGAAGAACCAGGAAAGGAAAACAGTAATACCAAAACTTAATTACATGATTGATTTTCCTTTGTTCACCTGCAAAAATGACTTGAAATGAGCAGCAAAAACAAACACGATTATTTAAATCCTGAATATTTAAGACATTCCCAATTTCACTGTTAGGCATGATTGAGAAGAAAATAAAAACAGCTTGTGGCTACACAACAGGAATAGAAGAAAATAAAAACATTAAATGAAGACACATGGGACAGTATTTATCACAATACAGAGCTTGAAATAAAAAATGCAATAAAAAAAATAAAATACATGAACTGACACTCGATGGATTAATCACGGTTATGCTCAATGATAGGAGGCACCTTACCATTTTTTTAGGAACATGCCCACAAGTTCATCTGCTGTACAACTGGGCTGACGGCACTGCCATTTCTTTTGATAAAGGTACCAATTTTTAATTTTACAGAAACACTTTTGTCAAAACTAGTGTCCAGTAGCTTACAAAAACACATGCAACTGCACCATTTTATACTACCGAATATGATACAAAATAAGGCATTTCAGTGTGTATGTATTGGAACTACATTTTATGTTTTTTTCCAAACCTGTAAAAAGACTGCTAATGAACATAAACTGAAAAGTATTTTTTAAAATATATATATATATGTGTGCGTGTGCGTGTGTGTGTGTGTATGTGTATACCAAAAAAAACAAAACAAAAAACTTTCTTGCGATGGGTGTGCTGTCACTCCATCACCTCACTGGCGGAGACGGTGACGAGCTGTAATGGGATTTCTGAATTAGAGAGCATCTCGTGCGCGCTGGCAGAGTTGACAGTCCCAAGGCCCGGCATGGAGCCCTGCTGGATGTTGGTGAGGATGAGTGTGGTGCCGCCCGCTGTGATGATGCTGTCCGAGGATGCCACAGGCTCCACCATGGCCATTGCTGCGCCACTCGAGTTCACACCTTTTTTGTTCTGGTGCGTTTTGATGTGCTTGGCTAGGTGGTCGCTCCGCATGAAGCGCTTGGAGCATTCCGGACACACAAACTTCTTTTCCCCTGTTGCAGAAAGGATAGGAGAGGTATTCATAAGTGGAGAATAAAACATTGCGCATGTTACACGTCAATCCTTTTCACCTCTTCGACAACTTTTAAATCTTTGGCCCTGAAAGTGAAATCTGTGTGGATGTCTTATTTGTACGGTGGGCCTGAAGTGCAAAACAAAATAACAATATCATAAAACAAAACACAACAAACCAGAAAACTAGAAATAACCACCTTGCAGTTGTATGCCTCTGTCAACAAGTCAAGTTGCAGTTTACATCCATGTCTGTCCAGACTCATAAAATATATGTAATGAAGACTTAAGGAATTTAATTTAAGGTATGAAGTGTATTTATTGGCAAAATGGAAGTTATCACTATATTGACATGTATGATTCCAGTAAATAATTTCCAGTGAGAAACATGGTCTTCACTTAGAGACAATTTTTTTTATTTTACAGAGTAGTACAGAGGACTGATAGATAACCTAATTAGCCAGCCAATATAGTTTTGTCATTTTTTTTATTTGCAAATGAAATTAGGAAGCTGTACAGTCATGTACCTGAACATGTTAAAAGACATGCATTTGGCTGCTGATCAGTGAAACATAAGTTGAGATCAAGCAGCTGAGAACCATGCAAAAATATATCATTAATGTGATTATTAGATCGTTTTCTCAGCTACAGTGGTAAACAAAACATTGTCGTCACAGTGAAGTTGACCTTTGGGATATAAAATGTCATAATTTTATCCTGTTAGACATTTGTGTGAAATGTTGTCATAATTAGCATAGAAATTCTTGAGTTATGGCCAAAAACATCTTTTGTGAGGTCACAGTGACCTTGACCTCTGACCACCAAAATCTCATCAGTTCATGCTTGAGTCCAAGTGGACGTTTAGGCCAAATGTGAAGAAATTCCCTCAAGGCGTTCCTGAGATATGGCGTTCGTGAGAATGGGATGGACGGACGTACGGACAACCCGAAAACATAATGCCTCTGGCCACGGCTATCGCCGGCGCGGAGGCATAATGAAATGCAACAACCCAGAAATGAAAACGCAGCAAACCAGAAAACAAAGCGAAACACACCAGAAAACAAAACAAACCAGACAAGAAAAAGCAAAAAAACTAACTCAAACCGGAAAAGGTAGGTACATATTAAACAATGATTCCTCATCACCAATTGGACGCAGTGACAATCTGGGTGAATGGCATGCGTTTACCTGCTTTTCAAATTTCGTTAAGGAAGGGAAATGAGTCAGAAAGGTTCAGCAAGCCCATTAATAGCCAAGATTTGTGCTCATTTCAATCAAGGACAGTCATACGACGTAATCTTAGATATTTGAATATTGTGCAAAGTTGACAGCATAAGTATGCGTACGCTAAAAACGCGCTTGAAGAAAGCAGGGTTGTTCACAAGAAAATCATAGTCTATGAACTTGAGTCAACGTCCACTTGGACTCAAGCATGAACTGATGAGATTTTGGTGGTCAGAGGTCAAGGTCACTGTGACCTCACAAAAGGCCATGCTAGAAATGCATGTCGGTAAGCCAAAGCACAGTAATTGTCTTCCATTGTAATCAAAATTACAAATTTAAACCATGTAGATTATAAAACTTTTATAATAGCCTACATTTACAATATCAACATAAACCTGAACTTGGGGAAAGATGCACTCCATTCACTTACATTCTGTGCACTCCAGTCATGTGGCGCTGATGGCAGACAGGATTAGACGTTCGAAATGTGGGCCCACTTACCAAAGGCAAAGCGAACGTAAACACAGCCAAATTAAATGTATGCAAAAAAATAACGTGACTGTCTGGACCTCATCAAGTCAAGGTAACATTTGTTATAAGATAAAATAAGTTCATAGTTATTAACTTCTGAAAATAACATTTGTCAGCATTTACTAGATGACCAGCCACATAGTAACAGCGCTGGACAATGATGTATTGTATGTTAAATGGCCTGAAACGACGACGACAGTATTCAAGTTTTGTTGCTCCAAAGCATTCTCTGTTACCTGTTCGTAATATACATGGAATATCTTTACCGAAAAGTAGTTTAAATAGTGAATCTTCGGTCTAACGTTACCTTATTCGCCCACATTACATAAACGTAGAGCTAAAACACTCAATGGCTTTTCGGGAAATTATTCCTTGTAGCTACACTACGAACAGGTAACAGAGAATGCCTTGCAGCAACAAGGCATTCTCTGCGGAGCAATACATCATTGTCCAGCGCTGTCTGTTACCATGTTATAATAACGCTTGTAATCTAGCAACATCAGCATTAGTTTTAAAAGCTTTTGAAACAGGTTCCTCATGCTATAGCTAACGTCAGTCAAGCGGCAGCCCCCGCTCCTTCAAGGTATAGCAGTTCAAGACAAACACCCAAGCCCAACCCATTCACCACCGCTGTATTATTTGTTATTTATAACTATTATTCTGTTAGCGTCTGAGAAGCTCAAGAACTATAGTTCTTTGGTAATCTATAATCTTGTTCATTTAAGTTTATTGTATTTGTAGTGAAGCAGCAACAAAACACACTACCAGACGTTTATTTATAGCAATTGGTTCCCTCATTATACACTCTCAGGAAACAATTTAATTAAATTTTATCAAAATAACCTACTAAAAGTAATAATAACATTATTATTTTCACAACATCTCTTTAAAAAAATTTATTTTATTTTTATATTTCCCCCCGATTTGGTAGCCAATTGGACCCCTATTGTAATTCAATTCCCCCCGTGTAGCAACCGCTAGAGAATCACTGCTGCGTAACCCCGTCAGCCAGTAGTAGACGAGGCTGCCACGTCCATTACCAGGGCGCGACTCCTCAAAGCCTGACCATGATTCCAACTCGCCCAGGGCCGCTATGCGAGCATCGATTCTCTCCGAGCCCCTCCCCCCACCTGCCAATTGCCGCTCCCTCAGCCACCGACCATGCTCGGATGTGGCAGGGCCGGGGCGCGAACCACGATCCTCAGAGTACAACTGCACTGACTGAAAGTCAGCGCATTTTAACGCTGTACCACCACAGTGGCAACATCTTTTTTTTTTTAAACAAAATTATGGAAAGCAGTATCGATAAGAGTATCGATAAGCAGTCCCGGTATCGGTATCGATAAAATCCTAACAATATCCATCCCTATTTGTGGGTAGCCTACAGTTTACTAAACCGTGCCCACAGATTGCCAATTTGTGGGTAGTTCACTTATCTGTGAGCACAGATTGCCAATTCAGTGGTACAGTTCACTGACCTGTGCCCACGGACATTTCCTACATTTCAATTATTTTTCTCTACCATGACACCATGTGGGGGGCTCCGTGGCCACTTGCTTGTTACAACCAATCTTACGGGTGATAACAACTGTCATTACGCACATACCAGAGAATTCATATCTCACCCAACTATCTTGTAGGCCTACTTGTATCAGCAAACAAGTCAAGTGCAAACTTGCTTATGTGCAACATATATATTGTTAACAGTGTCACTTTGGCTTATTTAAGAATAACGTAAAAGAAAGATAGTTGCTGGAGGCTGAATTGGATCAGCTTGCACATTTAAGTCACATTCGGCATTCCATACATGGAATGATAAATGCGGATTAAAAACCTACGGTGTATACTCAATTCAGTCCCTAGTGGATTGAGCTCTTTTAGCAACCTCATTACATCGGCACTGGTTTTGCCGTGTTTTGTTACGTTTCCTTTTCAGCGTCGTTGCGTTTCATCTTCTGGTTTGTTGCGTTTCATTTTCCGATTTGTTATTTTGTTTTGCACTTCAGGGCCACTGTATATTTGGGATACAATCTCAGTTAAGGACCAAGGCAGAATGAAAACTCTGGTCTATTTACCGGTGTGTGTTCTCCTGTGTCTCTGCAGCTCGTCACTGCGTGTGAAACGCTTTCCACAGAACATCCAGGTGCAGACGAAGGGCCGCTCCCCAGAGTGCCAGCGCAGGTGCGCCCGCAGGTGGGACGTCTTCCCATACACCTTCCCACAGCCTGGCATGTGGCAAATGTGCTGCTTCTTCTTCCCCATGTTTGACCCTCTGGACACGCGGGCACACACGCACACACACACATTTGCGGTCATGGGAATTGCGCACATTTTTCTACATATCGTACAAACCCGATTTTCCATTCAGCACTTTATTTGATCGGTTTTGCTGCTTTTGCACATGTTGGTAGACACAACACACAATAGAAATCTATCTTTATTTTAATGTAATGTTCCAGGTCTGAATCACTCAACTTTGTTATGGGCTAAAAAAAATTACTTTATGGGCTAAAGTAACTTGAATAGCTTTGACCACCTGTTCCAATGGCCTTGCGTCCATGTGATAATGACAGAATATTGGGGGCTGACCTGGAGTCAGGACTCTAAGACCTGTGGGGGCGCTCACCTCCCACCAGCCTCCTTACAGTTGGGGCAGGTGCAGGCCACCCTGCGTAGCCGTTTCCCCTCCTGTCCGTGTGGCTCCATCTCCTCGTCCACCAGCCGCACACGCAGGTGAGACAGGTCACTGGGGTTGAGGGTGGAGTCACTGCCTAGCTGCCACTCCTCTGAGTCTGGCTCCTCCTTGATCTGGATATCTGAAGGGGGAGGAAAGGAACCACTCAGTCTTGCTGTCGCCTCAGTCAGGAAGAGGACCTATTTCCGCCAACTCCTTTCAGCCAGACATTTCATCCCCCACACAATGTATGCCAACAAACTACTGCGCCTACTCTGTAATTAGGAACATTTCGGTTAAATATTAGTTTGAAATCTGCAGCCAAGTAGGAAATTTAACAGTTAAAATGTTCAGTGAAACATTATATCCTGTTGCGCTGAGCTCCACTATGCTGAACAACTGAAGTGTATTAACCCTTTGCATGTATAAGCTACACGTTCAGAGTTTGAGAACATATCTATATATTACATTATAGGCATTTAGCAGACGCTCTTATCCAGAGCGACTTACATACTTCTTATTACATTTATCCATTCATACAGCTGGATATATACTGAAGCAATGCAGGTAAAGTACCTTGCTCAAGGGTACAACGGCAGTGTCCTACCTGGGAATCGAACCTGCAACCTTTCAGTTACAAGTCCAGTTCCTTAACCATTATACTACACTGCCGCCCAATATATATATGCACTGTATAACAACTATGAACTTGAATAAAAATCTGAATCTCAGTATTAATTTGTTATAAAATAAAAAGAGAAAACACTTAGAAATTCTCATTTAAAACTAGGGTGATGGCACGACATTACATAAAACAAATCCATTTCACACGGGAGAAAAAGCCCCTGCCCTGGTAGAAAACAGGCATGCCGCTGTTTGAACACAAACTACCGCCACGGTACCTTCATTACACACATCCAAGAGTCACAATCTGGGCTCTCCATGGGAACTATAGCACAAAAAGACAGAAATCAACAAGTAAAAAAAGAACTGAGTGGAACCCAGCTCCAGCTCCAGCCCCCCACCCCTCGCCCCCACCAAAGGATCTCATCTGATCACAGCTTTGATTCCACATGGGCAATAACACCAAAGCCCTCAAGAAAGCAATAACGCACGGCATGCACTTCCCGCTGGAGCCTGGCTGTGCAACACAAAACACCATTGTTGTGCGCAGCATGCTGACGCAGTTTAGCCCAAATAACCCAGTTTGCAGGGAACCAGGGGCTCCGACAAAAACTTTGTTCTGAACTTGCAGAAATAGCGGTGCTATTATCGTACACACAAAACCTCAGATTCATCAACACCAATTTACCCAACATGACCTTGACATAGCACTGTCGGACCTGCTGCACAGAGCTGGTTGAATTCAGTCTCCAGTACACAGCAGCTCACTGGCTTAGATATTCAGGATAGTAAATTTTAGTGGTGAAATGTACTTACAAATTTATATTTGCACAAATACGACAGTAATACCCTTAAATTAAAAAATGTATGCAAACATTGAATAAAAAAAAAATGAGTCAAAACAATTAATGTGCACCATCTGCAGACAACTCTATGGAAAAATAAGTCAGGAGAAGAAACCCTTAGAGTGATCCATCCATATCTACTGCATATCTGGCAGCAGAGTGATGATTTGAGGCTGGTTTGATACCTCAGACCTTTTATGACTTACAGCCATTCAGACAACCATGTGATCCATACTGTTCCAGTGTAATTTACAGCTTAATAGTCCCCCCCATAGAGATCCATTCAAATGCAGAAAGGTTATAGTATCACTTGTAAGAGTACCAGAAAATAAGATATAAAAGGTCTTTTGATGTTGTTGGGTCACAGACATCAAGAATATATTAAATATGATGTCTGCATCAGTGCCATGACGAGTGGAATGCACAGAACGTAAACGCACAACGTCTTGCTTCATTTAAGCCACTTTCCAAGTTTCTATGATGCTCAAACCTGGAGTTATAAAGCCTTAAATAGAACACCCCTTAAAGTGATACTGCAATCAAAAACTGACTTTTCCCTTTGAAAACAGATTTTTTGGGTTAGATTATGATCATACACAACTGTTTATGTCTGAAAATCTCATGTTTAGTCAAAAGTTTTTGTGTAAGCTTACCAATATGCTGGTTTCCGGGGATTCGTGACTTCACGAGATCCTTAACATAAAAATGGGTGAGGGCTTCTCATGCATGATCCGTTTGTTAAAAACTGAGTCAGGTCACCAAGACACACCCTTTTACTCCTTGGCCGTATGAATATTCATAATATGACTACGTGGCATCATCGTCATATGACCACACCTACTCACGAGTTCAAATTGAAGCGGTAAAAATTGAAGCAGTATCTCTTTAAATAGGTGAGAACTGACCCAATTTCGTATCTGCGCGAAGGGGTTAATAAGTGGCTTGGATTTTACTTCAATTCTATTAAAGATGATTATTGCCATTGCCTTTACAATAATTAAGGTCATGATATACAGGCAACTTTTTGAGGCAGTGAAAATGGGCAATTTTACCGGCAAATGGGACCAATAGTATTTTTTCACCATACTTTATTTTCTTAGAGCCCACTATGTTTTCCTCTAGTGGTCGACTGATATATCAAGTCGATATCCGACATTTTGAGATGCGCCCATGTGGCCGATTAACAAAAATGTAGGAACAAGGAAATGCAGAAATCTACTCTGATAAATGCTGCTGTTAAGCGCACTACAACTTTTTATTTATTTTTCATTGACATAAAAAGTTTACAAAAGTTTTGTATTTTGATTACCCGTGGACAATTTATTTTGTTTACGATGACACATTTGTTGATTTAAAAGAGTAGTTCTTTGATTTGTGTAGAGAGGAGACAATTTATTAAACTGGGACTATTGAACAGAAACAAGAAAATGCTGCCGTCTACATTGATAAATGCTGCTGTTAAGTGCGCTACACGTTTTTTTTTCTTAATTGATAGTTTTTTTATTTTTACAAAGTTTAGTTATTCGATTACCTGTGGACTTTGTTTAAGATAAGTTTGTTGATTTAAAATAAGTAGACTGCAGATCTACTAAATAAATGTTCATTTAAGTTGAGCAATTTTGTGTGGCGTTCATTAAGTTGATGTATTTTATCACATTATATATGATATAAAAAATATATATATCATAAAAAAATATAATTATATCAGCCGCCCTGCTCTCCAAATATCGATATTGGCCATTGAAAAACCCGTATCATTTTCCTCACTGATTTTTTCTCCCATTTGCTTACCTCCATCCTTCTTGCAGGCGATATTGCCTATGTCATGTATCATGGCCTTTAAGCATTCCTTATAAGTATACCAATTATACATATGGTTTTAATAGTCTTTTTTTCCCTTAGTATGCATGTAAATTTGAATGTAGCCGTCACGCTCCCCTCTCGTCAGATGGCAGCATCCAAGCTCAACAAACGCAGAGATTAAATTCTCGATGGCTGTGTGTGCATTCATCCTCTTATAGCATATTGAAATAATGTGAAATAAAACTGGTATTAGTTGTGGTTCTTTGACTCATGTAAAATAATAAAAATCAATGGCAATGCATATAGGCTACGCCGCTTATTAAAATTAAAACTATAACCTACATTTTTCAACGTGACATACATACACCAGGGTGGAAGTACCTAATACGTCTGGCTGTAGTTTGTGACATTGTTATAGTAGCAAGGGTAAAATGGAGCGTTAGAGCATAGACACCAGTGTGTGCTCAACAATACATTTCTCACAGAAAGCGTAGTTTGTTGACTTAACTTCACAGCAGTAGCGATCAAACTTAGAAAAAAGTGCTAATGTGTTGTCATCCTTTATTGATCGGAATTCTGAGGCCGTATGATGTACAAGCTAATAGCACCAATTAACCAATAAAAATATGTTCAATCGTTCAAAGTGAAACGGATTGATTATGGTTGGCGGCACCAAAAATTTCTGTCACACCAATTAAATTTAAAAAGTCTCAGTAGAAGATGGAATTAAATTAAATAGATGGATTTCTGAATCGTCATTGATTTTTTTTGGCCACTGTTGATGAGGCACAGTGATCAGAGTGTACAGTTGCTGTGTAAATTACGGCAGAAGTATGCAGCATTGTTATTTGCTACCTAAACATTGCAGCTATGGCACAGAGAGTGCCACAATGATAAATAAATAAATAAGGAAATATAAAAATGAATAAATAAAATAATTTGGAAATAAATAAATAAATCTGGGAATGAATATAGAAATGAAAATGAATGTGCAATTAATTTGTTATGCTTTCTTTCTTCTACGTTTAATTAAGTTATTACATTTATTTTCAAATATTTTTTCAAATATTTTCATTTATTTATTTCCAAATTTATTTTCCTATTTACTTATTTATTTCCATATATATTTACCAATTTCCCAATGAGCACAATCTGTCAATCAGACAATCTGCTCCACCCACTAAGTTTGCCTCGTTCCCACTGTAGAAAAGTGGTTCAGAGCTGCAGACAGCGTCTCAATGTGAGTAAAATAGCAAATACATAAATTTTGATTCCTCACATATTGAGAGAAACGACGGGTCAAGAAAGCTAGCTAGCTATCTGTTTTAGATTTAGATTTGCATCGGATGCCAGCGAACGTTGTAGTCTACATTAAACATGGTCATGTCGCTAGCTTTCTCAGATACAAGATCGCTATATTGCTCACAGCAATATACAATCTATTCGCCCGCTGTTTTTTTCAATATTTGGGAAATTGACTTCTCCACTTGCTCATAAGAAACGCTGTCAGTAACTCTGAATAGCCTACATGGAGGGTTGGAACCTGATTGACTTGGAACTAGGTGAAATTAGTGGGTGGACCAAAGCAAGTTGACAGATTGTGCTAGCTAGTTAACTTTCTCTATCCGTTGGTTCTCTCAATATATAAGGTATTAATGTATTTGCTCACATTGAGAAACGCTGTCTGCAGCTCTGAACCATTTTTTTTACAGCCTATGCTCTGAACACAGTGTTCCCAGATTTTAAAACTATAAACACGCCGAATTGTAATAAAAAATAGCCAAATTTGGATACGGATTTATATATGTGATCGTGAACCGGGGAGCAGGCGAGAGATTGTGGACTGGAGGTGGAGGCAGCCTACTGTCAGAATGGTAGCTGATCGATAGACGCTGAAATGTTTATTAATAGGCTATGATTTGCAAACGCGTACACAAACACACACATTTAAGTTATGGGCTAGTTCTATTTTCCTAATCAAATGTTTTGTACTTGCGCAAAATCGGGGAAAGCAAGCTTGCACACACAAAAAGCAAGTTGAGCAACATAGAAACATAGGCTGCTCATTTCTTACAATAAAGTTCTCAAACTTTGTAGCATAAACCAAAAGACACAGCAGTCAACATGCATTCAAAGACACGGCGGTCTATACAACAGTAAAGTTTACAGATCAGCCATGTCTCCCGTCTCCCCGTTAAAGCATGAACACAGCATAACAGCTACTAGCCTACTTTTCCACGAGGCAACTGAAAGTCAGCGTTCTTTCTCATTTTCACGATTTTCTTTCTAACCCACTGGCAAGCCTCTGCATATCAAACAAGAGCAGCGACTATAAACTGGCTTCAACTACAACCAAGGAATAGGCAGAGAGAGGAGGGACAAACTACACCAGAGTGAATGTAAATAATTAGCTATAAGAGGAAGATGAAAAACCGCCCAATATAACAAAAAATTGCCCAAATTATGACAAGCCGCAAAATGTAATTTCCCCCCGCACAATAACATTAAAAAGAAAATTGCACAATTGGGCTAAAATACACCCAAGCAGGCAACACTGAACATATACGTTGGAAGGGTGTGAACGAGGCAAATTTAGTGGGTGGAGCAAAGCAAGTTGATTGACAGATTGTGCTCGTCGGGAAATCGGTAAATATATGTGGAAATAAATAAGTAAATAGGAAAATAAATATATAAATTAATTAATTAATATATTTGAAAATAAATGTAAAGACTTAAATTAATTGCACGTACATTTACATTTCTATATTCATTCCCAGATTTATTTATTTACAGTCAAGCCGGAATGTCTGCACACCCCTTTCTCCTTCTCCACGTTTTATTACGTTACAGACATATTCTACAATAGATCGAGTTCATTTTTTGTCTCAAAATTCTACACAAAATAGTCCATAATGACAAAGTGAAAATAGGTTTAGACATTTGTGCTAATGTATTAAAAATCAAAATGGAAAATATCATATGTACACAAGTGTGCACACCCTTTGATATGACACCCAAAAGTGAGCTGAGGTGCATTTTGTTTCCACTGATACTGTTTGAGATGTTTCTACAACTTAATTGAGTCGACCTGTGATAAATTCAATTGATTGGACATGATTGGGGATTGCCAACACCTGCCTATATAAGGTCCCACAGTTGACAGTGCATGTCAGAGCAAACTCCAAGCCATGGGGTCAAAGGAATTATCTGCAGATAATCCTGCAGAAAGAGGATTGTGTCAAGGCATAGATCTTGAGAAGTGTACGGAAAACTCTCTGCAGCTTTACAGGTCCCAAAGAGCACAGTGGCCACCATCATTCGTAAATGGAAGAAGTTTGGAAGCACCAAGAATCTTCCTAGACCTGGCCGCCCGGCTAAACTGAGCAATCGGGGAAGACGGGCCTTAGCCAGGGAGGTGAGCAGAAACCAGAGGGTCACTCTGACAAAGCTCCAGCATATCCTTGTGGAGATGGGAGAACCTTTCAGAAGATCAACCATCCAGGCAGCACTCCACTAATTAGGCCTTTATGGTAGAGTGGCCAGACGGAAGCCCCTCCTTAGTAAAAGGCACATCACAGCCCGCTTAGAGTTTGCCAAAAGGCACCTAGAGGACTCTCAAACCATAAGAATCAAGATTCTCTGGTCTGATGAAACCAAAATTGAACTTTTTGGCATGAATACCAAGCGTCACATCTGGAGGAAACCAGGCACTGCTCATCACCTGGCTAATACCATCCCTACAGTGAAGCATGGCGGTGGCAGCATCATGATGTGGGGATGTTTTTCAGCAGCGGGAACGGGGCGACTAGTCCTGATAGAGGGAAAGATGAATGCAGCTAAGTACACCGAGATCCTTGAAGAAAACCTGCTCCAGAGCGCTCTGGACCTCAGACTGGGGCGAAGGTTTACCTTCCAACATGACAATGACCCGAAGCACACAGCCAAGAAAACAAAGGAGTGGCTTCGGAGAAAGTCTGTGCATGTCCTTGAGTGGCCCAGCCAGAGCCCAGACCTGAATCCAATTGAACATCTGTGGAAAAAGCTTCAAATGGCTGTGTACCGACGCTCCCCATCCAACCTGACGGAGCTTGCAAGGATATGCCAAGAGGAATGGGCAAAAATGTCCAGAAACAAGTGTGCCAAGCTTGTAGCTTCTTTCCCAAGACGCCTTGAAGCTGTAATCGCTGCCAAAGGTGCAGCAACCAAGTATTAGGCTAAGGGTGTATACAGATATGTAACCCTTAAATAACCTATTTTTGTCAGTAAAATAAAATTGCATATTTTCTAAAAACCTGTTTTCACTTCGTCATTATTGGCTATTGTGTGTAGATGTTTGAGGCAAAAAATGAACTCAATCTATTGTAGTATAAATCTGTAACGTAATAAAACGTGGAGAAGGTGAAAGGGGTGTGCAGACTTTCCGGCTTGACTGTATTTCCTAATTATTTTATTTATAAATTTTTATATTTCCATTTATTTATATATGTATCATTGTGGCACTCTCTGTGTTCCATATGCAGCAAGCTCACCATTGTTAATATGAATTGAATATAGCCTGAAATGTCAATCTTCAGAATCCGTTTAAACCATTAACCACAACAAGCGGAGACTTTAAAGTTATAAGGCGGGATTTGTCCAGACTCTAGCTAAATTACTGCACAGACCGTTCCCAATTGTTTTACAGGTGTTTTTTGTGCAATTTCTCCTAGGCTTGAAAAAACACTTACGCAGCCTGCCCCAAGACATTGAAATGCAGGAAAACCCTGATCACAATACATGAAATGCCCTGTTTTAACACTTTTAAAAAAACAATTTTAAACATATAAAAACTACTTCTGATGACGTCGGTGTGATTAAGTCCGCCCCTGTTTAATATGAAAATATATTTACGTCGGCATTCATGCTCTTTGCTGTCATTATCTTTTATGGTTTCAAAATCAATCATCTATGCATATGCAGGTACTTGTCCTCTGTAAATCGAACAATTTGCATGTTAACACAATGTTTAAATTTCATCATGAAAGGGAGAGTATGCAGCCATTTCAGTTTTACCCCTTGCCTCAATCTCGATTGCAAGTCTTCGTCTGATATCTATGAGATGTGGGTGAAATGATTGATGGGAATTGTAATACGATGACAAATCAGAAACCTGCTTTTGACAAAGACGACAATTTTATAGATACATTTTATAAATTGTGAAACTCAAATCAAGCTATAAATTGGTTAGATGACTACCACAATAAAGTAACAAAATTCAGAATTAACAAAACATAGTGAAATTGTCTTTGAAGCCTTGGTTGGTTCTTTGAAGAAGTAAAAGAACCAACCAAGGCTTCAAAGAAAATTTCACTATGTTTTGTTAATTCTGAATTTTGTTACTTTATTGTGGTAGTCATCTAACCAATTTATAGCTTGATTTGAGTTTCACAATTTATAAAATGTATCTATAAAATGTATCTATAACATTTTAATTTGTACTCCGCAACCATTCATACATTATCAGTGCAAGACTAATCAATTTTATGTGGGTCTCCTGTATTTCAATAAATATTTTCAGTGGGGGTGAATGGTTAAAAATTAGATTTTTTCTAAGGGAACATAATTCACGCTGAACTTACACGTTCAGGACACGTTAAATACACAAAATGTTGAACTGCTGGTGATTTCTTCACTAAACAGCCCCTGGTCGACTGCATAGCCAGAGCTAGTCTCGCACCAGTTTACTCATGTCAAGCCATAGACAGCTGCCAGGCAAGCCAGTAAGATGCAGTGAACCGTACCTCTAGGGCTGCCTGTATCCTCTGCCTGCTGGAAGTGAATCCCAGTCCCGCCAACCGAGTTCACCGTCACTGTCTGTAGGTTGGGGATCTGCCCACTAATGCTGACAGGGCTGGTGCCCAGATCGCCCCCCTGCCCCAGGGACACAGCCTGTATGGGCGCCAGGGTGATCTGCTGGGAAGGGGCACTGGGCAGGTGGAGGTTCTGCAGGTTTTGGACGCCCTGCACCTGGAAGGTCTGCCACTGGATCTGACCGGATGGCGTGACTGTCTGGGCCTGGATGAGGAAGGTTCCCGGGTTGAGGAGCTGCAGGTTCTGTATGGTCTGCCCTGGTGCCTGCATTTGCTGTTGGGGGAGGCCCGTTGCTCCTGCTGGCTCGCCGACATGGCCCACCTGCTGCAGCTGGATGATGGGCTGCGCCGAAGACACCTGGATGTTCTGGACCTGGTTCTGCTGGGCGTAGCCCTCATGGAGGCCCGTGTGGTCCGTATGCTCACCGGCAGAAGGTGCCGCTGCCGCTTGCGTCAGCTGGGAGGACACCGTCGTTGGCACATACATGTCCTGATGGGCGCCAGGCTCATCTGCAGACAGCGTTTGCGAGATGGGTTCACCACTCTTATCGGAGCTTTCAGAGCCATCCAGGGGCTGCCCAGCCATAATCAGCTGGCCATCGGGGGTGACACCAGTTGCTATTGCCTGGGCTCCAGAGAGACCCAGAGAGTCCAAGTCTACACTGTTTATTGGTACAAAGGTTATGTTTCCTGGCAGTCCAACAGGCACATTAGTGACGACCTGACCCTGGCTGTTGTATGTGGAGCTCCCGATGGATACTCCTTGTATCTGCTGCACATGCCCAGTCTGTGATATGAGGTTGTGTGTGTTAGTAAGGATGTCTGCGGAAGTTGTCCCTGTTGCATTTATGTCATGACCCACATCCTGCAAAATCTGGATCTGCCCCGTGGCATCCTGACCCAGAGTGGTCCCGTCCACAGTAGATGTGGAAAACCCAAGGTGTCCGTCTGCAGTCTGGATCTGTGGGATCACCTGGTACTGAATGTTAGGCACTGTGTTGGCGGACGCATCTGTCCCCGACGTCACAAAGATTGATTGGCTTTGAAGGTTCTGGATAGGGAGAACGTACTGTCCGTTTGACGTCACTATCCCTGCGTTTTGAATATGCACTATTCCCGGCTCCTCTTTTATCGTCGCTGTGGGAGTCAGTACCTCCCATCTATCCGACGCCCCCGTTAGCTGTATGGATGTGAGGTCTGTGGGCTGAAAGGTTAAAGAGATAACACTTTGGTTAATAATGCTTATGAAGGCAGTGACTTTTTGGGCACATTCAACAAACTGGCTGATCAAAAAGAATCTACCAGCAAACCGAGAAGCACTTTGTTTAACCAAGGTAAAAGGTACATTTGTGACATTTGCCATCTCAAAATGTTGATGGGGAAAGAATGTCAACAATGTGGAATCAGGATCACAGACATGCCTATAAGGCACTGCTTCTTTTCAGATGTAATATGACAAGTTTTCAAATCGGAAAGGTCAAGCATGGTCGAGCAACCTTAAAACGCGATAGTTTGCCCCATAAATGCAACTTCCGAATTCCCTTTCTTACCTCGAAAATTTTCATTTAACTCAACATTGTCATCTCTTCGCAGTGTCTGGTTGCAGCTTCCAGGCTGCTGTCTAAAGGGGCCAAGATCAAAAATGAATGCAAGTCCACTGAGTGTAACAATCTAATTAGCTTCTACTTCTCTGCGTTATATCAAAAAAATAATACAATCATTTGTAAAATTTCACTTTTGAGGCTGTATGTGCACAACGAACCTCATCCTTTGTGATATAGCCTGTTAAAATTGCAAACACATTTCTAAATGTGTTGATATTTTATAAAGAACTGTACATAGAAGCATTGATGATTCCACTCACTTAATTTATTTGCATTAATTGTGGGGAATTTGGAAGTTTAATTCTGCAAACTACTGCTTTAACTCCAACACTGAGCAGCTCAGTTCCAAAATGCACCCCCCTTGATCATTTACAGGTGCAGCTCAAAAAATTAGAATATCGTGAAAAAGTTCAATATTTTTTGTCACTCATTTCAGAAAGTGAAACTCATATATTATATAGATTCATTACACATAGAGTGAAATATTTCAAGCCTTTATTTCTTGTAATTTTGATGATTATGGCTTACAGCTAATGAAACCCAAAATTCAGTGTCTCAGAAAATTTGAATATTTTGCTTTAACATATTTTTAAAGTATCATATTTAATATTTGGTCGCATATCCTTTGCATGCTGTTACTTCCTGAAGTCTGTGACCAATCAACATCAAAAGACTCTCGATATCTTATTTTCAGGTACTGTTACAAGCGATACTATAACCTCTCTGCATTTGAACTGATCTCTATGGGAATTTGGGGGTGAGACTAGATTCAGCTGTAAATTACACTGGTACAGTATGGAACACATGGCTGGCTAAATAGCTGTAAGTCATCAAGGGTCTGAGCTATCGAACGAGCCCCAAACCATCACTCTGTTGCCAGATATGGAGTAGATGTGGATGGATCACTGCAAGGGTTATTTATCCTGACTCATTTTCCTATAGAAAAGTCAGGAGAAACAACCCTTAAAGGGATCCATCCACATCTACTCCATATCTGGCCGCAGAGTGATGATTTGGGGCTCGTTTGATACCTTAGACCAGTGGTGTCAAACTCATTTTCACCCTGGGCCACATCAGCATTATGGTTGCCCTCAAAGGGCCGGTTGTAACTGTAAGACTATAAATATAACCATACTTGGGATTTTCGCGGACCTCGATTGTAATTGTTGACGGGGGGGTGGGGGTGGGGGGGGGGGGGGGTGCAATCGCCTTTTTAAAATTTTTTTTATACAAACTTCATTTAACGTTTTATTTAACGTATGTACCGCGGGTGTGCGTCCGCGTCTGCGTTTGTCTGTTATATCGTAAAAGTAAATCCCCGTTAACCAGCCACGTAGATACACGCGTCAGATACTTAAGTTCTCGCGGGCCGCATAAAATGACGTGGCGGGCCGGATTCCACGTCAGATAATTAAGTTCTCGCGGGCCACAAAAAATGACGTGGCGGACCGGATTTGGCCCGCGGGCCGGGAGTTTGACACCTATGCCTTAGACCCTTGATGACTTACAGCCATTTCGCCAGTCATGTGTTCCATACTGTACCAGCGTAATTTACAGCTGAATCTAGTCTTACCCCCCAATTCCCATAGAGATCAGTTCAAATGCAGAGAGGTTATAGTATCGCTTGTAACAATACCTGAAAATAAGATATTGAGTCTTTTGCTGTTGGTTGGTCACAGACTTCAGGAAGTAACAGCATGCAAAGTATATGCGACCAAATATTAAATATGATACTTTAAAAATATGTTAAAGCAAAATATTCTAATTTTCTGAGACACTGAATTTTGGGTTTCATTAGCTGTAAGCCATAATCATCAAAATTACAAGAAATAAAGGCTTGAAATATTTCACTCTATGTGTAATGAATCTATATAATATATGAGTTTCACTTTCTGAAATGAGTGACAAAAAATATTGAACTTTTTCACAATATTCTAATTTTTTGAGCTGCACCTGTATATTTACAACCATTTAACACTGATCCTGCATTGGAAGAGCTTCCTATGTTGTGGGAAAGAACAAAGTTAAATTTATTTTTAACAAGGAGGGGGATGGGGAGATGGGTAGTATGGAGCCAGTCTAGCATTCTTAAAACTACAGATTTAGGTTGGGTTTGATTTGTCACTCAGTAGTCTTGTATTGATCAACTAAGTTGCAATTTCACCAGACAGAAACTAATTGGGCCAATCATATTCCTCAGAGTCATTACTGGCAGGTTGAGCACTCCTACTCTCAACTAGAGGCCATGTTACTGTGTTTGGCATAGTTCGATATTATATGATGGTAACAAAGAACAAAGATGGAACATAGCTTGGTAATTTGGGTTTACAAATTCAAACTAAAAAATGTACATCTACCTGAGGTGAGGCATAGTCCTATATTGTAATACACTAATTTGTAACCAATACAGTAATATAAGAATGCATGAAATTCATGAAGTTCTTTGCAAACATTGGCATATAACAGCAGAACTATGCCACTTTCCTGACAACAAATCCACATTCTATACAAAGCTCTCCGTCACAATTTGTTGTGGCAGCATCTTGTATTACCTGGCTTCTCAACCATGCACTGAAATGCAAAGGAATGGACCGCTCAGGCAATTCTTTTCACTACCAACGGAGTCTTGAACAAGGTCGGTTCCCTGGTCCTCTACTCGAGATTTGCCCGTGATGGAATGCTCACATCCCTTTCGATCAAATGGTTCAGATAAAATTTCTTATTGGTTTTAAATCAGGAAAGGGAGTACAATACTGAAATCATCCACAACGTTTGCCATGCATAACGGCCCTTGTTTATGGTGATGATAGTTACATCAGAGATACTCGATAGTTTAAAACACATATTTGTTAACAAATCTCTCGCTCAAGGTTAGGCAGATGAGGGATGATGACGACTGCTGCACGGTTTAGTTAACAACTGTTGTGTTTGGTGAAGATCGGCAAAACCACAGAAATGTGATCCTATAGTCTTGTTCACACCAAACACAATGTGAATAACGGACAAAGTGTCAAATATTCGCAAAAGATTTTTCGCACCAAAACCCTTCACATGCGAGTCCAATGCAAAGAACTTTCCGCAACAGAAAAGTGTCCACAAGTAGCATCTATGACAAGTTTGTCATCTTTTTTTGAACAAACAAATGAAAAGGAAAAGGCGGCAACACATTCCATTCTTTAAAAAAAGACAAGAGCATGGGGAGTTCCACAAACTCATGCAAGTGCTCAAGTTGTACAATGACCGTTTTCACAGATAATTTAGAATGTCTGGGTGAGTTTGAGGCATTATTGCAAGTGCTAGCACCCTCCCTGATATTACGATTTTCAGTGACTATTAAATTACACATTTGTAATAGCCTACATATCCGTGTTTGCTTTTACATAATGATGCACATTTATCACGCTATAATTAAGAACACTACATATCCGTGTTTGCTTTTACATAATGATGTGCATTTACCACGCCATAATTAAGAACAAAATGCATAATGCATTGTATTTCATTGCGTGTTCTGTGAAAAACAGTCATACTGAAATACAGTATGGATTGAGCATGGTTATCATGGAACGCCTTGGTACTTCGATAAAAGCAATGATAGGCTGCTCTGCAGTTCAATAAATACACTATAGCGATTGCATTTAATAAAGTCACTGACAGTCCTCCATACCCTGAAGAACGGTCAAATTAACAGGAACCAATCAACCCTGAGCAGCATTTGGCTGCATGTTTACAATGAGTTAGCTGATATTTTATCATAGTATGTTTGTCTAGTACATTAACAACAGAGTTTAAGTCATGTGAACCCATAGTCTAGATCTGGCTTAATTTACATTGCTAATAATAGGGGGCAGCACTGGCAGATCTTCTGCTCTCTCACACACAAACACACACCAGCCCTGCACTGACACATAAATAAAATAGTTGTGATCTAAATTTTAGACATTTGTTATTTATATAAATAAGGCGTTCATGCTGGGCTGAAACAGACGTGCAACACCTCGGAACAAGGTTCTCTCACCCCAACTGTCTATCACGTGAATAAAAGTTGATATCTTATTGGTCGGCGAGTTTTTTTTTTACGTATCCGAATCGAACCAGCTCCGAGTAATTAAAAAAAAAAATGCATCTCCGCGTCGGACTCGGCGTGCAGGAGTTTCAGAGATGCATCTGTTCATTTTAAAATCTCAGCGTGATGTTGGTGTGACATCGAGGCCTTTCAAGATGAAAAGCAGAACCAAAAAAAAACAAATCCGTGATAAAAAAAAATATATATATATATTTTTAAAAACGCTTCCGGATGCTTGCGTTTATGTGACCCTTAACAGCAAACTTTGCCTGACAGTCACAACCCAGGGTTTGCATTAAGACGAAGCATTGCTGTACTAGCTGAGGCCTGACGTCACTCCGAAAACCGAGATTACTTGGACGAACGAGCTGCACCGCCGTACAGACAGCGTTCCCGTGCAATGGCACATAGTGGGATGCTGCTGGTTTTAGCTCAGTTACGGGCGGTTTTAGCGGAGGTGGTGACTTACCACGCCAACACCGTTATCCTCCTCTGTCAAAGGCGACCCGATCTTGCTGCAGGTAGCTGCCAGCAGAGCGAGCGGTGACGGAGCGTCCTACCCACAATGGGCGGGTTTAAAAAGAAGAAAGTGGGTGGCGGTTAGTCCGGAGCGACACAGGAAGTACGACTTTTTCCCCCTCCAACATCAAAATTTAAAACCTGCGAACTTCACAAAAACACCATGCATTTACAACTAACGCGACCGAAGAGCAAATGAAAGGACGATAGAAAAAAATACCTGGTCTACTCCGCCGCTACCTTGCTGTAGATAGTCGCTTTGACTGCTGTCCACGTCTAAGGCAGCCATTTCCTCTTGTTTCACTGGCTGTTCAGGGGCTACAAAAAGGCACAGAGGGGGAAACTGAGCAAAACAACACATCTAGCTCATATTTTTGGACGTCAAAACCACACAAAACAGATGCTAAACTAAACCACGACATAATTCAACTAAAGATTAATTTCTATACAATACAGTTCGTAAGGTTACTGAAGCAACTCACATGTTTACGGGTGTTTAGATTGCTAAACCATAGCTAGCTAACTGTTAGCTGAGCTGCTGAAAAAGATTAGCTAAAGACTTAGCTAGCCTACATAGCTAACCAGGGTACAAACTCACCGGTGGTGGTATGCTTGAATCGGTATGTTACGTACCAGTCATAGCGTGAATGTTTTAAATCGATAGATTCTCAGTTTATTTAAACGCCAGACATGATTATTTTAATCAAAGGCGGGCTGCGATCGGTGATTCGAGTCGGTTTTTTCTATTTTGATTGACGGTGCGGGAAACACAAAAGGTGGGGCTTCCAGGCTAGACTGTGAAGTTTGCGTCACGCGCAGGAAGTCCAGCCTTTCTTCTTTAACACGATTGGTTGACTGGTTTGATTCCCCGAAATTTGGTTGGCCAAACTCCTTGTCTGTGATTTTCATTGTTTCTGTATTTCCTGTTTATGATGACACAAGAATTACTGCAAAGGCAGCGAAATAGCAGGAAGTAGGTAGATAACATTTGGAATCGGATGTCAACGTGACCGTGGGTTAAGTTAGCTGACTTCAATGATATCCTTTATTGTTAATATACTTTGATATATGTGCATTTCAACGGTTACTCGGGTTTCAATGTAAATGTTCAATAAAAATATAAATGCGCCCATTTTTATCATGTTAATATTCTAAACCGGCACAACATATTAACAATTTAACCGTCTGTATAATTACACCTTTTGGTCATGTAGGCATGTAATGTTATGGTGAGCTCCGAATTATTTCTCCCGAAGCAGACGATGCAATCCGTCGTTAAATAAAGATACTAGTTAATTGATAAGAATGCGCAAATGTAAAACGTGTTTTTTCTGGTATTTTACAACAGAACGCATAACGAGTAACAAAACGCTGAAAACATATATCTCGGGATTCAGAACCAGAGGAAATTTTCGAGGAATATTCATGGAAGTTCCCGACGGATGTTTCTCTCAGATATCATGTGTGTACGCACAAGCACATGCAACAGCCAAGCAATGTGAATCAGTCGGATTTGGAAGCAGATGGTCATTTGTTCTAAATCTGGGACGAACACGGCTGTTGTGGACTTGAGCTGGGTATTTTACAGCAGTTAAACTAATTTATAGTGTAGAAAATGATTTTACTATAATACGAAATTGGCTGGATTGGTATGTTACAAAGCATTGTGAGTTGGCATAATGTGCTGGTAAACTGTTGAATTAAAAATTAAAAAAAGAGTAGCCTGTGCATAGCCTACCTTGGGTTAGAATTATTCTGCACATTTACAAGATATTTTTACCCCATGTAATAGCCGAAATACTCTAAAGGGCTCCCTTATTCTATTGGATACCATTAGTTGAGCTATATGCAGAGGTGTAAAAGTCCTCACCAGTATTTTGTTCCAATCACCTGGATTTGCTCATTAGTCCAATTCCTCAGCCAGGAGCTAGAAGCAATTAGTGAAATCAGCTGGCTGAGCTCATGGGTGTAAGAAACACATGGGAGGACTTTTACTTTCTGACCCCTGGATTTTACACCTCTGGTTATATGTGTTTCGTGATAATGATCCAGACTAAAAACAAAATACTGTGACAAAACTAAATAAATAGTTTTGCAGGTTTAGATGTTGTATATTATTATTATTCACATTAATTCACTGTATAAAACAATCTATGATAATACTGGTATATGTTTTTTTATATTTCAATGTCACATGTTATTTCTAAATTTTATTTTTTACCATAGCTGTGGTCCAGATACCTCAAACAGTGACCTTAAATCTAAACATATTTTGCTCTCATAACATGACCAATAGCACTGTACACAGAGGGTGTGGTTTCTGTGTATTACAGCAGCCAAGAGTATATTGAATTTCCTAATGTTTATTTGCTTTGCAAGTTGTGTTATCCATTCCCACAAGGCCTATATACCCATTATACATTTGTATGTCTTTTGGAGGGCCTCACATAGGTGGAAGAATCTTTAAAAATATTTTCTAATTTTTGTTAAATTACAGCTAGTATTAACATTATTAAGGAGCAGCTCTTGTAACATATATTTCTATAATGTAGGCTATGTTTCTAAACATACAGGCAGTGAATATTTGCATGTTGATTTTGAATTTGTATTCAAAACGTGTATACTAATAGTCTGCATCATTTCTGGAATAAAAAATAGTGTCCTCCATAATGTTTGGGACAAAGACATTTTTTTTTATTTGACTCTGTACCAGGGTAGGAATTTCACGGCGGCCACCATGGCCGTCGTTGCCCCTCGCTCTGGCCGTGATGCCCCGAAAATCATACGGCCAACATGGCATTTGTGCCCTGCTACCTATGGAGGTAGATTTCTATCAAAAATAAACAAACACAAAAGTATAATCCACAATTATTTTTTTACCATCCACACACAAACACCTCTCAATTTGTGTTCGTAGATATAATCCACAAATGTGTTTTTGCCATCCACACGCAAACCCCTCTCAATTTGTGTTTCGTGATTCATCATTTTGAATGCAAAAATTATATTCACAAATGCAAATAATATTTTCAGATATGTTTCCAATGTTCACATTTACAAATCAAATGCTTGTCTTGCGAACTGGCGAATTTGGCGATCGAAGGACACGCTTGATCTGCTTGGATTTACGTACGGAACTTTGAGACAAATATTCCGCTGTTTTTCCCCGTGTTGATTCACACATGATTCACTTGTGATTCACACGCAAAACTGAGACGAAGTGCGTGGAGGGTTGGACCCGAGAAGCACGACTCAGAACAATGGATGTAATAAATACCCGCAAGGGCTTTATTAAGGAAAGTTCCGTAATCGTTGTCTTAGCACAAGCAAAGGTCATACACAAAAAAATCCAGCCAATAAACAAAAGTACCGAGGGAGAAGGCAGTCTCGTCGTCGGTAAGCCAGGCAGTAGTTTGGAACCAGAAAGGCAATCAGCGTGGCAGAGGTACAAACGGGAGAAGGCAAAAGAATAGTCGAAAAACAAGCAGGGTCAGACCGGAGTCCTCGCCGCGTGGCAAAAGTACAAAATCAGCAAGCAGGAATCCTGGTCAGGACAGGCAGTGAAAACAAAAGGCTGGCAGTAAACAGTGGTCAAAAAACAGGCTTGGATCAAAACAGGAAATCAGAATACGTATACTTGACAAATGCTTAAGAGTGCTAGTGAGGCAACAATTTCGCACTGAACAGGTGAAAACTGAGGGCTTATGTGTGTGTAGACAGGTGCAAATGCTTAGCTTGAGAACAGAGATAAATTAGGAACAGCTTGGGAAAACGAGACGCAGATCATTAGTCAATTAGTCTGTTCGTAATTATCCCATCCTAGCGTTAGTAAATTAGTTAATTAGTAAGGACATACACTAGAAACGTAAGGTAACAATTAACTACAAGAGATTAGATGGTTAGTAAGCAATGATCTAGCTAATTGTTAGTAATCTGTTGGTTAGACAGGGAATGGCAGATACAATGGAAAACACGTAAGCAAAAGCGGGAGAGAGAGAAAGCATGAACGCGAGTTCGCGGAAACACATAGAAATGTATGAAACTAATAAACTATGACAGAACGTGAATACAAATAAGGGCGTGACATAACAATAAACATAAAACATGGCGTGGAACGGTTAGAACCGTAACAGTACCCCCCTCTTAATGACCAACTCCTGGCGGTCCATGGTGCTTATCAGGGTGGTCTCGATGAAAGTCCTTAATGAGGCTGTGGTCCAAGATAAGGCTGGGAGCGATCCAGGAACGCTCCTCTGGACCGTAGCCCTCCCAGTCGACCAGATACTGGAACCCCCGGCCTCGTTTACGAATGTCCAAAAGCTTTTTCACAGTATAAGCAGGGTGGTTATCAATAATACGGGGGGAGGGGGAGGGGGATCCGGGGGACACAGAGGGTGGGTGGACACAGGATTAATACAAGAAACATGAAACGTGGGATGAATTTTAAGGGAAGCAGGGAGTGACAATCTAACAGCAGAGGGGTTGATGATGGAGTCAATCTTCAAGTGGCCAATGAATCGGGGTTGGAGCTTGCGTGATGTGGATTGATGGGGAATGTCCTTTGTGGAAAGCCACACAGAGTCGCCAGGCTTGTAAGCGGGTGCAGGTGTGCAGTGGCGATCAGCGACACGCCGGTTGCGGTCAGCCGTGCGCAAAAGCGCGGCCCTGGTGTCCTTCCATAGCTTGAGGCACCGGCGCATGTGGGTGGCGAGGGAAGGGACAGCAATCTCGGCCTCTTGGTCGGGAAACAGAGGTGGGAGGTAGCCTAGGGAGATCTCGAACGGGGATTTCCCCGTGGAGGCGCAGGGCAATGCGTTGTGCGCATATTCCACCCAGGTGAGCATCTTGCTCCAGACAGACGGGTTCTTGGCGGAGACACAGCGTAATGCAGCTCCGAGGTCTTGGTTAGCCCTCTCCGTCTGGCCATTAGACTGAGGGTGGTAGCCTGAGGTGAGGCTTACCGTAGCTCCGAGCACCGAGCAGAACGCCCTCCAGACCTGGGAGATGAACTGGGGTCCTCGGTCGGAGACGATGTCCGCTGGGATGCCGTGGATCCGGAAGACCTCTTTGACCAGAACGTCAGCGGTCTCTTGGGCGGAGGGCAGTCCTGGCAGGGGAATGAAGTGTGCCACCTTGCTGAAGCGGTCCACAACGGTGAGAATCGTGGTGTTACCCTCGGACGGTGGAAGTCCAGTAACGAAATCCACACCGATGTGGCTCCAAGGTCGGCCGGGCACAGGCAGCGGCTGAAGAAGTCCCGCCGGGGCTTGATGGGAAGCTTTACTCCTGGCGCAGGTGGTACAAGCCTTAATAAACATCCTGGTGTCGGAAGCCATGGAACTCCACCAGAACTTCCGCTTGAGCACTGCCATCGTGCGGGTGAAGCCGGGATGACAAGAGAGTGGCGAGGAGTGGGCCCACTGAAGCACCTGAGTCCGAGCAGTAGAGGGGACATACAGGCGATTACCCGGGATGGCTCTGGGGTCGGGCTCGTTGCGTAGCGCCCTCTGTATGACTGCCTCGATCTTCCACGAGACCGAGGCGATGGTGCAGGAGGCGGGCAGAATGTTCTCAGGTCTCTCTTTCTCCAAACATGAGTCGAATTGCCTAGAAAGGGCGTCAGGCTTAATGTTTTTGGAGCCGGGGCGGTAGGTGAGAGAAAAGTTAAATCTCCCAAAAAATAGGGACCACCTGGCCTGGCGAGAGTTGAGTCTCTTAGCAGTCTGGAGGTAGGCTAAGTTCTTGTGGTCCGTCCACACCACAAATGGTACTTCGGCCCCCTCCAGCCAGTGTCTCCAGTCCTCCAACGCCAGTTTTACGGCGAGAAGTTCCCGGTTGCCAACATCATAGTTTCTCTCCGCTGGTGAAAGTTTGCGGGAGAAAAACGCACAGGGGTGCAGCCGGTTGTCGGTAGCGGAGACCTGGGAGAGCACCGCTCCCACCCCAGTGTCAGAGGCATCCGCCTCGACCACGAACTGGCAAGTGGGATCAGGGTGAATGAGAATGGGGGTGGAAGCGAACAGTCTCTTAATCTTGCAAAAAAGCCCCCTCCACTTCGGGGCTCCAGCGGAACGGTAAGGCAGTGGACGTGAGCTTGGTGAGGGGTGCGACAACTTGGCTATAGCCCCTGATGAATCTTCTATAAAAGTTGGCGAATCCCAAGAAGCGTTGTAAATGTTTCCGCGTGGCAGGCGTGGGCCAGTCAGTAACCGCCTGAATCTTCTTGGGATCCGCCCTGATCTGTCCCCTCTCTAGAATAAACCCCAGGAACTCCACTGTGTCCGAATGAAAAACACACTTCTCCGCCTTGACAAATAGTTTGTTCTCCAACAGTCTTTGACGTGGACTTCATGTTCCTGAGGGTTCTTAGAGTAAACCAGGATGTCGTCAAGGTAGACAAATACGTGTCGACCCAATAGGTCTCGTAGCACGTCATTGACCAGGGCTTGGAACACCGCAGGGGCGTTAGTGAGTCCGAATCACATGACCAGGTATTCAAAGTGTCCGAGAGAGGTGTTGAACGCCGTCTTCCACTCGTCCCCCTCTCAAATACGGACCAGGTGGTAAGCGTTGCGTAGGTCGAGCTTGGTGAAGATGGTGGCGTCATGGAGAGGATGAAAAGCAGAGTCAATGAGGGGTAGAGGATACTTATTCTTTATCGTGATGTTATTGAGTTCTCTGTAGTCAATGCATGGGCGTAGGGAACCGTCCTTCTTCTGGACGAAGAAGAACCCCGCCCAGCCCCGGCTCTAGAACCTTATTGTAAGGGGGGCATGTGATGACCACAGGGGGGCAGCATTGCATTTCCCACTGGTCTCGCAATCTCGCATACATACATACATACATACATACATACAGACCTATTATTAACCTACTAGCGCAAATTTCACTTAAACTGCGTATGAAAACCAGTTGTCATACATGACAAAAACATCAGCAATGGTGGCAGATTATAATAGCATTTTAGTGCCGTACGTAGATTCTGCAAGGATGAGGCAAAACAACTTCTCTCGTTGCACACGCAATTGCGTTGCATTTATTAGCCCAACAAAGACCAAAGAGAAAGAAGGGGCGCAGCCCTTTTTATAGCCCTAGTGGCGCATTCTGTCTCTGAATAAGTCGCAAAAAGGAGTCCGCTACAGCACAATAAACACTGTAGCTAGCTATATAGCTTAGGCCTACCCTACTCACTTAGTAGAGCTGCAGTCGGCGTTTCCCTGCAGAGTTGAATCTCCTCATTACTGCCTCCTTCCATTGCATAGCAAATCTTTTCGTTAAGTCTCTTTCGAAGGACAGTTGCACTAAATGTGCTTTTCGTTGGTGCAGCATGCTTAGTCTGTTGTCTGTGAGAACACCTTTTAATGTGGAGAAAGAATTCTCGCACATTGCAGTTGACGCTCCAAATGTAAGAGCATGTTTAAAGGCCGTCAGCACAGTTGGCATAGCCTCCAGTGCGCCATGGAATGTTTTGACAATTCGTGAGATTGTCCATGTTTCATCGTCGGTGGTCTGCATGTTTGCTTTGAGGAACTGGCGAGCAACCACAAATTCTGCTTCAACTATTTCAGTGCTTGATAAAGTCAGAATGGGCTTTACACGTTTGACATCCAGGAAAGCTTCACTGTTTGGGTCCAGTGATTGAAGAGCGGTCATTAGTTCACTGTTACGTTCACTGAAACGCTTGCGTATTTCTTCCCCCACCGCATCCAAGGTGCTGTAGAATAATCTCCGCAGTTCGGTTTTCTCCTCGTCAGTATCACGCTGCTGACACTGATGGCAAAGGACAACTTGCCATACTGCTGCTTGTGACGCCATTGTCCTCTGTGCTAGTTTGATCTTCTGTGCTGCTAGGTGCCTGCTCTGCCGCTGTGCTGCTAGCTTGTTCGTCTGTGCTAGCTTGCTCTGACGTAGGCCTACTGGGGGTAGTTTTATCAGGTGGCGGTGGTCGGAAGAATTTCCTTATGTCCATTATTGTAAGTTGTTTTGTTAGTTATCACACTAGTAAGTTAGCTAAAGAGTATTTCTTCACACGCACTTTTCGTCCCACACTCAATACTCTCGCAGTCTCAGTTTTTCTGATTTGGGCTAACAGCCAATGGGGGGGCAAGGAGGCAGAGGCGGGGGTGGATGGATCACTGCAAGGGTTATTTATCCTGACTCATTTTCCTATAGAAAAGTCAGGAGAAACAACCCTTAAAGGGATCCATCCACATCTACTCCATATCTGGCCGCAGAGTGATGGTTTGGGGCTCGTTTGATACCTTAGACCCTTGATGACTTACAGCCATTTCGCCAGTCATATGTTCCATACTGTACCAGCGTAATTTACAGCTGAATCTAGTCTTACCCCCAAATTCCCATAGAGATCAGTTCAAATGCAGAGAGGTTATAGTATCGCTTGTAACAGTACCTGAAAATAAGATATCGAGAGTCTTTTGATGTTGATTGGTCACAGACTTCAGGAAGTAACAGCATGCAAAGGATATGCGACCAAATATTAAATATGATACTTTAAAAATATGTTAAAGCAAAATATTCTAGTTTTCAAAATTACAAGAAATAAAGGCTTGAAATATTTCACTCTATGTGTAATGAATCTATATAATATATGAGTTTCACTTTCTGACATGAATGACAAAAAATATTGAACTTTTTCACGATATTCTAATTTTTTGAGCTGCACCTGTATGTGCCTACAATACCGGAGCAGTGCAGTGTCAGGACCGTGACAGTCTCAGGGCCCTAGTTTTGCGTGACAGCGCCACCTACCCAATTGGATGACCACAACAGTGCAACTATGGCAGGATGTCAATAATAAAGCTGTCTAAAAAATTTGACCTCTGGCTCCAAAAAGGCCATAACTTTTGTGTTAGATCTTTGTTTTGTTGCTTTATTCAATACTGTTCATGATTTCAGCTGTCCTTTTGGCACTAGATAGAGCTCATCAAGAGCTTTAATTTGACACAGAACTAATTTTACCCCAAAATGCATTTATTTTCTGAGGCAAATACAGTGGCTTACAGTACAAAAATGATGGGAATCATATGCTATGGCCTTTGCAGCCAGTAGATCTCAACCCAATTTAACATTATTTTGGAAGAATGGAGTTGCTTCCCTCCAGTAGAGTTCCAGAGACTTGTAAAATATGCCAAGGCGCATATTTCTCACAGCCACCAATGGCGGCACACTGTATATTTATATATTTCTCACAGCCACCAATGGTGGCATAATCACACAATGTACAAATAGTTACCCATGCCATGTAGGCTACTCATTTTACACAGGCTGTAGGCAATCACACTACGTGCAAGATATCAACAATATTGGTTTCCATTTGAAAAGGTGCACATGTGGTCACAGCACTGAACTCTCTCCAAGACAATGTCTGTTGTAGGGACGTTTCAAAGGTAAACGTGTAGCGTGCACATACTACAACTGGCAAATATTCTTTATACTATATATTTATTTTTAATAAAGTATATATATGTATATATATATATATATAATTGTTTTTAAAAATAAAAATAAACTAGCTAGCTACTTGCTAAGCTAGACTGAAAAAACGAACTATAAAAAAACAAGAGACTATAAAGCTAACGATAAAAAATCTACCAAAAACAGGCTACTACAACTTAGTGGAATATTCAAAAAAGCTCAACTGTAGGCTAGCTATATATACTGTTTATTATATATATATATATATATACACTGCTCAAAGAAATTAAGGGAACACTTAATCAACACAGTATAACACTAAGTCAATTAGGATTCTGGGATATCGATCTGTCCAGTTAGGAAGCGTAAATGATTGTGAATCAATTTCACCTGCTTTGGTGCAAATGAAAGTGACAACAGATGGACAAGAGAGGCAACAGCAAGTGGTGGCCACAGACCATTTCTCTCTCCTTATCCTTCCGGACTGATTTTTCTCTAGTTTTGCATTTTGCTAGTGCCCTTGTCACTACTGGTAGCATGAATCGGTATCTGCAGCCCATTCAGGTTGCACAAGTAGTCCAGCTCCTCCAGGATGGCACATCCATATGTGCCGTCGCAAGAAGGTTTGCTGTGTCTCCCAGCACAGTCTCAAGAGCATGGAGGAGATACCAGGAGACGGGCCATTACACGAGGAGAGCTGGACAGGGCCGTAGAAGGGCAACAACCCAGCGGCAGGACCGGTATCTGCTCAGACTCCATGAGGGTGGCATGAGGGCCCGACATCCTGTAGTGGGACCTGTGCTCACAGCCCAGCACTGTGCAGCTTGATTGGCGAACACCAGAATTGGCAGGTTCGCCATTGGCGCCCCGTTCTCTTCACAGATGAGAGCAGGTTCACACTGAGCACATGTGACTGACGTGAAAGAGTCTGGAGACGCTGTGGCGAATGTTATGCTGCCTGCAACATCCAGCATGACCGGTTTGGTTTAATTGACTTGGTGTTATACTGTGATGATTAAGTGTTTCCTTAATTTTTTTGAGCAGTGTACATATATACTGTATATACACCGATCAGCCACAACATTAAAACCACTGACAGGTGAAGGGAATAACATTGATTATCTCATTGTTATTTTGGTTCTGTACTCTAGCACTTTTGAGTTTGAAAGGATACAATGACAATGTGGTTGAAGTGCAGATGGTCAGCTTTAATTTGAGGGTATGTTCATCCATATTGGATGAACTGTTTATAAATTATAGAACCTTTTGTACATAGTCCCCCCATTTTTGGGCATCAAAAATTATTGGACAGTTTAACATAATGTAGAATAAGGTAATCATTTTAATATTTGGTCGCATATCTTTTGCATGTCATGACTTCCTGATGTCTGTGACGCAAGAATATCAAAAGACTCTTGATCTCTTATTTTCTGCTAGTCCTACAAGCTATACTTTAACCTCTTTGCATTTGAATGAATCTCTATGGGAATTGGGGGGTGGGACTAGATTTAGCTGTAAATTACACTGGAACAGTATGGACCACATGGTTGGCTAAATGGCTCTAAGTCATCAAGGGTCTGACGTATCAAACAAGCATTAAACCATCACTCTGCTGCCAGAAATACAGTAGATATGGATGGATAACTTGTAGGGTTTCTTCTCCTGACTTTTTTTCCCGTAGAGTTCAATAGGAAAATTTGTCAGGAGAAGTCATCCATCCACATCTGCTGCATATCTGACAGTAGAGTGATGGTTTAAGGCTTGTTTGATACGTCAGACCTTTTGCATATTTCTCAATGTTCTAATTGCTTTAATTTAATTTTTTAGTTAGCTTAAAAGATTTAAATCATAATTAATCTCCAATTTAAACAGAGCCCCTAGTGTACTTCTGGGCGTAGCTATACAGGTTTCTATTTTGTCATCGGGAGTGAAACGTCAGCTGGATAAAGGTTTTGCTGGCCAATGACAGACTGAACATGCAGTACCTAACGTTTTACCAGTAGAGACACTTTTGAAGCCAGATCCTTTGGGTCTGCACTGTTTTGCACTGACTGCAATAAAATGTCAAGATTTGGACCAGGATCAATCAGTGACATTTAGAAATAACCAAATGTATCAGTTCTGATCTAAAATGAGTGGTTTTAGTGCTTTGTTTCCCTTTCAGGCAGCTAGGCCCCAAAACAAGCAGGAGCTGAAGTTAGCTGTTGTACAGGCCTGGCAGAGCATCACCAGAGAAGATACTCAGCACCTAGTGATGTCTGGGTCACCGACAGTGAATAAAATGTATTCAGATGTATAAAATAATATGTGCTGTGAGAATCTGCATACCTCAGCACATGCTGGACACCATGCATACACAATGTTTGGAGTCAGTGTGATAAGGCGACACCGTGATAGAAAAGCAGAGGGAGAAAATGCTAAACTTTGCATAAGCAGATTTCCGACTTTCTCCCTGAGCATTCTTTTATGCGTTATTTTACTCAGAGTTTTATACATGTGGCCCCTGGAATCAAAGGTTTTGCACAAATACACAGAAATCTTGTGTTTTTCCACGTACACCTGAATAGAGGTTCATATGTGAGTGAGAGAACCTCTGATCTCAGATCTGTCATAACTGACACATCAACTGGTGTTGGTTGAGCAGGTATTGGTTTCAGACACCATCCAAAATGACAAGCGTCACTGTAATGTAACGAAGCTTCAGTTTCAGTGTTCACGTGATTTGAAGCAAGCCTCGGAGCAGTACATCGAAACAGCAGTGATTTGATAGCTCGATACATGAGTATTGAGCGTCACATCCCTACCAAAATGTATAAAGACACCATTTAATAAAAGCTGAGAATCTGCACTTTAACCACATGTGAATTGTTTGATGACAATCTAAAATTACAGAGTACAGAGCCAAATCAAGAAAAAATATGTCTTTGTCCCAAACATTGTCGAGGGCCTGGAAATATACATTCTTCTGACTGCCCTCTTTATTTAAAACCACTCATTTTTAATCAGGTTCAAGTCTAGAGAAAGCTAAAAGTCTGGAGAAATATCCCTGCAGTAAGCTTAAACTTGGCCACAAATGGATCTTTCTGCAAGTCAAAGATCCCAAGTATACCTCAAAATCAACTAAGGAATTGTTAACTGACCACAAGATTACTGTTTTGTAATGGCTATCTCAGTCTGTGTGTGGTTTCTATTGGAGATTGTAGTCCACGCACAGATCGAAGGTTATTGAAATATTCTGTATGGAGGATTGGTCAAAGATCCCCCAATATTATCACTAATCTCATAAAGAAGACCACTCAGTGGTTTTATTCTTGCAAATGGAGGGTGCCAAAAGTACTGAAAACATGGTTGTCAATCATTTTGATCATTCAGCTTTTTCGGAAAGAAATGTATTACTTGTTAAAAACATTTTCTCTGAACAATTGTATGAGTATATAAGAATATTGTTTTACCATTTTTGAGCGTGCACTATACCGTGTTACCTGTGTTATTATATACAGCCTTTTGTTTGGTCATCTTTATCTAGAGTGCCAATAGTTATGGACCTTACTATATGATATACAGCCATATGCCATAATATTTGTATTACCATATTTAATGCAAATTATTTTAGGATTTTATTATTTTACCATTTTTTAAAGCACATTGGCTCTATACATTTTCACAGCAGGATTTGTCTCATTTCTAACAGCCTACACATAAAGGATTAGCACAATTGTATTCAGATAACAGCCCTGAAGTGTTTTGTTCCATTTCATTTTCATGCTCCTGATGCAAGACCTTTACCTCTGCTGAGTGTTATTTGCGCTGCGTCGGTTCCTCTCTGAGTGGGCCCCGGAGCAAGGCCATTTGCCTCAACCTGCAATTCAAACTTGGGCCATTACAGTCAGAGTACAAAAGCACTTTCCTGGCTCTCAGGGGTTCTTGCCGGTGAATGGTGGATATTTCCAATCACTCTGCTGTCAATCCTAGTGTCAGGTAAACACAGGCCTGTGAAAACGGCCTTTAGAAACCTGGGTTGCTGCGTCTCACTCACCACAGGCCAGGAAGTGACTTATCTGTAGTCTCTTCCAAGAGGACCTCTAAGCAAAGAGGGGGGGGGGGAGGGGGGGGGGGGGTAAAAACACAATTTCTTCTTTTCATTCAGATAGTAACATCCAATAGTAACAGAAATCTGTCTAATCCAGTATCTTGAACCAGCAATTGTAGATAATGCTGAACCCAAAAGCTAATTAGTGGAGAGATGTGCGACCTGCACCAAAATAAAAGGATCATAAATGTATGTTTTTTTCCACCTGGGTCACAGGAAGGAAAGAGATGTTCAGATCATGCACATGAGAAATTTGAGGGACACTGTGGGTAATCTGGATGTTATATAACAGTGTCTTGGGTAACAACACCACTTCCACCTATAGGTTTAAAATGTATTGTTTTATAAATGGGTGCATATTCATTTGAAATATATTTGAACATGGGTAGGGGACACTGGAGGTGGTGAAAGTATCTCCAATCTCCTGTCTTTAGGGCATTTTGCCATGCCATGTTTGCTATGCTAATTAGAAGAGCAGGAAGTCTGCCAGTTACAACACATCATATTATGATAATTATTAATTAATTCATGGCATGACCACACTGCTGGCCAACATAAATAATTTTGATACAGTGCAATATTCATCCATGATGTGAACTCCAGGGGAACATCACGGTCCTGTTATAACCAAGGTGGGGTGCCTGGTGTGGCACGGTGAAGGAATGGACCGAGACAGTTTCTGAAAGAGTGACATTAACATATTGACACTTTTGCTTGTATAGTCTTATACAAAAGTGAGGCGACCCCGCAGAGTGAAACTGCCACACTAGGCACCTTGTGGGATGTGATAAATGTATCCTCAGAGGGAAGCTTCAAAACAGTTGCAGCAGGGAGGAATGTGGAGGGAATATCAAATACATCTCAATGACAAGGAAGAGACAGGCCTCAAAAAGGAACAGAGAGTACAGAACAGACCAATGTCTGCTGAGGCCATTGGCCTCCCGCAGAACTATGGGCAATGGCAAACCATGGAATTTCAGTGTAAGGGATGCCTCTGTCCTTCAAGGTCATGGTAATCGTTATAAGACATTGTGGGGAGGGACCAAAAAACTAAACACCTATGAACACCTTCCTCTGGACCCGACAACCAATTGTTCATTTGTTTGCAGATGGCCCTCTGCAGGTCAGCTGAGGCCTACTACTATAGATTGTTTTATTTTTTACGAATAATGCATTTTGGTCAAGGTTATTAGTAAACCCGGGTCTACTTATAAGACAAGTGCCTTAACTACAGTTCAGCACAAGTTTTGATAAATGGAAATAGCTCCATTGTGGCTGTGCTACCATACCAGGAGAGATTTTGACATGGGCAGGACAGGATGGAGGTCAGGCAGCACTGCTTTCAGAAGATCTGGAGGCCGGCTTTCTCATTCTCAGAATCTTTTTTAAGTTACACAGGTCAAAACAAAGTTCCTGTCTTGTTCCTGTGCAAGAGAATATGGCTAGTAGGCTACAGTAATGCTGAAAGGGGTGCTTAGAAACATTTGGTTAAAAATAAAAGTAAAAAGTAAATTGTAAATGCATGAAAAGGACCCAACTATATAGTATATAATCACAACTATGTTTTCTTCAATTCTCCCTGATTCATTATTCATTGTTATTTCTCCAACACAGTTATTGAGCTCCTTTTAGAACAATGTTTTCTATGTTGATTCATTAGTTAAATCTGTTCGGAGAGTCAGGTAACAGGAGCTGATGTTGCATACTGTGGGAAGTGATGGTCCAGTGTGAATGCCCTGGAAGACTTACTGTCTACAGTCGTGAGCTAAATCGATTTAAAGCAGTCTTGATTTTCAGAAAAATTGACCAGGCCTTCTGGTCTGACGAGGTGTTTTCCTGGGAATTTGTTGACTACCTTTAGAACAGGGCGTCCAAGGAGGGCCGTATCTGTTTCTGGATTTCTTGCCAACTTAATTATTTAAGCAGCCTGATCATTTACAGTTGTGTTAAAAAAAATAGCAGTACAACATCAGTACAACATCAGTAACCTGATGAACCACTGTTATTAGTAGTAGTGATATTTCTGCATGGCAAATAATTTACTTGTAGATATAGTAGTGTAATAGAAAAACAACAGACCCAACTGTCATGACATGCACACTGCTTGTTCTGAGTAATTGACTCATTCATTGAAAGGGGCGTGTTCAAAATAATAGCAGTGTGGAGTTTAATTAGAGAATTAATTCATTCTGTGAAAAAACAGGTGTCAATAATTGTCCTTTATTAAGGAAGAAGGGAAGCAAATGTTTCCCACTTTGTTATAAAATATATTTCCTTCTGAATTGCTAAGTAAAATGGGCCGTTCCAAACATTGTTCGGAGGAACAACGTAATTTGATTAAAAAGTTGATTGGAAAGGGGAAACGTATAAAGCAGTGCAGCAAATTATAGGATGCTCAGCTAAAAAGATCTCAAATGCTTTAAAATGGCAACAAAAACCCGAAACACACAGAAAAAAACGAGCAACTACTGTTAAAATGGATCGAAGAATAGTCAGAATGGCAAAGATTCAGCCAATCATCACCTCCAGAAAGATCAAAGATTATCTAAAATTACCTGTAAGTGCTGTTACAGTCAGAAGACGTTTGATCGAAGCTAAGCTATCAGCAAGAAGCCCCCGTAAAGCACCGTTGTTGAAAAAACGGCATGTGCAGAATCGGTTAAAATTTGCCAAGGAACACATCGATTGGCCCAAAGAGAAATGGCATAACATGAGAGATGAGAGTAAAATTGTTATTTTCGGGTCGTCGACAGTACGTCAGACAACCCCCGGGTACTGAATTCAAGCCACAGTACACTGTGAAGACAGTGAAGCATGGTGGCCCAAAAATCATGGTATGCGGACACTACGATGTTGGGCCTATTTATCGTATACCAGGGATCATGGATCAGTTTGAATACATCAAAATATTTGAAGAGATTATGTTGCCGTATGCCGAAGAGGAAATGCCCCTGAAATGGGTGTTTCAACAAGACAACAACCCCAAACACACGAGTAAGCGATCTTGGTTCCAGACAAAAAGGATTGAGGTAATGGAGTTGCCAGCTCAATCCCCCGACCTCAACCCCATTGAAAACTTGTGGAGTGACATTAAAAATGCAGTTTCTGAAGCAAAACCCAAAAATTCACAGGAACTGTGGAATGTAGTTTGTTCATCCTGGGCTGAAATACCTGTTTCTTGGTGTCAGAAGTTGGTTGACTCGATACAACGCAGATGCGCAGCAGTTATTAAAAACAATGGTTATGCAACTAAATATTAGTTCAGAAATTTAAAGTGAAGTTAAATCTTGAAAGATTTCTTCAGTTTATAAAGTAAGTTTTTGAGTTTGAAGAGAATGTCGACACTGCAATTTTTTTTAACAGATTAATATTCCTTTTCTTTGCTTCCTGTAAAATAACGCGGACTTGATAAAATTTGTTAATGTTTTGATTTGGAATTGAATGTGTAATGTTTCCACTACATTTGAAATATGGAACTAAAAGCTATTAAAAAATATTTGCACGTTATTCACTTTTTTTAACGCACTATTTATTTGAACACCACTGTAGTAATTGATCATTTAGCTACATTTCTTGATAAGTTCATGAATGACAGCTGAATACTGTTCCTGTGTCCCAATATGAGACAACTTTGCAGTCTAATCTAGTGTTTTCAGCTAATTAGCTGATTTAGCCAGTCTAATTGGTGACAACGAAAACCTGCAAACACACCAGCCCTACAGGAATGGAACCACCTAACCACCCGTTTCAGAAACATCACTTCAGACCTAAAAGGTGTTACATTTTTTATTCAGTGTAAGGTCGCACTCGAGATTGGTTTGGTTTCTGTTCTAGTTCATTTTAGTCGCCATTGCTCCAGTCATTTCAGGGCCATCAATATTTGTGGCAGTCGTCTATAGAGATCTGAATGAATGGCTGGAAGAAAAACCTCTCTATCTACGAAGGGCACCATTTCTGAGAGAATTATTTAAAACAGCCGAATAGCTACTGTTAATAAAAATAATTAAGAACACTGTGAAAAATGTGTAAACTTCCTGGAAATGCAGCTTCCACCTGTGTGGAATGTGGGTCAGAGAAAATCTACGCAATCACGCATCGTTGGCACGTTCTCGAAAACCTGCTACCAGAATCAAATTTTTCTTACTCAAGATAATTTACATACAATTTGTTAATTTACACACAAATGTATTGTGAATGTATTTCAAATGTATGCAAGATGTATTTTGAAATGCATGCCACAATACATTTGAGATGCATTTCAAATATACTTGCAATGTATTTACAATACATGTCAAAAATGTATTGCGAATGTATTTCAAAAGTATGCAAGAGTATTGCGAAAATATACAAATGTATTTCTGAAATGTATTTTCAGACTGTCAGAAATGTGACTGAAACAAAAATAATTATGATTTTAACAAATTTATTCAGCAACAGCAATTGCATTTATGCATTTAAATTGTTTTCATTTTAGAAACAGCAATACATCTTAAAAACGGCATGTCTCACTTCATTTGGATTAAAATATATATATTTGGAATAAATCAGTTTCAGTTACATTATCTTTGGTATGAATTTACCCAGTGAATTGCAAGATGATGGGTATACTTAAAATGTGGAACTGATATCCAAAACAATAGCAAGTGTCCATATACATCAAGGAAAATACATACTAGAATGGCAATGTGATGAGAAAGTAAACAAACTGTTCTGGGTGGAGAAGTCCATACTTGACTGAAGACGAGGTACTCAATGTAGGCAAAAAAATGTCCTTCGGAACACCTAGGGAGTTTCACAGTTGTGTAGTGACCATTGCTGCTTGAGGAGTCAAAAGTTGTCCATCAGAAGTTCCTCTGGATTGGAATAATCATCCTTGGCAACAGGAAAGCATGACGCATGTATTAGAAGTTATGTTGAATAGATTTACACATTGCTTGGACAGGAATTAGAAAGGTAAGAAGACTCAGCAACTTGTCGAAGCCTAAACATAAACCATATGGTTATTGATCATTCTCAGATGAGAGAGAGTGAGAGTATGTGTGTGTGTGAGAGAGATATATAGTGTCTAATATTGGCCTTTGATTAAGTATAAAACTGCTTATTTATAATAAGCCTTGATATGACTGGTGTACAAAGAAGAGTGTGATGTTAAAATTGCATTCAAAATGTATGTTTAATCCAAGGTGTGCTTCTTCTAAGTCAAGGGAAAACACTAAATGTACACTCTGTACACAGTTTCTCAAAAGAGAACCATGGGCATTAAAACCTTTCCCACTGTACGAGGATCTTCATAAAAATATAAAGGAATGTCTGACACATAAAACAAGGTAAACGGGGTTTACCAGGAATTCTCTAATGAGAGCATCCTGTTCTTCGCATTGGTTCAGGCACTGGATTGCGACCTCCCTCCTCTTTTTCACCATGGTTCTGTCCTGCAAAGTGGTAAGAAAGTTTTGTTAATAAAATGCATTTGCAGTGAGCACTACACACCTCAAACCCATGAAGAGCACATGACAGAGGAGCATTTCATGAGTGGCATATGAGTAGATTGTGTATAGATTGATAAAAACATTCATAAATGAGTTTAGATTATAATTTAATCTATCCTTGCTAAATTTCCACTCAGTTATCCCAGTGTTATCATTAGTACTTCTAATAATTTTACAACTGACAAAGCAATAACTTTAGCATCATTAAATGGTTAAATATCCATATTTTACTGTTCAACTCATAAGTCCCATCAAATAGAGGTGAATTAGTCACCATGTAATACATAAAGAAGAGCATAGGTTAAGGTTTATTTACTAACCTGCTGAAGACATTCAATAATGCTCTTCATCTTTTAGCTTGCTGTGCCTCCCTTTATGTTGCAAAATGCCAATAGTCTTGGGGTGTACTTTTCCAGAACACTCAGAAACACTCAGATTGTTACAATTCTCATGAATTCCTGCCTGGCCTATAAGACAACAGAAATAATAATCAACCAAGTACAAGTAAAACGCCAAAATAAGCACATATAAATTAACTGTTGGATGATCATGGATTGCACTGCTAAGAAAGTGCTTAAATACATGAACTCACCTGAGATACGGCGAAGAGGGCAGTTTATTCCATCTCATGACAACCTCCAATTAAAATAGTACAATTGGTTAGTTGCTTTAAAATTACACTAATGAGCATGGCCAGATATAATCAACAGAGTAACATTGCATTTTAAATAGTGGTAGGTAGATGCAACTATTAAACTTACCTTAAGTATTTGTAAAAACTTGATGACAATAGTCTTTTATTAACAAATCAGGGTCTGTTGAAAGTTTAAAAATGCAATTATTACAAGAGATATTTGAGACAGAAATATTTTACATAGGTGCTCTCAGTTAAATATTAGTTATACATTTTAAGCTAAATTCACAACTCCAACATTAATATTTAAGTGCAGATAAGTTAAATATCTCTCTAGTATGCATAAACATGTCAAAACATAAGAATCTGTACCATAGGAAAAACAAGTGTAAGCACGAAATTCAAGCTATTATACTTATTTTTATTTTCAATTAACATTAAAAAGTTAAATTTAGCGGTGGTCAAGATAAGCTAACGTTGCGTTCTCAGTGAGCAACTGGTCGCTGAGTCGGTCAAATCCACAAGGCTGGGGGCGGGACAAGAGCTTCCCGTTGTGTCATCCAAGTCAGTTCGTGCAGCTACAATTTTTTGATAAAGAGAAACAACGACAGTAGCCTACGTATAACAAAGACATATTTGCGATGCATCCTATTCTTTATAGTTATGTCATGACACTGATAATTATGTGTTCTCGCTAGCTAGCGATAGGCTAGCCTATATCTATCTTCGTCGCGAGCTACCGATCTTTATCTATCTATCTACGCTAGATACATAGATAGATTTATGTATACAACTCAACATTTAGCTTGGGCTCAATGTGATATTGGTAGAACAGCTACATATATCCTTTAAGGTTATGTTATACATTGAACAGGACGTGGTAGGCTTGGACCATTATTATTAGCTGCTCCTCCATTGCTGCAATTTGAGTGAAATCAGGCGGAACAATTATTTACGAAATGGTTTCGTGTCGGTTGGGGAAATATGAAGTGTGGAACCCTGATTGGCTGTTACGGCCGATGGTCGCTCAAAGGTTAAGTTGCGGGCAACATTTATCGGCCGATTTTGGTCGCTCAGTTGCCAAGTTGCTCAGGTCGCTGACCGTCGCTCAGCTTCATAGAGAATGAATGGACTTCCGGCGACTGGGCGACCGAAGTTGCTGGATGTGAGAACGCAGGGTAACCCTGTGTTCACACAGCGAGCAACTGGTCACTGAGTCGGTCAATTTTACGAGGCTGGGGGCGGGGCAAGAGCTTCCCGTTGTGTCATCCAAGTCAGTTCGTGCAGCTACAATTATTTGATAAAGAGAAACAACGGCAATAGCCTACGTATAACAAAGACATATTTGCGATGCATCCTATTCTTTATAGTTATGTCATGACACTGATAATGATGTGTTCTCGCTAGCTAGCGATAGGCTAGTCTATATCTATCTTCGTCGCGAGCTACCGATCTTTATCTACTATCTACGCTAGATACATAGATAGATGTATGTATAAAACTCAACATGTATTTTTTGGCTCAATGTGATATTGGTAGAACAGCTACACATATCCTTTAAGGTTATGTTATACATTGAACAGGACGTGGTAGGCTTGGACCATTATTATTAGCTGCTACTCCATTGCTGCAATTTGAGTGAAATCGGGCGGAACAATTATTCACGAAATGGTTTCGTGTCAGTTGGGGAAATATGAAGTGTGGAACTCTGATGGGCTGTTACGGCCGATGGTCGCTCAAAAGTTAAGTTGCGGGCAACATTTATCGGCCGATTTTGGTCGCTCAGTTTCCTAGTCGCTCAGGTCGCTGACCGTCGCTCAGCTTCATAGAGAATGAATGGACTTCCGGCGACTGGGCGACCGAAGTTGCTGGATGTGTGAACGCAGGGTAAGGGGCACCATTGTTTTTACATTCTCATACTTCCTTCTTCTCTGTCAGAGGCCAGTGTTTGATTTCTGAACCTGCCCCCTCCATAGCCTAGGAGTGGATTTTGGTTTTACCTCATGTTAAGTCTTAATTCAAGCTTGCATAGCGTGTTGAATGAGTTAACATGACTAATAACGTTAGGTAGACACATTTGTAACTTAGCAAATTTGAATGAACTTTATAGGTAACATAACGTTCGCTTAAATTCATTTGAGAAATAGCTGAAGATGTCGGGTAACGTTAACCCAGAGACCACAATTTCGCTACAGTTACGTCATTCGCAATGCTTTATGGGATATGTAGTTCCAACCTCTTAAACTAGTGATGGGAGGTTTGACTCTTTTTACTAACTCGAGTTTGTATGAGTCACTCACCAAAGAGAGTCAGGTTTTGGAGTCACTCGAATCTGCGCTTGAAGGCGGTCAGACTTTCTGCTGTTCTGACCTCCACTGGGAGCTCATTCCACCACCGTGGGGCCAGGACAGACAGACGTCGAGACCGGGTGCTAGTATGAAGAGGGGGGGTACCAGTCGTCCTGAGGAGGCGGAACGCAGGGATCTGGCAGGTGTGCCGGGTCTGATGAGCTTTTGGAGGTATGGAGGGGCAGATCCTCGGATCTAACAAGTAGCAGGTATGTCAGTGGCGAGTCAGTGAACGAGTTAGTGGAGGAGAGGACTTGTCACTCCTGAGTCAGTAAAAAGAGTCGTTTGTTTCTAACGATTCGTTCAAACTCGCACATCACTACTTAAAACCCGGTAGCAGTCTTGTCGTTGTAGCGTTAGCTACGTTCCGTTATCCCACGATTGTTTTGCCCTGAATCATGTTTTTATAATGTCACGATTCATCTCATAGCTGAATGGTTCGGTTCAAGTTTTAAAACTTTTATCTAACACTAACTAGGGATTTTCTGAAATGTCTTGCATTAGCTACGGAGAAAATTAATGGGAAATTTAAGCCTAACATTAGTTCTGGAACCCAGGCTAAGCTCCTTTCCTCTGGACCATTAGCTATAACATAACAAATCAAAATCCACTGATCAATTTTCAGACAGTGACATTAACTAACCTAGCTAACCTAACATAACCAAAAACGTTCGCTATTCTAGCAAGCTTCAATGCTACCTAATGTTAGCAACTAGCTAACATTATAGCGGGGCATTAACGTTAGTGTTGGCTAAGTAGCCAACGTTAATCATTCCCTATCGGTACCAGTACATTATCGATAACATGAATGTATAAATAACAATAAAACTATATTTATCAGATTTCATGATAATGTATTGTGGTGGTCTGGAGATTACCAACTGGCCAGCTAGGACCGGGTAGTGAGCCGCTACCCAGTCGATGTGTACATAAATGTAAATAGCGTGCTGTGTGTTCTAATTGTGTCGTTAGTTTGTTAGCCGCGTCTTGTGTCAACTGTTTTGTTTTAAACGTAACTGTCATTTGTAACTGTCTGTTATGTGTGGCTGTGATTGGCTAGGAATCTGTAAGTGTGCGCGCCAATCACAGCTGACTAGTTCCTTTATAAAACAGTATCTGAAGCGATTCGGGGTTAGTGAAAGAGTGTTTTAGAGCTGAGAACATTGTTGTGCATGAATTCAAACGGCTCTTTTCAGAGCTGGTAAGGTAGCACTATTAAAACGAAGCTCAGCTTGAGCGATTCGGAACTGCAAGCCACTGTCTCCCTCCCTCATTCTCCGCGCTCGCTACAGTATGTTAAGAAGCACGTAACGTTAACTTACCACCAGCAGTCCAGACTGTTGTGGTATAATAATTTAAATTTGAGCACCAACAAGCTTCTTCATCTTTGGCTTTATAACAGCTTCAAACATTTAAGGTGCAGATACCACCACATATTGTACGGGAGCGTGTAGTATCATTACAATTAGGCTACATTATTATTTATATGTTTATTAATCCTGTATTTTGTAAATATTTTAAGAATGCCCTGTATAATTCCCAATGCTTATCCATTATCTCCAACAATCCTTTGATGTTCCATTCTCTGCCAATTTCACCCATCTTTGCGCTTAAAATAATTTATATTCTGCTGTGTAGCCTATAGCCTACTGATAATTGGTGAGAAATTCCTTTGCATTATATTTATATAAAATTCTGGTGTATATATATATATATATATATATACAGGTGCAGCTCAAAAAATTTGAATATTGTGAAAAAGTTCAATATTTTTTGTCACTCATGTCAGAAAGTGAAACTCATATATTATATAGATTCATTACACAGAGTAATATTTCAAGCCTTTATTTCTTTTTTTTTCTATTTTGATGATTATGGCTTACAGCTAATGAAAACCCAAATTAGAATATTACATAAGATCAATAAAAAAGGATATTTTAAACAGAAATGTCAGCCTTCTGAAAAGTATGTTCATTTCTATGCACTCAATACTTGGTTGGGGCTCCTTTTGCATGAATTACTGCATCAATGCGGCGTGGCATGTAGGCGATCAGCCTGTGGCACTGCTGAGGTCTAATGGAAGCTCTGGTTGCTTTGATAGCGGCCTTCAGGTCGTCTGCATTGTTGGGTCTGGTGTCTTCCTCTTGACAATACCCCATAGATTCTTTATGGGGTTCAGGTCAGGCGAGTTTGCTGGCCAATCAAGCACAGTAATACCATGGTCATTGAACCAGCTTTTGGCAGTGTGGGCAGGTGCCAAGTCCTGCTGGAAAATTAAATCAGCATTTCCATAAAGCTTGTCAGCAGAAGGAAGCATGAAGTGCTCTAAAATTTCCTGGTAGATGGCTGCGTTGACTGTGGACTTCAGAAAACACAGTGGACCAACACCACCAGATGACATGGCACTCCAAATCATCACTGACTGTGGAAACTTCACACTGGACTTCAAGCAACGTGGATTCTGTGCCTCTCCACTCTTCCTCCAGACTCTGGGACCTTGATTTCCAAATGAAATGCTAAATTTACTTTCATCTGAAAAGAGGACTTTTGACCACTGAGCAACATCTTTTTCTCCTTAGCCCAGGTAAGACGCTTCTGACGTTGTCTCTGGTTCAGGAGTGGCTTGACACGAGGAATGCGACATTTGTAGCCCATGTCCTGGATTTGTCTGTGCGTGGTGGCTCTTGATGCACTGACTCGAGCCTCAGTCCACTCCTTGTGAAGCTCCCCCAAATTCTTGAATGGATTTTGCTTGACAATCCTCTCAAGGCTGCGGTTATCCCTGTTGCTTGTGCACCTTTTCCTACCACACTTTTTCCTTCCACTCAACTTTCTATGAATATGCTTGGATACAGCACTCTGTGAACAACCAGCTTCTTTAGCAATGACCTTTTGTGGCTTACTCTCCTTGTGGAGGGTGTCAATGACTGTCTTCTGGACATCTGTCAAGTCAGCAGTCTCCCCCATGATTGTGTAGCCTACTGAACCAGACTGAGAGACCATTTAAAGGCTCAGGAAACCTTTGCAGGTGTTTTGAGTTAATTAGCTGTTTAGAGTGTGACACCATGAGTTTCCAATATTGAACTTTTTCACAATATTCAAATTTTCTGAGACACTGAATTTGGGTTTTAAAGGCTTGAAATATTTCACTCAATGTGAAATGAATCTATATAATATATGAGTTTCACCTTCTGAAATGAGTGACAAAAAATATTGAACTTTTCACGATACTCAAATTTTTTGAGCTGCACCATATACACACAAACTCCCGTGTGTCCAGAGAGTGCAGACATTGTTCCACATTCGAGACAAATGCGCAGACCTGCCTTTTGTAATATCTATATTTATTTCTTGCGCAATTTATATTCATTTTAAAAAGCGGATGTTCTTTCCGCTGTGGAAAGGTAGCTTTTACGTAGTTATGTTACGTTATTTTTAATTTTACCAAGTAAAATAAAATAAAAAATTATTATTATTATTTTTTCGTACAGCAATAGTATTTCAGTACAATTGTATTCAAATGCAGATACACCACATTTTGATTTCCCATTGTCTGTTATGACCCTATACTGTGCGTTTATCTTAATGGTAAGAGTCCATTTATATCTACACAATCAAAAAGGTCTTTACTGCAGTGATTGTTAAACATCAAACCCTCAAAAGCACAGAGTAGAGGGTTACAACACACAATGAGAAATCTAAATATGGTGTATCTGCATTTGAATACACAATTACACCATGACATTTATTCAAATTAATAATATATTTTAACTGCTCTACTAACACTTGACAGTATTATTGGAAGTAAAATAGATATAGCCATGTATTAAAATAGTATTATATAGTAGACAATATAATTATACAAACATACTAAAGTAATATAGTAACACTGATGTTGCCTATAGAACTTATCATAGGATTATTATAAGCAAACAATAAATAATATAACTATACAAACTATAGTATTTTTATAGTGATGATAAAGATACTATAGTTCTACTACTGGGCCTACTATATGGATAATATAACTACACAAACATACTATAGTATTTCTATAGTAATGGTAAAACACCATCATATACTCGCAGGTAAAAATCCCAAATTCAAAAAGTTCCCTGCCCTGGTGGAAAGTCCAAATAATTTTCTGGGTGTTGAAATGTATTTCTGAAATGCATTTCAAAGGTTAAAATGCATTTAATGGAAGAGGGAATACATTTTTAAATGTATTTTGGACCTAGACATGTATCTAACATACATTTGACATTCACCTTGGCCAATAAAAATACATTTAAAATAAAATAAATTCCGTATGGGAACCTATGAAACTTGTTTCTTGTTTGTGCATGAAAAATACTGTGCGATAGGCAAAAAAGTATATATAGTCAATTTAACATCGCAGGGAGAATTTATGTACAAATTCAAATGCAGCTTGTACAACTACTGTAATGTTACTAATAATGCCAGTCTTTCCATGCCATTACTTATTTTGCTTTTGATCCGGGGTAACCAAAACAACTCCCCCCTGTGGCGTTTCTCTGGAATTGGTTGATCCGCAATGTAATCTTCAAAGTTGGCAATTTATTCAGTTTACATTTGTACATAATCAAACATGTGGCGGCTTGCATACCGTCATAACATGTTCCCAGATAGGACACTGCCATTGTAACCTTGTATAAATGGATACTATGTAAAAATGCTAAAAGTTGTGTAAGTCGCTCTAGATAAGCGAGTCTGCTAAATGCCAGTAATGTAATAACGTGGGAATTGTATGGGACGAATGTAGTGGCTTTAGATTCGTTTGAGCATCATGCGACATTTGGAAGCTAAAATCATCTAAACTGGGCACCTTTATACAAAATTTTCATTAAAATTCAGGGTAATTGTATTAATATTTGAATAAAAATACGCTGTCACCAACAGACATGCAAGTAGGTTACAATATCCATCATCAGCCCAGTTGTTGAGGACCAGTTTCCAACGCAAGGGTCATGTCACAGCAAAATGCCCAAGGAAGAGTTAATGCCGCTGTCAAGTCACGGACATTCCTCCTACTGAGGATGCTTTTACAGAAATAAATAAGAACACAACATTTTCTATTGCATGTTTATTCAGCCTTACGGTGAAAACAGTAAATCACACCAAGTCAAGGGACTCCTGTTCTAACAATCACACTTGCACATTTAAGAGGAAAATATGATACATGCCAGGCTTATTTTACAAGATAATAACCCATTTTAAGAATGCATAGCCTGTATGACAAAGGTCTTCCATAAACATTTACCATACAGCAGTTTGGGCTGCATACACAAATGGTGGGTTTACCTCTATGGAGGGAAATAGTGGTGAATATCACACAACTCAATTGGTTTATGATTAAAATGATGATTATTGAGTCTTCACATTCCTCGACGGATATAAAAGGTGAACGTTCCTTTTATCAAACAGCATATATTCAGTATACTACTAAACCGATCAAAGACTGCAATGTTTAACCTGTTTTGTTTTTGTCCTGCAACTGTTATGAATAGCTTTGTGTTTATTGACTGTTTCATAATGGTTCTTAAAAGGGATTATCCATATTTTCAAGTGCTTTGGGGTTAACCATAAATGGTTGTATGATTGGTCTCTTATGTGTTTGGTTCTTTGAGCTGGCTTTATACTCACTCTCAGTGTTAGATTGTTGGCACTGTGGTTTGCCTCTAGGCAGAGTGGCACCACATGACTGATGACGCTGACCGCATCGGAACCATGAGATGTAAAGATGGCCCAACCAGAGACTCGTTACATCATCCTTTCAATTCCTTTACTCCCACTTCATCTTATAAATCAAAAACAACAAATATAGAACTTTTGGAAAAAATTACGGAACAAAAATTGTACTGAGACCGCAATGCATGATAACAAGGATAGACTAAAGGAATGGTTTACTTTCTTAGGTTTACTGGTCTTAGGTTGCATATGCCATAGGAAATAGTTCCAAACAAAAATAAAATTAAACATAATTATTCGAAGAATAATTAGGTGAAACACACACACATATAACCTGGAGCCATAATGTTGCCATACAAGCTATTATGGAGTTGCTTTAGGCCACAATGATTTTCTTGCTTTAGGCCACAAACCCCTGAATGCCCCTGCAGCCATTGTAAAGCTGGCAGGTCGTCAAAAACCTTTGTAAATATCTAATATCTTTCATCGCGCGCAGAAACTGTCTGGCACAATCAAAAACATGGAGGAAACCTGAAAACACATACAAAACCCAGAATCTTTACTATCACTTAAAGTAACAATACACAAACCATTTCATAACAAATGAACAAATCAAAAGTCACCATGTGGGCATGTAATAGTTCTGCATTAAATCGACAGTTGAAAAACTGTAAGGTCATGATATTTACTGAAAGAACCGATTTACAGTCAAACCAGTTTTTAAAAAAGTATAAATTTGAACATGTGTCTGTCCGTATTTACAATGGAAAACATTTCATAAAGCCCTAAACAGACCTGATACAAGCATAAACATCCACACAAGAAAAGACAAATTTATTCTGCTCTGGTAAGTAACATCAAAAAACAACTCACCTACAAGATGATTAAAGACCAGGGCTGTGTCCGAATCAGCACCCTTTCATACTATTAGGTATAGGCTTTTTGAGTAGACAGGATGAAAAAGTTGTTAAGTAGGCAAAATTTTCTCTAAATATAGTATACTTTAAACCCCCGTATGATACACTTACTTCCGAGGTTTCGTTGAGTATATTCGGGAGAACACTTTTCAAGAAGTACACAAACATTTTGGTCGCATAAATATGACATAGGCTTCATTTAAAAAAATGAGGCGCAGCTTCGCTAACGTTTTCCTTAAAAACAACACGTGACATGGCCGCGCAAGGGTGGGACACTTAAGACATTTTGACAGTAGACCTACAGTGCACATTAAACAGAACACTTAGTGCACTGTATGCAGGAGACAGGGCGCAGTAGATAGAGCTATGATTCAGACACAGCACAGAGGAATTTTATTGTGTTTGTGTAGGGTGTGCATCTGCATAAGCGATCCAATTACAGCTGCTGCCATACCTGCGAGCAGAGCCGGTGCTGCCCCCTGGTGGACAGAACCCCAACTCCCTTCCTGGCACTACACTGTTTGTTAAAAATGTACTGTCTCTATGAAAAACAAAACTTCTAAGCCAAACCACAGTAATGTCCTCATCAGTTCCCGACCCTTTAAGCAAGGGGAAAAGCTTAAACATGAGGTTTCAGTACTGGCTCACACTATAACTCTCCCGGTAATGAACAAGACAGATCTTAATCTCCAATATACTGTACATCTAAATGACACAAACCACATGGTTACAGCCAATAAATCCATGAACAATAATATGAGACCTCTTGGCAGCCACAGCTAAAAAAAAAAAACGTTCCAAACTGCAGTATTAAAAAAGAAATATGAATGCATACCATTCTACTCGGCACCGGACTGCTTTTCTCTGTCATTTCCACTGACACAAACTGTCTTCAATCAACCCAGAGGCCACCTAGAAATCAAACTATCATTGTGCAATTTCCTGAAAGCATGCCTTTATCCAAAGCAACTTGCATGCATTTTGCATGTTACACATTCCCTCTACACAGCCAGGCAATTACTATAGCAAATGTTAGATCCAGGTCTCATTAACTCATGTGGATGTACTTTCAGTGAGCACCATAATTCATTGGACAGTGACACATTTTTTGTTATTTTGGTTCTGTACTCTCGCACTTTGAATTTGAAAGGATACAATGACAATGAGTTTGAAGTGCAAAGTGTCAGCTTTAATTTGAGGGTATTTTCATCCATATCGGATGAACCGTTTATAAATTATAGAACCTTTTGTACATAGTCCCCCCCATTTTCTGGCATAAAAAAATATTGGACAGTTTAACATAATGTAGAATAAAGTAATCATTTTTAATATTTGGTCGCATATCCTTTGTATGCCATGACTTCCTGATGTCTGTGACTCAACAATATCAAAAGACTCTTGATATCTTATTTTCTGGTACTCCTACAAGCGTTACTATAACATTTCTTAATTTGAATGGATCTCTATGGGAATTGGGTGGTGGGACTAGATTTAGCTGTAAATTATGCTGGAACAGTATGGAATACATGGTTGGCAAAATGGCTGTAAGTCATCAAGGGTCTGAGGTATCAAATGAGCCTAAACCATCACTCTGCTGCCAGATATGCAGTAGATATGGATGGATAATTTGAAGGGTTTCTTCTCCTGACTTATTTTTCCATAGGAAAAAGTTCAATAGGAAAGTTTGTCAGGAGAAACAACCCTTCAAGTTATCCCTCCATATCTACTGCATATCTGGCAGCAGAGTGATGGGTTAAGGCTTGTTTTATATATCAAATATAAAAAATTATTATTTTATTCTCCATTATGTTAAACTGTCCAATATCTTTTGATGCCCGAAAATGGGGGGGGGGGGGTTCTATCATTTCTAAACGGTTCATTCGATATAGATGAAAATACCCTAGAATTAAAGCTGAATTAAAGCTGAAAGTTCTAGAGTACAGAACCAAAATAACAAAAAATGTGTCACTTTCCAATGAATTATGGTGCTCAATGTATGTTCTGTTGTATTGAATGTCACTCTGGATAAGGGCACCTGCTAAATTAATGTAATACAGCAAATTTAGAACAACAGCAGTTCCCCACCACTAATTAAAACTCAGAGTCAATGTTTTTGACCAGTTTAAAAAATCAACAAAATTATAAACCCCAAGGTCCAAAAACCTCTTACTAATTAAAAAGGTTTTTCTTGAAAAGACAGGCTTCTTCCCCCAGCAGCAGTTTCTTGGTCAATATTTCCACAGGTCTGTATTCAGCTTGAATGTAAAATTCCAGTAGCATTTTAAATATGATTAATGAACACAAATAGGATTTTATTACTCCAGCCTGGTACAAGTAAGCCACTCAGTATCAGAACATCAGTACAACATGGCAGCAAACAGATAACATGAGACAACCAAGCGAGGCCATGCCTCATCGTGCATCCTGAAACCGTACTTCAAACTGGTGGTTTTTACTGCAAGTAAACAGGACAGTTTGCTCTACAAGTGCATGTTCTCCAACAGAGAATGACCCCATAAAGGTTTCTCCAACAAAGACAAAGAGAAAATAATTGTATAAGCTTTATATTAAATAATACCCAAATGCCTCTCAAGTCTCACATTTGAAACAAGGTTTTATATTTTCACAACTTCTTACAGACACTTCTGTTTCACATAGCTGAAGTGCTGAACATAAATTTTGCTGATGGCATGAGGGCTTTATTTTGCAATTGTTCGCTAGTATTGGTGTTCATTGCCCATGCAGCATTTTTATTTGCGCGTCAATCAGTGAGCCGCTTTAGTCTTTTAGGGAGTATTTTTCTGTGCTCTCTCTCTCTCACCTTGCTCACAATCTTGCTTAGCAGCACTACAGTAGTCATACAATTCCATTAGCAAGACATGAGCAACATAAGCTTGCAAATAAACAAGTAAAGAAAAAACTCCACATCTGTGGTTCAGCGGGAGTATTTATTTATTTATTGAGTGGTAGAGTGATGCTTCTCCCATTACCATTCAAATGTCAGGGGAAGGAAATAACCACACTGGGTATATGAAATTTAAATGTTTAAATTTTGTGCATGTTTTTCCTCTATGTTAATTACATTCAAAAGAAATAAACCACTGAACTAAACAGCAAACCACTTTTGTTGTGCCCAGTAGCTTTGCGTCAATTTAGATGCTACAATATTGCATCAGGTGCGTTTTCCTGAATTATCTATGAAACAAACACCCGGTAGCTGATTGGACATCCACACAGTTAAACTGAGGACGTGCGAGTGTATGACACATTATCTTTGAAACCTCACCAACCACCACAGATGTAAATGAGAAGACCCATACTTTTTTGCATGGGAAAAATGAGTTCACGTTTTATGTAACCTGACTGACGGACGAAAAAAATGTAGCCGCCTCCAGCCTCTCGTACAAAATTATCAGCCCCCCTACCCTTTCCCACCCGATGAAAGAATCGCTTCAAAGATACAATTACGAGCGTCCCCTCTCTGCCAGACGTTCTGTCCCCCTTGTCTTTTAATTCTGTAATCAGTCCCCGGCAGGTCTCCGTATCGCCACGCGCATGCTGCGCGCCAGTCAATACAGACATCCCCAAACACACACAGGCTGGTTTTTTCTCAAATGTTTTATTGAGTGTAGACATCTGGGCTACTGTAAAACACGCATTATCAGTAGATGGAGGAGAGGAGCAGGCCTCATTGTCCCCACTGTCAGACATGTCAGGCCTGGCACTGGTGATGGAGATTAATGAAGTATCTGGAGAGTAATGCGCTTCTTGAAATGCTCCTACAATTTAGAGAGTTTGTGTGTGTGTGTGTGTGGGGATTCTAATCTCAAATAGCGAAGCTGTCAGCATTTTGTAGACCTGTGTGTGTGTGTGTGTGTGAGCGTGTGTGTGTTTGTGAGCGTGTGTGTTTGTGAGCATGTGTTTGTGTGTGAGTGTTGTGTGTGTGAGCGCGTGTGCGTGCATGTTTGTGTGTGTGAGCGAGCGTGTGTGAGTGAGTGTGTGTGTGTGTGTGTATTGGGGGGGGTCAGCATTTTGTAGACCTGTGTGTTTGTGTGAGCGTGTGTGTGTGTTGGGGGGGTCAGTATTTTCCAGGCCGAAAACAAACAGAGATAATGTGATGGTGGGCAGGAAGGACGACAAGTACCAATCATGCCTTCCCGTTTCATTCCACAAGAAACAAAGGACACCTCTTTTCTCCTTATGAGCATAGTTCATTGGGCTGGGTGAGAAAAAGCTGTCTGATCATTTCTGTCAGTGCTGGATCAGAGTCTTGAATTTAAAAACCATGTCTCCTTCTTCTGCCATGTATTTCCACCTTGTCTGTATTTACCAGCAGCCGGTGAAACCATTGTTAAAAAATAAATTAAATTAAATAAAATAAAAATAATTCTGTTAAAATAATGCCATGTATGAATCACTCTCCGATGTGTAGATCAAAAGAGGTCAAAAGAGTGTGGTCAAAAGAGACACAACAGGCAAGTGAAAAATACATGCACAGGCACACAGAAAATCATGTTTTATTCATGGGATGTTAAGGTTCCAACTGAGTGAGCAAACCATGTGAATTTCTATTCATAAATGTGAGAAAACACATGTTCATTTCAGTACATAAATATTTCACAGCACAGAAAGTTCCAACATTTATTCTGTATACATTTGTTCTGCCTACCCCCTGCACCCCCCTCCTCGCTAGACTCAAAATAATTGACTTGAAGTGCTAATACGGACGGGTTTAGGCATTCTGGTTCTACAGAATGCACAATTAATTAAAAGAATCGATGTTCTTTTTAAGGCCCAGGAGACCATTTAATCCAGGCTCAATACCAGCAGCAATGGTGGCTGGAGGAGAAGTAGAAAAAAAAATCAATGGCTATTTGTGATTCCTGAGTACGTATTAAACCAGACACGTCTAACTGGTTCATTTGCACTTGAAAGCAGCCATCTGGAGGAGCAAGCTTTGCCTAAGCAGATATGATTACTAATAATGTGATATCCCTGTACACTGGCCGTCTCATACCAGCCTATTGAAGCCCCTTTGCTTCCTGCCACTGACATTAAACCGTGCCGGCTCTGCCCACGGTCGCGTGCACTCCCGTGAGCAAATCGACCTGAAAGAGGGATTAGTCTGAGAGCTTGCAGCGAAAAGCTAACGCTCTGATCTGTAGCTCCGCTTGCAGAACACATTCAATTCAACACCGCTTCTGCTGCCAATTTGATTTCCTCTTGTTTTTATGAGTGCTCATATAGCATGTGCAAGTTACATTACTTCCTTTTATATGTGTTTAAAAATGTGCAAAATACTGTTGTTAAAAAATATTGTGTATAGAGAAGACAAATAAAATTGAACAGCCCCAAAATTCCTATAGATACAAATGTGGCTCAACACATTAAAGATGAATCTGCATAAAAACAGATAAGGTAGATAAGCTGTCAACATTAAAGCATTTATTTTTATTCATCACAATTCCCTGTTTTATGCCCTCTCGCCCATCATTTTTAAATTTATCCTCACAGGGTTTGATATTGTTACCTAGGTCAAGATCAAGTGGCAAAGACCCTCAATACAGTACAAGAAGAAACATACTACTGGGGAAGTAGTGTAGCACCACTGAATATAGTATTTAATTCCACAATGTCTGGGTCACTGAATGCAAATATAAAAATGAACAATGCATTAACTATGGCTATTGCAAAGTGGATATCTAATGACTGCAGTTCACTCAGAATTGAACATTATGTATTTTTGATGAGCTGTTTAGCATTTTTGTAAGGGCAGTACTATTTTACATTGTAATTACATAACATTTCAATTCCTGTTTTGTTTTCCTGGTTAAAAATATTTGTTCATCTGTTTTAATGAAAGGTTTGTGTGTTTTTTTTATAATTGTGTTGTACAACATCATTTCAGAGAAAGGGCTAAACTCTTTCATCATTAAAGAAAAGTATGTTTGTCTGTTGCAATTTAAACCGGAAGCATCTGCCAATGCCAGCTTACAGTTTAATTTAAGCCTCAAAGTTGAATCTACACAAAGGAATCTACACTGCTGGGTTTTTGTCTAACTGAAAGAAAAAAATATAAAATTGTAAATTCATAAAGAATTTCTTTATTGAAATCTTAACCATTCTGATCTCTGTTTTGGACCTACTCTAGTTATTGTATGTTCTAATTAAGAAATGTATATATAGGTTATAGGTATATATATATATATATAGGATACTCTGGATTATTACACAAACATTAAGTTTTAATTATTACTACAATTTATTTATTTTACTTACCAAATAACTTCTGAGTAAATCCTTTCTTAATAGATTTTATTTAGTTTTCTGTCATTCACCTATTTTATATAACAACATAACATTGCTTCAATAATCACCAGAGATAAGGCTATCTAATAATTTGCTTCTTATTTATAATACAATATATATATAACTTTTTGAATATCATGCTCTGGCAGTTATTTTAAAGTAACACCGCTGTCCGTAAATCAACACATACAGCATGCAGTGTCTAAGAAATTAATTCAAAAACACTAATTCAGAGTTTATTATAATGATATTTTCATTCGAAGGTGGTCTGCCTTTCCTAGTTATAATTTAAGCTATGTAATCACATTACGTTTATACCGACAATTGTACAGTATAGAGACAATTCCAATTCTGTATTGTGCAGACTGTGCAAAGCGGAGGCTGTGCTGTGTGAGAATGGTGGTGGGATCCATTTTCCCTCTCTGTGTATTGAGTTTGCTGTTCTTTCTGGACTTTAATAAGGGTTAAAGGCCCTATCTCAATTACACACTAATACCCTGAACAAAAGGTACTGTCTGAGATTTCCATTTTGACAGCAATTCACAGGGGGTCAAACTGGCGTGTGATCTCTGCTTTGCACCAGATCCCTGCAAGAGATCGTTTAAGCCACTGGCTGAAGCAGAGAGCAAACCTGACTAGAAGCAGTGATATTTCAGACAGCAGGACGCATCCTGTTGTTCATGTTTTTTCTGTGCGTATTTATGTGGGTTGATGTATTGCCAGCATGCGACCTAATCTCCAATTGGATGTGCACCACTGGCCACATGATGTGCTTGGTTGCACCTGAAGCTTAATTAACGGGATGACCAACATAATGATCCCTTCATTGTACCCCTCATTGTACCTCCCCTAACGGGTGCCAGTCACTTCCGTTAAGATGCCCGTGAGCCGCAGAGGTCTTGCTTTCTAGGGCAGGAGTGTAGAGATAAACCAGTTAAATCTGACCTGTAAAAACACACCCATAAGCATCGAAATTAGTCGTAATCCATCATGTGACACAGAGTACTTTGGAATGTTGCTCCTCACCTCAGGCTGTGGAAATAAAGACAAGCTCAAAATTACAAATTTGCCTCAACAAGGACGGATTTGGTGAGCAGTGGCCAAAATGGTGGTGTCTCTCAGTTACTCCCCCCGGAGAGTTAAAATCAACTCGAAAGACAACACTATGCCCACCGCTCCTCTTGTGCATGTGACAAACCGCTTTTGTTCGAGTTCAACTGTGATGTTTTAGGGGGCGGTTGCTAAATAAACTTGCCCCGGAAGCATACTCACCAGCTTTGATCCGGGGAGATGCGCCCACATAAGAATAACACCGCCCAGTAAAAAGGTTGAACGTGTCTGCGATAAAAGAAGACGAGACACTTTTATGCGCCGTTCATCCGTGAAACGGTTCTCATGTTAGGGATTACACACTTTGTTTAACTTGCCTTTTCCCATCAGTCACGGTGCAACCTTGACTTAGGAACCTGGTGGTAAATACGAGGATATAAATAACTATGTCTAACTAATGAGAGAATGTATGTGGAAAGATGGATAAATAAAGTAAGCCTTGCTATTGTTTTCATAGTTCATAAATTTGGAGGAAAAATAACAGGCTTTATGTGAGTCCTTTTACCTGAGCTGTGATTTGCATATGTAGAGCAGGAGTAGAATTAGGGTGCTTGTGCGATTTTACCTGTTCTGATATACGGCAGGTGCAGAATTTGGGTGCTCGTCAGGTTTGGAGGGTACACGGTAATTTCCTCCCCAGGGGAAAGGTGAGGAGCGTTTGTGGTCAGAGTGCTGCAACGGCTGTCAGCTCGTCCGATCGCAGGAGACTTCCCCCATCTCAGCCTGCACCCCATCACCTTACCTTGACAAGCGCTCTCGTTGCTTCCCTCTTTAAAAATCCCAGAATTTCATTACCTCAGCCATAATGAAGCCCTTCTCGGAGTCTGCACACTCTTTTTTCACCTCGGTTTCCTTCTGTCAGGGAAGAAGAAAAGGGAGAGGGCACACAAAGTAAATGAATTGTTTTACGAGAAGATGGATTACAGAGCGGAATCTGTCAGCACTGCCTGATACTGCGGCTTTGCCAGGCCGTACTGCGCTGACCGATATCTGGATCGCACTCCGGTCTGGGGCACCTTGCGTCGGGAAGTGCTTGGCCTTGATAAGACCCGCGGCGCCTCTGTCAATGCCTTCTAGCAATTTGTGACCCTGCTTCGCGATGGTATCGATTTCTGTCCAGGCAATCTTGTTTCATTGTGGGTTTCAGCTCCAGCCTCTGGTCGTCTCAGGTGTCCGAGGTGATGTTTTGGTTACAGAAATCGAGGTAATAATTGAGTTTATTGACCTCATCAGATCAAACATAGCAGTTTTCAAATATACAGTAAGGCGGAATTTTACAGATACGCGTCCGGAGTATTACCAATGTGCTTGAAGCATAAAAATCAATGAACTGTCCCTGTGTTAACCCTTCTGTACCCCATGCAAACACTGTGACAGCAAGATGTACTGCACCAGAATTTAACCCCTTCGTGCAGATGCCAAATATGGTCAATTCACATCTATTTAGGGGGTGTTCTATTTAAGGCTTTATAACTCCAGGTGAGAGTATCACAGAGACTTAGAACATGGCTTAAATGAAACAAGACAGTTGCACCATTTACAAAAATAAATTCATTTATTTTAATCATTTAGGTCAAAATAAAGTGCCACAAATACGAAGAAACCATAGAAAAAATGCAAGAACAATTAAGTTTTTCTTTAGTTTGCAATGAAATACTGAGAGCTACATATGTGAAACAGGTAAAACTATACATTTCCTGGATCATAAACTCCATGTCCACAAGTGTGCGAAATATGAGGGTGATATGCAGAACTACTAAAGATATATGATGCAAAATATAGGCAGTGTACCCTGCGGTCCCTTAGTGTCTCCAAATGTATCCAAAATGGCTCAATTTTGGACTGCTGTAAATCATAAAATAATGATATAATGATGTATAACTACAAATCAACTGCTCATAAAACTCACATTTGTATCATTTTCAAGTGGGGATTACTATCTTTTCATCACTATAGGGGGATAAATATCTAATAAACCTGTCATAAAATGATTTAAATATTTTGCGTCCATTATAAAGCGTATACACATTCATACTCACTCCAACGGACATTTTACATTCATCTAGCACATATACACAGTAAATTTGAATCAGTATTTTACATTCCCTGAGTGATAAGTATTGCCCAGGGAGATACGCCATATTATGTATGATAAGATTACAATAAAATAATATTCCACCATCAGAAAAATGCTGGCAAATGTTCTAGCTTCAGGGCAAATCAAACATAAAACATGACTGAGCTACCTATGAATGCTTACACTACAGTATGTGAAATGCACTCAAAATGTGAAAATAATAATATCGACCATATGGCACAACACTTTGGTGGAGTGCATATTTGAAAATCACAAGCAGTAATGTTAATACTTACATTTCAAAGAGGGAATGGGTTATTTCTTTTATTAAAAAATGCCATTTTTATTGAGGAGAATTAGACGGAGAAGAAAGCATCATGCTTCTGCCCTGCGTCACATGAGCTCTCTCTCAGTTTAGAGTGTGTCCAGAAACTGTTGAGCAGTTTTAATTATGCACATAATAAGGTCCGAGTCAACATATTTCATGCCAAAAGAATGATGTGTATTTAATGACTCTAATACATTACGACCCCTGTGTAATTTAATTGACAGAGCGGTTGTAAGTTTAAATACTATAAATCAGTATCAAGGTTTGTCTAGGTGGAGAAAATAGATGAGTGATTTTTCTGAGTAGTGCATTTTGGTGGGTGGAGGGGTGGTGGGATGGGGCCCTCAACCTACATGCACATACAGCCATACAGAGCAGGCTGATAGATAACGGTCACCTCGAGGCTGACTAATAAGCCATGCTAAGGGGCTAAGATGCCTGACGTTACAGAATGCAGTTTTTACAATGCAAGATGTATTGGGTTAATATAGTTACCCACTGATGCTTACCTGACTTAATGCCCCTGCTCTAAATCAAGGCTAGCTGCAATCAGTTATGTGATGGGTCGGGGGGTGGGGGCGTGGAGGAGCACAGAAAAAAAACATACTTTAGCTTCCCAAGAAAATTTTCCACAGATTTTGACTGCACGAGACTGCGTAGGGTTTGAGCCCTGTTTCTCTTCATTAGATGAGAGCATTAAAGAGGACATTGTTCACATTGCAGGGTACAAATGTTCTACTGTAAATTTGCAGCCTATTCAAGATTTTCCTTTGCTATGAAACTTAAGAAAATTAATTGAAAACTTGAATTTAATAAACTTAATTGAAACTTAATAATTAAGATATGTAAAAAAAAAGATTTTTGTCACATTTTGCTATGATAACTTGCATAGGGTTTTGCAGCAGGCACTATTAGAAGTTGCAATCATCATTTAATGTTAATATCGAATTGAAAGTTATTTTTAAACTAAGTTGCTCCGAAGAAAGTGTTTATTTGAATGTAACAAGCGCACAGCATGTCAATGGGTTGCATTAGCTTGATTTGGCCAATCAAGCAGTCTACCCAGGTTTCATTATTTCATCCTTTTAAAACTCAGCTGCAGCTATAAAATGTTCTGGCTGTTAATTCTTACACTATATCATCTGTACTGCATTTGTAATATTTCCCAAATATTCACGAGCCCAACTTGTATTACCGCAGCGCATTAAGTTTCAGCAGGCGCAGTGACTAAGATGCGAGGGGTGAGGAGACGACAACGAAGCCGACGAACGACCCAGTGAGCGGCCGCATCAATTTCGCCGGAGACAAATCTCAGTCATGCAGCTTAGGAAAACACAATGCAGGGGGGCTTTATCTCCTCCTGCAGGAGAGGCCCAGGCAGGTCCCCTCAGAACGGGCACATTCACACCGCGTAATGGGCACAATCAATTTCTGCCCTCCTTAATCAATGAGGCCCTTACTTTCACTGTTCAGCACCTCATGAACAATTGAAGTTCCTGCAAACAAAAAAAAGCTCCCCTGGTATGCCGGTCATGGCAAGAGGGTGGCACACCCCGTTGCGTGCATCTCACCCAGTCTGGTCGTGAAACTCCAGCCACAGGGCTGTGTAGCTACTCTTGATTATGACAGCACACCGAGCTGACACACAAAACACACACAGAAAAGACATTAAAAAGAAGAATACATGGGCTTAACCAATGGGGGATCAATCTTTGGATCTCAGACAGAGACCTTTCAGCAATAGGGAGATCACAGCCAGGAGCCTGCATCCGTAACTGATAAAAAGTTCCCTTGTGTTGTGAGATCACATTTGTTAAATAAATAAATACATTCTTTAATAATGTTGGGGACCCCAGGTTGAGTACAGAATGTTTTGTTCTCCGCAGTCTGATTAATTAGCATAACCCGACATCTCATTCAGCCCATTTCAAAACTCAGACGAAAACTCCTTTTCCATGTCGCAGAGGAATCTGTAGTCACAATTTCCTTTGGCGATGGAGGTTTTTGCACATCGTGAGAACAATGTACCTCACATGCCCAAGTTGTAATTATCCCCGAGATGGCAGATGACAGTTAAAAACTTAATTTAGAATAAAATCCTTTGACTGAGTCACAGGGAAAAGAGAAGGATCCCTTCTTTATAATGGTAATTACTCTGTCATTTATTATTCTATCATCAAAAGCAATTAAATGAGTGCAAGGAAACAGTTGATAATAAAGTGTAGGGAGAGTGAATGCTAATTAACCTCTAAGCCTTGTGCTCCATGCCGGGCCTCTGCTTCTGCTCTCCAGGCTGCTGTTGAAGGTGGTTTCAGAGAGTGCTGGAGGTCAGGTCTGTCCACCCACTTCTTAATTTTCAGCCAACCTGGAGGAAGAAGAGGGAGCTGTTGACCATGGACCGCACTTGTGTGATGGCAAGCATTTGTCACCCATCCGCGAATTTGTATTCATACACACGGAAGTTATAACAACGTCACTTTCTTTCCAGAGGTCGCAGCAGTTTATGTGACTAACCTGATTTATGCTGCACAGGTACAAATGAGTACTGATGAGTTTTTTGTGTGTCATTTTTCTTGGTAACAAGATGTTCAGCACAGAGTTCATCCCAACTATGCATTTCCAGAGGTTCTCATTCTGGAGCAGTTGGTCTTAATTGTGTTCACTTTAATTATCCAAAGGGTTGAGTGTCTTTGTGGATTTTTCATCCTTGGAAGCGTCTTTGTCATTCAGTCATTTAAAGCTTTTCTGAGTGTGTGTATTTTTTAAATACACAAAGAGACATAATTGTTCTGGCCAACAGGCAGGAACAGCAGGACACCTGACATCACGGGACAAAGATATCCTTACAGTTAATTGTGGCTCTCTGTCTGAACAAAGTGGAGGGAGATGGCAGCAATTATAAGATTAGGCCAACACCCTTTCAGTGGGGGTTTAGACTGGTTTCACAAAAAAAACATCTTCACACTTGAGTTTGTCAGTGCTGAGCACCTGGTTTGATTCAAAAGGGCTCCTATTATTATCTGTAATTCTAGTTTGCTGGTTAAAACCGTGCTCTATGTTCCACTTACAGAAGTCACGGTACGCCCTGAAGGCCATGGCTATACCAAAAACCTTCCTGATTTTTTTTGTGACGGATGGAGGATCTCAGACCAGTTTTATCTTTCCAAGTCTCTAAACAAACCACACAGATTGTTCTGAAGATAAGAAACACAGTTAATCTGATGGTTTAAGCCGCAGAAAAAAAGAACCGACCATGTTCCAAATACCCACAGAACAGCAGTCTCACAGACTAAACGTTGGATGTTTAGACACAAAAATACTTGCATAATAACAAAGGGAGCAATTAATGCAATTAGTATTTCTCACACTAGCTCAGTGCTTTTAACAAACCACAGATTGTACACAAGCACATCCATCTTTTCTCATTGTAGGCTGTACTTACGGATCCTGCTGCCCGTACTTCTGTAACACCAAGACCCAGAGGCCAGGCTGCTTTGAGCCTGTGGCCCCGGCTCGCAGACAGATGTACAATTTACTGAAATATCAGCCTGAAAATGAGGAGGATGGCTGCCTGTAAAAGAAAATGGAAGGAGGAGGAAGAAAAAAATCCAATCTGGGATAATAACAGCTGTGTAGTTTGTCACTTTAAGAGCATCCACCATCCTGTCTTTGGCAGATTATTTGCATTCCTCAAGTTCAGCGTCGGTTGAATAATGATTCACAAATCACTCTCCCAACACCAGTCAGGGGATGTGATCCTGTGAATAGACCATTGTACCTGGGACTGTAATTGGTGAGGACTTGACAGAGCCAAGCAATGGCAACCAAATAACAAAAAGACTCTTGGCCCAGTGTTGACGGATGATTTTCATAATGTGAAGGTAGCGACAGGGCGAATGAGCAGAAAACCAGTGTGGGGGGTATCAGGGTCTTTGCACAGAATGGCACAGGACCTGACAAACACCATACCAGAGGAGCGGTGTCACCCCCCTACCCCCATCCACACCCCCACCCCCAATAAGAGAAGAAGTTGAATCCACACATTTATGGATAGTGTGTCGTTGTAGAGCACTGCTATACATTGTCCCTATGTCTAACTGTCTGAGGCCCCAAGTACTGTATGAGTGATCAAAGTGCTTTTCCCACTGACAGAATATGACTGCCCAAACAAACAGCAACAGAGAGCAACACCACATCACCATTACAAACACACTATGTTCTCTTACTTGCACTGGGCCAATGTGCTTGGGATTCATGAGTAAAGAAATAGTAAAAAATAAAAAATAAAGCCAAAGCTAGCCAAAATTACATTATAAAACATTTTTTAGGTTGTGGAAATTTGTGGAAATGTTGCATTTCTGTGATTTTGTCACACCCATAAAACATAAAAATTCACAATATGAAAAGTTGTGGTTTGGGGTGGTAGAAAAGTAAATGTAAGAATTGTGCAACAGATTGTTATTCATCACAACCTTATTTAAAAAAGTTACAAGAATGCTTTGTGAAAACTCATTTAATCAAGCCAAAATTTCCCTAGAAAAATCAGATTCTGAATGTGAATTGTGTATTTCCTTAGGAAATACAGTGTGGTATCATCAAGGTATTTAAACTATAGTTTAACAGAATTATAGACATTTGTTCTGTTTAGTCATTGAACTGGAGCATTATCTGTCAAAAGATAACACTGGTCAAATGTACTGAAATTAGAGAAATTGAGAAAGGGGGAGAATCTGACTACTGACCTTTTAACAGCTAAGCGCAATAGTAATGTGCAATCACTCACCGCTTGGCTAATAGAAAGATTCAGCACTTTCTAGCCCAGACCTCTGTCTTCTCTGAACAAATGATGCCTGAAATTTTTATTCTTCTCATAATGGAATTTCAATGGCCTTCGCTGCAAATCTAGTGGAAATTTCTGCATATTAAGTAGAAAAAATTAAATGTTAACCACATATTAATGTGATTAAGGCTGACAGGGACATTATTTCTGCTAATCATTCACTGGCTCAAAAAGCTCAAAACAGACTGAGGATCAACAATGTTTGCAGCATTTTTCCTACATGTCCCAGTCAGAAAAAAACACAAACACCTTATGATTCTCCATACGTAATTCAGAACCATTTGAACATCCTGCTATTGCACATGCTAATCTGTCTCTAAAAATGCAGAGCAAGTAATCAGTTAAAACACAAGAGAGGCAGAAGCATATACTGCATATACACACAAACAAAATTATGGAAACATAATATATAAATATCAAGTAACTAATAAGGAGTAGGTCACCATTCCCCTTCAGAACAGCTTCAATCCTTCTTTGAATGTTGTCATACAAGTATTAAACTGTGTGGGATACTGGACCATTACGTTTTTTCATTGCTCAGGGGTTCAGGTCTTATGCTGCTTACACCAGGTTATGAGTCTTTGTGCATTAACCAAGTTAAGTTGTTTCCAAATGGCAGCTCAGCCCACGTTACCGGCTTCACAATAGTTCATTCAAGGTATTAATTCAATTCCATGGTCATTTTTAGGCCATAGTTTTGCAATGTGCAGCAACTACCCTGTTTAGTGTCCGTATGCCCCTGTCAGTGAGCTTCGACCATTGCTCCTCTTTGCTGAAGCAGTTTGATCATAATTTTCAACAGTGTTTGTCACATAAAAATATTTTTTGACCGATACACCTTCAATTCAGTCACTGACTATTTAGCCATTTTGGAACTCTGTTAATTGCCTCGTTTTGCTTTGGAAGCTCACATATCAAAGTCTGATTTATAGACTTATTTTATTGCTGACACATGCTGTCAGCATGTCATTCAACTTTATATGACTCACCTGTGTAGCTGTCTTTGTAATTGTGGTTTTGTTACTTCAAAGTTTAAGTATTTTCCCATGGTGTTTGTTATTTTGTCCAACCCATGTGTACAGTGGGGACGGTGACTATGAGATTAAAGTGCAGACTTTCAGCTGTAATTTGCGGGTCAACCGTGTAGCTATTATTTTTTCTTTTAAATAAAGTCATCATATTTAATATTTGGTTGGATATCATTTGCATGCCATGACTCCCTGATGTCTGTGACCCAACAACATCAAAATAGTCTTTATATCTTATTTTATGGTACTCTTACAAGCGATAATATAACCTCTCTGCATTTGAATGGATCTCTATGGGAATTGGGGGGGGGGGGGGGGGGCTTGATTAAGATGTAAATTACACTAGAACAGTATGGATTACTTACATAATTTGCTAAATGGCTGTAAGTCATCAAGGGTCTGAGGTATCAAACAAGCCTCAAACCACCACTCTGCTGCCAGATATGCAGTAGATATGGATGGATAACTTGAATGGTTTCTTTTCCTGACTTATTTTTCCATAGAGTTCAATACATTGAAAATGCATAACCCCACACACATTTTTTTTAGTAGAAAGCTGGCAACCCATGGGCCAGGTACAAGAAACAGGTAATTAGAATATCATGCTTTGTGCCACCCACATTTTGAGAAACGCACCCACGGACACCGGGTTAGAATATGGCGTATCTCATCCTGCATTACATCCGCGCAGGAGAGGCACTTAAGCACATGACTTAAGTTGGCCATCTCTGAATCCGGCCCTAAATGAGCAAATCTATGTGCTTTTTGTTTCTTAATTACATGAATATAGGCCTTAATACAATAAAAAAAATTTGCCCTGCTTATCCTGCGTTTAATATGACAATACACAATTACTAAAGGACACAAACAGCCTACTTAGAGGGGATTTACAGTACTGTCTAATAAAACTAATTCAGCACTCCTAAGCCAGTGCTTAACTGAGAACAGGCCTAAATGTAAATTTCTTAATCGTTTGACTGTTTTTATGTTTTTTGATGCTAGGATCTTGCCGAATGGAACAATTCCAGAATTTCCATAAGCCAGTGAACCCCCCCCATAGCAGAGAGAAAGCTTTGATATGCTGTAATGACTCTGTAGGGGGACAGAAGAACTTGCAAACAGCACACAAGCAGACTACCTGAGCTACCTCAGCCTGTGCTCTTTCTGGTGTCTTTACCTGCACACGCTCCCAAAACGGCTTTATCCCCATTAAAGCAGGTAAGCCCATAAATGTACGTGACAAAGGGACACAGCCCCCGGGCCCTGAACAGGCCTTTTCAAACACGATTGACTGCTGGAGAACCTGACGCATAATCCTCTCAGAGCTAAGAGCTAATAAATCTGAAGTCCCAGTGAGACGGAGGAGCTGCCTCTCCCACTCCCACCTCCGGGAGGACAGAGACCTGAAAGGGCAGTGAAGTGTCACTACTACCAACACCCCCCCCCCCTTCCCAATCTGTACCCATACAAACTCTGCTCAAACTCTGCCCCCCCCGCCAAACCTGTACACACACAAACATGTACCCCCCCGGCCACACACGTGCACACATACACAAACACACACACACATGCGGATGCACACACACACACAAAAGGGGCACATGAGCTTATGATGCCATTTCAGGCAGGAAAGTCAGGAGCTCAGCTGGAGGCTTTTCATCCTCCCAGCGGTAAATTCCTGTGAGGCCATCAGCACAGTCGCTGTGGTTACGGGCAGATCGCTCTCTGCTCACTGTGGCAGAGCGCCAGGAGCCTGATAGAAAGGCCTTAGACACCACCCAGTAGGGCAGAGCAAACGGGCCAGCGGACGGAGTGACGTCTCTCCTCATGTGTCATTATTCAGCCGTGCGGCGAAACGGCTATGATTCTGCCACTTTAATCGCTCCTTGCTCATCGGCAAACTATGCCAAAGTATGTGGAAGCCAAGTGACCACTGACCAAACAGGCTCTAAAGACTATAACACATCTCCATAGCTTCATCGCAGCTCACTGCGGTTTGCAGAAAATTAACTGCAGACGGACACGTTGACCCCTTCGGAACGTCGCCAAATAACTCCTCACACTGTGCCTGCAGTTTTGTCATCTACTGCATTGAATGGAAAACTGAAGGTGGTGGTGTGGGGGGGGTCTAGGTTTCCGGGGGGCGGTGGGGGTGGGGGTTGTCAAGATTTGACAATTGTGACAAGAGCAGGCCGACTGTAGCGCCGCAGAATTCCTGGTGAATTTCTCCATCTCCCCCTTCTTCTTAAGCGCTGTCCTGGATGACAGCTTAATGTGTACCACATGCAATATTTATTCTCATCTTGTGTCAGGCTGTCGGGCCATCCAGGGGAGTACAAAGAATGTCACTTATTAGAATAAAAGCAGAGAGAAGGTAATCAAGGGCATATGTGGCATTGGCCAATCAGGGGCCTGCTCTGGCATCCCTTTCCATTCATAACAGTCCACCGATTGCTCTGATAACAAGCTTTCAGGAGCTGTATGTGGCAATGCTAAATTCATTTATTTAGCTCGTTAAAGCTGGTCTGCTGCAGGGAGTTGAATGTGACACGTGCATTTTGTTATAACCTCATCACAAAGATAAATAACGCAACGTGTCTCAGCCGTAACTATCAAAATATATCATTAACTAGCCTTTTTCAAATGTGCACAGGCTCCCCATACTCTCAATATCAGAAGATAGCGCTGGCTTTGAATAGTAATGACAGACAGGTTTTATTTTTATACATGCAGACTTTCTTTCTTCTTGCCTGAAGGCTCATCTGTAGAACATTTTAAAGGCCAACAACCACTGCATTTATGAGCATGCAGACACAGTGTGATGATGACTCCATTGTCCTGGGCCCCACATTGGGAATCTGGCAGGTTAAATCAAACATAAGCATCTCTCAAAAATGATTTTGTATCGTCATAGTTTTAACTGAATTATTAAAAATGATCTTAAAATTGTGTCATACTTTTAGTTTTAGCTAAACATAATTATCACTATTGTACTTACATTATAATCATAGAATATACAGTAAATGCAGCTATTTCCAAGCAATTCATCTTATGTATCCAATTTATACCAGATAATACTTCATTAAAGAATTCTGCTATTTCGAGATTTATTTAGTTGATTTATTTACAATATGCACATATTACCACAAAGGTGGAGATGGTAGAGATGGTAATCTAGTCTTGTATGCAGATGTAAATAGGTTGCTGTCATGTCTGTTAAAGCCGGGTGTTTGTCACAGAAAATATTTGATAAAGTCACAGATCAGTCACGGCAAACTTAAAAAATTAGTGGCAGGATCACAGTGTGTTTTTAAAAATTTTCATTTAAATGAATAGGGCCGGATTCAGAGATGGCCAACTTAAGTCATGCGCTTAAGTGCCTCTCCTGCGCAGATTTAACGCAGGATGAGATACGCCGTATTCTAACCTGCGCTAGGCGCGTGCGTTTCTCAAAATGTGGGTGGCACAGGGCATGATATTCTAATGACCTGTTTCTTGTACCTGCCCCTTGGGTTTCCAGCTTTCTACAAAACAAATGTTTGTCGGGGTATACGGGGTATTTTGAAACGTGTCAGTGACATTGTCTTTAATAACCGCATTTGCCTTTGTAAAATCCTACCTTTGTGCATCGTAGTTGCTCTTGCGTGATGGGGAAGGCAGTGAACGTATTAATCTGTCGCATTGATAAAATGATCATAGCTCCTATTGATGACTTGGATATACCCATCACACAATCAAAATAAATAATCACTGGACAGTGGTTGCACGCAATATTATTAAGTAAACAATTTCATTTGTTGGATTTAGTGAAAGAAAATTATTTTAAATCAAATCTTTTTTTAAAGATTTACCTAATAAAGTCATGTAGCCTATGGTAGTTGAACATAATAAGCTACATGCAACTTCTTCAACTTAATCATTTTGGAGAAGCTGTGCTGACACAAATCGTCTCTGTGTGAAAGCAAATATGATCCAGACACTGTCTATCTAATATGTGTTAGATAGCACATACAGTACCAGATGGTCAATCATAGCCTACTTAAATAAATATTTGTCTTTTTATGACAGCTTTTTGATAATTGCAAGTTATCTATGCATAGAAAAATATGAAAAATATTATGTTAAAATAACACGCACTCATTCTAATATCCATGTATGCGAAAGATGCTGTATTTTTCATAATAATCTATTGGTGGCGCTAAACATAAACAACCTTTTTTTCTGAACAAATTTGCGCAGGAAAAATTTATTAAAGGGTAACAAAACACGCTGGTTTCGCTAGACCCCACCCCCTTTTGAAATTAGAAAAATGCCTAAATCTGGGCGTGACAAGTTAATAATATAGGGGCTGAGCTCCAGGTATCAAACCACAACCCAGCTTTCTTTTTCCACTAGTAGCCAAAAGCTAATTTCTACTCTGGACAGCACAGCACTCACAGCAGCTTCTCTCTCTCTCTCTCTCTCTCTCAAGCTGCTGCCGAGCCCCCGTTTGAGGTTATAATGATGCGGCCAGCAAACAGAAAATCACACGCTGTCCAGGTAGTTACCCACGCCATGTAGGCTACTCATTTTACAAAGGCTGTAGGCAATCACACTACCTGCAAGCATAGGTGTCAACCCATACACCCGTATAAAATACGGGTTTTCCACCTTTTCGAAGGTATACGGGCGTATAATACGGGAAATCTAGTCTAATACGTTTTTTTTTACCCAAAAGTTTTTCAACATTTCAACAACGATTTCTGAGGCCGTGGGAAAAGCAAGTAACGGAGACCTATGAAAATGCACTTTATAACAATGAACAGCAAAGACGCGGTAGCCTAGCCCACATACCTAACAACTATCTAACATTAGTTATAGTGAACAGTTAAATGGATATGACTGGACAATGTTCATGATTATGCAATTTTGACCGAAATTAGATAGCTTAATGCTCCGTGATGTTTTAATGTGGTGGCTATGACTCAATTTAGCGAAATTACAAGTTTAATTGTAAATTAATTCATGGCTAACTAAGCAGTCTTTAACAACGTTAACTGTTAGGCTACTTAAAAATTATCCAAATTAAGATGAGAGCGAACCATACATTAATGCTAACGTAGCTTAATTAGGCTATCAAAGCTGTTATCTAGGCTAGTAAGACTGCATTAAAAGTGTAACAAGCTCATGCAACACGACTCATGCATAATTTAGAAAATTTTGGTAGGCTATCTATGTATTTCTCCTGCACTCGGCTGTAAGTGTGTGGGGTGTCTCAGTGACAATTTAACCCCTTTGCACAGATACCAAGTAATAATGGCGTCGGCACCATCATTTTGCTCAACTGAGACATTCGTTGCTCCTGTAGCCAAACTATTAGTGGAAATGACAAACTCTTGTGTTTTAACCTTATTGGTAAACGATTCATGACGATTTCTGCCCAATACGGAGTTTGCATGGACTTGCACCTGAAATGATCTTTTAGTAAAATATGTTCCTGTCAGAGCTCTCATATCCTCAGATTCCCTCCTATTGTCTAGCACTAAAACTTATGGAGAGGCTGCCCCAGGCTGTGGAACAAGCTTCCTTTGGATATGAGGGCATCTGAATCTGTCGATATTTTTAAGAGGAATCTGAACGTGCCTTTTCCTAGGAACTATTTTACTCATCTTAAACTTTTTAATATTAATAAATTTTTAGTAAATCATGTATGAAATCAAATTGCAATACGTCCTTTGGAAAGGATTGGTTGAATAAATAAATTAATGCGTATTTAAATACTGAAATAATGGTTGCTGAAATGTTTATTTATGTTTATACTAATGTTTGTTTTAGCAACACGTAGGCCTACAATCACCTGACAAAATCCCTGTCCTAAATTGCCAAATTTGTCTCTAGGATATGAGCTGCAAAAATGAACTGGCATTTGGCCATTGTAGGCAATCTAGCCTTTGGGTTCTATGTGTGATAATAACCTACTGAAGCACAGACAATTAAGGCTAAATATCTTACATTAGGGAATCATTATTTTGGGGAAATTCATATAAAGCATAGCTACGCATCATTGTTGTTGTCTTTCACTCTTTATGGGCGTGAGCACGATTATGTCACCCAGAAATGTGAAAATTCTTTCGCAGTAGGACACATCGAGGTATGCTTCGCCGGAGGGGAGGAGAACCCGGGTCAGGTACTTTGTATGCTGTACATGCAGCTACTCGTACTTGAAATGTAAAGGCTGTTTTTCATACTTCCGGGTAGGAGACGAGTGGAGGAGACAAGTGGAGGAAAGATCGACTATTGTGGAATCCACGCCTGTGTAGGGAACAAAAAGTTTATCCTTTGCTGAAGACAAGACTGAAGGCAAAACCACAGGAAAAAACAGGAACTGAAGATGGCGGCAGTACAGGCCAGACAGATCATCACCAGGGAAGATACACAGCGTCTGGTAATGTCTGTGGGTCGCAGACTTCAGGCAGTCATCGAGTGCAAAGGATTTGCAACCAGGTACTAAATATGACAATTTTATTTCAGATTGTTAATTTGTCCAATTATTTTTGCTCCCTAAAATAGGGGGAATATGTATAAAAAGGGCAGTAATTCCTACACAGATCACCCAATATGGATATACTGTAAATACTCTCATGCTTAAGCTGACAGTCTGCACTTCAAGCTCATGTGCATTGTTTTATTTTTTTATTCAAATCCTATGTGCTGGAGTACGGAGTCAAAACAACAAAAATTGTGTCACTGTCCCAATACCTTTGCATTTAACTGTATATAGAAGCAGTGAGATTTCACATAAATGTCTTTACATGCACTGTCACCATCAAATTCAGCCTCTTACTGATGTCTGCTGTATCTATGTGCAATTTTCTCTCTGTTGGAGCACACATGTACTGACAGTGTTGTGTTATCTACATCTTTGTCATTCAGAGCACCATCTGCTGGTTGCCAGAGAACAAATGAGTCTGTACTTTGTCCCCTTGTTTGGTGAGAAGCCCCTGACATGGGCAGTTAGGATCTCATTACTGATAATGATGGGGAAAGAAGAGCACTGCCCAGAAACAAGGGGCATCCATGTTCTCTACTAAACCAGCAGAGGGAACATTAGGCCTGTGCTCAGCCTCAGTGTACCTGAACAAACAGTTGGCTGCAAAAACACTTTATTCGTGCCATCTGTTTGTGTTTTACACAGTGCAACCTCTCCACTCATGCATTCATTAAGATATGTAGCTGAAGGGCTGTATGGTAAGATCCTATGGAACAACACCTCACCAATGGCCGAAAGGCTGGCTGCACAGAATAATTCAAAACTCTTTAAAATCAAACAATCTTTCTCCCAGGTGGTGTATATAGCATAAACGGCCATAGTATTTCCCAGGAAGGGAGGGTTTCAGCCAGCTGGGTGTGTCGTGCCTCGTCACACGTTAGTGACTCCTTTAATAAGTTTCAGCCTTTGCTCACTGTGTTAGTGGTCATGTCCTCTGGTACTGTAACTACATAGGTCGGTCTGACCTTTTTCATATTTTGTTTTGTATGAACATTTGATAAAAATTTATTTAATCAGGAATTTTTGCTGGTATTCAACATAAAATATGCTGCAATGTCAATGTGAAAAATATAATCTACGATTTGTTCCAAATTATTTACAAGTATAAAAAATCAAAAATCAATTCCTTAAGCATTCAGCCCCCTTGCTTAATTGCACTTTAACAGCCAAACAGTTTGTAAAATTGCACATCATTAGTTGCCCACAGTAGTGTTAATACTGCCTTGGTTTCAAAGCCAAGACCAGGTCCCTACAATGCATGTGTTATTGTACACTCATGGATGGAATTTGAGACCAGTCCAAAGAAAATATAAATCATCACCTCTCTATCACTATAAAATTGTGCCATTTCATTAACTTTTTTCCATCAGATCTCCATTCTCCATTGACTTCCATAGAGAAACCAGACAAATCATCTCCTACCAAAAAGTCTTACAAATATTACTGAAAACAACAAATTAAATAAAAAATATACATTTAAGTGCCTTATATATTAAATAGATATCATTTATTTCATTTTTTGGACAATTTATTTTGGACTATACCTGCTGAGGGCCAGGAAACATCCTTGTCCCATACAAGAATTCACAATTTCAAACAATTAAAAAGCCTTCAAATCCTAAAACTAACCATTCCTACTGATAACAATTTTTACTTTATATAATCCTCTTTGTTTTATAATATAATCTCAACAAAAAACATTTTCAACATACAAAAATACTCACCCGTACAAAGCACTGTCTGTAAGTCATTAATTAAAACTTGCAAAAACTATCCCTGCCTTTAAAAGTATTGATATTAAAATGAGGCCAAGTTAAAACAAACTAGGGGTGGGCGATATGGCCTGAAAATAATAACACAATATTTTCAGAAATTTTCACAATAACGATATACGTACAGCGATCAGCCACAAAGTGAATAACATTGATTGTACTCTAGCACTTTGAGTTTGAAAAGATACAATGACATGGAAGGAGGTTGAAGTGCAGACTGTCACGTTTAATTTGAGGGTATTTTCATCCATATCGGATTAACTGTTTCGAAATTATAGAACCTTTTGTACATAGTCCCCCCCATTTTTGGGCATCAAAGAATATTGGACAGTTTAACATAATGTAGAATAAAGTAATACTTTTTAATATTTGGTCGCATATCCTTTGCATGCCATGCTTCCTGATGTCTGTGACCCAACAATATCAAAAGACACTTGATATAGTATTTTCTGGTACTCCTACAAGCGATACTATAACCTCTCTGCATTTGAATGGATATCTATGGGAATTGGGGGGTGGGACTAGATTTAGCTGTAAATTATACTGGAACAGTATATGATGAGGGGGGACAAGGAACCAACTCACCAAGTTATTTCTGAACAAATTAATTATTCATGTTTTAAGAACCACCGAGTACTTGGTTTGGGGACGGTTGTAACAAGGTGTTACAACCGTCCCATGCGTTACCCTGTTTAACCAGTTAAACACTGTTAGTTTGACACACCTCAGTCATATTCTTTTTAACTTTACCAAACAGTGACTCTAAAAAAAAAAACCTGTTGAGATTAATGAACATTAAAATTAAGATTCAAATGAATTAATTAATCTGATATATATATATTTTTTAGATATCAAAAAACAACTTGTGTATAATCCCTCAGGGAGTATGATACATTTACAGAGTGAGTTTCATCACTCTAGCTTGTTTTTAGATTGGAGATATTCAAGGTTTTGTAATGGTCATTTGTTGGAACCGTCCCTGGTCTCTACTACGGAAGCTTAACTTTATAAACTTTGCCCCTAGTGGTTGAGACGTATCTGTCTCAAGTACAGTATTCATGTTTGTCTGAAATTATAAACTACAGCTTTAAGAAAGTAAATTTTGATGCAGTATTTTTAAAAAAGTGTAGCCACTTGCGAAAACCTCAGTTTCTCCAGTTACACTGCAGTGCCATAAAATAGGAGGGTGCTATTAATAGCCCAAAGCACTTATGACCCTCCTCTCGCCACAGACCGTTTATACATGCTAAGAAAATCATGTTCACGTATAGAAACAATAATATGTTTTTTAAACGTTGTACAAATGAGCATTTGCTGTTTTCCCTTGTTACTGTACTATATACAGTACCAGATGCACTTTCAGTTTAGAAGACACCTAGTTTTTTTCTCCAAAATCTCTTGTATAAATATGTTTAGGAAACCAAGTACTTTCCAGTATTTTCAGCTACAGCTGTTTTCTGATTAACCCTGAAGAGTTTATCTTGTTGCATTTTGCCAAAGTACCGTACAGTCGTCATTTCCACAACGACCACCCGTCGCACTTAGGGCTGAAATAGGTTGCTGTTGTTGTGTAAATAAAAAACGTATTTATATACATTAGGCGACGTATGTTATGGTATATATACTGTATGTGACTATTCTGAAATAAATGTATTCTGTTGCAAATTTCTGAATGATACAGCTTCTTCTTCAATTCAAACTTTAAGCCACGGATGTGCAGGGAATAATTTTTGAGATATTGACATTCAAATAAAAATAATAGAAACCAGGAGGAAATTGCCTCTGGAGGGCCAAAGTAAGCCAGGGTTTCTTTGCGTTAGCTGGCTTGACAAAACCTAACCACCGCAATCTGGTATAACTGGTACTACGAAGGTGGTTAACTAGCTAAGTGAACATGGGCTGATAAACTGATATACTGCTGGATATAACGGACAGATAAGAAGAACATAAAACAATGATAATAGCAAAAAGAAACACCGTTGGCTCCAACAAAGCCAGGGAGGAACTTGAACCAGAACTTTTGCAAAAACTGCTCATCATGTAAGTAAAATTTGTTAGTTAATACCTTATTTACCTTACGTCTCGTAAATAAAATAATCTATAGGCTACTCTCACTACATTGCCATACAGTTGATTTCTAATGTCTAACTATACATTCTAGAGATCCTAAACTTGATACAGCATGTTTAAAATCTTGCTGAAGCAATTCCACCAAGTGTTATTCATAAACTCTGGGAAAGACAGCTGATTTTGTCAGTCTCTAAAGCCCTTTCTGAGACATACCTCTACGGCAGGGGTGGGGAACCTCATCCGCAAAGAGCCGGTGTGGGTGCGGGTTTTTGTTTTAGCCCAGCCCTAAGACACCTGATTCTACTTATCAAGGTCTTGATTGAAGACCATGATTAGTTAATTAGTTGAATCAGCTGTGTTAGTGCTGGGCTAACACAAAAACCTGCACCCACACCGGCTCTTTGCGGATGAGGTTCCCCACCCCTGCTCTACGGGATCCTATGGAATGGAGATGCCTTTTTCCAAAACCAAGGACTTGATTGGACAAAGAGCTTTTACAGTCAAGCCGAAAAGTCTGCACACCCCTTTCACCTTCTCCACGTTTTATTATGTTACAGACTTATACTACAATAGATTGAGTTCATTTTTTGCCTCAAACATCTACACACAATAGCCAATAATGACGAATTGAAAACAGGTTTTTAGAAAATATGCAATTTTATTTTACTGAGAAAAATAGGTTATTTAGGGGTTACATATCTGTACACACCCTTAGCCTAATACTTGTTTGCTGCACCTTTGGCAGCGATTACAGCTACAAGGCGTCTTGGGAAAGAAGCTACAAGCTTGGTACACTTGTTTCTGGACATTTTTGCCAATTCCTCTTGGCATATCCTTGCAAGCTCCATCAGGTTGGATGGGGAGCGTTGATAGCCATTTTCAGCTCTTTCCACAGATGTTCAATTGGATTCAGGTCTGGGCTCTGGCTGGGCCACTCAATGACATGCACAGACTTTCTCCGAAGCTACTCCTTTGTTCTTTTGGCTGTGTGCTTCGGGTCATTGTCATGTTGGAAGGTAAACCTTCGCCCCAGTCTGAGGTCCAGAGCACTCTGGAGCAGGTTTTTTTTTAAGGATCTCGGTGTACTTAGCTGCATTCATCTTTCCCTCTATCAGGACTAGTCCACCCCGTTCCCGCTGCTGAAAAACATCCCCACATCATGATGCTGCCACCGCCATGCTTCACTGTAGGGATGGTATTAGCCAGGTGATGAGCTGTGCCTGGTTTCCTCCAGACGTGATGCTTAGTATTCAGGCCAAAAAGTAAAATTTTGGTTTCATCAGACCAGAGAATCTTGATTCTCATGGTTTGAGAGTCCTCTAGGTGCCTTTTGGCAAACTCCAAGTGGGCTGTGATGTGCCTTTTACTAAGGAGGGGCTTCTGTCTGGCCACTCTACCATAAAGGCCTGATTGGTGGAGTGCTGCCTGGATGGTTGATCTTCTGGTTCAGCAGGTTCTCCCATCTCCACACGGATACGCTGGAGCTCTGTCAGAGTGACCATCGGGTTCCTGCTCACTTCTCTGGTCAAGGCCCGTCTTCCCCGATTGCTCAGTTTGGCCGGCAGCCAGGTCTAGGAAGATTCTTAGTGGTTCCAAACTTCTTCCATTTACGAATGATGGTGGCCACTGTGCTCTTTGGGACCTGTAAAGCTGCAGAACTTTTTCCATACCCTTCTCCAGATCTATGCCTTGACACAATCCTGTGTCTGAGGTCTGCAGATAATTCCTTTGACCCCTTTGCTCTGACATGCACAGTCAACTGTGGGACCTTATATGGGCAGGTGTTAGCAATCCCCAATCATGTCCAATTAATTGAATTTATCACAGGTGGACTCCAATTAAGTTGTAGAAACATCTCAAGCAGTATCAGTGGAAACAAAATGCACATCAGCTTACTTTTGGGTGTCATATCAAAGGATGTGCACACTTGTGTACATATGATCCTTTACATTTGTATTTTTAATAAATTAGCACAAATGTCTAAAAACCTGTTTTCACTTTGTCATTATGGGCTATTTTGTGTAGATGTTTGAGACAAAAAATTAACTAAATCTATTGTAGAATATGTCTGTAACGTAATAAAACGTGGAGAAGGTGAAAGGGGTGTGCAGACTTTCCGGCTTGACTGTATATATTTCATTCCATTAGTCTGAAAATAACCCGCCCTGGAGCAGGGGTGTATACTACGATGCAGGATTACTTAGTTAGCTGGATAACTGAACTGAGTAAAACCGGGAACAGCTCTTTTTACTTCGGTCCGTGTTCAAGATTTGGAATGGTTCCGGATTTTACTCAGTGCAGTTATCCAGCTAACTAAGTAATCCTGCTTCATAGTATACCCCCCAGGTTAGCCATGCAGAGTGAGTTGCCATTGCAATATACCCCGATTAAAAGTGAGCCGGCTTCATGATACAGAAAACCCAGGGTTGAAGCTTAAATTAGCTTGCTAACCCCTTAATCTCGCTTCACAGTACACCCCCCTGGGGGTATACTATGATGGAAGCTTAACACAGCCAGGATTTATTTGCATTAGCTGGCTTCAGAAACGGTACTACGAACGTGGTTATCAACTTGCTAAGTGAACACAGGCTTTATTAATCAAGCTCTGTGCGTGTTCCCATAAAATGGGCAGTGTCTGCAACAACGAGCCTATAGCGGTGCAGCATGGGCTGTATTAGAGCAGCGTATTTAATGGATGGATACGAAGAACATGAAACAATCATAAGAGCAAAAAGCAATTGCCTCCAACAAAGCCAGAGAGGAGCTTTTGCAAAAAAAAAAAAAAAGCTCATCGTATCGGTTAAATTCATTAGTTAATACCTTATTCACCATACCACAAATAAATCTATACTCTCAGTACATTGTCATACAGTTTATTTCTAATGTGACAACTGTACAACTACATTCTAGAGCTCCTAAACTTTAACTTTGTGCAGTGACCCTAGTGGCATAGACCCTGGGGTCTACATCAAAAACATCCTATTGTACCATGTCAGAAAGAGAGGTACTGTCAGGCCAAAATGTGTCCGGGAGCCAAAATGTGTCCGGGCAAGGCATCGGAATGCTTGGAATGTCGTTGCTATGCCAACAGACACGCGAGCATTGTGACGCGATAGCATTGCACTTGCTTTGACCTCAGAATCGCCGGAGATCGTTGGACGGAGATAGATCAGTACATCACTCAAATAACCATCACTATCACTCAGATAACCTTTATAATTTCCTTTTGTATAGGCTACTGTGCTTTATATTGTTAATTGTTTTCGATTTTAGATTGTGTTAGCTAGTGATTCATTTTGAAGTAGATAGTCTTTTACTGAAACTAACTAGCTAGCAATACTACATAGTAGTTTCCTGGTCAAATGTTGCTTTATAAAAAAACGAGCATCCGTTAATAATGTTAACAACGTCGGATAAAAAAAAAAAACGCATGAGCCTGTTTGCACTGCAAGTTAAACCAGCGAGGTGGAAAGAGTAAGTAGGCCTATCGCGTTGTTGAATAGCCCAATAAAACTAATCTAATGTCACGTTGATCAGTACGCCTAATTGTTATTTTTTTGTGGGCCTATTGGTAGTTTTTCTGATGGCCGATTATTTTTTTACTGTATTTGCTATGCGATCGCATTCACCCAATGAAAATGCCGTTGTAATAATCAGGCACGTTTCCTAAAAATGTTTTGTTACGTTGAATATTGTTTTCAATAAATGTTATTTGTTAACTTTTATTTAGTGAGTTGTTGTCATGTTTTGTAGGATAAAAGCAAGCGCGAGCTTGTCACCCGACGATTCTGAGGTCAAAGCAAGTGCAATGCTATCGCGTCACAATGCTCTCGCGTCTGTTGGCATAGCAACGACATTCCAAGCATTCCGATGCCTTGGCCGGACACATTTTGGCTCCCGGACACATTTTGGCCTGACAGTACCATGGAAAACGGCATATCGTCTGCATCAGTTGAGTTGAGACATTATGGAGCAAAATATGAAGTTCCTACGTGCCACCGTTCTCCCATATTTCATAAAAGTATATCGACCACTCTACAGTGTGATCTACGTACACGAGAGCAAATCGGGTTGAAGACACCTTCAGAGTGCATCTTGCTGCGTTGAGGATCGTCTACGTTCGGATTCAGATAAGCGTATCTTATTTCATTGCTTTCAGCTGTTGTTAGTTAGTTTGAACAGATTGCAGTCATCCGGTAGCTTAGTTTATTTTGAATTGTTTTACAGAAAGTTTTTAGCTCGCGCTGTGATAATCTACAGAACATTAGGCAATTCAAATTGTGATTAGTAATTTCTTGGAACTAATTGTAATTGATTGACAGCCTTAATATCCAAAAAGAACACATTCTAAGCTTTTCTAGACATTAGACAGTTGGGAGTGATTGTCAGAGCTGTGCGTGTCATGAATGTATTTCAAAACAATACGCACTGTTAAGCATCTGTGTCTCCATGGTTTTGCGCATGAGAGCGCATATGCATCGCTAGTGAACTCCGGAGAGAAATCATTTTGTTTGTACAATGGCGAAGTGACAAAAAGACTTTCAGTGCGTGAAACTGCTGGATGCTGTAGTCGTCCTCTGGATTCAGATGAGGAGATTTACATCCATGACTCTTCATCTGAAGCAGACAGTGTAATGGGTTCATTGATAGTTCGGAGATTCACACGCAAAGGTGGGGAGATCAGAACAAGCCTACTCACAACCGTGAGGACTAATAATTTAAGGGAGAAAAAATAATAAAGGAATAAAGAAAAAACAGGAACGTAATTCCTTAAGGCTAAAATCTAAAATCAACCCACAAAACTGGAGGAACTAGAAAACTAGTAATTAACAACTAAATCTCCCGAACACAAATAATTAAGCAACAACGGGAAACCTAGTAAACAAAAGAACACCCTCGGCTACCTTAGCTCAGAGCAGGAGGAGTGCAAAACCAAAACGAAAGTACAAAGAAAGACTGTCTCCGAGAGAACAGCAATGTACTAAAAATATAGCACAGAACGCTACGGAAAATAAATCCTATACCCGATTAAGAGCTATTAGCAAGTCCCTCCTGAACATAAACAAGTTAATACCAGGAGGTGGCTAAATACCTGGCTATACCTGGCTCGAATTAAATATCGAAAGACAAACAAGCACCGAAGAGGCGGAAGTGAGGAACTTAAGTACCCCGCAGGCAGTAAACTGCAAACCACGAAACGGAGCATGGAAAAAATCCGATTGATTCCCAATCGTGAAGGCAGGACGAGAGCCGCAAAAGAAAAGAAAACAAACAGCCACAAACCAGTACAGACAGTATGGATTCTATAGGTAAGTGTTGCCTTGTGTACAAGGTGTGTGTGTGCGTGTGTGTTTTATGGTGTTGTATTCATAATAGTATAGCTGGCTAGCCACAGAAAAGCTAGCTAGGTTGTGTTATTGTTTATGCCACAGAGCTTTACATTAGTGGTGCTGAATTCAGAATGAATGGACCTGTAGTCTCTCTTATCCTGGTTTAATTTAGTTTATACCTTGTTAGCTAACAACCTATTAGGTATTAGCAATAAGATAAGCCTGCATAAGGCTCAATGATAAAGTATGGGGAGTCTGGAAAAATAGCATAGCTAATATAGGGACATAAATGGATGACACGGAAGCTAGTTGCCCCGTACAGTAATCCATGGGCTGGCACATGTTTATATACGAGAATTATAGTAGTTGTAATAGTAAGAGTTGTAGTAATTCATGTGACGCTGTAAATCAGGGGTGGGGAACCTCATCCGCAAAGAGCCGGTGTAGGTGCGGGTTTTTGTTTTAGCCCAGCCCTAAGACACCTGATTCTACTTATCAAGGTCTTGATTGAAGACCATGATTAGTTAATTAGTTGAATCAGCTGTGTTAGTGCTGGACTAACACAAAAACCTGCACCCACACCGGCTCTTTGCGGATGAGGTTCCCCACCCCTGCTGTAAATGTAATGGCGGGTGGAAAAGGGATCCAGTCCGAGGCAGGGAGTACAAAAATCCGAAGTTTAATGACTGCAACGGTATAAAAAAACAAAGAGTCCAAAGAGTGGTCAAAAAACAAGCAGAGGTCAGAACCGGGAAGGCACAGCAGAGGTACAAAAAAAGTCCAGACTCAGGGTCGCGAGAACATAGGCAGAAATCAAAACCAGGAAATCAAGAAAGCAGAAAAATAAACCAAAAAGAACGGACAAGGAAAACAAACACAAAAACTAACAGAAACTCGGAAACAAAGACTCAGGAAAAACAACAGATACTCAGAAACTCGCAGATACACAGGCAAAAACAATGAAGCTATCAAAGGTGAGGAACTCGCAACAAAAGACTGACTGCACAAGGTATAAATACACTGAGGGAAACAAGAAACAATGAGGATCAGGTGTGAGGAACCGGGAAAGGCAATTGTCAGACAGGTGCACATAATAAAACAATGAGGAAAGCGATAATAAACTAACAAGGGAACACATAATATACGGACCAGATTCACACATAACACAGACTTGAACATGAACTGGGCAAGTGCATACAATAAGAGAATGGAAAGAGGAAACGAGAGTCAGTTAATAAAGAAACCAAAGAACGATAATTAGTGATAGAACAGGCAGAACGAGAGACAGCTGCAGTGAGGAAAGATGACATTAGTAAATTAGTAGATTAGTAGAAAACCCTGATTCTATGGTGTTAGTAGATTAGTATTATATACAAGTTAGTCATTAGTAGATTAGTAGACCCTAATTCTAAGATGTTAGTGGTTGTTAGTTAATAGTATTATTTACAATTAAGTGATTAGTAATTAAGGAAGGAATGAGAGGAAATAGAGAAAACCAAAATCCCCACAGACTCTGAAAAGTGAAAAGTGTGACGAAGACAGGGAGTGACAGAAATACAAAACACAGAACAGTGAAACCACAAATAATCAGAAACATAAATACATGAATGAAAATAAAAATAAAAATACAAAACAGACAGAACTCAGACTCATAACAGTAAATTGTGTGCATGTTCTCATATATTGTTATTTGACTGGTAAATTACCTTTTATGATGAGAACGGGCTGCTATCCTTTAATCTTGCTTCGTAGTACACCCCTCAGGTCTCTTCTGTAAGGTAAAGTAACCCTTGGGAGTTTGTTTTCCAAGAGTCAGAATTAGTTTTACTGAAAAAAAGTATTGAACAGAAGCTGACACACAGTGCAAGTGCCAGTTCTTTTTTATTTTTTACAGACTTTACTGTTATTCGTGTCGTCTGTGGATTTCCGTGGAACACATAGAACGAGTCGTAATTTTTATTGAGCCGGTGTTGTGTCATGTTACAAAATAAGGAACCTGTTTTGTGTGTGTGTGTGCTTGCACACAGGGTGTGTATGATGCGTCAGTGCAGTAGTACTGGGGTAGTAGTAGTGCTTGTAGTTAGTGCATGCTGCTTCTGCTTGCTACTCTCTGCTTTCAGCTACTGCCGCCGGCTAGCCCTCTTTGCAGGGGGTGAAAAGAGGAGCCGAGTGCGTAAGTCTCTTTCTGCCGGTACACAGCCTCTCTACCGCCAAGACTCCTGCAGTGCCTCCTCGTGACCACAGGCCCCAAACCCGGAAGGGAGGGTTGAGTCTGACAGCAGCAGATGGTCTAAAGCACTCCTGCGTTGTAGGAGACCTTTTATTATAGGAACCTACAACGCAAACACAGTGAGAGAAGAGGCGAGGTTAGCAGAGCTTGCACACTGTGTCGAGGAAAGGGGAGTGGAGATCATGGGAGTCCAGGAGCACAGGAGAGTACACGTTGATGATCTGAACGCGTATCGCAGGGTGGGTGGATGCTCATTCATCACCATATCTGCATGGCGAAAGGGTCAAAATCTCCCAGAGATCTAAGCATCCGGAGCTCGTGGAAGCGCGGGAAAAAGTGGAGGAACTGCGCCGAAGCTACGACCGCAAGAGGTCTACGGAGAATCGTGAGTTATTGAATGAGTCTAAACAGCTTCTCTTCTCTTCTACTACAAAATCAAGGGGGAGGAGCTGATGGAGAAGGTGCAGAGAGTGGAGGCAGCTCAGGGCGAACAACAGTATGGGGAGTCATGGAAGGTCATAAACGAGATGAGTGGCCGCAAAAGATCAAAAGAGGGCCAGGTTGCAGGCAACAGCCCGGAGGAGAGAGTGACCTCCTGGTTCACTCACTTCCGGAACCTCCTAGGCACACACCCTACAGTGGACAGAAATGAGGAGATACCTGCAATCCTGACAAGTCTTAATATTGACGATGGCCCCTTTACAGACAGGGAGTTTGCCAGAGTGAAATCCACCCTGAAGCAGGGGAAAAGCGCTGGGCCAGACGGCATTCCCCCAGAGGTCCTTGGGAACTGTGACCTAGACGACATCATCCTGGAGATCTGCAACCTTGCTCTGATAAAAAACAACCAGCCCGATATATGGTCTCTCTCTAACATCATCCCAATGCCTAAATCTGGAGATCTCTCAAAGCCAGATAACTACCGTGGCATCAGTCTGACATGTATCATTGCAAAGATGTACAACCGCATGATACTGAACCGGATTCAGGGTGCCATCGACCCCCACTTGAGAGAGAACCAAAATGGCTTTCGAGAGGGGAGATCCACTATAGCCCAGATTTTGGCCTTAAGGAGGATCATCGAGGAGGTGAAAAAGAACAACCTGACAGCGGTACTGTGTTTTATTGATTTCAAAAAAGCATTTGATTCAATACACAGAGGCGTGATGATGAAAATACTTAAGGCTTACGGTGTCCCTCCCAACCTACTCCGGGCTATAAAGACCATGTACACGGGCACAAGAGCCAAGGTGACGACCCCAGATGGCAACAGCGAAGAGTTTGACATCTTTGCGGGGGTGTTGCAAGGGGACACACTCACCCCCTTCCTCTTCATTATAGTCCTGGACTATGCACTAAGGCAGGCTATCAATGGACGAGAGCAGGATCTCGGCTTCACTATCACACCTAGGTCAAGAAGATTCCCTGCTGTAGTCCTAGCGGACCTGGACTATGCGGATGACATCAGCCTGCTATCTGACCGTGTGGAACAAGCTCAGGAGCTCTTGACCAGGGTGGAGACAGAGTGTGCCAAGGTTAGCCTGAGGCTAAATGTCAAGAAAACCGAGGTCATCACCTACAATATCTTCCCGGACCATCCACCTCTAATGACAACAGGAGGCACTGCTCTGAAGGAAGTCTTTGACTTCAAATACCTGGGCTCATGGGTCAACTCGTCAGAGCAAGACCTTAAAGTGAGGAAGGCGCTTTCATGGAAGGCTCTGAACGGCATAGCCAGTGTGTGGAACTCCAACATCCCTCGACATATCAAGCTCAGCTTCTTTTATGCGACTGTAGAATCCATTCTTCTATATGGCTGTGAATGCTGGACCCTGAAGCCCTCCCTGCAGAAGTCTCTGGATGGGTGCTACACCAGAATGCTGCGTGTAGTACTGAACATCAACCAGAACGAGCACGTTACCAACACGCGTCTGTATGGGGAGGTACTAAGGTTAAGCGAGAAAGTAGCTGTTAGAAGAATGAAGTTAGCCGGTCACTGCCAGAGGCACCCGGAGCTCCCAGCCAGCAAGCTGGTGCTGTGGGAGCCAACACACGGGCATCGATCAAGAGGTCAAGGGAGATCAATACGTGGGGGCTGGAGAACAGGAGGGCGAAGGGCTGGAGCGGGGCTTGGACGGAGATGGGTAGGCGGGCAAGAGGACTCGGGCAGGACTGGATGAGGGCAGGCAGGAGAACAGGAGCAGGACGGGATGACACAGGACTGAAGACAGGAACTCGGAACAGGCAAGGAGCAGGCAGGAAATAACGTGGGAAAGTAATGAGACAAGCACAAATGCAGGGCACAAGATGATCTGGCACAGAACAGTGGAACAGGGGAGCTTATATGCCAGACTAATGACGAAACAACGAGGAACAGGTGAGACGATAACACATAAGGAAACAATTATCAGGTGCGGGAGGCGGAGACACACAATCAGGGAAAACGTGGAACGTAATATGAATACAAAAAACATATATGATATTGTATATGAATACAAATCATGACACAGAGGCACGGGACGTGACAGAACCGTTGTCGCTATAACATTGGGATCGTAAAATACATAGAATCGTCAGTTTTAACATTTTCGAATGGTATATCGTGTGACCAGATTATTTAAAAATTTCTCCTTAAAAAAATGCAATGAATGCAAATAAACTAAACCCCTAGTTAAGGGGTTAACCCTTTAAAGCCGGAGCGTTCTCATTTCAGAACAATTGTTCCGATGGTTTGACGTATAATATCTATATTTTTAAATGCTAGTTACAGATGACAGAATAAGTTACAATGGCATATAATTGGTTCATGAGCTTAGTGGGCGAGGATTTATTTCTAGACCGCTAGATAAAACTACACGTCAACCACATAAATCTCAATTTGCCTCACCGTGGGCGGAGCGGACCACATCGGACAGAAGACTATCATCTGAAGGCTCTACTGTGACTGAGGGAAAGTGAGTAAATCCCCTGAGGTAAGAAGCATTTAAGATAATAATTAACCATAGATATTACTTCAGAAACAATTTTATTTTGAATAAAATCTGGTTTTGTACTGCACACTTTCTCAGATTGTCATTTGAAATTAGAACAAAAACATGAACATTTGTGTAAAGCTCTAACGTTAGCTTCAAATGAGAAGCCACTGTGTTATTCTTCCCCCAGCTCGTTACGAGATGAAATTGTGAAAAAGGCTCATACAATGAAAAAGTGAAGTGATAACGTTAGATGTGAATATTTTCCGTATTTAGTGTAGAATTTGATAACTAAATAATAGCTAACTAAAACTAAAATCAGAAATGTTAGTCTAAGAGGGAGCTCTCAGTCTCACCGCGCAAACAGCCATTTTATTTTCTGAAGTGTTTTTGTTTTCCTAATTTGAAACGTTAGCTCTGCTGTCTGTTGTGCTAGCTTTATAAATGTTATACTCAACTATTAGTCTTATCAATAGCAAGGACTAACTAGCTAGTGTTTTAACATAACGTTATGTATAAATTTGAAGGTAACTTATTGTTGTTGATCAGTCCTGTCGAAAATTAATGGAGAAGGGAACTAAACAGCAAACATTTACTAACATCAGCTTCAAGTTTTATTTTCTGACTCAAGTTTTTGACTTGAGCAAGATTAGCCTGTTTAGACAAATATTACAAAAAGACATCATTCAGTTGAGCCAATGTCACTGATGATTTAGGTCTGTTCATTTTTTTAAAATTTTAGTTGTGGTTTTTATCTAACTTAGCATTATTCTGGAGCATAAAGTGTTTTCTGTAAAATGATATTCTCACTATACAGCCCTTTACTAACTCAGAAATGGTTTTATATGTTATGGATTAATGAAATGGCAACTGTGTAATGGGTTTATAATGGTTCGGAGATTCAAATGCAGGGGGGGGAAATCAGAAAAAGTCAGCTCACATCAGTGAGGTGAGGACCAATAACAGGGAGAGAAAAATAATAAAAGAAAAGAAAGAAAAAACAGGAACTAATTCCTTAAGGCAAACAGCCAAAAACTAAAGTCAACCCACAAAAACGGGCGAACTAGAAAACTAGTAGAATATAAAGTAAATCTCCCAAGCTCACGTAATGAGCTAAAACGGGAAATCTAGAAAACAAAAGAACACCTTCGGCTACCTTAAGCTCAGAGCCGGAAGAGTATAAAATCAAAACGAAAGTACAAAGAAAAAACCGTCTCCGAGAGAACAGCAATGTAAAAAATAAATAGTGCAGAACGCTACCGGGAGGAAAACAATCCTATACCAGATTAAGTAGCCAACTAGCAAGTCTACAAACAAGTTTAATATCAGGAGGTCGCTAGTACCTGGCTATACCTGCAATGTCGTAAGACAAACAAGCACCTGAGAAGCGGAAGTGAGGAACTTAAATACCCTGCACAGGTGAAAACAATAATGAGGATAGCAAACCACGAAACGGAACGTGGTCTCTGGTCTGATGAAACCAAAATTTAATACCAAGCGCCTGAATACCAAGCGTCACGTCTGGAGGAAACCAGGCACCGCTCATCACCTGGCTAATACCATCCCTACAGTGAAGCATGGTGGTGGCAACATCATGATGTGGGGATGTTTTTCAGCAGCGGGAACGGGGCGACTAGTCCTGATAGAGTAAAAGATGAATGCAGCTAAGTACACGAGATCCTTGAAGAAAACCTGCTCCAGAGCGCCCCTGAGTTGGATAATTTGTCCACTCAACCGAATAAGGAGAGCACTTTAGTCCTGTTCGGTTTCTTTTGCCAAAATATCTTTAGGGAACAACGTGCCAATGTAATATTCTGACATAAAAAAATGGCAATGATGGCTAGCTTGATCTACAATGTGTCCCTACTCAGAACAGTAACAGACGCGCCATTGCTTTCCCTCTCACTAGCACCACCTACGTATCTATGTCACTGACTACAGGGCCGGCCCTAGCCTTTTAGTAGCCCTTGGCAAAATCTGTAGAAGCAAATCATAATCTAATCTTATATGGAAACAAGTATATTAAAGATGAGCTGTAGTCCTTCATCATTTCAGTTTCTTTGTGCTATTTATTATTTACATGTGAAACTAAGATACTGTAATTGGCTCATCATTTTCATTTGTATTTTAGAATCTTGTGTTTTGATCAAGTTTATTTTCTCATGTATTTACCACCCATTCTTAGAGGACATACAATATTTTCATTAACTATATTACAACACTTTGTCATGAGCAAAAATAATCAAATTTTTCATTCACCCGTGTAAGATGATGCGGCGGTAGGGGGTTAAGAAGCGATATCAGTTTATATATGATATCACTCTATTGTCTAATTAAGGTAATGTGATTATTACGTTTGTGCTTTTAATAAAAAAAATAAAAAACAAATCTACTCGCTGTAGGTCGCTACTTGGCTATACCCCATGACGTGCCCGTACTGCACCATGAGCCACATCTGTTAACTTAAAAAAAAAAAAAAATGTAGAAACATGTAACGAAAAATCATACCGAAAACATCTGTCGGTTTTGAAGAGCCTACCCTATCGTAATCTGCTGTAACAGCTGGGCAAAACCAAAAAACGATGAAGAGGGGCGTCGCGGTGGGGCGCCACTAACTTTTATTTATTATAAATAAAAATCCTGGCGTGATGGCGCCCTAGGCGGCCGCCTATACCGCCAATGATTAGGACCAGCCCTGCCTGACTGTATAGTCGAAATTTAGTTTCTCTTAGGAACGCCTGCATAAGACGTTAAACGTTGTTTTAGGGGATGACACAGAGATTAGCCTTCACTGCACAACATTATGCACGCTTAGTTTATCTACATTGCTGTTTCCATTCTTTTCTCAAATGGTCTTTGGCAAAGACTCTTTGCTATGCAAATAAAAAAACATACATAGTCCAACTTTAACAATTTATTGTCATATACCTGGCTTGATCCATGCTCTAATGGTGCTGCTACCCTTTGCTGCGTGCTGTAGCTCCCTGGCCTTCTGTATTAAGTCTCTCCTTTCTGGGCATTGCACTGCAACCATCAAGAGTTGGTACAGCAAGGCTACATTTCTTACCATTCAATAACCAGGACTGTATTGTAACTCTCACTAAATCACTAATTACCACACCCACTAGCATTAAAACTTCACCAATCATCTCTCTAACTTATCAGTTTTATTAGCCTAGTTATAATTTACTATAGTACTCATCCTATTAGGGCCAATAATATAATTAAGGGAATAATTAATAGATTAACCTATAGTGCCAAGTTGTGGACATTGAAACCATTTTTTTAAAGTCACCAGAACAAAATAACAAAAAATAATATATTGATTACCCAAACCAATAAAAATGTATAAAAATGCTTATTCTACTATTCACATTATTACAATTACAGATATTCCATTCCATTATTCCCAAATCACATTACAATCTAATCTAATTACAATTACAATTACTACTTTTTTAACTGATGTTCTTTATTTACATTCATGTAAGCTAGGCTATCAATTGACCCAGCATGACCATTGGCCACTCCATAGTGTTAATAAAGCCAATGGGTAAACCAACAGTATTGTACTTATACAGTATATGTAGTTATAGTACATTCATAGAATACCTTTCCTATTTCGTAATTGCATTTTAATGCAATATGATGTATAATTCTCTAGCGTCTTCATCTCTCCTTTATCTGTGTGGGTGGCTGTGCCGAGTCTTGTAGGCTATTACTTGCATTACTAGCTAACATTAGGTAGGTCTGTTCAGATCAGTGCATAGGCTGCAATATGATTATTAATGGATTTAGCTTCTGAGCTAGCCGTCAGAGCGTGTAGTTTTCGGTTCTTTTGAAATGTATAAGATGAGAGAACCGAGCAGATCTGATAAATAGAAACAACCGCATCTCCCCGTTAACTTCTGTAATGAACTGATTCAGTGCGCTGTTTGTGTGTATTGCCAGAGATGTGACGTGTTGAACTTCATTCACAAAACTGAGGTTTACCTTCGTAAGCATTTGTTAGTTTCACCATGTTTTGGAACAGATGATTTAGAAATCCTGTTATTTGCAGACTGGCAGACTACTGACTACGAATCAGTATTACTGAGTTAACTGGATAATTGCACCGAGTACAACCCGGAACAGCTCTTTTTATTTCAGTCCATGTTCCTGATTCGGGAGGGTTCTGGGTTTTACTCAATGCACTTATCCAGCTAACTCAGATATCCTGCTTCGTAGTATAGCCCCCTGTTATTATTAACTTTAGGGACTCTATCTTGACAACCTTAGCGCTTGGTCTAAACGCATGGCGCAAAGTGCATTTAGGGCGTGTCCACTTTTGCTAGTTTGAGCAATAAGCACGGCGCAACGTGCAAATGGGCTGAACTTAGTCTCTTTGTTAATTATAGGTGTGTCTTAGGTGTAACATGCAATAAACCAATCAAAATGTCATATCCCATTCCCTTTAAAAGCCTGCTTTTCCCACCTTGGCAGATTGCTTATATGATGGCGAAACAGACATGCTCGTGCGTTTGTAGTGCAAGCAAGTAATAGGCTATATGGATCAATAGTATGATCAATATTATTCAGACTAACCATTATGACACATTTTGATATACACATTGTGGCAACCGGACTCCAGCTACGCCTCCGCCAGGTGCCACTAGGGGGCAATGGGGCGACAGGAGGGCATTAACTCGCCACAGAGCGGAGGTGAAGAAGCCACAGACGCCACTCCCAGTGAGAGGTTCAGGACCCAGGTCAGCTCCGACTAATAATTCTATTAGGTCGGAGCTGAACCAGACCAGCTGGGAGCAATTGCCACACCTGCAGTCAGGCTACTTAAGACAGCCTGACAGGCTCAGAGGGAGAGAAGACAGCCACGGTGAAGGACTGAGGCAGTGTGCGCTGCAACGACACCCCTTCACTAACGGACAAAGACTCTTTCACCGATCTAGGAAAGTCGGAGAAAAAGAATTAGAACGGACAAGTAAGATAAAGGATAATTAACTGTTGTACGCCTCTCTGCACTAACCTGTTTCCTCGTTCCCCATAGCACGCCGAAGAGGCTTGGTGGTGACCGAGCCGCGGCTTCCCGGAACCTGTGGAGGAAAAAGGGCGTGAGGGAAAGCGAGACACAGTTAACGGATAGACGGAGCTACAAAGTGAAACTCACCGTGAAAACACGGAGGTGGACGGGATTCACGGCTGGTGGAAATCCCAATCACTCCGAACACGACGGATTCGGTGACAGCCGAGTAACCGGTGATTCCCCATCGCGGACGGAAGCGGGGAGCGTAGGGACGCCCCTTCTCGATGGCGACCCCACTCCACTACGGGTCTTCCGACCCACCCTAGACTAACCTCTCCTCTTCTTTATCCCTATCAACGGGCTACCCCACTCTCAGGTGGCAGCTGAGAGTACCAGTGAGACCCCGACAGCCGGAGAGAAGGAGAGAGAGAACCTGAGGACTGGACGTGGAGAAAAACCCGGATCAGGATCGCTGGAACGGGAGCTACCCTCCGGACCCACTCTAAAAATTTAAAGAAAAATAAAATACTTACCTTGAACTCACCTCTGTCTCCCCGTCTTCCTTCCTCTCCGAGGAAAGTGTGGCTGGACGCCACATATGGTGGAGAACGCGGGCATAGCGATTCCCTGGACCCAAGAGAAGATTAGCGCAGCGAAACCGGAATTAAAGGTAAAACGTCGCCTCTCAGCTAACCATTTGTCCTCTGTCCTCTTCGAGGAGATGGAAGAGAAGGAGATCGGAGACATGGACGCCGGGTCTCAATCCCGAATAGAGGGGGCCCTGGGGAACCTCTCCATGTCCCAAGCCATGCTCCAAACAGCCGTGGCCGAGCTGTGTCGACAGAACACGGGCCGAAAGGCGGGACGAAAACCCAAAGACGTACTCCTAAAGATGTGCGAAACAGATGACGTAAAGACCTATATGGAAATTTTTGAAAGAACGGCCCGACGCGAAACATGGCCCGAAGCAGAGTGGGCCTATATCCTCGCCCCGTTCTTAACTGGGGAAGCTCTACTGGCCTACCATCATCTCAGCCCAGCAGAAGTGTCCTCATATGCCAGCCTGAAAACCGCAGTGCTGGCCTACTACGGCTACGGGTTGGCGGAACGAGCACAGCAGTACCACGAGTGGACCTTCGATCCAGAGGCGCCCCCTAGAGCTCAGATGATGAAACTAGGACGCCTGCTAGACAACTGGCTCGAAGAAGGTGAGGGACCCCACTGGAAAGAACGACTGCTCATTGACCGAGCTTTACGGGCCCTACCCCGACCAGCTCAAAGGTACGTCGCCGAACACGGACCACGAAGTGTGGACCGAATGATTCAACTGATGGAGAATCACTCCGCCACGACCCGATTACTGACAGGGGGAAGAACCACGACGCCCGTCCCAAAGCGATCGGAGGAAAAGCCTACACGGGGTCCCAATCGGAAAACGCCGACCCGACCAGTAGAAAAGCCATCCTTCGACTCGGCACTGAGACGGTGCTTCGGGTGTGGTAGGAGGGGTCACCTGGTCAACGACTGTCCCGGCGAGGAAGAATCCATGGGGACGCAGAGCCAGACCGGTAAGAACCACTCCACTTCCTCCCTGTATGTCACCACTTGTTGGGCCCACGAGGGCATGTCACCCCCCAGGATCCCGGTGTCGATAGAGGGAAGGGACACGGTGGCTACCCTCGACTCGGGTAGCGGCATCACCCTCGTACACGCCAGCTTCGTAGACCGGCCGGATGGAGCAGAAGTAACAGTGGGGTGTGTCCACGGGGATGAGAGAGCCTACCCGACTGGCCTAGTCAAGATTCGCAGTCCAAGAGGGACCTGCACCATAAAGGTCGCCGTGGTGGATAAATTACCAGTACCGGTACTCCTGGGGAGAGACTGTCCCCTGTTTAGGGCCTACTGGGAGCACCCGCATGGCCCCGCTGAAGACACGAAGAAGAGGCGACCCCCCACGGTGAGGAAAAGAAACCCTCCAGAGGCGTGGATCGCCAACCCCAGGTCAGAACCGCGCGGTGAGCCGGCCCCACACTCCAGTGACACCCTGTCCGGATTCGAAACCCCGGAGCCAGAGTGAGAAAGGGAGGTGAGTGGCCCAGTACATACCGTCGCCGAGGACGGAAGAGAGGTGGGAGAGGACGGTTCCGATCCGGCCCCGTTCCAGCAAGAAGAGCAGATCCCTGAACTTCCGGGATTCGAAACAGGCCCCGAGCGTCACACAGTGGAATTCGGACGAGCTCAACTTGAAGACCCCTGTCTGATCAACGCGTGGAGGGGAAGCCTAGTGGACCCCTCTCCGGAAATGGTGAGTCGTACTAACACTCCCATCTTTTGTGTGCGAAATAATCTGCTGTACCGTGTCCACAGAGAACCGGGCGAGCGGATTGAACAGCTGGTGGTCCCAAAGACGCACGTGAACCGCGTGCTATATCTGGGGCATACTCACCTCCTGGGAGCCCACTTGGGGATCGAGAAGACGTTGGACCGCATCCAACAACGGTTCTACTGGCCGGGCATCAAGAAGGCAGTGGAGGACTACTGCAGGGCCTGTCCACAGTGCCAGTTGCATTGTCCAAGGCCCAGCAGCAGAGCACCGTTGATCCCGATGCCCATTATCGACGTCCCATTCGACCGCATCGCAATGGATATAGTGGGACCCCTCCCGAAGTCCAGCCGGGGTCACCGTTATATCCTGGTCATCGTCGACTATGCCACCCGTTACCCTGAAGCAGTCCCTCTGCGCACCGCCACGGGAAAGACCGTGGCCAGGGAGCTCTTCCTGCTTTTTAGTCGGGTAGGCATTGCGCGCGAAATTCTGACTGATCAAGGTACGTGCTTTATGTCCCAGGTTCTCCGAGAGATGTGCCGACTGTTGCAGGTAACCCAGGTCCGGACCTCGGTGTACCACCCACAGACAGATGGCCTAGTGGAAAGATTCAACCGAACCTTAAAAAGCATGCTAAGGAAAGCGATTGAGACAGACGGTAAGGATTGGGACCGCCTGTTACCTTACCTACTATTTGCCATCAGGGAAGTACCCCAGGCATCGACGGGATTCGCCCCCTTCGAGCTGCTCTACGGACGGAGACCCCGGGGACTGCTCGATCTGGCACGAGAGACCTGGGAACAGCGTCCCTCGCAAAACCGTACCTTGATTGATCACGTCGAGACCATGCAACAACGCCTAACGAAGATCTGGCCCCTGGTTAACGAGCACATGGCGGAGGCCCAGAGGGAACAAAGGCGGTTGTTCGACAGGGGAGCGGTGATACGTGAGTTCCAACCAGGAGAACAAGTGTTGGTACTTGTCCCCACCACAGAATGTAAGTTCCTCGCCCGGTGGCACGGCCCCTACGAGGTGGTGGAACGGGTAGGGCCCGTGAACTACAGAGTGAGACAAACCGGACGCAGAGTGGAACAGAAGGTCTACCATGTAAACCTGCTGAAACGCTGGGTATCCCCGATACTCCAACCCATACAGGCGCTCACCACGACCCGGAGTAGCCCTCAAGCCCCGGAAGTACCGATGGGAGAAGAACTCTCCACCCCCCAGAAACAGGACTTGAGGGAGATCATCGAGGGGTTCCGAGATGTGTTCTCAGAACAGCCCGGCCGAACCCACATCACACAGCACGATATCGTGACGGAACCTGGAAGGAGGGTCCGGCTACGACCATACCGGGTCCCGGAAGCCAGAAGAATGGCCATCCGGGAGGAAGTAAAGGAAATGTTGCGGCTCGGGGTAATTGAACCGTCCAACAGCCCGTGGTGCAGCCCGGTAGTACTAGTGCCGAAGCCAAACGGGAGCTGGAGGTTCTGTAACGACTTCCGGAAGCTAAACGAAGTCTCCAGGTACGACGCCTACCCAATGCCCCGAGTGGACGAGTTAATCGAGCGGTTAGGTCCCGCCCGATTCATCACCACCCTGGATCTCACCAGAGGGTATTGGCAGGTACCACTGACTCCCCGAGCCCGCGAGAAGACCGCTTTCGCTACCCCGGATGGCCTATTCCAATACCGGGTCCTCCCATTCGGGGTCCATGGAGCGCCGGCCACCTTCCAGCAGATGATGGATATCGTCCTGCGGCCCCATCGTGAGTATGCCGCCGCCTACTTAGACGATATAATCGTCCACAGCCCCGACTGGAAGAGCCACCTGGACCGGCTCAGAGCAGTACTTAGAGCCCTACGAAAGGCCGGACTAACGGCCAACCCGGCGAAGTGCCATCTGGGGCTCATAGAAGCCAATTACCTGGGACATACAGTAGGACGAGGTTGCGTCCGACCCCAGGTTAACAAGTTGGACAGCATCAAGACCTGGCCACAACCCACAACGAAGAAACAGGTGAGAACATTCCTGGGCTTAGTGGGGTACTATCGGCAGTTCGTTCCCCACTTCGCCACGATCGCCGGTCCATTACATGACCTAACTAAGAACAACCAACCCTCCACAGTCCGCTGGACCAAAGAGACAGAGCACGCCTTCAATCAGCTGAAACAGGTACTAATATCCAAACCCGTACTAGCCACCCCGAATTACGAATGCCAGTTTGTCTTACAGACGGACGCATCCGGAACCGGGCTCGGAGCCGTGTTGTCCCAAATCCAAGGCGGAGTGGAACACCCCATCATCTTTGCCAGTCGCTGCTTACTGAGCCACGAGGAAAAGTATGCCACCGTAGAACTGGAAGCTCTCGCAGTGAAGTGGGCACTGGAAAAGTTCCAGTATTACCTACTGGGACGGGAATTCCTCCTGGTAACGGACCACGCCCCACTCAAATGGATGGCGGCTAACCATAGTAAGAACGCCCGAGTAACCCGATGGTTTTTAGAGTTACAAAATTTCAAATTCCAGGTGGAACACCGACCTGGGAAGCAGAATGGCAACGCAGACGCCCTATCCAGACGGGAGGAACTCGGGTTGACAGTCGCTCCACCACGGGTGTCGGAGCTAAGGGGGGGGATATGTGGCAACCGGACTCCAGCTACGCCTCCGCCAGGTGCCACTAGGGGGCAATGGGGCGACAGGAGGGCATTAACTCGCCACAGAGCGGAGGTGAAGAAGCCACAGACGCCACTCCCAGTGAGAGGTTCAGGACCCAGGTCAGCTCCGACTAATAATTCTATTAGGTCGGAGCTGAACCAGACCAGCTGGGAGCAATTGCCACACCTGCAGTCAGGCTACTTAAGACAGCCTGACAGGCTCAGAGGGAGAGAAGACAGCCACGGTGAAGGACTGAGGCAGTGTGCGCTGCAACGACACCCCTTCACTAACGGACAAAGACTCTTTCACCGATCTAGGAAAGACGGAGAAAAATAATTAGAACGAACAAGTAAGATAAAGGATAATTAACTGTTGTACGCCTCTCTGCACTAACCTGTTTCCTCGTTCCCCATAGCACGCCGAAGAGGCTTGGTGGTGACCGAGCCGCGGCTTCCCGGAACCTGTGGAGGAAAAAGGGCGTGAGGGAAAGCGAGACACAGTTAACGGATAGACGGAGCTACAAAGTGAAACTCACCGTGAAAACACGGAGGTGGACGGGATTCACGGCTGGTGGAAATCCCAATCACTCCGAACACGACGGATTCGGTGACAGCCGAGTAACCGGTGATTCCCCATCGCGGACGGAAGCGGGGAGCGTAGGGATGCCCCTTCTCGACGGCGACCCCACTCCACTACGGGTCTTCCGACCCACCCTAGACTAACCTCTCCTCTTCTTTATCCCTATCAACGGGCTACCCCACTCTCAGGTGGCAGCTGAGAGTACCAGTGAGACCCCGACAGCCGGAGAGAAGGAGAGAGAGAACCTGAGGACTGGACGTGGAGAAAAACCCGGATCAGGATCGCTGGAACGGGAGCTACCCTCCGGACCCACTCTAAAAATTTAAAGAAAAATAAAATACTTACCTTGAACTCACCTCTGTCTCCCCGTCTTCCTTCCTCTCCGAGGAAAGTGTGGCTGGACGCCACAACATATACACACTAATAATCTTTAACATTAGGGTTTAACACCGGTACGGGTTCCTGGTATTCTCAACAGTGGTGTTATTTTAGAAAATATAGCCTATGTGTTAATTTTGTTAAAAGCACCTGCAACTGCTGAGAATAAGCTACTTGAATGGCTTCCGTCTCACCTTAGAAAATGCCAAATTAGCCTGCTTGTTTAATTAATTTCATTTCAATATACAATGAAGCATTGTCAAACATCAATTTCATGGGGCTGTTCTCATGGAGTTCTCGAAGTTCAAGCTTCATCCGAAGTTCATTATGTGCATTCTAATATTGATTAATAACATAAATACCGTTATTTTGCCTTAACGATGATACTAGTAAATACACTAAAGCTGTCAGGTTGGCAGCGCATAGGTTTATGCATATTCCCCCTCGTTTTATAATGTCCTGCTTATGGAAATGTGACCAACCTGTTTTACTGGTAGTGTAATGCTTTAAAACAGTCCACTTTCTCTGGAAGACCGTGAAAAGTGCAATTTACAGCAGGGGAAATAGACCTGCTCCTGCGTGAAGTTAAAGCACACATAGAATGGCATTAAAATGAAGGAACCCTGCACCGGGTGTAAGATAGCAAAGATACTTGCGTTTGGGTTAGCGCCGCTTAGCACTGGGTGTAAGATAAGGCCTAGGTGTTGTTAGTTGTTAGAATTACTTATACAATACCCACGGTGAAATAAATGTTTCGTTTTGTTGTTAGTTAGTTTAAGCAACACAATCGCTCAAGCATGGTACACAGCAGATATAGAATGTTGATCTACAAAATAAGCACTGTTGTCATTTATAATAAAAATACTACTAATAATGCAATTTTATTTAAAGCACTTTTCAGGACACCTAAAGACACGTTACAGCAAAAGACTATTACACAGTTACAGAAAAATCAGAACAAACAAGTAGAATGTAAAGTAAAATAAACTAAAAACAATGGATAAATAAAAGCCTAATTCATACTCTTAGAGTAGGTGCTATGCACAGTACATTGGCAATTGTGGATATTAAAACTTGAAGCAATATACTTACAGATTTAGCACTTTTATAAAGCATACTTATTTCCAACATGCCCATGGGATCAAATACAGACAGGTGACAAATTAAAGGAAAAACCAACATAAAGTGTCTTAGTAAAGGCCGTGACACACTGGCCGCGATTTACTCGCACAAATAAAAATACTCGCACGTTGAAAAATAAAAACTAACTTGTGTATTGTTCATAAAATCTTGCACATCAAACGCGAAATGTCCTTTGCGAAAAGGCGGCATGTAATTTATTCGGAGCAAGGTCGTTTTTTGCGAGTTTTCGTTTGCGATACTATTTATCTATCCAATCATAACAAGTTTCCATGACTGACGTCACCGCACTGCCACAACAAACTACAACATCCAATATGGCGGACCAACTGATATTGTATGTTTCTCAGAATAGCGTACTCTTAGATAAGAGACATAAATGTTACAAAGACAACGATTCGAAGGACAATTTGTGGAAAACCATAACCGAGCAAATAGGCTATGAAGATAGTGGGTTTATAGCTAAATGGTTGCAATACGCACAACTTGCTATCTGATACGTAGGCCTATTTATTTTTTGACTTTAGGCGAGTTCATGTAGGCTACGCTGTCACCGGCTGGGTTGTTTGGTGAAAACAAAGGATGAAAGCTAACTAACCGCTATATGTGATATTGTTTCGTGGATATTTGCTGTAGTAATTGTGCGCTATAGGCTAACAGATGGAGAAAGATGACACGTAGGCTAGCTACTGGGTCTGGCCAGGGGCAGCCACTGTGGTGGAGGGAGAGAAAGGGGGAGGAGAAGAAGGGCAGGGTAGAGTAGCCTATATAAAATGTTTTAGCTGTCACACAGTTGTCTGTGTGCGTGGCAAATAAAGCCTATAAAGTTCCCCAAAAATCTTATTCTGACTCCTGTATGGATTTCCTGATTACTGATAGCCAAGTTATATAAATAACGCGGAAAACAGATGAGGTCTGCCTGCAGCAATCGTTTCAGACTTCATGAGTTGCTACAACAAGTAGTTGTAGTCTCTGTATAGACTACGAAAAATTTATTTTAAAGATGTTTGTTTGCTGAAATTACATAATGTATTGTTATGTTGTGGTTAACCCTTTATATTAGTGGAAGAGATCAAGAGGCAGTGGAAAAATCTCAGGGACACGTATGTCCATAAAAGGAGGGAAGAGAAGGAGAGCATGTTGTAGACAAAACAAAGTTTACATAAGTAAAAACGGACACATAATAAGCCCGGTTCAATATTTTGGCAATGTAATTTAAGCATGCTCTGTTATTAACGTTCTGGTTGAGGCAAAAAAATATATACACTTTCGTTCCGTGATGGACCGAATTTTTTATTTTCTTGAACGTTGTTGTGTTTAATGAATGACATCATGAACGAGAACGGATAACCAGGTCGTCATCGCTCGATGAAGAGTAATCCATTTTTATTCGCAGGGATTTTCAACCGCGAAAAAGAACACAAGTTTTTCGCTTTTTGGCGTCGTTGCAGGTGTGACAGGTTTTCATGCAAAATATTTGCCGACGAATTTTGCGCGTTTTCGCCCCACTTATTCGTTACATCCCCGATGTGTAACGGCCTTAAGGTGTTGGGCCACTTCGAGCCACCAGAACAGCTTCAATGCACCTTGGCATAGATTCTACCTCTATTGTAGCATATACAGGTGCAGCTCTTCTTTGTCTTCTGGACATCTGTCAAGTCAGCAGTCTTCCCCATGATTGTGTAGCCTACTGAACCAGACTGAGAGACCATTTAAAGGCTCAGGAAACCTTTGCAGGTGTTTTGAGTTAATTAGCTGATTAGAGTGTGACACCATGAGTTTCCAATATTGAACTTTTTCACAATATTCAAATTTTCTGAGACACTGAATTTGGGTTTTCATTAGCTGTAAGCCATAATCGTCAAAATTGCAAGAAATAAAGGCTTGAAATATTTCACTCTATGTGTAATGAATCTATATAATATATGAGTTTCACTTTCTGAAATGAGTGACAAAAAATATTGAACTTTTTCACGATATTGTAATTTTTTGAGCTGCACCTGTATTCTAGTCTCTGGAATTCTACTGGAGGGATGGAACACTATTCTTCCAATACTATTCTCTCATTTGGTGTTTTAACGACGGTGCTGTCTAACACATCGGTGAGATCTGGGTTGAGTTCTGGTGACTGTGAAGGCCATAGCATATGATTTACATCATTTTCATACTCATCAAACCATTCAGTGACCCCTCGTGCCCTGTGGAGGTTGAACACAAGCTGGGCAGCTGCGTTCTGGTTCAGTTGAAGAGGCAGAATGACCCAGGCTGGTAGGCTTGCAAGCAGGGAGTTGCAGTAGTCCAGGCGTGAGGTGACCATAGTCTGGACAAGAAGCTGGGTGAAGTAGGTGGTCAGGTACGGTCGAATCCTCCTGATGTTGTACAGGATGAACTTGCAGGACCGTGCCGTTGCCCTGATGTGATCTTTGAAGTCCAGCTGGTCGTCCAGGACCACCCTCAGGTTCCTTGCAGAGCCTATAATCCTGTCAACGGTGATGGAGAGGTCATGTAGTGGGGAGGTCTTGTATGGCATCAAGAGGAGCTCTGTCTTGTCAAGGTTGAGCTTCAGGTGATGGGTAGCCATCCACTCAGAAATGTCAGCCAGACAAGCAGATATCCTCTCTTTAACCTGTGGGGTAGAGGGAGGGAAAGAGAAGAAGAGTTGATTATTGTCAGCATAACTATGGTATGAGAAGCCATGTGAATTAATTACTGAACCAAGAGACTTAGTATAAATGGAGAACAACAGAGGACCCAGTACAGATCCCTGTGGGACTCCTGTAGAAAGGGGATGGGGTGCAGAGATGCAACCCTTCCAAGATACTTGGTAGGATCCATCTGTGAGACACTGTACAAACCAAGAAAGGGCAGTCCCAGAAATGCCCATCTCAGTGAGTGTGGAGATCAGAAGTTCATGGTTGACTATGTCGAACGCCACAGACAGGTCAAGTAGAATCAGGACAGAGGAGAGGGAGGAGGCGCTAGCAGTGGCGAGTGCCTCCGTCACAGCCAGGAGAGCAGATTCGGTGGAATGCCTGGTTTTGAAGCCGGATTGATGCGAGTCAAGCAGGTTGTTCTGGTAGAAAAAAACAGAAAGTTAGTTAAGGACAGCTCGTTCGAGAGTTTTGAACAGGAAGGGCAAGAGAGATACAGGACGGTAGTTCCTGACATCAGAGGGGTCCAAGCTAGGTTTTTTAAGGAGTGGAGTAACATGGGCAGTCTTAAAAACAGCAGGAACATGGCCACAGGTTAGCAAGGTATTGATAATGGAGGACAGATATGGAAAGAGCTCACCGGATATAGACTGGAGGACTGCTGAAGGGATGGGGTCCAGTGGACAGGTGGTTGCACAAGTTGGAGCACATCAGTGTCCTCCAGAGTCTTGAAGGACGACAGTGTAGCGATGGGTTCGGTATGGGGGATGTGGGGTGTCACTGGATGTTCCGGATTGTGGCCATCTTCTCCTCAAAGTGGGTCAGGAAGTTATCTGCAGAAAGGGAGGAGGGTGAAGGGGGTGGAGGAGGGATACGCAGAAAGGAGAAGGTGGAAAAAAGTTTACATGGATTAGATACACACGCATTAATTTGAATTTGAAAAAATGAAGTCTTAGCCTCAGTTGCAGCTGTGAAGGCTGCCAGTAGAGTTTGATAGGACGCCAGGTCATCTGGGGATCTGGATTTCCTCCACTTTCTCTCAGCGACTCGCAGCATGGTTCGGCTGGATCTGAGAGAATCCGTCCGCCACAGGCAGGGGGGTGATGGTCGAGCTGGTTTGGAGACAAGAGGACATAGTGAGTTGAGAGACTGAGAGAGGCAGGAGTTAAACGTGGAGGTGGCAACATTAACAGGCATATTAGCAAAGGAAGCAGGAGGAGGAAGTGCAGAGAAAGCAGCAGAAGTGAGAGAGGAGTGTGAGAGGGTGCAGAGATTTCTCCTGAACATTACAGTAGGTGGGTTGTTAGCGGAGTTGAGGGAGAGAGAGAATTAAATAAAGAAATGGTCCAATACGTGGAGCAGAGTCACTGTGAGTTCAGACGTGGCGCAGCTCCTGGTGAGTACAAGGTCTAGTTGGGTGGCAGGCGATGGGGACTGGGTGAGGGCGAAAGACTGGAGGAGTGAGGTGACACTGGATAGCTGGGAACTCACTGGTTGGAGGTTGAAGTCTTCCAGTAGGATTACAGGGGTGCCATCCTCAGGGAAGGAGCTCAGGAGAGTGTCCAGTTCATCCAGGAAAGCTCCAAGCGAACCTGGAGGGTGATAGAGAACAACAATGTTAAGTGTAGATGGGTGAGTTATAGCGACTGCATGAAACTCAAAGGAGAAGATATTCAGGCAGTGTACAGTGGGAATAGAGAATTTCCAGGATGTCGAAATGAGCAAACCAGTACCCCCGCCTCGGCCAGAGGCCCTGGGGGTGTGGAAGAAGGAGTAGCCAGCAGACAGAGCAGCTGGATTGGCAGTGTTATCAGGAGTGATCCAGGTCTCAGTGAAAGCCAGGAAGTGAAGGGACTTAGCATAGGCAGTGATGAAGTCAGCTTTCTGGACAGCTGAATGGAAATTCCATAGTCCTCCCACCACAAGAGTTCCTTATGAGAGGACAGAGGTAGGCAAACCTGGTTAGCCAGGCAGTGCCTGCGGTGGTTGGGCCTCCTGGAGCGAGGCAAAGATCACAGAGGAATGGGGTTTAGACACATGGTAGGGGGTGATAAAACTTGTTAGATAGTGAAAGATCAGAACAAACAAAAGTCAGACAAATTGGTGATGACGGCAGCCTCTGCTTTAACTTATACACTATTTGCTAATTTCTCGATTGCACTTAGCTGCTTGCAGGGCTAATTCACTCAGGTGAAGCTAGTTTAAAATAGCAACACAAAAGACCAGTAGTTAGCCTAATAACATAAATTAAGTTACCAACTGACCGTTAGTACTTCAATTTACTTAAGCTACACAGTGACGAGGCTACAAACAGTTTAATTAACTAATGCACAGCTGAAACCAAATGAAAATATGATACTTAGCCTATCCAAGAGTAGATAATGATCAACGCCGTCGAAATTCACTCAGATGTAAGTGTAAAGATTGGGGGAGTGGAGTTGCCCTGCCTATTAGATACTGGGTCTATGGTTTCCAAGATTACAAAAGTTTCTTTTCACAAAGCTTTGAACTCTGGGGCTTGACTTGACATAGTTGGCTATCTGGGACTTGACATCGAGGTGTTAGGCAAGGTGATCCCAGGGCTAGGGGTGCTGATTGTAAAAGACCCCCCTGGTTCCTGTCCCAAACAGGAAGCCCATGGTGTTCTAGAGATGAATACTATTAGATACTGTTACGATGAGCTGTTTAGTCAACATGGCACTGCCCTTTTTGACCTTCCCACTGTAACACAAGTGGGTAACCTGTGGCAACAGGCCTTGCAGCACTGCCACCAAACTTGTACAGAATCCAACCAGACAGGGCTGGAATGGTCAGCTGCTGGACAGCCAAGTTATAAGGGAAAGTAGTAGCCCCATTGTCCTAAAAATGGCAGCCTACGTATGTGCGTCGACTATAGACAGCTCAATTCAAAAACGTGCAAAGATGCCTTCCCACTTCTTTGATCGAAGAATCGCTTGATTCCCTGTCTGGTGCTCGCTGGTTTTCCACAGTAGACTTAGCTATTGGGTATAACTAAGTCCCCATAGCTGAACAGGACAAGTCAAAAACTGCATTTTGTACCCCCTTTGGATAATTAGAATGTAACAGGATGCCCTTCGGGGTTTGCAATGCCCCTATCACCTTCCAGAGATTGATGGAAACGCTGTTTGGAGATCAGCGTTTCCAGTCTCTTCTACTTTACCTGGATGACGTTGTGGTGTTTTCAGCCACAGTTGATGAGCAGGTTGAATGGCTTGCTATGGTGTTGAGCTCCCTGCAACAAGAAGGTCTTAAAGCTAAGTTGCTGTTTTTTAAAGCAGGAAGTAAATTGCCTTGGGCATGTTATTTCCAGTTTGGGTGTCTCCACAGATTCAGAGCTCCGGGAGAAACCTGCTGGATGCCTGGACAGAGGAATGTGAGAGAGGTTTTCAAAACTTGAAGACAAGGTTAGTAACAGCACCAATATCAGCATATTCCTTGTTAAGGTAGTATGTGCCCGATGACCTGGAGAATGTGATTCCACGAACACCACTTCCTGGATACCTACAAAAGAAAGGTAGGTAAAGTAACAGACTAAAGTAAACGGCGAGAGCTCTCGAAGCCTGTGCTGGAGCTATTGCACCAATATGACTGGGTGGTGGAACAAAATGTACCCTTGTACCGATGCACCCTCCACCCAGATGGAGGAGCAGAAGTCTTCCGACTGATTTTTCCAGAGGCCCTGAGGAAAGAGGTATTCAACTAAATCCACGATGACTATGGGCACCAGGGGGTTGACAAAAAGGCCACAGATGTGGGGGTTAAAGGAAGGCCAGATGGTTTACTGAAGAGCATACAGTGTTAGTGGGACTCCACAGGTTATGGATTTTGTTCCGTCCCCGGTCTAGAATCCTGAAGGCACCAGAGGGCGAAGGCCTCTACACTACGGCTGCACTCAGTAACCCAGAACAGGTAAAACATGTGGACCGAATCATATTAAAACTGGTACCAGAGAATCTTTTTCCTGCCCTTTCCTCTAGTAATTGTGATGATGAGGGAGCCCAATCTGCAGATGCCTCTGTGGCTGAACATGATCTGGATGGTGGTGATCTCTGGATTGTGGAGAGACACCAGCTTCCTCAGAATTACTGACTATGCCACCAACTATTGTCATACCAGGTGTTCCACCAACCCCTCCCCAGAATTGTTCAGGCCCAAGCAGTGTAGTGCTGCGAAGGTGGTCATCATCCCAATGTCCATCACTTACCGGAGATGACTGTGGGAAGGTTGATAGGCTATGGAATCTCAGGTGCCTGGCTCCAGTAGCGTGACTTCATATTATGCGTGAGGAACACGAGTTTGTTGACGTTGCTCGGGAGAAGTGTGCTGTGTGTTTTGCTGACAATGAAGCCAGCCTTTGAGAATATGCGCTGAATGATAGACGAATTGTTGCTTGCAGAGTTTACATTTAACTTTTTTGGGGTCATCCTTTAGACACTCAAAATGCTCGCATACTTTTTATTTTCTCTCGGACATTCTATACAACTGATCTATTCCTTAATTAATAGACACCAATTGTCTGTTACAAGGCGCACGTCTGGAATGAATAGTTCCACTTTTTTTTCACACTGCGACGATTCGACCAATTAAAATTTTGGTCGACTAAGTTCTTTTAATCAACTAATGGCTTCGTCGGCTATTTAGGGACAGCCCTAGTGAAAATTTTGTGTCGTTCTAAAGGTAGGATTGTGGACTTGTTCCTATTCCACTGTAACTCGAACTAGCTCTGATGATGTCTTTCCCATAGATGTTCATAGATTGAGAGGCGGTGCCTGGATAATTCTGTGAGCTGTCAAACATAAATCCAGGTATCAGTAAACTTTTATTGTTACTGGTAATGGTAGGAAAGCTTTGCGTCCAAGGTAATGTATTAGTTGTTACAAATTTAACAAATGTATAAATTAATGCCTGTCTTGGTCTTCATTGTCATGGTTATTGGCAGCCTCCGTTGTTCTGCGGTTGTTATTCTTTTTGGTGTCGTCGGGGCGCTCTATTGGATTTTTCCGCCTACGTTCCGGTGTTTGGATCTCACCCGGCTATTATTCCTCACACCTGTTTTGGGTTTCCTGCTGGTTATAAATAGCCCAGGACTTCCGCTTTCCAGAACTTTGAGATTGTCTTTGCTATTCAACAAACAAAGTCGGTACGGGACAGGATTCTAAGCGACCTCTTCTCTGATAAGCCTTGCTTAAGAGATATGAAGGACTTGCTTTAGCATCTTAAGAGTTATTCCTTAGTGGGAATTGTTTTTCTGTTAGTTGCTGTCTGTCCCTCGGTTTGGTTTGCACTCTGTTCTGCTTGAGGCAGATTGCTTATTACTTTCTTTGCTTTTCTCCCCTACACTCTCCCGTATTGTGAGTGAGAGAATTATTTTCTTTTCCAGTTTTACTTTTCATTTGTTTTCTTACCCGTTTATTAGCTTGCTCATAATGTAAGCGAGAGGTATTTTCTTTTCACTCGGTTCTCGAGTCTGACCTGTTATTTGTGGTTGTTTTGGCTTAGGCCTGGAGTGTTTTCTATTCAAAAAATTAGAATATCGTAAAAACGTTCAATATTTTTTGTCACTCATGTCAGAAAGTGAAACTCATATATTATATAGATTCATTACACATAGAGTGAAATATTTCAAGCCTTTATTTCTTGTAAATTTGATGATTATGGCTTACAGTTAATGAAAACCCAAATTCAGTGTCTCAGAAAATTTGAATATTACATAACATCAATAAAAAAGGATATTTTAAACAGAAATGTCAGCCTTCTGAAAAGTATGTTCATTTCTATGCACTCAATACTTGGTTGGGGCTCCTTTTGCATGAATTACTGCATCAATGCGGCGTGGCATGGAGGCGATCAGCCTGTGGCACTGCTGAGGTGTAATGGAAGCCCAGGTTGCTTTGATAGCGGCCTTCAGGTCGTCTGCATTGTTGGGTCTGGTGTCTCTCATCTTCCTCTTGACAATACCCCATAGATTCTCTATGGGGTTCAGGTCAGGCGAGTTTGCTGGCCAATCAAGCACAGTAATACCATGGTCATTGAACCAGCTTTTGGTGCTTTTGGTACTTTTGGCAGTGTGGGCAGGTACCAAGTCCTGCTGGAAAATGAAATCAGCATCTCCATAAAGCTTGTCAGCAGAAGGAAGCATGAAGTGCTCAAAAAAAAAAATTCCTGGTAGATGGCTGCGTTGACTGTGGACTTCAGAAAACACCAGCAGATGACATGGCACCCCAAATCATCACTGACTGTGGAAACTTCACACTGGACTTCAAGCAACGTGGATTCTGTGCCTCTCCACTCTTCCTGGGACCAAATGAAATGGAAAATTTACTTTCATCTGAAAAGAGGACTTTTGACCACTGAGCAACAGTCCAGTTCTTTTTCTCCTTAGCCCAGGTAAGACGCTTCTGATGTTGTCTCTGGTTCAGGAGTGGCTTGACACGAGGAATGCGACATTTGTAGCCCATGTCCTGGATTCGTCTGTGCGTGGTGGCTCTTGATGCACTGACTCCAGCCTCAGTCCACTTCTTGTGAAGCTCCCCCAAATTCTTGAATGGATTTTGCTTGACAATCCTCTCAAGGCTGCGGTTATCCCTGTTGCTTGTGCACATTTTCCTACCACACTTTTTCCTTCCACTCAACTTTCTATGAATATGCTTGGATACAGCACTCTGTGAACAACCAGCTTCGTTAGCAGTGACCTTTTGTGGCTTACCCTCCTTGTGGAGGGTGTCAATGACTGTCTTCTGGACATCTGTCAAGTCAGCAGTCTTCCCCATGATTGTGTAGCCTACTGAACCAGACTGAGAGACCATTTAAAGGCTCAGGAAACCTTTGCAGGTGTTTTGAGTTAATTAGCTGATTAGAGTGTGACACCATGAGTTTCTAATATTGAACTTTTTCACAATATTCTATTTTTCTGAGACACTGAATTTGGGTTTTCATTAGCTGTAAGCCATAATCGTCAAAATTACAATAAATAAAGGCTTGGAATATTTCACTCTATGTGTAATGAATCTATATAATATATGAGTTTCACTTTCTGAAATGAGTGACAAAAAATATTGAACTTTTTCACGATATTCTAATTTTTTGAGCTGCACCTGTATATCTATATAGTCCCCTCCCATAGTGCCTGTCCGCCTTTTTGGTGCACACTACGGTGTGTGCTTTTAGAACCCTTAGCTGTCGCGTTTGATTCTCCAAATCTAACACTCCACCTTATATTCATAGGATACTGTCTGTGTATCACCATTGTTTTAGTAGAAGCATGTGATTCCGTATTGTTGTATGTTTTTAAACTCTGACAAACCAACCAGGGCTATGAGATTGCCTTTACCTTTTTTTAGCAGCTGCGGGTTGGGTGCGTACCAGCAGGAGGGACACGGTAGCTATCTACCAGGAGTGGCCTTTCTTGACAATGTGTGTGTGTATGTGTAACTGCACTATATTCCGAGTAGCTGTGGTGCTTCTCTCCATTCTGGTCTGTAAGTATCCATCCCTACAGAGCATCTCGACCTGCAGGCATTGTGAGGCACCCCTAGTGATTGGGATGTTGCATTACAGTGCATTAAATTGTAAATTTAATGCCATTTTTTAAAACTAATTATTTTAAAGAATTTGGTACTCTGTTGTGTTTTGCTTGAATAAACCTTGTACTTTTAGTTGATTGAATCCACGTCTCTTTTCACTTAATTTAGTTGAAATTGCATGAGTGGGAAAATATAAGTGCTCTCAGTGAATTGTAACACACACCTTTTCCTTCCAAATTCCCAGGGTGGCGTAATCCAATTGACATACTACAGGCTACATTTAATTAATGTGAGCTACCAACAGAACGGGTATAAATTAATACTCAAGAGGAGGTAAGTGCATCTCGAATAGACAGCCTGGATAACGCGTACACTTCGTTAGAACCTGTTCCCATCTGCACCCGGCCTTGGGGTAACAGTATGTTACTTCACTGCTGCAGCCAATCAGCGATTGCCAATTAAGGTTTACCAACCAATAGCCAGCATGCACTACCTGATCATGCACTGAACAAGTGCTGGAAAACTACACGAATCAGTGTACACAATACGCTCTGAACACCACAGCTACAATAGCCAATATTGTTCATTGTAACTTAATTAGCCTCTCTTTGATATCAATACTTTTAACAGCATGCCTAGTTTTTTGCCAGTTTTAATTAATGGCAGGGATGCTCCGATGCGTATTTTTGGGGCCGATACCGATCACCGATTATTTTCTTCAGAATCTGCCAAATTTTTGTTTACTCTTTGCTACTAACTGTACCGGCTGCCCCTTCTTAGAATAGTCTTACCCATATTATTGTACCCATATGATGACACTGTCTTTGCATAGGCTTGTGGCTTAGATTAAGGGTCCCCATTATTAACCACTCATTAAACTCATGAATAGGCCCTCCAAATATTATTCAGTATATATCAGATATATACTTCAATATACAGTATATCTGTAAGGGAGTGAGTTGGTTGGAGGACCAAACACGACAGAAGGGGTTTCAGACAAGCGACCCCAGAGGGACACCAATAAAACAGAGCGAACTCCGTAGGAGAGAGGGAAAAAAGGATAACAGAAAAGCTTCAGCTCCCAGTAAGAGGTAGTGTGAAAGGAGACTTAAAAAGGGGAGAAAAACAAAACGACCCAACGAATCGGGCGAACTGACTAAACGTCAGCGAGAGGAAATACACAGAAAGACAAAACCTCTGCTCTTAAGAAAAGATAGGAATCTAAAGCGGTAACAGAAACAACCGATAAGGAAAACAACTCGGAGGTATCGGGTGAAACGCTCGTAAGCTAGAGCGAGAAATGGAACAACAGAAAACAAACTCTAAGCTCTCACTAAAAGAGAGGGAATTAGAGGCAAACTTTTCTAAACGTACTGCTATCAAGTCCCGTGTTGTTTAAGCAGAAGCAGAAACAAAGCACTCGACAGAGAGTACAAGTCCTATACCTTACCGGCCTGAATGTTAAGTGAATTAACGTGGAAGCGTCGAACATGGAAGACGCAAGGTATAAATAGCTGGCGGAAACAACGAACAGGTGAAAACACTAAGTGCCGAAGTGAAACGAAAACTTGGCATGGAACACAGAAAATCCGATAGAGTGCCTATCCCAATCTAAATTCAATTCTAAATGCTAATTTTCAATGAAATAAATGCAAATAAAAATAATAAATGTGCAAGGCTATGTAAATGCTACAAATATGAAAATGAATGCCAGACTCTGCCAGGCTGTTCACTAAGCATAGAGGGCAAATTCATCTTTATGAATATGAGCATCTCTGCATTCTTTGAAGACAATCTATTTATTTTCTCATCAATAATATGTGCCGCTGCGCTAAACAGCCGCTCGCTGTTAACACTCGTGGCAGTTACGTTGCTTTTTAGAAGTCTGTCAATGTGGGTCTATACTGTCTGGTATAACTTGGGCAAAGTGACTTCAGTGAATTACCTGATAGTGGCTGATGATGAAGCCCAATGAATTCCATGATTTTTTTCGTTATGTCTTTTGCTTTTTTGCTATCGCTACGGTAAGGCTGGATGCTTTCAAACGCTGCCAAAACTGTTGGCTGTGTAAGCTTGGGCTTCAAGCCTGATGTTGCTGTTGAATTGAGCTTTTCATATTCTGAACACTCCTTTTCGTGGTGATTCTTTAAGTGTCGTATGAGGTTTGTTGTATTGTAATTTTTTGCTGAATGTCCTCCATGAGATTTATTTTTTACACGTATTGCAAATAGCATTGCAAAAATGTCTTTTTTCGACACTAAAAAACTGCCAAACCGGAGACGACATATTTGTGACGAGGCATTTGGCTAATCTTGCTTCTGATTTTACGTCGGTTACGTATTGTAATGTAGGCAGGCTACGGTGCGTCCCAGAATGCAGAGCGATTCCTTAGTAACGTCCAAAATTGTTAATTTGGACGTTAATAATTATTATTTAGTGTTATGTGTGCTGTTGTTGTTGTTGTTGTTAAAGATGCATGTGTGACGGACTGGCAGGGACGGACCCAAATGCACGACGAGACAGAACTTGAAAATAAAGAGTTTTTATTTTCAGTAGGCAAAATAGTAAATGTCCACTGTGGAACCCACAGTGAACTGACACAGTGCTGAGAAGCAGATACAGCAGCCCAGCCGGGCGGAGCTGTATACCGCGGTAGCGGTGGTGAGGCTACAGCAGACTGTGTCCGGGTAGACAGGTGAAGTAGCAGCCACTGGCGGGCTCGCTATCCAAGTTGTACTTCAGAGCAGAAGCGGTACAGCAAACTGGTGAGCAGGAACAGGCGAAGTAGCAAGGAGCGGTCTTTAGCCAGGTTCGCAGCGAAGGATCAGGCGGTGGCAGAGTCAGGATCCACACAGGGAAGCCAGGGCGTGTGGCATCCAGACCTGGTTAGTATAGCCAGAGTCTAGCAAGCTAGAGAATCAGGAAGCAGGTAACAAACGAGACAAGGACCGTAATACTCTGACACCAAATCACAGGAACAGCACGGTTAATATAACTAGTGTCATTGGAGCTGATAAACTGCAGCTTGCGGGAAATGCGTGCGAAATCAGCGAATTGATTGAACAATTAGAAAACACGTGAGGAATGCGGTGAAAGCAATTAAGTGTGAATTGTGTAATTAAGATGTGGTGCGAGTAGTAAATGTGCAATGTAGACACAATTAGGCAATGAACGCAGACATGACACAATCAGGTTCAGGGAAACAGAGGAAAACACAAAAAGGAAGGGAAGGCAGGAGCGGATCGTAACAGCATGGTCTTAATTAAGATGTTTGCACGTGTTTTACCTTGCCACCATGGAGAGAGAGTGCGGCAGTGTAGTATAATGGTTAAGGAACTGGCCTTATAACCCAAAGCATAGGCCGCGGAACGCATTTTGAATGGGTAGGGCCAAGAATGACGTGACGTCCCCCCCCCCTCCCAAGCCACACTCGTAACGCATAACTTTATTTATTATTGTTATTTATTATTGCCGTTTTTATTTGTTCTGATTATAGCCTACACTTGAGTCACAATCAAATAGTATAATATGCATTACTTAATCAGTATGATTAGAAAGCATAAATCATTTGACACGTCAAGTCCAGTTGCATAGGATTAAAAAATGTCAACACTCACCACCCCGTCTTAAACGTTCCCAAAGAAGTTCCTCCGTCTCTCGTTGTGCTGGATGAAGTCACTGGCAATGGCGAGACTATCCACATTGGCCAAAGCATCCCTGTGTGTGTGGCTGCACATCAAGTCATTGAGTCTCATTTGAGTCATTGTTGACCTTAGATAAGTCTTCATACGACGAAGGGTTGAGAAAGACCTCTCGGCGCTGGCAGTTGACACGGGAATTGTATAAAACAATTTCAACAGCCTGTGTACATCTGGCAATAGGGTTTTCGCTACCGGAGCAGCATTCATTGCCGATGTTACTGATGCTACCGTTGTGACGGTAATTCCAGACGTTCGGATCGCATCTGGCAGCATATTCAACTGTGCGCGTAAACTGTCGAAGTCAAAATCCTTCTCATAGAGTGACACTGTGGAGGACGGGAAACTGCCCATCTCCCCTTTAGCCGCAGATACAATCAGACGTTCCAGGTCAGCTGCCACATGCAGGTCTCTCTGCTCAAAACGCCGGTCCATTTCGCCATCAAGAAGATCAAGAACTTCAAAGTACAGTCTCCTATAATGATTCACTGGGCTCTGGAATGTGTGCGCAGCCTCTCCAGTATCCAATTTTTTTGGGCGTTTCTGTTGCCTGGGCAACACGGGGGCATCGGTTAGGTCCTTTGAATCCTGTACCACTGTCTTGTAGAAATCATTAAACGCATTATCTGACCCCTTCCGCTGAATAAAGCTTCGAGTAACTGCCACGGCTTTTTGCGCATCCTCTAATGATATGTTAACAGTTTGCAAAGTCCTAGACAGCTGTTCAATTGGTGAAAAACACATAAATGCAAGGTGCAGGCCAAAGAATGTGCTAAATTTGTCAAGGACTGCCAGAATGCCCCCAGCTTTCCTGCCAGTTTCATCATGTGATTCTTCATTTAGTTGTGTCATTAGAGAGGAAAGAACAGCGTAATTGTCTATGATTGACTTCACTGCACCCGTTCGCACTGTCCATCGCGTCGGACAGAGAGTGCGTAGGTTATGATTGCCAGGGCCCATTTCATTTTTCAAGACTTGGAACGTGTGGTTTTGTTTCGGAGATTGCTTCACTAGATGTGTCACTTCTTGCACTAAATCCAACGCATCCCTAATGGCCTTACATTGTTTCCCAGTGTCCTGCAAACATAAATTCAAACAATGCGCAAAGCAATGCACATATATGGCTGCAGGATTGCTCCGTTTAAATGTTGCGGCAACTCCATTCAAATGGCCAGACATACTTGCGGCGCCATCGTATGCCTGTCCCCGGCACATACTCGGCAAAATGTTACAGCGGATCAGGATGTCATTTAGTGCAGTGACAATGGTTGAGGCGTCGGCTTTGGCTAAATCAAATAATCCAATAAAATCCTCGTGAACAACATAGCTGTCATCAACCCAGCGAAACAGAGACACGAGCTGTTCTTTGGTTGAAATGTCTCTGGTCTCGTCCGCTAGTAATGCATAAAATTCATCACGAATAGGCGAAATTACCTGGCCTAACACGCAACGTGAAATTAAATGAATCAGCTCATTTATTATGTCATGGCTCAAGTAATTTTTTCCAGCGAGCCATTGGTCAATTTTTGGACAGTCCTGTGCTCGCAATTGCAATAGCTTGTAAAGGTTGCTATTCTGGGGATCATGACCATCTAAAGCGATGCCCTGACCCATGAGATACATAATAGATGTTATCTCTTTGACTAGCATCTCTCGTCTTAGTTTTTGCTTAGCTTTCAGTTGCGTGTCTAATTGGGCTGCAATGCTAGGTTGCTGGGAAACGTGTAACTGGTAGTAAGCCATGGCCTCTCTGTGGTATTTACTACTTTCATGTTTTCGAAAAGAATGTGCAGCATTTTTCCAATTTTGAAAACCAAGCACTGAAAATGCATTCTCGTTGGTTTTGCTTAAACCCGAACCGAGTCCTTTCATTGTCCAAAAACGACATTGTGTGCAGAAAAGTTTTGCTCTTGTTCGACACAACGTTAGCCATCTGTGGTCCTGGAACCACTGGGGTTGAACAGACCGGTTTCTTTGAGAGGTCCCTTCTCCCTGTACCCTTTTTGTACCTGCGAGAACAGCGGGGTCGTCTGGTTGACTGGACTTTGAGAGATCCCTGCAGCACTCACTGGAACAGTGGACTTCTGCGAGGCTCGTAACGTTAGAGGTAGCGGCAGAGGGTCGAACACTAGTTGGAGCACTGACAGTTGTGGGGCTAATTAGCAATTCTATTGCTGGTTCCTCAAGCTCAGAGGGCTCATTGTCAGCTGGGGTGAGGCTCATAATGTTGGAGGTAGCGGCAGAGGGGCTAGTTGGAGCAGCGACAGTTAGAAATTCTACTTCTGGTACCTCAGAGGGCTCATTGTGGGCTGGAGTGACGGTGGTTGTCTCAGCTACCTTGGTTAACTTTGACCCAAAGAAATCAGTTATTTTTCGACGCTTCATCGTTCAATTTAACGTTACTATTGCTTAAAGTTTAGCGAACACACTAACAGTTAGTCTACTTACATAGAGCGCTGGTATTTTGTTCTGTGAAATTCAAGTTCGTGTGACGCTAAGCTCACGTGACACAAATAACCAATCAATCATTAGGAAACAGAGTTTGTTGCTTGTGATAGGCTACGTACTGTACGTAGGCTTACAGCTAGTGGAAATTAGCCCGGGAAGCGCGCAAAAGTGCAATACATTAAGAATGTAACGTATTTGCTTATAGATTAGAATTTTTACACATGTTTATGTTTGATGCACGCCAAAGTAGGTATGGCCACGGCCCTACTGGCCATACCGGTTCCGCGGCCTATGACCCAAAGGTTGCAGGTTTGATTCCCAGGTAGGACACTGCCGTTGTACCCTTGAGCAAGGTACTTAACCTGAATCGCTTCAGTATATATCCAGCTGTATAAATGGATAATATATATAATATATAATATATGTTGTGTAAGTCGCTCTGGATAAGAGCATCTGCTAAATGCCTGTAATGTAATGTTATGTAATCACAATAAGATGACAGGTTTTTTTAATTGCTGAGCATAGAAAGCATTTGCTAAACAATAAAGTGAATTTTATTCAGCATTTTTATCATATTAACTGAGGGTGCCAATAATTCTGGAGGGCACTGTATACCATATGAGACTACCCCCTCACGTATGAGACTCTCCTTAACTTACAGACGTGCTCAAATGTGTTGGTACCCCTGGTAAAGATGAGTAAAAACGGTTATAAAAAATTCACTGTTTGGTGAATTAGCTTAATCTCACACTGAAAAAAATAGAAAAATCCAACCACATTGAATTTATTATGAGAAAAAAAATCACTCATCAAGAAATAATTATTTTTAACAAAACCACGTTGGCCACAATTATTGGCACCCCTGCATTTATATATAGAATAAAGTATAAATTTTTAATATTTGGTCGCATATCCTTTGCATGCCATGACTTCCTGATGTCTGTGACCCAACAACATCAAAAAAACTCTTGATATCTTATGTTCTGGTACTCTTACAAGCGATGTCTCTGTACTAAATGTCTCTAAATGTAATTTGAATGGATCTCTATGGGAATTGGGGGGTGGGACTAGATTTAGCTGTAAATTACACTGGAATAGTATGGAACACATGGTTGGCTAAATGGCTCTAAGTCATCAAGGGTCTGACGTATCGAACAAGCCTCAAACTATCACTTTGCTGCCAGATATGCATGGATGGATATGGTAAAATAAGTCAGGAGAAGAAACCATTCAATTTATCCATCCATATCTACTGTATTTCTGGCAGCTGAGTGATGGTTTAAGGCTTGTTTGATACGTCAGACGCTTCCTTTTTACTCATCTTTACCAGGGGTACCAACAAATTTCAGCACGTCTGTATATAAAGATTATTGACATCAGTTATTAAAGTTTGAAAAGGCTCAAAAGTTTTTTCACCAACTAAAGTTTAAGTTAAATTTATAGACATGGGAGCATTATTTAATGATCAAAATATTGCAACGTGGCATCACTGTCATAATATTTCTTTCAATAATGACAGAAGAGCAGTTTTTCTACAGTCTGTCCACTCCCCTCTCCTTCTCTCTCTCTCCATATCTCTCTCTCTCCGTCCCTCCTCACAGCTACCAACACATGCACTGCCATATAGCTCTAAGGCGAGATTCCCCTCCGCGCAGTCAAGCAACCTTCAAACAGAACCAAAGGCAATAATCAGAGGATTTGCAGAAACTGCTGGTGTGACTGGGTTCCCACCTACCAGACTGGAAGGATCAGAAGCTTAAGTTGGGAGAGTTGAAGCTGGGATGGAGGAACTCATTTGTGCTCCCTGTTTGCATGTGATGAGTAAGCACTGCCAAATAGACTGGGAGAGCCAGGAGGGAAGGGGAGCCTGCCAGCTGGGTGTGAGGCTGTCTCTCACTGCCACAGCACCACTTACAGGCCATGTTGGGAAGCTGAAGACTGATCATCCCTTCACTTACCATCACCTATCTGAACTATGTGACACACATATGCCACATGCAAGTATGCAAACAAATGTATGTGATACTGTAGGCCTATACAGGTGCAGCTCAAAAAATTATAATATCGTGAAAAAGTTCAATATTTTTTGTCACTCATGTCAGAAAGTGAAAATTGATTATGGCTTACGGCTAATGAAAACCCAAATTCAGTGTCTCAGAAAATTAGAATATTACATAAGATCAATAAAAAAGGATATTTTAAACAGAAATGTCAGCCTTCTGAAAAGTAAGTTCATTTCTATGCACTCAATACTTGGTTGGGGCTCCTTTTGCATGAATTACTGCATCAATGCGGCGTGGCATGGAGGCGATCAGCCTGTGGCACTGCTGAGGTGTAATGGAAGCCCAGGTTGCTTTGATAGCGGCCTTCAGGTCGTCTGCATTGTTGGGTCTGGTGTCTCATCTTCCTCTTGACAATACCCCATAGATTCTCTATGGGGTTCAGGTCAGGCGAGTTTGCTGGCCAATCAAGCACAGTAATACCATGGTCATTGAACCAGCTTTTGGTACTTTTGGCAGTGTGGGGAGGTGCCAAGTCCTGCTGGAAAATGAAATCAGCATCTCCATAAAGCTTGTCAGCAGAAGGAAGCATGAAGTGCTCTAAAATTTCCTGGTAGATGGCTGCGTTGACTATGGACTTCAGAAAACACAGTGGACCAACACCAGCAGATGACATGGCACCCCAAATCATCACTGACTGTGGAAACTTCACACTGGACTTCAAGCAATGTGGATTCTGTGCCTCTCCACTCTTCCTCTAGACTATGGGACCTTGATTTCCAAATGAAATGCTAAATTTACTTTCATCTGAAAAGAGGACTTTGGACCACTGAGCAACAGTCCAGTTCTTTTTCTCCTTAGCCCAGGTAAGACGCTTCTGACATTGTCTCTGGTTCAGGAGTGGCTTGACACGAGAAATGCGACATTTGTAGCCCATGTCCTGGATTTTTCTGTGCGTGGTGGCTCTTGATGCACTGACTCCAGCCTCAGTCCACTCCTTGTGAAGCTCCCCCAAATTCTTGAATGGATTTTGCTTGACAATCCTCTCAAGGCTGCGGTTATCCCTGTTGCTTGTGCACCTTTTCCTACCACACTTTTTCCTTCCACTCAACTTTCTATGAATATGCTTGGATACAGCACTCTGTGAACAACCAGCTTCTTTAGCAATGACCTTTTGTGGCTTACCCTCCTTGTGGAGGGTGTCAATGACTGTCTTCTGGACATCTGTCAAGTCAGCAGTCTTCCCCATGATTGTGAAGCCTACTGAACCAGACTGAGAGACCATTTAAAGGCTCAGGAAACCTTTGCAGGTGTTTTGAGTTAATTAGCTGATTAGAGTGTGACACCATGAGTTTCCAATATTGAACTTTTTCACAATATTCTAATTTTCTGAGACACTGAATTTGGGTTTTTATTAGCTGTAAGCCATAATCATCAAAATTACAAGAAATAAAGGCTTGAAATATTTCACTCTATGTGTCATGAATCTATATAATATATGAGTTTCACTTTCTGAAATGAGTGACAAAAAATATTGAACTTTTTCACGATATTCAAATTTTTTGAGCTGCACCTGTATATGCTCACCAAATGCATGTAAATAAGTGCACATGCATGCAAGCCCTATGAGCACCCAGCTTTGGGGACCAGCAGAGTGACACTTTCCCATTTCTTTACAGGCTTTACACCACTGCTATTCTTACTAGTGCTCAGTTTTCCTGCATTATTAAAGGTTAACAACTCCATTAAGAGCCTCAAACTGACTTCAAAATAAACTTTCTAAAGTCATTAAATATCACAGTAAAAAAATGCAGATGAAACCTTTTGCCTGGGAATACTTTCCAAATTTTATTCATTTTAATTTAAGATTGATGGTCCCTGTGAGATGACCAAATACTGAGAAATAAGACTGCATTTTTATCTTTATTTGTTTTGCTGTTACATATTTACTGTTTGAAGATGTTGACTGATATATTCACGCAAAGGACAGTTTTAACCCTATTGACTTTGGCCCTCTAGAGGCAATTTCCACCTACTTGTCTTATTTAAGTTTCAATATCTTAAAAAAAATTTCACTGCACATCCATGGTTTAAAGTTCAAATTGAAGGAAAGGCTGTATCATTCAGAGATTTGATACAGAATACATTTATTTCAGAATCTTCACATTCAGTATATACATAATAACTATAACATAAGTAGCCTAATATTTTTAAATACCTTTTTTTAAAACGTACAAAAGCATGTGTGTTTTTACCATAAACATACCGTATAAAAATATGGAAAAAGTCACTGTGACGTCACCCATTGCCTTCCCACGGCCTCGTAAAAACCGAAGTGAGTCTCCGGACTTTTTCGCCACCGGTTTGAACCAACTGCGTCTGCTCCGTGGAGCCGAAGTGACGACGTCGGGAGCAGGGTCAACCGGATATGGTCTTTATGGCCCAGGCACAGTATGATTGACAGTTCGGGGTGGAGAAGCAGTTATGTGGGAGAAGCCCATGACCTGACCAAACCCACCATTTTGCAAAACAAACTTGCGGTAAACTTCCTTAAGTTGCTCATGTTTTATAATATAACATTTCATTTTCATCCCTCGATTTTACTGTGTCATTTATCCGCATTGAATGTGTGGTATTCATCACATAATTAACGTTCATTCAGTTCAATTTATATTCAGCTAACATCGGCTAGTTTGATTAGCTAGATAGCATACCAGCTGAGCTCGGTAACCAAGCTTGACGCAGTGCATCACCACATACAGACGAACATAGGGTAACACTATTGCCATCAACTATATTGACGGTCAAACAATCACATATGTTATTTTGACAAGACTACTTTTATTATAAATGTCCCTAGGGACGCTAGAAAGGTAGCAAGCTGTCCCCATAGTCTTAAATGAGCAAACCACCACCGTCTTTTTGGCTAACCGCTAATTAACTCGAGTATGACAGAGCAGTCGGTCGCCGCCAGAATCAGGTTCAAAGTTCTGACCCTGGCCTACGCTGCAGCCAAAAGAACAAGCCCTTCCTACCTGCAGGACATAATACAACACTACACTCCAGCTCGACCACTTCACTCTGCTCGTCCCGACTGTGGAGCTTCTCCACCCTAAAAACTCCTCACTTCTCTACGTTCTGCTCAAACACTGCCTGCTTTTTCGTGGTCTGAAGACACACCTCTTCAGACTCCATCTTGACTGACTTACCAATCTAGTACCAGTACTGTTTTTCGCTTGTTTCCTGTTCCTTAATTCTTAGTTGATTTTATAGTTTATAATGTCTTGTTGTCTTAGCCATAGCTTACTGTGTACTATACTCAATGTTCATGATTATGGATAGCTGCTATGTTATGATAAGAAATTAGCTCTATCTGAACTGATGTCAGTGACTTTCGGTATGCAGTTATTGTACGTCGCTTTGGATAAAAGCATCTGCCAAATGAATGCAATGTAAATAAAGTTTATTATTATTATCTTGTGCAAACTTAGGCACTTTTTGCATTGTAATTCGCTCTGTATAAGCGGCACACATCTGCCAAATTAATAAATGTCTGTACTGATACGCTTCTGTAATGTGATGGACCCTCTCTAGATTAAATAAACTAAATGTCCAGCTAATAAAAGCTTGAAGAGAAAACCCTGAAGTACAATACGTCTCTGAGTGAATTAACACAAAATATATGTTACAGCGCATTGTGTACACTACATCTCTTGTGTACACTATTGTGTACAACACAACATCTTATATTGATTACAATGAAAACACCCATTTAAAATGGGTAGAAAATAATTTTTATATCATTACCAATAAAGTCTCAGATCATGGGATAGACTTTTTAAATATGTATTTTTTTTACATACAGTTGACACTCATGTCATTTTTATGTATTTAAAAGGAATGCATGAACCCCTACAAAGCTTTCACACTGGGCTACTGAACATGCTATTCACTTCTATCTGCTTATTAGGTATCAACCTGCTGGATTTGGAAAGCATTATAAATGTCTAGATGTATCTAAGATAATTATCTAAGAATTAAAAGTTGGGTTCATGTAACGTGATCCCATTCGCAATAAACGGAGGGCATCTTCGTGTGTGTTTACGGTTGTATCAAGCGGAACTACATTTCGGCGCCATTTTATTGCTTCACGCTAAGGCAAGTATTACTGGGAATTGTAGCTTTCTTTTTGCAAATATATTCCTTCTATACGTAATTATTTAGTAATTGTTATGTTCTGTACATCTGTCTGTTTGTATTATTATTGTTCATTTCATCATTGCATTCCCCTCTGTTCGTGGGTTGTCTGAGTCTCATCTGTGTGTTTGTTTACCCAGTTTTCGTGGGTTAACGCTGTATTTCCGAAGTTTCGTTTTCTGCTACTTCCTGATTTCCTTTCCGTGTAATTGTATAGATTACTAACTCGCGCTAACAATCACTCGGGTGCTTTTTTAGTTACGTGCACTTACTAAACCAATTAACATAGATGTATACTAACAACTAACTGTCTGTCTTATAGTTAGATACTAACATTTAACCAGCTTCTCCGCTTTGTCTTTGTTACTCGCATTTCTAACTGCCCCTGAGCTATCTCTGTAATTTGCTCCAGCTGTTTGTATGTAGACTTCACCTCTCGTGATTACTGAGCACACTCCGCTCCTATTTCGAGCCCGTTGTTTGTTATGCATGTTTCCGAGTCCCTTCCATGTTTTCATTATGTCTCGTGATTGAATTATTGTTTACCTAATGTGTTAACCTCACTCGTTTGTTACTCCTCCCTTTCCTATGTGTATATAAGACCCACTATTCTGTTTCTTCCCCGTCAGAACGATGATCACTTTTCCTGAGCCTGTTATCGTAAAGCCAGAGAGTAGCTGAAATTCCTGAGACACCCTTTGTTTTTGATTCCGATTTAGCCTAGCCCTTTTCTGTACTTTAGCCCTTTGATTTCCTGGTTTCGACTTTCTTTTGTATTTACCTACGTTTGATTTAGCCTAGCCCTTTTGTTTACCTTAGCCATTAGATTTTCTCGTTTTGACTTGTGTTTACCTACGTTTGATTAGCCTAGCCCTTTTGTACCTTAGCCCTTTGATTTCCGGTTTTGACCTTTGCTTGTTTTTCGGACTGATTTTGGATCTTGTTTGGAAATTCTTGATTGCCTGGCTTTTGACACTGGACTGGAATGAAACAACATTTCTGCATTTGGGTCTCTGAGTCTGGAACTTAACAGTAATGGATAATGCATTATCTTGCTAACAGCCTAGTTATGCTAGCTACTTTAAACCAGAGCTAGGTACCTAGCTAGCTTCATGTGTTTCAGCTGCTAGTAGACAGTCTATTAATTTTAATATTACTGCCAAAAGTAGATGGCAGTCCTCTATCTGTAATGTCATTAAATTGCAATTTTCTGGCATGTTGACATGAATTAATTAGTATATAAATATACCCAAATTGGAAACTATGAAATTAAATTCAAGAGCATGGAATGGTCAAAGGTCACAACAGTAGGATTAGGGTTATGGGTTCCTTAAAACCTAGAGGCTTGAAATTAGGTATTTAAAAAAGTATGAATATATCCATGGCCTACATTGCATAAGCAAAAAAACACCCATAGCACACATAGAAGCTCTTTAGCACCACTTACAAATCTACATTTAAAAAAAAAAACTTTGACCCCTCTTACCTGGAGCACAAAGGCAACCATGTCTCCCAAATTTAGTATGCAAGGACATCTCAGCACCCCCTATGACATATATTTAGCCTGTAAGCATAAATTAAACTTGTCTTAATTAATTTGGCTAATGATGAAAAATAGGTCTATGAAGGCTTTTAGAATGTTCATAGGTCATTTTGGGTTACTGCTCAACGCTGCACTCAGCTTTCCAAAATCGTAGAAGCATGAGATTTTGCTAACTGAGTCTCATCAGGGCATGCATGCCAAAAAACAGACCCCTAGCATGAACACAGGCTCTGTAGCGCCCCCCGGAAAATGTGATTTTTGAACATTTTGGGCACTCGCCATTTGTACATGCTGAAATGTTGGAATCTAGACCACCTCAAGACATACTACAAATAATGTCAGAACCAGATCTCTAGCTAAAAAAAAAAGTGCAGTATATGCTTTTCACTGAGGGCACCACTTAATTTTCAGAATTAAAGTACAACACTTTCCGACGTGATTCTTTGGATCAAGCCATTTCAGTAAAAATGACATTATAGGATTGCCATCTACTTTTGACTATTAATATTAAGCTATTAATATTGAAAAATGAATATCCAAACTGTGTACCAGCAGGTAAAACGCATAGCTAACTCGGTACCTAGATCTGGTTGAACGTAGCTAGCATAACTGGCTTGCTAGCTACATAATACATTATCAATTACTAGATAATTATGTCTATAGGGAATATATTTGCAAATAATAACTACAATGCACTGGCTCCATTTGTACATTTGTTTTTCCACTCGATCACCGTCTTGTCCAGTAGGCCATGATAGATATTATTATCTTCGCATTTTGAGTGCATTTCACACACTGTGGTGTAATGTTCATGGGTGATTCATGTTTTATGTTTGATGTACCAATTTTCATTGAATCTAGAACATTTGGCAGCATTTTCCTGTTAGGAAATATAGGCTATAGGCTTAGTATCTTCCGAGGCTATAGGCTACTTAGGGCATGGAATATACTCATTCCAATTCACTGTGCGCTGATATTTGCTAGATTAATGTAAAATTATAAATGGGAACATTCTTTTTTTTAAACTACAGAAAAATGCGATCCCAGGGCAAAGGAGTAAATACTGTAGAGTACAGGGAAAAGTGATCTTTTATTGAGATACACAAGTGCATGACTAGGCTACATATTTAGGTGTGTGTATCAGTGTGATATCAATGTTTTTATCTTAAGCCATCAGAAGGAGCACATGTATATGCTTTATAATGGGCAAAACAAATTCTATTCATTTTATGACATGTTTTGCATAGGGGGTTTGGACCCATGCATATCTACCCCCCTATACTGATGAAAATATAGTAATTCCCACTTGAAATTAGGGTAGTGCACAATTTAGCCATTTGGATAGATTTGGAGGCACTAATGTACAACAGGGTACACTGCCTATATTTAGCATGATATATCTTTAGTAGTTCTGCATATCATCCTCAGATTTTGCACACTTGTGGACACAGAGTTTATGAGACAGGAAATGTATAGATTTGCTTGTTTTGCATATGTAGCTCTGTTTTTTTTTTGTTGTTGCATTTTTCCAAAGTGTCTTTGCATTCATGGCACAATTTTCTTAAAGCCCCAGGGAACAAATTTTGGTGATTGCCTTCTAATTAGGATAATTTGGATCTCGTGGACATACAGTATGCATATAATTATTTAATTATTAAATTACTTTGTGAATTCCAGAGATACAGGTGTCTTTTGCTCTCGTTTTTGGATTAAAGTTGAGCGGTACTATAAGTAGGATTCGTGATGTCACTAATCCCATATCAATCACAAGACTGAGTACCTTGTCCCTCCCACCAGTATTTGTCAAAAATAATGCTTCCCTGCATTAACAGGCCCTCTTAACGTTAGATAATAATGTCACATATGCTGTCTCATCGCTGCAGATGCCGGTGCTGGGTGGGTTTTTTTTTAAGGCACAGAGCTGAAGCAGAGCTTCAGTTGACAGGGTAATCAACCAAACAATTCCATGGCATTCAACCGTAGACTGTATAAAAATGCATTCAACCTGCAACCTATCCAACGTCAACTAGCTAGCTAACTAGCAGCAATACTCACATCTTTATTGGAAGAAAGAAATGTAATAACAAAGTTAAGAAGTGTGGTTTATTATTACATGGAAACTTAGTATGTTGAAACCGACCATGCCGTCACCACCTGTGAAGCCAGAGAACGTGGGTTATCTGGTTGTGGAATTTCTACACTCTCAAATTCAGTGTCGGTAGGTTCGTACATATGGTTGTGGTTTTGGTTTTGGACAGAAATCAAGCGTGCTCATTAGAATATTATGACCACGCCCGACCGTCCTAATACAGATCTGAGCAGTGATTTATCATATTTCAATTTTTCTTTTCATTCAAACTTTGGTGGATGCTTAATAACACACTCATGTTTGATATCATACGTACATTTTAACGATTTTAGGCTTTGTTCCGTGGGGCTGTAAGCTGTAGTTTATCATTTCAGACAAACATGAATACTGTATTGTATTGGTCGGATACGTCTACCACTAGGGGGCCAATGTGGATTGGGTTAAATGGTAATGCAGCATGTGTCTATGCCATGACAAGCATTCCTGACAAGGGCGTAATGTGTCCCATGCTCTCTAATGCACAAACTATGTACCACTAACAAGAGTGTTTGAGGAGGGTTAAGTTCTGGACAGGCCGATTCTGATGCTCCTGGCAAATTCTGTTCCCTATGACGCAATGCTGCTCCATTCATAAAGACAACAAACACTTCCTCAATCAGTTTTTATGAGCAGTGGTATGGAGGAGGGGGGTGATTTGCTGGAGGGAAGAGAGATGTGCCCTCCCACCACCCTTTGCGCATATGGAGGAGGGAGATCTGTGGTAAAGTCTCCTCAGGAACATCACTTGACCGGCATCAGCTTTGATCTCTAGACTGCAAATTATGCTTAAAACCAAACAAGTATGCCATCGTTGCCCCTACAAAACACCCCCCTCCCCCCAAAACTGACTTCAAAAGTGCACAATCACACGCACATGTCCTACGGACACATATGCCATAGGAAATTAGGCAAACGGTTGTTGTACCATCAAGGGTGTACCCAGGGAGACCATGTGAGGCAATCCATAGAGAAGCCAGCTCTCAACCTTTATACAAACCCTCCCATGCTGGTTCAATTCATGGCCTTGATGTCTTGCTTAAACTTTGCTCAGCAGATGTCCTCTTCTAGGGCAACACATATTATATTACTATTATTAATATTACTACATATAATCTATTTTTGGTGGATAATGTTGAAGCAATTCAGGTTAACAGTCTTGCTGAAAGGTGCAATGACGGTCACATCTTGAATATTTTCTGAAACCTCAGAAGTTCAAACCCAGTCTATTACCCACCACACTGCGCTGGTGCCTCCGCATGATTGAGCGTGCTGGACGATCCTGAAACTTGGTGACGCAAAGCTTTAGATGAAGATACAAACGTCCGCTTTCCCCCCTTTAACAACGTAATTCACTGGAGTTGCCGCTGACCAAATCTAGCTGTATAAATGGGATGCACACATACGTATATGTTTGGTATTCGCTGTAATTTATGTTAACTGTAAATGTGTCTTCTCACTCTTGCTGCCCAAAATAAAATGTCTCCCTTCTGTGTAGAATGCATCACAGCTGCAGGTAACTAGCTAAGAATAATAATGTTCTCTCCATGCATTAAAATCTGAGCTTGCAATTGGACTTGCTGTTTGCTTTGAATGGGTCTTTGACTGTGCCATTGCTCCCACTAGTCTGGAGGAATATGTACAGAACCCTGAAGAAGTTCAAATGGTAGCCTGGCGTCACAGTCGCAGACGGCCTGTCGTTAGGGACCTGGAAGCAGCATTTATTGTACAATTAGAGGCAGCCAGATCTACCTGTAATCATCCAAATACAGGTGTGTGCTGCTCTCTGGACAGGGGAAATGACTCAGTGCATGTCAAACACGCAAGGCTTTGATGTCTGCATTGTTCCACACAGAGCCCTCAGGACACTGGCATGCGCATTAAAAGAGCAGAAGATTTATTGCATTTCACTCAGGTAAAAAAACCTTTCCTGTTAAAGACAGACGCTTTACAAGTCATGAATCACTTGATTTACGGGGCCTTGGTTGAAATGTTCATCCTACAGCTGTCAAGATGGGAGTCAGGCGTCTTTGATGGCTGGGAACAATTTTAAACAAACAGTCCTAAGTGAATAATTTCCCTCTAAACTGAAAGCTGCTGAACCAGCCCCAGAAAAACACTCTGGTGGAAGGCTCCAACTCCAATTGCAACAATTGTAGGGACAACCGGTTAAAAACCCCTAATGGGATGACAGTATGGAGTGGAGGTGATGAGGTGACGCTACTTCTGGTGTGATGCGGGCACCTCTGACTTCAACTAAGGAGCTCAGTCCTCCACATTACTGTAAATGGTCATCTGAGAGGTCACTGGAGACAAGCACAAAAAAGCCATCAATGAGTCAGTTGTAAACGATGGTAGAAACATTTCTGTGCCATGCTGCATCTAGTGCCTTGAGCCAGTTATAAGTAATACTGATTAATGGCAACATAATAACTGTATGATTCTGCTCCTGTTTTTTGTCATAAGAGATATTAACTGAACAAATATTTAGTTATATCCACTCTCAATAGTTGTGTGTGTTTACATGGTTCTAGTCTGTAATATGAGGTCCAGGTTGCTTTCCACAGGTGTGCTAGCTAAGAATGTTCTGTCTTTAACCACATCCCTTTCTGAATATTCATAAGAGTTCAGCAAATGTTCAACTTAAGCAATGGCTCAGGTAGAATTTTTAATTTTAAACAGATCTGAACATGAATCTGTTCCGTAAATCCAATAACTCTGTTGCTTCCTTAAACAATCTCTTTAAAGTGGGTGGTCAGTTTCAACCAAAGAGAGTCCAAGATGCTCTTCCCCTGCCAATATGTTGATGAACCACTGAGAGGGAAATTAGCACTTTATGTGTGCACAGTAACTTATGTGTATCAGAACTGACTACAGTGTCATAGGGATCAGGTCCACTATGACAAAACAAGGCAGTCAAAGAGCTTTCTTATGATTTGGTCTAGCCCATGTGACATTAATTATTGATTTGGTTCTCTGTCTATGAATGTTTATTTTTTCAGTTTAAAGACTTTTCCTCCTTTGATATCATATGGAAATGAGAAATTTTTAATAGAAAATGAAAACCATGTGTTCCTAAGTGCTTAATGAAGTGCAGGAATAGGGGGCTGGTGTTGTTTTGTGTCTGAGCAGGTTGGGTGCCACCCCCGGGCAGGTCCTGCTGAATGGAGCCAAACTTTGATTTGTCTGTGAGCTCATTAAACCCGCGTCAGCAGGTCTCTCTCCACTGTGCTGTGGCGGAGACACTGCCTTCCACAGAGAGGCAAGAAAAGGAGTGTTATGCACTAAAACACTACACAAAACCAGTGCAGCAGCCAACTTCTGGGTGTCAGTATTCACTGTCCCATCCCATTTGAGATGCTGAAATTCATCTGGTCAGCATACACTCACCATTCAGTCTTCTTTCTGAGGTAGTCTTTCTCTGAGAGGTTGGTGAAGTAAAACATTTTGATTTCAAATATTTGTTCAACACGGCAATCTGAAGAGGGACAAACAAGCAGAAGACAACCCTTTAGAAAAACAGCATTAGACAGACGCTCTTTCCAAAATTGGCTTTGAAGTCCGGTGCAGGAGGCGAAAGAAAGGAGGAAGACTAAATCAAATTAAGATCCAGGCTTCGCACCGCAGGGAGCATCTATAAAGCTTTCAGATCTGTATCAGTCGGGACAGATGTCATTAGTTTGTTAAAAAACTAATACTGGAATACTGCAAAATGAGAGCAACATGCAGTTTAAGTGATAATTTGCATAGCAGAACATTTAAAAAAATCAGGAGGCTTATTAATAAATCTGAATGTGACATCAAAGCCCTACCGCCTTGTCGTTCCAATCGTGACAGTAGCGGACATGTTTCCTTTTATCCACTACCCAGTTCTCGATTTTGCACATTATGTCCTGTTCGGGATTAAAAGGGAATGGAAAAGAAGTCATTAGAGGAGATGAAAAAATAATATAAACCCAGCAGGATGCTGGGTAATTATTTCCTAAATGCGTGGCATCCTGATGCCAAAATGAACAATGCAGGCTCATATTCAGATGGCAGAGGCAGAATTTTGACAAGGACAGCTTGCACAAAGGACCTTCTCCTCCCCCCCTCCTCTGCCTTTCTTTATAAATCAGAAGCGAAGGTCTTTCAGGGGATCATGATTCTAAACGACCGTCATAAACAGCGTGGATTCATTAGGACACTCTTAATAAAAACAGTGCTGGGGAAATTTGCAGATTAATGAGGGGAAGTTCACTCAAACTAGCTAACTAGCCTTTTCTACTTTTTTCTCTCTCCTTCTATTTTTCTTCCTTCTATCTATCCAGTGAACAAAATCAGCTGTTCAATTTGCACAAGTCAGATAGAAATGAAATGGACAGCGCACCCAAATTTTTTATTTTGATATGTTTCTTCATACACAGGGTGCTATCTATCCATCCAGGTAGTTTAGCTGAGAACTCACTAGTTTTGTACATATCCGCTGCATCTTACCGTGATATCACCCTGATGGAACGAACCCCAAGGTCTGTGGCGCTCAAAGCAATGAAAATGTACATTCAGAAAAATCAACAGCAACATCACTTTCCAAATATAATGACATGGTTACTCACGAACATCCACAGACCTTGTTGTGCATTTTTTTTTCCGACGAAGTATGCCAACTGTATATACGTGCAAAGTCTTAACCAAAGCACGGCAGTATTCTGGGGCTTATGTCAACACAGTGTGTCCTAGAATACGGGCATGATTTGGTTGAGATTTTGCAGATATACACAGTTGGCGTACTTCGGTAGAAAGTAGTTTTCAAAAAAACGTGCACAACAAGGTTTGTGGGTGTTCCTGAGCAACCATGTCATGAAAGAGACGTTTGTTGTTTATTTTTCCGAAGGTACATTTTTGCCACTTTGAGCGCCAGAAACTTTGGACCCATTGAGGTCCGTTCTATCAGGGTGATATCATGGTGAGCTTCAGCGGATATCTACAAAACTACTGCGTGGACGGGGGTGGGAGGGCGGGACTTATAAAATTTGTAATGAAGAAATTCTACCTATTACAGTTGAGTTCAGGCCCAACCAGTAATAAGCGTGGTGCCCCCCCATCAGCTCAACCTCCTCCTTCGTAAAGAACCTCTGCCCATCTACCTCCTCTACCTCCCCAAACCCTGCCGCCAGTTCACAATAGCACCCCCGTTAATACAGGAGAAGGAGAAAAGGCTGGCAAAGCCTCAATTGCACAATGGTGGAGGGAGCTTTCAGCGCTGACCCCCCAGCTGGGTGTGCTCTCCCTTAGTGCATCTCTCTCTCTCTGCAGGAATTCTAAAGGCCTTTTAGGTGGTCAGGAGCAGACAAGAGCGCAGGAAGAGCCCTGAATCTTCACAGCCCGAATCTTCACAGAAAGATTAATCATCTGTGAAATGGAAACGGCAAACGGCAAGTGACACGGGTTGAACCTTTTCCAGGTTCCTCACATCAGCTCCTGGCCAGCACAGGAGATTCGTGTGGTGGGGCGGCAGGGGGGGAAGGGGGGGGGGGGGGTGAAGGCTCTCCTCCAACGGACAGGTGTTAATAAAAGGCCTGCAGGTCCTGCTGGGGTCAAACACATTCTCCTGCCACAGAGGGGGGAAGCTTTCAGGGGTGTTGTTCCTTTTAGCCATTACTAAATTTTGTCTGATCACGCACCTTGCAGACATAGATCCTGAAATGAGTGTCTTCGTTCATCAATGTGTTGTCATACTAAACCAAAATTAAGTTGGAATTGTTTGGACTTCCACTTCCAGCATGCTATAAAAAATCTAAAAGCAAAAATAGCTTTGAAGCACTACATTAATTTTCTTTCTGAGAAGACATATATACATTTTCATTCAGGCAATGTACCTTAGTCAAGGGTACAATCTCCCCCACCGAGGAATCAAACCAACACACTTGGATTTCAGTGGCATTAGCATTATGCTACACTGGCACTTAATTAATCCTGAGTATGTGAAATTCCAACTGGAACAATTTAGATTAATAGGTATAGCAGTTTCAATCACCCAGTAATATTTGAAAGTAGCATGAGTGAAAAAGTGTCTGGTAAAAAATTTCACAGTAAATGTTAGAGGTTAAAAAGTGTGTTTGACACCCAATATAAAAATATTAAGTGGTAATGGAAAGGAAAGGAAATCAAGTTTTCAGTCATTCTATGTTGCTGTTATTTGTGTATAGTGAAGCAGTCATTTCATTTCCTTTACATTAGGCTGGTTAAATTCTCAGGGGACTAAAATGGGGGAGGAGATCCCATGTACACACAAACAGATTTTTAATCAACATAAAGGATGCTCTCCGTGACAGCCCCTTTGTTTCATGGTTTCATTTCCTGTTGAATGAGTTGAGCGTGTCAAAGACAAAAATTGGGTACTTCTGAAATGTAACACCCCCCCCCCCCCCCCCCCCAAGAAGAAAAAAAAAAAAAGTTCACCCCTTCAGAAGAGCGATTCTTTAGACCTTGAAAAGGCTTCCCATAGATTTCTCTTGGCACAGCACATGCGACCTTTGACAAGTAATGTAGATCATTTTTATTCATTGCCTAAAATTGTCAGCAATTATGTGCGTCAGCGACCACCTGCCTGGTCTGAAAGGCTCTGCAGCAGCCTGGCTTGGCAGACGTGGAAGGGGGATTTAGCAAAATGGGCCCGGGCCAGGTCAATCCAGCAGGTGAAAAAGCCGTTAGTTGAGCGATCAGAGCCTATGTATGTAGGGGACCTGCAACTGGGCACTTGGATAGTGCTGAAAGGCCAGATTACCTCACTTACCTCACCACTCTGTGGTAGGGTCAGACTAGGGTGATTGTAAATACAGCACATCAGAGTCTTAATCAATTTACAATTCCTTTCATTGTAAAGATTACAAACAAAAATTTAAAACAAAATTTTATTGACAACATGATTTATTTACTATGGAAAAACAGACATGTTCATTATAGGTGCCAGAGCACCAAAAATAATGAGCTGTTTTTTTAAAAGGGAACTTCTGCTTTTAATGAAAAAAGAATGAGCAGAAAGTCTAAAGGAGATATCCGGATTAATATTATATATCCCCCATATCACAGCGAAGACGAGAGAATGTACTGTCAAAATACAATCCAAACATTTATGCCATTAACAGGATGTGGGATTGTGGGTCTGTGAGTGTTTTGCATTACCAAATTCACAGTGAGAGAGAGAGAGAGATTATTCGAAATATAAGCACTTTCATTAGCCCAGCACTGTGACCTGGGGTTAGCAGCTGAATAACTAACTCTCTATTAATGATTTCTACCGCAGCAAACCCCTGACCCTTTATCACTTTAAATCACAGGAAGAGAAAAAAAGACAGAGCAGGGTGGGGGCAGGAGGAGGAGAGAGATGGGGTGAAAAAAGACTGTCAAAAAAATACAGACATTTTACATTCCAGACAGGCTGGAACGGTTATCGTTTCTGCTGTGGTGGGAGGGTACAAAAGAGGAGGCTTTCTGGGATTCACATATTTTGGCTTAAGCTTCTCATCACTTCCCCATCACAGCCGTCTCCAGCTTGTCTACCATAGACCTGATTATACCCTCATTCTCCAAGCCTAGTTCCTCACAACACTTCCCTCCACATGACTGTTGTCCTCTTCCTGAAATGCACCTGAGGGTGTGGCAGAGACCATCACCCTCACAGTTTCACATCTGGATAGCATCTGGGAGAGTCTGACTGTTTAACATTAGACATGATTCGTATAAACTCAGTTAACATCAGTAAATATTTATGTGTGTACATAATTCTAGGAATTGGCAGTCAAACATGAATGTTTAAATGGAAATATAGAATATTCTTGTATACAAATTTCTATAGATTTATTAAACAGAAATGGAACATAACTCAAATAATTTATATATTCTTAAATGAGATACATTGCATAACATGAACATATATAGTAGTTTATATATATATAAATGAACATATATATTTATATAATATCCTTTTCAGAATTTTTGTTTATTTATGAATTATTTATCAGAGTGGTTTTGCTACATTTGACAATGCAAAAGGTCATGTGCAATTCTCAAAGACACATCATTTGCTGTACTTTAAACATTGGAGTTAACAAATGTGACATGAAATGTGCTTATATTACTGTGCATTTTCTCCCACGTCTAAGCCACCAGGAAATATTGCGGTTAAAGATTTTTGTTTTTTCTTATTCTTCCGAAAATTACATATTTAAGACAGAAAGTGTAAGCTGTTATTGAAGCCATATTATTTGGTGGTTTTCAACATTTTTTAAATATTTCAACAATATTGAAATTCAATAAACATTTAATAATCAAAAGTTTTTTTTGAAGTTTGATACATTCAGCTAAATGTTTCTATTTTTCTAAATTGAATTTACTTTATACATTGCTAAATATTTAGCTAAATATATGAAACATTTATTAAATGTGTCATACACTTAACAGATATTTCATATATATAACTATTCAATTTACTAAATGTTCCTATTCATAAATGTGTGAAATAGAAAGTGAGGTTTCAGCTATTAAGCATCTGCCTTTGTGTCCACTGTGCAGATGTGGAAGATACCTAGTACCAAAAAAGACAGCAACACAATTTGATTTCCACTTAAAATGCATCCCACACAGTTTAGCAAGTAGATGAATACACATTATCAACATAAAATGTTTTTTTAAATGAGTATGAGATAAGCTAAGTAACTAGCGAGCATGTGAATGTGAGGTAAATGTACAAATGTACAAAAATAAAAGCCACAAATATATTAATCACAAAAACTATGTTTTAAGTGAAATGTTTGCATTTGCCAAAAGCCTCAAAAGACAGGAAATGTAATTGATCATCTCTAACGCAAACATCAGCGTGCTCTCCATCAAGGTGTATCAGCACAGAGCTTCGACAACTGGCTACAGCCCTGTATATGTCTACTGTTCTACAAACACTCACCACTATACTCACCACTCGGCAGATTGCTTAAGATTCAAACCTTCTCTCAAAGAGTCTAATTCATACTCTTAGAGTAGGTGCTATGCACAGTATATTGGCAATTGTGGATATTAAAGCTGGAGGCTATAAATATACTTACAGATTTTGCACTTTTATAAAGCATGCTTATTTCCAACATGCCCATGTGTCCTATTTGGGACCAAATATAGACAGGTGACAAATTAAAGGAAAAACCAACATAAAGTGTCTTAGTAAGGTGTTGGGCCACCACGAGCCGCCAGAACAGCATCAGTGCGCCTTGGCATAGATTCTACCTCTAGTCTAGCATAGATTCTAGTTTCAGGAACTCTTCTTCCAAAAGATATTCCATCATTTGCTGTTTGGATAATGGTGGTGGAGAGCGCTGTCGAACACGTCGGTCCCAAATCTCTCATAGGTGTTCAATTGGGTTGAGATCTGGTGACTGCGAAGGCCATGGCATAAGATTCACATAATTTTCAAACCATTCAGTGACCCCTTGTGCCCTGTCAATGGGGGCAAGAGACCAGTCCCATCAGAATAGAAATGTTTCATCATAGGATAAAGGTGATCGCACAGAATAACTTTGTATTGATTTGCAGTGACCCTTCCCTCTAAGGCGACAAGTGGACCCAAACCATGCCAGGAAAATGCCCCCCACAGCATAAAAGAGCCACCGGACCCCCACAGTGTAGGGGTTTTTCCTTTAATGTATCACCCGTCTGTATCTTGTACCACTCTTTCAGCAGAGCTTGTCCACAAACTGTTGGTACATAGTACATAGCATACAATTTTTGAACTAGTGTGATTAATAGATCACTGCATTAGAGTGCATATTATTGCGTGTAGAGTGTATATTGCTATGATCTCTTAAGGATATGGATCTAATTTTCAACTCATAACTAGATCATATATTACATCATAACTATCAAAATAGTAGTTGTATGGTGCAGTTGGTAGAGCACTGTTTTTCGATCACAGGTGACTGAATATTTCAAAAAAACGTATGCATTTGTATACTGTATGTCGCTTTGAATAAGAATATCTCATAAGAAGCACATCATCTAAAAATAAATGTATAGGCTAGGTAATAAATTTATCTGGTCCAATTGATCTTTTATCTGCTGAATTTATCAAAATAATAATACGCTGTCATCTTAATACCATGCAAATAACTGGGTATAAATGTTAAAAAACGTTTTATTCTGCACAATCTAAATATAAACCATAAACATTAGCATTTAACATAACATAGTTAAATAGTATTGATAACATATTTCCTGTACAATGTGAGTTCATTTCAAATTCAATCATGATCATCTTGGGAATGTTATCTTTAACTTAATCTTAACATCAGTCTTAATTCTTCACTGTGCAAACAGTTATATGGTCATCACTCCTCTGAAGAGTATGGCTCTTTGAGAGAAGGTTTGAATCTTAAGCAGTCTGCCCAGTGGTGAGTATAGTGGTGAGTGTTTGTAGCACAGTAGACATATACAGGGCTGTAGCCAGTTGTCAAAGCTCTGTGCTCATACACCTTGATGGAGAGCACGCTGATGTTTGCCTTAGGGCTGATCAATTACATTTTTACACCGGGAGGTTTAATTAATACTTGCCATTATTATACATGGAAATGACCTTATTCAGCACATCATCCTAAAACAAGTATTGGATTGCACAGTAGTGTATCAAATGTTTAAATCTTATTTTCTAAACCACTGCACGGTACATTGAGTATAGCACCGTAGGTGTGAGAAATATCCAACCGAAACACATTGGGCCTCATTCATGAAGCGCTCCTAAATATGCACGTACATTTATGTATGAAACGAGTTGGTATGAAAAATTTACGCCGGATTCATTAAACGTTACTTACTTTGTAATTTGTTGGGGTTTTGAGCATGGGAGTGGTTTGAAATCAGGTAATCACATAGGCTACCTCTCTGGCATGTTCTAATTGCGGTCATATTGATGCGTCCCACTGAAGCCAGAATCGAGCTCAGGGTTTACCATGATAGAGCCTGGCTACGGTTAAAAAACTCACTTTTAAATCAAGTTTATCCGGTTTTTCACCAACTTTTCAACAAAAACATTCACTGGGGTGCGCAGTCTATGGCACGACAACATTTGACAGGTTGGCAATTTCATAAAAAACCCCGCTTTACATCCACCTGACTTTGCATCTTGTAGGGGAGCTGGATGTAAACTAGCATTAGCTGGATTAAGCTGTTGACCACAATTGCACAACCCTGGCCACAGACATGTAAGCCACTTTAAAGCTAATTTCGTTCATTGGTTAAATGAGTGTTTTAATTATCATAGCTTATGTAAGGTCATGTAGAATAAAAACATTTTGCAAGAAAAAATAGTAGGCTACTGGGAGCATTCATTAGCCTATGTTATGGGTTTAATTAAACAGCTTCATAGCCTACAGTTGATTAATGGGCATACTCGGAAAACAGATGCTAGGAAAACTCGAAATACACTATAAAGTTTGAGGAACTCACGAAGAGGGACTACGACAACTGGGTTAAATACACAGAGGGAGACAAGAAACCATGAAGATCAGGTGTGAGGAAGCAGGGAGGGGAGATGGCTCACAGGTAAGAACAATGAGGGTAACAAAGACCAATAACACAATAACGAGGGCAGACGTAAAACACGGACTGGATCTTCACATAAACAATGATGACAACAGACCTGGAGTTTAACAGGTAAGAAGCGCACAGCTCGAAGGGGAGGAATGCGGAAGTGGACACAATGCGAAATCACAGATAGATACAGAGATAGGATTACGAGGGAGAATGACAGCTGCAGGTAGAGACTCAAGATAAATTAGTAATTAGTAATGTTAGTAGAAAATTCAAAATCCCTACTGTTATTAAATTAGTGGTTTAGTATTATGTACATGTTAGTAGGTTAGTATTAATTCTAATCTAACAGTTAGTACGATTAATATGTTAGTAATATATATATATATATATATATATATATTAATTAAATCGGAAGAAAGAACACAAGATACGAAATACAGAGGAAACCCGAATGTAACAAAATCACCCGAATAGTGCAACGACAAAGACAGGGAGTGGAATCTCTGGGAACAAGAAACAAAGAGACAGATGAGAATCTGACAACCCACGAACAGTGAGTGGAATGCAATGATGAATGAAAAGTAATAATCCAGAATAATAATGAACATAAAAATACAAAACAGACAGAACTCAAAACTCAGAACATAACACATGTGGCACAATGTCACAATTTAACTTATTCAATGCCAGAGTGTTCTGGAACACTAAACTTCAGCAGTGCCAAGCCAATATGGCTGCCGACATTCAAAGTTTTTTGATTCATCCTGTCAATTTGCAAACTTCTAATAAAACACATTATTTTACCTATTCCAACATAATTTTTTGTTAATGAGAATAGATGGCACTAAATAGCACACCTTCTGGTTCAGTTCACTGTTAGAACAAGGAACAATGTCAAACAATATTTATGGAAATATAAATCATTTATTTTCAGTGCTTCTTAGTTTGTTTAACATAACTCTTACATTGGTGTTGTGTAATAATAGTGAAAACTGTTTTACAGCTCTTGCAGAACAATAAACAGAATCACTGGTCATTTGTATAGATATGTACAAATTAACTGTCCACGTGAGTTACTTTGCATCAACCATTTCAAACAGAAAGTTATAACTTAGGCTAAAATCATGAGGCTGAAGTTGGCTCCCGATTCGCAGCTCCCGATTCGAAATTGCCGGTCCACCTTAAATCGGTCGCGAAAAAACGATTGTATGCTTTCAAGTTCATCCTTCCGCTTTTTTCTCCGCTAAATCTAGCCTAATTGGCTCAACATTCTGATAGCCTAGTCATATATATATATGAAATACCATGTACTGTTATACATCTGAAATTATTTGGATACTGCACCGTTTTGAAATAATCGCACTCCAAACGTTATGAAACAATACAGTAATATTACAAAAAATTATAATCAAAAATTGCAACGTATGAAACCTTTGACACTTGGGTATGACAGTACCTCTGACTCCAGTTGGGTGAAATATTACTGTAGCGTTTTCCAATAATCTCACTGCAAACTTCCTATGTCAACCAATCTACTGAAAAGGTGAAATAGGAATTTCTTGCCAATTTTAGAACGCCTCAAACTTTTGACACTTGGGTATGAGAGAAAAGGTCCTCGAGTACGTCTCACCCGAGTTGGGTGAAATATTACTGTAGCATTTTAAAATAATCCCACTCCAAACTTCCTATATCCAAGGTAAATCTACTGAAAAAGATGAAATTTTGAAAAGGATTTTCTTGCCAATTTTAGAACATTTCAAACTTTTGACATGGGGGTATGAGAGAAAAGGTCCTCCACTACATCTCACCCGAGTTTTAAAATAATCCCACTCCAAACTTCCACAGTTTTCACTATCCACCAATGTAAATCTACTAAAAAAAGGTGAAATTTAGAAATAATCCCACCTACTGACCAGGAATACTGTTCATCTAAGCCCCCCTGCTCCTGGATATTTCAGACGGGGTGGTGATTCCTTCCTAGGCTGGAGAGGGCTCAACCGCATCCTAAAGCACCCGTCCACATGTTCACTTCTGTGGCCCTGCCAGATGTATACTTCCATATCCCTATACACTGAGATCACCGGAAGTACCTCTGCTTTTCCTTCCAAGGCAAAGGATACGATCACCCGGTCCTCCCCTTTAGCCTAGCCCTGGCCCCACACACTTTTATGAAGTGCAGTGAGGCCACGCTGATCCCACTCTGTCACTAAGGGATTTTCATTGCGAACTGTCTATTCTGCACTCCTTCAGAGGAGCAAGCCAGAAGGGATATAAGATCAGTACTGGGATATGAGGTCAGTACTGGTCCACTTGAGCCTGACCCTGAACAGGTGAAAAGAGCCATCTTACCCCCTCCCGAAAGAGGGTTTTCCTGGTACTGGTTTTAATCTCAGTGTCCATGCGGGCCTCTCTGACCCAGAGAGGCAGCATGTTTTTGATCGAGAGTTTGTCCCACTTTGCTGCAGCGCGGCAGGTGACAGGAAACATTAACCGGAGGTTGCTCAGCCTGATGGGTTCAGCGGCCCAGGTGGTGCCACTTGGGCTGCTGCATAAATGCCCATTACAGCGAAGGGTGGCAGCACAGGGAGTAAGCCTGCACAAGGACGGGCGGTGACTCCTCCTTATTTTCCCAGTGTGTTCTAGGGTGACGACCACCACGGACACCTCCAAGACTGGCTGGGAGCCATCAGAGAGGGTCGTCCCTACAAGAGTTGTGGAGCCCCTCATGGGTAGGGAAGCACATCAACGTGCCAGAAACAGAGGCGGTGCATCAGGCATTGACCCATTTCCCCCCAATCGTCCGACGCAGACAGGTTCTCGTCTGGACAGACAATTCCACTGTGGTCTCTTACATCAACTGACAGGGTGGGCTTTGGTCTCCGACCCTACATGCTGTTATATTTTAGTAATTTCAAAGTTTGTTTAGCAACATATTTTAGTTTAAAGTAAAATCTGTATGCCTTAACATATTAGAAATTTAGGTGCAAAATGGCCTGGGAAATTAACTATATGCTAATTTCATCCCCCTCCCGAGATTTAAAGTGCCACATTGTTAAGTAGCTACTCCTTTTCACCTGCATGAATGCCCATCGGAGTTTCCTAGGAATCCTAGCCTGGTAGAATAACATGTGAAATAAAGTTATTGATCTAAGCCCTGAGACAGGAAACCAGGAAGAAGAACCAAAGATAGGAGTGAAGTAACACAGCGACGAGACTTCCCTGTCTAGCCTACCTTTTGTCATCACCTACATGAAATTTTCTGTATAAACACTGGGAGTGTAAGGGCATGTTAGACTGGAAAGCTGAACAACATCATTCTGAACTGTACCTACGAATAAAAAAGCTATTCTGTCTTTATCACGAAACCGATTCAAGACCCTCTTATTTCTCAAACGTAATTGCAAGTACCGGCAACAAACAGAAGTGTAATTGAGAAACACAAGCAATTATTCAATGCAAAGCATGTTAACTCCTGCTGTGGGCACAGGCCTAGGGTATGTCCCCGAGGGCAGTGCATGTGCTGGGCACAACTAATGTGGCAGCCGATAGGCTGTTCAGAGGTGGCCCGAGTGTGGGGGAATGGCGCCTGCACCCAAACGGTGTGCAGTTCATTTAGCCCCTCTTAGGATGGATGGCGAACATTAGGGAGTTGCTAGTGGGCACCCCGTTGCTCCTCCCGACCAGTGCGGATATGCTGCCACAGGCCAGGGCCTTCTATGGCAACCAAATCTGTAGTTTTACAACCTGCTTGGCCCCGAGATGGGAGTGGCTGCAGGGCCTGGGACCAGCAGTACTGGAAACATTCCACGACGGCGCTCTATGCCAAGAAGTGGGCAGATGTCAGCCGCTGGTGCCACAATAACGGGTTTACCTAATTGTGTGATTGTTTAGTCATTTTCTTCGGAGAGGGGCTAGTGAAGGTGTTATCTGGCAGCCATATCGGACTGCTATGAGCATATTGAGGGCCTGACGGTGGGATCTCACCCCCTCGCCAGCCAGTTTTCCTGAGGAGCCAGGCAGCTTCACCCGCCTAGGTCTAACTCAGTCCCTTTGTGGGACTTACAACTGGCTTTGAATCCCCTCACTGAGCCACCCTTCGAGCTGACCGGATTGTCAGTACAGCCCTCCTGTATGCAGTTGGATGACAGTAGCTCATCGGTCTCTCTGCTTCTTAACCCCGCGTTTTTGCCTAAGGCCTTCTCGCGTCGTACATCTCTGGCTATGATGTTGGAGCCGTTTCACCCTCCTCCCCACGAGAATGCTGAAGAAGCCAGGCTGCACTCACTGTGGCCCGCCCGGGCTCTACGGCTGCACTCACTGTGCCCCGCCCCGGGCTCTACGGTCTTATATCTCCCGCACAAGTGCAGTGAGGAAAACCCTTTTTATTGTTTTGGAGGGCTATGCGGGGCTTTGCCCTATTGTACAGCGCTTGGCACTCTGGATCGTTGAGACGATTCCACGGCTTACAGCAGCTTTGACGAATCCCCTCCCACAGGCATGGTAGCTCACTCCACTCGGGGCATAGCTGCCTCCTGGGCCTTATTACATGGCGCCCCACTTGCTGACATTTGCGCAGCATCGGGCTGGGCCTCATCACTCACTTTCGCCAGGTTTTATCACCTGGACGTAGCGTCATCAGCATCAGTTGCCTCCTCTGTCATTGGGGCAGCAGAGCAAACTTGTATGCAATTTTGTGATGATTTGGAGTTTCTATCACCCGGTGGTTATTTTCCACGTTTCCCACTTGAGCTTGCTCTTCTGGTAAGAACAGCAGCCAATAGTGCATTTTGCTTTTTATGGGATTTGCCTGGCTTTATTTGAAATAGAACGTACGGGTTACGGATGTAACCCTGGTTCTATAAATATGGTCAACACGCCACACTGTGTGGTCAGGCGGGGAACCTTGCACCCTCAGGATGGCAAGTGCCCTCAAATCAGCAAAAGAGGCCAGGCGGCGTATAAGCGCCATATTTATGGCGTGACGTGGTTCTGCCCGTAGTGGTGCTTAATTTGCTATTCAGTCTCCTAGTAGCGCCTCCTCTCAGTGAGGATGACCCATACCATGGCTTGTTGACCGTATTTATAGAACAAGAGTTACATCCATAACCCATACATTTGGAGTGGGATTATTTTAAAATGCTACAGTAATATTTCACCCAACTCGGGTTCGATGTAGTGGAGAACCTCTTCTCTCATACCCACATGTCAAAGGTTTGAGACGTTCTAAAATTGGCAAGAAAATCCTATTCAAAATTTCACCTTTTTTAGTAGATTTACATTGGTGGACATAGGAAGTTTGGAGTGGGATTATTTTAAAATGCTACAGTAATATTTCACCCAACTTTGTGAAATTGTTGCCCCTGTTTATCAGTGCACTATTGAGCGGTTTTTCAAGCCTGTCTTTTGTCTATGATCCAAGCCTGTTTTTTGACCGTTGTTATTGACCTCTGTTTTGTTACCACTGCCTGCCTGTACCACAAGTTTTTGCCTGCTGTCTTTTTGTACTTTTGCCCCGCGGAGCAGACTTCGGTCTTGCTTTGCCTTCGACCCCGAGCCTGCCCACCATCTGCCTGTACTTCTGCCCCGCTGACAGCTACTCTGGTTACTGGACTTTTGCATGGTGTACCGATTCCGAGACTGCCTTCTCCTTCGGTACTGTACATTGGTTTTTGGCTGGAATTTTTTGCTTGTTTTTTGACCACGCTCTTTGGACATTCCTGAAATAAAGCCCTGATGGGACTATCTTAACACTGTTTCTGAGATGTGCGTTTCTGAGTTGTCCAACCCTCACGCACCCGTCTCAAAGAAAATCCTATTCAGTAGATGTGGTTGACATAGGAAATTTGCAATGAGCTTATTTGAGAATGCTACCATAATATTTCACCCAACTGGAGTCAGAGGTACTGTCATTCCCAAGTGTGAAAGGTTTCATACATTTTAATTTTGGAGCTGTATTATCATTTTTTGTAATATGCCAATATTACTGTATTGTTTCATAATGTTTTAAGTGCAATTATTTCAAAACGGTGCAGTATCCAAATAATTTCTGATATATAACAGTACCTGGCATTTCATATATATATATATATATATATATATATATATATAACTAGGCTATCAGAATGTTCAGCCAATTAGGCTAGATTTAGTGGAGAAAAAAGCGGGAGGATGACCATGAAAGCATACAATCGTTTTTCGCAACCGATTTAAGGTGGACCGGCAATTTTGAATCGGGAGCCAACTTCAGCGTCGTGCTAAAATCTGTTGTGTGAGGGACTCATTCAAAACGGAACCAATAAATTGATAGTCACTGGAGGAGATATGGGAAATAACTGGACAGAAGTGGAAATCAGGGAATTATTAAGTATAAATCGGGAAAGGGATATTAGCTATAAATCTCATTGATGGTAGGCTACTGTCCACGATTCAAACGTTTACCAGACGATCGTGGAATGACTGAAAGCTAGGGGAGTAATTTTCTCCCGTTACTGAGACAGTAGCATAGCACTTGATTGTGTTAAATTTCTTTATATTCTTGGTCACTGGTGCAGAAACATGTTGGTACAAATGGATGTTTTATTGACGCTTTATTCCCACGCCCCAATGTTGGTTTAGATGATATTTCCATCTAGAACCATGTTAAAAAAAATATATTTTAAAAAGCAAATCGGAGTAAAAGAACGTAATTGTAATTTTGCCATCGTTTAATTTTTCCCGACTCAAATCCAGATTTTTTTTTACCAGTGAAGCAGAGTAAACGGTAAAATACTGAGGTCGACTTCAGTCGCCCTCAACACTTTAGGCCGTTCGCATGTTCGTCGACTAAACACCCCCCCAAACCCACCACGTGATACTTTCCACAAGTACTAATCAACCACATATAAGAAACTTTGAAGCCAGAACTTATATATGAGACAGACAACGGCTATTATGATTGAGAACATTTATTAAATGGGCGGCAGTGTAGTGTAATGGTTAAGGAACTGGACTTGTAACTGAAAGGTTGCAGGTTAAATTCCCAGGTAGGACACTGCCGTTGTATATCTGCATTGCTTCAGTATATATCCAGCTGTATGAATGGATAAATGTAAGATGTAATAAGAAGTTGTGTAAGTCGCTCTGGATAAGAGCGTCTGCTAAATGCCTGTAATGTAATTCAAGTTTTATTAAACATTGTAAAATTACTATAGTAATAAGGCTATCCGTGTTATCAGTAAAAACCTTTTGGCTACTGTAGCTGTTGGCAAACTACCTGGACTACACAATTCAATAATAAATTATAGACTTTATTAAAGGAATATGCAATGTCATACAGTGTTGAGAGTGGGAGATACAAATATCAATTTGGTGTGCTGGGACCATCATAACCGTTCATATGCAAACTACAAACTATGGATTACTTGCATACGTGCTGTTTTAACAGACCATATATTGCCAATAAATGACAATGTTCGAAACATTTGTGGTTGGCCTAATGGAAAATCCTTATGCTGAAGGTCCACCACGAGACATGGGAGGGCGTCAGCCTAAACAGCTGCTGTTCTACAAGCGTTATTTCACTTTCACAGACTAAACGTATAGGTTAGGCCAAATGGATTTTCCCACATTAGCTAACGTTAGCTAGTTAATAAAAACTCAATGACTTCAGCATTAGCTACCTATTTTATTCAGAAAGAAATGCAAACATCACTCCTACGTTGAGTTACCTTACACAAAACGTAATGAAAAACTCATGATAAACCATAATAACAGGTATCTTAGGTAACTTAGCCTAACGATAGCCTATTATGCTTTCCAGAAGCAGATCCATAGTTTACAACTTGGTAATAATAACGATACAAGCTACATTAACAGCATTCGCCAAACAATTACATTAACTTACATTTACTTTCACTTTATTCATATTAGCTAACAGAAGCAGTTGTAACATTATTATTTATAGACAATGCTAGCTAACGTCTGGTAATAAGCGTGCGGTAGCCTATGCTAAGACATGAAAAATGTAGCTAACGTACCATTTTAGTCCCCTCAAACTTATGACGTGACGTTCCCTAGGTACACTGCAAATTTCTCTGATCTTGCCAAGATTTAAAAACGTATATCAAGTTATTAATCTTCTTTTAAGATTCATTATCTATTTACCAGTTCTGATTTGGCTGTATAATCTTAAAAAGTATCTCAGATATTTCTTCCATGACTCAACTAGTCAGAAAATCTTAAATTTAGTCAATTTACTCTTAAAAGAAGATAAAATCCATTTACCATATTTTTCCCCTGCAACACCCAACTTGTTTCTAGATCCAGTAATAAAGACTTGCTTGATATAAGAGTGACTGCATTTTCTTTTTAGAAAAATAAAACTTTTATTCGAAAGTAATAGCCACAACAAAGGGATTGATCCCCAACAGGTTCACACAAAGGAATCGCATTGAAACAAAATGTGACTACATACTGTAAGTAGGCTAACAGGGTAACAGAGTTACACTCACACTACATATTTTGTTGCCACTTGGCAAGTAATGAACTGATTTTCTTTTCTTTAAAAGTAAGAACCACAACCCCAAAGGGATGGATTTCCACTCCTCAGCCGGCTTATGTAAAGGAATCTGCATTAAAAAAAAATCTGACTACCAAGTAACAATTATTACATAATGATAGATATAATGATATCATGTGCTAGGACCATTTCTGTCAGCAATTATGTCACTAAGATTATATTTTATTGGGACAAACACACTTCCTTTGAAAGAAACAGAGAAATATGAGGTATGATCAATGAGCTCATGCACCAGTTCTGTTGCTTGGGCAAGAGCGGGAATTGTCACTTTATAGGCACACACATCTTTGTCAAAGGTTAAAGTTTCATATGGTATAGTTTCAAAAGCACAAAAAGAGGAATTTACCATAAAAATGCCTTTCACCAATCCAAACACAGGCAAATGATCATCCACGTGAGTGATAATCAAAGACTTCCCACTTATGTATTTATTTCCATTAAGGATGAGCCATTTAACTGATACAACATTCTCTGAAATCTCCATGCCCAAAAAGTCTCTGAATTTAGCCTGAATATACTGTAGATTTGCAACCTCTGAGATAGGCCCCAATTCTCTCTCATTTGCAAAAATAGGATGCTCACAGCCAATTTCATTCTGACAACACTCAAGGAATTGATTATGTTTAGCTAGCGACTTACAAACATTTTTAAAATTCAATTTTGAAGCCCACTGCTTAAAATAACTGTGCTTTGCTTCAAATCGCATGCACATGCATCTTATCAATGGACCAAGGGATTTGATTTGACTTGGTAGATGCAACATGTAATGCTGCTTAGGTATTACATTACTCTCAGGAAAAAGGTGTTTGAATTCATTCAAATGTTCTTCGATCATAATTTTGAGCTGTGATATTGTTTGTAAAGAAATTACTGGAGCAAGTACTATCTGGACTATTTCAATCAATTTATTAATAAAATTCACATACTCATTGTCCACATCTCCCCAAAGAAAAGGTAGTATTTTTATAAGTATTAACATCTGCCCACATGATTGTTTCAATTTGTTGTCATTAGCAGTTAAAGTGGTCACACTGATAGGGCAAGGCTTATCACGTATATCAAGAGGTGAATAAGGAAAATTCTGAAGAGCCAAATTGAATGCATCTAATTCTATTTCTCCTGACAAAATAAGTTTTTTTAACACAAGCTTAATTTCCATTGGTGCGACACCTTCAAAAATTACGTGCATTATATCCTGAGGAGTTTTTTGTTTGATATCAAATGCAGGAAAATCAATCAATCCTTCTTTATTCCCTTCTGTTTATTCCTTCAAATGGTTTTGAGGTTCTGTGCTGGCTTTATCTATTTCAAAACATTGCCTAATGTGCTTCTCATGAGTTCTTTGGACAAACTCATTCTCATCAAAACTTGTTTGCATATCTTCAAAAGTACATTCGCAGTGCCTGCACTTGCGATATGCAAAACCAACCCCTTCTTTAAACCCAGCAAGCTCATGTTGGGCAAGTGTGTCTCCACACAAAGCTATCACAGCTATCACAGCACCATATAAGTCCATATCACCATTTAATGTTTCAATTTTAACGCCATTATAGAGTAAATCCACATCTTTCAGAATTCTTTGTAAAATAGCATCAACACCCCACTTCTTCACAATATTCAGCATAGCCAGGAGTCGTAATTGCTGCTAATTTAGACCTAAATTTGGGATCAATATTGCCTAAGACTGTAATAAACCCCATTAACATTTGATTGGTTCTAGCGTAAGAACCCGGGGATTGCATATTACGATCTCATCTGTATAAAGAATTAATTGCAATGCGTTGGGCTTCATAGAATACAATGGATGTCATATTAAAATATTCCCCATCAATGAAGTTCATATAAGTATCCCTCTCAGGCATCTTGGTGTACATATTCAACATGGTAAAGATTCTTGAATCAGAAAGAAGTTGCTTAAGGCTTCAATTTAGTGTACATAGTAAAAACCTCTGTTTTCGTATGGCCATAACTTTTGAACTGCCAGTTTTTTGACCCGACAAATTGTCTGAGAGACTATGACTTCTCTGGGACTGACTGGACTTGAAATGTTCTGAAATAGCTCTTCCTGTCCATTGTGCATAGTGGAGAATGGATCCAATGAAATTATCAAATTTAGCCAGGTGCTGCATCATTGAAGCTGAGATGTCCCAGTGTGTTCTTCAAATACCTCCTCTCATTTTATTCCTCAATGTTTCCAGGAGAGTGGCTTGATATTCCTGTACCCCCTGTGATGATGCTGTTGACAGTCCTCTGTGAAGTTTTAAGTTTAAGTTGTACAAGGATTGCCATTATGTTTAGGCATATCCAATAAAATTATAGAACAGTGGGAACAACGGAAATGCTTACCTTGACAGGTGGCATTGTTCCACTGATCACTTATGGCAAAAAGCTGCTGCAGATCGGGCAATGTCCGGCCTGGTGACAGATTTGGAGCTGCACTTCTTCCCTGATCCAATCACACAAACACCACTTAGCTATATCTAGTTTTACTGTATTGGCCATTGTAAGTTTCCAAATACGACTTTAAATTTAAATCCCACTTAGCAAATCAATTTAAAATAAATGATTCCAAAATGAAAACTAGATAGCTATATTAGCCCATGCTGCCTTAGCAGCTTAGATCCAATAACAGTTTTTTTCATACATTTTCAAATTCATAATTCTAATAACAACCACTACACATGACATTCCCCCCCGCACATAGATAGCAGAACTAGGCTCAACTGCAAACTTACTGCATTGCAAGATTGGGGCCTCAGGCATCTCAGGTGGGTCCTGTGTTCCCAGTTCAGAGAAGGTCATGTGATGATTCCCATGGACTGTCCATAGAAGGAGTCCATAGAATTGCCAAATATCCATACCCGAAGTTTTCTAATAAGGTGGTGTGATGTGGGTTCGTTCTCCCATTGAAATGGTGACATCCAGATGTTACAATAAGGGGATGTGTTCGTTTCAGGTGAGACGATTAAAACGATTAAAAACGCTGAACTCTTGCTCACAGCGTCATCCCACAGTAAACCAAAATTCTGCAATTACGACCATGTGTGACATTAATGTGGCTAAGAGATTCTTTAAACTAAAAGCAACAAAAATGATACAGATCATGCAGCGCCACACCGACATGTCTTCAAGGCGAGGTGATCTGCTGATTTTTGGGCGTTCCAGAGTTTAGTTTTCATTGCTGGCTTCTCCTGCTCCTGTTTCGCCTTCCTCCTGATCTCCTGATTGGTTAACCATCAATGCAATTGTTGTGAAAAACATGTATATTATTACATAAAAACAACTAGCCATTCACAAAACAATCCTCAAGATTCTCTGGAAAAAAAACCTCTATAATATAATTTAAAAAAAAATCTTCTGCGCCTATCGTCCGTCACATCTGAATGACGTCGGTGAGGTGAACAAAATAGGCGCCTCAACGGGACTGACGAACACGCAGTAAGCAGGATAATCGACGAGTCAAATTTCAACTGAATGAATTTAAACGTCTCTATTGTTTGCAATGTTTTTGAAATGTTATTATTTTACATAGTACATTAAACATTCAAGATCCATCTATTAAAATAATTTAAAAAAAATATTCTTTAGGTCACATATAAGACATGGGTGATAACTAAAATCTGTTTGACTTGATATTCACAAGCTGAATTACAGTGTAAAAATTTAAAATTGACTGGTGCACTAATCCACTGTCGTGTTACAAGGTAAAATGTATTTGGTTTATATAAGTAGTGAGTGCATGCTAATGCGCTGGTACGTGAGTAGCTCGAATGTGCGCTGGCGGCTTTATTCTAAAATTGGGGAGGGGGAGACCTTCTATCCTCAATTTGAAAAAACTTTTGAAAAGCTATTTCCACCACCTGAGTGACCCACAATACTTAATTTGAGGAAATTAAATGAACAACTATGTGGTTCTATATAAAGTATTCAATGTGGTAAATCCAGCAGTGAGGCTACTATTGTTGCCAGATAATTTCAGCATTTCAAAAATAATAAAACTATCCTATAATTGATAAAATTTGCAAAATATTATTTCTATTTTATGATGACCCCCACACACCATTTAACCAAAAATACTTAATGAACCTATAATCTGCTATATGCTACATGCACCCTGTTGTGTAATGTCAACCAGACCAGGTTTCACTCTTACATGCATGTACTCTAAAACATACTCTTTTAGAAGCTTCACTTTCAATCAAAACTGGGTGATAGGAAACTCTATTTCCTTGCTCATCTATTCCGTTCATTAAATGATCATGGATTTTCGCGATCTTCTTGCTCATCAAAATAACTGATATTTTTAAATTATGACTATTTTATTGACATTGAATCTGATCAGACTGTAGGGTTTTACTCTTTTTTTTTTTTTAATACCTTTTTACTTTTTGTCCATGTGCGTCTGCTTGTAAACCCGCCTCTTCTCATTTTCTAGATGAACAGCGTCATTCATTTTTTTTTTTTTTTTAAAACCATATTTAAATGGACATTGTTGATGGGAGATTTGAATGGAGTTGCAAGTATGATAGGAGAGAGAAAAAAAAACCTCCCTACTCTTTGTTTTTATATGCAGGTAGAGGAGCTTTTCTGAACTTGATTCTGTTTTTTGGGACTGGGATATTCAGAGCTGGATACTACTACTGACTGAGTGGCTAACGCATCATGGATGACTTGGATGACACAACACTGTTTGTTTACAGGTAAAAAAATTATTTTTTATATATATTTATGGGTGGCATATCAAATGCGTGTAGCGCTAGGCTACGTCGTTTAAATAAATAAGTACGTGAGTGCGGGCTCGAACGTGCAGGATGCAATCTACAGAAAGTATTGCTCAGAAACTGATATGGGGAAAGAGTTAGATGATTTTTTTTTTTTTGCTAGAACGCAGCAATTTGTTTTCATCTCCGGTGCGTTACCGAATGGTAGCCTACTATTGTTTGCTAGACAGCTGGGTGGACAAGCTACTTTTGCTGCAAGTCGTGGATAACGGATACAACTAATCATCCCCAGTACTACACAAAGTAGGCTAGCTACTTATTTCTGCAAATAAGCTTTAGTATTAAATGTAAGTTAAGGTAAATCATGAGGGAAACAATTAAAGGAGAAGCATGATCTATCAATTAAATATTCTGACATGTGTGGTCCATTGCATTATATTGTCCCTATGTTCAACAGCTTTCTCTGCAATGGGTTTCAACACTCAAATTACAGAGAACTCTCCCATGCAGTAGAGTAGGGCCAGTCAAATTTGACATACTAAATCATGTTTGCTTGCCTGTTCCTTCTAGGTAGGGGTCTGTAGTGCACCTAGTAGGCCACGGTAGTGCCTTAAATGATTTATTTACATGTCCCACCCTACCCTATGCCATAGATATCAGTTTTTGTAATGCATTTTTATTGTATCAAATACAATGGTTTTCATGGAAAGTAGACATGGTGCTCTTAATAGGGAGTGGATCGCAAAATAATGTTAATGTTAAAGGGAGAGTTTGGTGTAAATTCATCCATAGCCCTGTTGGTCAAGGTCACCTTTTGCTGTCCACCAGTGTTTCCCGCAGAAAATGTGTTAGTTAAGGTGGTGATTGTCTGGGGAGATGAGGGTTATGGCTGAAAAATCCATCGCACCAAGATGACCAACATCAGGCCTTTGCAACACCTTTGTTTTGAGCTTTCCTGCTGCTTTGAATGCAATGCTACTGATGACATGTTTAATGTCATACATATTCCTATCATTTCATCACCTAATTTTCACCCTACACCTAGTTTAGTTGGGGGACAACTTAGGCCAGTTAAGGTGGCAGGTGTGGGTTGTTAAGGTGGCTGCCTTAACTATAAAGCTCTGGGGGAAACACTGCTGTCCACAGTCAAATTTGTTAATAACCATCAGCCAGGTCTAATGGATCGTCATTATGGCATTTAATGAGTAATGGTTTGACGTGAAGCTGATTATATTTCCTCTTCCTGTAATTTTAAAGCTGCTGATGTTGATGAAGGGGTTGTAAAAACCCTCTCTCGGGATGATCTTTTGGATCTTTTTCCTGGACCACAGAACTTTATGCGAAGAAAGAAGTTGTGGGATCGCATTCATCCAAAGGTAAATGTCCACATACATGGCTAGAGAGAACCTGGCTGTTCAAGGTCTGTAGGAGAATTGGCAAAACTAATAGAGCACAGTTATTACTGGCAAAGTGACCCTATCACCCACTTAAAGTTTTCTATTGATTACAGTGAAGAGGGATGGCTGATGTCTACCAATGACACTCCCTCAGAGCCAGCTGATGCACATACAGCTTGATAAAATTCCTTATTAGGGTGTTCCTGTAATGCATTTTTTAAACATTTTGGTAAATTTAAAGCGAAGCTGTCGCCAAAATGCAAGCTAGGTTGTTTTCTGAATATACCCGAGTCAAACCTTCGTTTAAAAGCATCATTTCGATGGAAGCGTCACTTTTAAGATTGACTGCATTTTCGTTTTGGATCAAATGGCTTTTTGTATGGGAGCGGTAGGGGCACTATCTGGTCGCATCAATATCGCTAGTTTTAAAATACTAAGAAGGCTCGACACAACATGACACTTTGTTTGTAGTATTATCAGTGTCCCTACACATGAATGCGAGCATTCAGAACATTGTTAGTATACAAATAGTTAGCTTAAAGACGTTTCTGTTAGCACAGGACCTACCTCACGTTGCCTTCCGGTTGTCGCCATAGGTAAGGTCCAGTGTTATAAGCAAGTAAACTCCTTGTACACAAACAATGTTCCCAATCCTCGAGTTCATGTGCAGAGACCCTGGTGATACTACAAGCAAAGTTTCATGTTGTGTCGAGCCTTCTTAGTATTTTAAAACTAGCGATATTGATGCGACCAGATAGTGCCCCTACCGCTCCCATACAAAAAGCCATTTGATCCAAAACGAAAATGCAGTCAATCTTAAAAGTGACGCTTCCATCGAAATGATGCTTTTACACGAAGGTTTGACTCGGGTATATTCAGAAAACAACCTAGCTTGCATTTTGGCGACAGTTTCGCTTTAACCGGCTCCCGTTTTTAATCTGGTTATGGTCTTGTATACAGGGAAACTGAGAATCCCAATTAATAAAAAAATCTTTGCATAGAAATGGACTATTCAAAGGTGGTTACAGCCCAAAATCTGACATTTTTATCATTTTTGTGACTTTGTTGAATTTTGTTGATGGAAACACTAGTGTCATCACCTGAAACTGTTATATATATATATAATGTTTATCTGACACCACACTGTAACCCTTAATAGCAAATTTGATTTTTTTAAAATTTAAACAGGTACAGAGTGAGAATGCAGTGAGTGAAGCCGTTGATCAGCCATCCACAAGTGCCATGTTGCTAAGCCCGTCAAGCCAGCCATCCACAAATGCCATGTTGCCAAGGCCGCCACAGACCTCCACCCCCCAAAGCCATCACCTGAAAACCGTAAAAATGCCAGACCCTCCTGAGTATGTGGTATACACAGATTCAGAACTTGACATGGTTCGGAGCCAGTATTTTGAACTGCTTCGCAGTGGGAAAGGATCACAGTGCAAGATGTCTAAAGACCTGTTTTGCAGACTGATAAGGAACACTGTAACCAGCATGGTGGCGATCCTCCGTGCCAGTAGTTCATGTCAAGAACAGATGTACCCTTCAAATAGTGAAATTCGGGCAGTGGCTGAGAAGATTGTTGATTATTACCCTATGCTGCGAGACTCATCAGACATGCCTTATGTAAGTGCCTTTTCTCTTTCAAATAATGTAGTGGGGTTAGGGTGTGGATGGAGGAGTAGTGACTCAAACATTTCTTTCCTACAGCTGACTGTGTACTCTAAAATGTATAAGCGTGTGCAAAACATCAAGTCCCCAAGAAAAAGGCAAGGACGAATGCCACAACGGGGGGTACCTAAGAGGTCTCTCTTTGAATCAAGTCTTGAAGATGACAGTGATGCTTCAACAGCTTCAACCAATTTGTCGGTTGCTTCAACAGTAATTCTGCCAGACAGCGATGATGGCAACGATGAGCTCAGTCCAGGTATGCCAATAGAAAAGTAAATGAGTGCTAAAATATTACGCCACAGTACAATTTTGTTTGTAAAGACCTGTTATCATGAACCCATTTCTATTTTTTTAAAGCCTTTCTAGGGGCATGTATAATTGTTGTCCTTGTATTTTACCTTTTTTTTTAAGACCAGGACAGCCGCAAAACACAAGCAAGGCGCTATCAGACATTACAGACCATGTACAGCAAACCTAAGTCTAAACCAAAAGGAAGTGATGTTGCTCAGATTTTGGACTTGGAGTTCGAGGCCAGGCGGGCCTTTATTGACTCTGATGCAACAAAGGAAGAAGCCAAGATTATGGATGCATATCCATGTTTTAGAGATCCCCGACATGTAAGTAATTTTTGCACCCTTTAACATTTGAAGCAGACACTTCTGCCGTCTTGATGTCTATGTCCCTGTTAAAGGACAATTCCGGCGCAAAAATGTTAGTACATCAATACGAGTTGGAACGATTGCAGGGATTTGTTTTACATTCGGATGTCGTAAAAACAAATCCCTGCAATCGTTCAAACTTGTAATGATGTACCAACAAACCCTAGGTTCATGTTACGCTGGAATTGTCCTTTAGCTGTTCTCCATCGATCATAGTATAGACACCAAATTAGTAAATCTGCTGTATGCCCAATTTTGTCTTGTAGGCAGTTGACGAGCTTGGGCGTATCCTTGGTGGCGCCAACAGGGAATACATTGATGATACCAAGAAAAGATGGGAGACCTTCTGTACCAATGTCCAATTCTATGGTCTGTGGAAGAAGGTCCTAAAACCCCCCATTCCTGTGGATATGCGTGGAGGTATGTTCTGTATTATAATCTGCATAGTAATCTATCAAGTCATGTGCAGAGTCTGTGCATATGCATCTGACATATATGGACTGGAAACCCCACTGTCTCTTCCATGCTGTTCTCTTCATGTGGTAACAGTTGGATCAAGGGGTCATGCCCGGTCTCTACAGATTCATCTGTTCCCATATAAAGTGAATGGAAAGAGGAGGCGAACGACATTTTGCCGTTCAAGTATGCTGTTAACTGTAAACTTCATGTGATAAATTTGCTATGTTGAATGTTAAAGTTCTACGAAGTAGAGCATTATTGTAAGGTTCAATGCATATTGAGTTTTCTCTTATTCTGACATTGCTTCCACCCAGCGGATTTCACCATTGCCCTTCTGAAAGCATTACCATCCCTCTTCCCATCACCAACACCACCACCAAAACGTCTCGGAGGAGCCAGTGAAGCACTAATTCATGTCCTTGAGGTGAGAATTAGGTTGTGTAGTGTCCACATTGTTTTTACTCTTTTATGCTCCACATCCTGATATTTTTCACATTTGGTCAATCTGTAGGAAAATGAGGATCCCAACAAGTACCTTGAGAAACGCCCACTGTCCACCCCAGTCCTTCTATACGACGGCAGTACCTGCATTCTCGCAATTGGCAACTCCCCTGTGAGTCCCCTGGAAGAGGTCTTCAATGGTATGCTTATATTGATGGCCTACTACTACACCCTTCACTTGACATATCCCAAGTTTGTTTCCACACTTTTGTCAGTAATTCAGACTGAGGTGCTTCATGATGCGATTCATGATCAGGATGCCACAACGGCATACAAGAAGGCTATGAATGAATGGAAGTCGTTTGTTCAGAAGTAGCTCAAGCCATGCTTAAATGTTTGCTGTATATCCAAATACTGCAAAACATTGGTTGATCATAAAAATGTTGCTTCTGCGAAAATATTCCCTTTGTAACATACAGTTTGAACAGGTTAAAAGAATTTCAGGGGTGGGGGGGGATTGGGCGGGCACTAATTTGTGTGTCAATCGGGTGTTAGAGCTGCTTATTGCTGGCTTATTTGATATTGGTACTTTTTTTTTCCATTTGTATATTTGCCATATTTCTTGGGTCCAGTTGAACTTCCTTTTGGAAGCTAACTGACTTGTTGAAAATCTTTTACACATTGACTGACTTATTTCAATGCAATGTACATTGGCCAGAAATTAAAGCAAGAACCCATGGGGTCAGGTGTTAGAGCTGCTTATTGCTGGCTTATTTGATATTTGTACTTGTTTTTCATTTTTCATTTGTATATTTGGCATATTTGTTGGGTCCAGTTGAACTGGTGACTCGTTGAAAATGTTTTACACGTTGACTGACTTTTATTTCAATGTACATTGGCCAGAAATTAAAGCAAGAACCTGTGTTAATCCTGGTTTGTGGTGCCTTATTACACAGCACAACATTTATATTTTAGTTAGTACACACTGGTTTTCCCCTATGATGTTACTTGTTTGGAAATTAATTTATTGGTCTGCTTTCTGGCACATGCTCTCTTCCTGGATAACTGCCTCTATTTTAAGATCAGGCAACTTGTTTCCAGTAACTATTATACTAATTGTTCTGACAATGTAAGACTGATTTCAAGTACTTTTATCTAGAATTTAGCATCTGTGAACTTGTTATCAGGGCATAAACACTATCCAGAGACTGGTTATAAGTACGTTTATCTAGAATTTAGCACCTTTAAACTTATTATCAGGCCACAAATATTAATTGGAGACTGGTTATAAGTATGTTTATCTAGAATTTAGCATCTGTGAACTTATTATTAGACCAAGAATACTAATCAGAGACTGGTTATAAGTATGTTTATCTAGAATTTAGCATCTGTGAACTTATTATTAGACCAAGAATACTAATCAGAGACTGGTTATAAGTATGTTTATCTAGAATTTAGCATCTGTGAACTTATTGTTAGACCAAGAATACTAATCAGAGACTGGTTATAAGTATGTTTATCTAGAATTTAGCATCTGTGAACTTATTGTTAGACCAAGAATACTAATCAGAGACTGGTTATAAGTATGTTTATCTAGAATTTAGCATCCACATATGCATTTCCAGCCCAAGAACACTTACCAGAGACTGCTTAATTCTAGTCTAGAGGCAGCTTATTTTAAGATAACTTGTCAAGAAAAGTTTTCTTGCTGCATGGACAGATAATTTCACTACTTTTAAGTCATTTTCTGATAGATTTAAGTGTTTATATCTTAAATTTTGACCAAGCTTTTTTGCAGTGTATGTCCTAAAAACATTACTAAGACGTTATTAAAGTCCTAGGAAAGTCACTGTTTGGTTACAATATGACATTTAATTCTAATTTTTTGGGAACGGTCAAGCAACATCCCTATTAGGCTATGATATGACGTTGTGCTCATAACATTCACGGGACATTCAGGGACGTTCCTGTGACGTCTGTTACTAGATACAATATAAAGTCATGCAATGAATGTCTGGGGGACGTTGCTAGAACGTCCCTGAATGTTCTTTAATGTCCATGTAACGTTTAGAAAACCCTACAAAAAGGCGACGTCCTGATGACATTTTGAGACATTCAGGGGACGTCCCGGGGACCTCATTTTGTTAGCTGGGTAGCTAATAATAGTAACACTAACATGTTATGGAATGTCAGTTAGACTATGTATTTCGTTAGCTAGCTAGCTAACGTTAGCTACTTAGCTACCATAGCTACGCTCTAACTCGTAACATTCTATGTAACGTTATTTACTGTGTATTTGCTAGAGTAGGCTAGGCTTCAGGTCAGAGTAGACCAACCCAGGGTGTTGTAACTTTTCTGTGATTCACTTCGACCTAGCTGGCAGCAATTGCTTTACTGGATCTGACACGAGTGCTTGCCACTTTGGTCAGTGTGTGACAGCAGTCAACAGCTGACTAGTGGCTGGCACTGGCTGCTACTCGTTGTGTGCCTGCCTGCCTATCAGCTCTGCCTGTGTGTGCCCGCGGCGCTAGACATAACAGTCTCCCATTGTTCTCATGTTTGTTTAGAACTATGGAATTGTTCATACGTTGAGCCTACCGGATTTATAGAATAGAATAGAATAACTTTTATTTTCCCGTTAGGGAATAACTCAACGTTAGTTGTAGTTTCCAGCAGTAAAAAAGACATAGGGCTAGACAGTGCGGCAGACCCACAAACACAAACAAACTTGTTAAATAAAGACATTCAATTGAATCAGATGTTTCACATTATAGTGAAGGTATGTGTGGAGTCGAATATAGATAGATATAGTTCAGTTATTCTATCAGTTGTAGCCACCAGCCATTATAGTTGTAGAAAATTTCAGTTGTAGCCACCAGCATCAACAAAAAAGACATAGACAGTGGGGCAGACCCACGACAACACACAAACAAACATCAAATAAAGACATTCAATAGAATCATTGCATTAATCAAACTAATTAAGTGAATTAAAGTGGAATACAGCCATGATTAAAATAGCCCCCGCTGTCCAGTGTCATTAAGCAGTCCAACACACAAACTCAGCCTCCACAACTTTCCTCCATACACACAGTGTTGCGCTCTCTGTACACTGTCGAAACGGAACCGAACTGCGTCAGCCTTCCCACTCGTCAGCTCGCTCCTCCCCCGCATTATCTTCTCCTTCCCTGGTTGCCTTTTGGAGATTGCCTGCACTCCCGGATCAGTCCCGACTAGACAATTCATCAATAATATCAAAACAAGCAGCAGGACAGGAGTGCCCTGAAAAATATCCAGCCCGCTTCCCCGTACCACAACAGACACACAGCGCATGAAAAAAACAAAAGACAAAAGCCAGACACAACAAAATACATTCAAATTAACAAACACGAACACGAGAGACAGCTGGACTATGTCGCCATTACAGTGATTATAATTAATTATATTATGTTTATGATTTAAATGATTATGATTAGTATTATGATCAAAATTATATTATATTAAATTCAATAAATATGAATTATGATGAAAAATTGAGCTTCAAAAGCTATAACAGTTCCGCACCATCCTTTACTGTCTTGAGATGTCCAATGTCATTAAGCCTGATGCACACAGCCCGAAATCTAGACTCATCTCAACTCAACTGGTTTTTATGAGTCGGTCTGTGTGCACGTAAAAAACCTGAGAAAATCTGAAGAAATACAGTTTTTGGCCGAGATTTTCTCAGATTTGAAGATTGAGCATGTTGGCTCTCAGTCAGTCTTGGATGGACTCAGATTTTCAGTTTGCACCGGGTTTAAAACTGAAAAAACAATTTCCAGCCAATAAACGGGCGTTATTTTATTAGAACTACTAGATCGAATTGCATCACAATTCATGTTTCCTGTTTCGCATGGCTGGGAATAGGCTATATATGTTATGGTTCTGTTTGTTTGTGTATTGTGTTCGGTTTATTTTCCTTACATGTGTTTGTGTTCATTAGTATTACTAGTTACGTTCCCATTTAACACTCCACTTCAGTTCCCTTGTCTGTCTATGTTTCCATGTTATCCTAGAATCCACTTCCTGTATTTGTGTTTGCACATTTCGGTACATGCGGGTTTTCCCCTGTATTTCAAGTCTCGTTTTCCTTTATTCTTAACTAATTAATATTGTACATATACTAATCCAACTAACAATACTAACTGTGTGTTTATATTTTTATACTAACGATAACTAATAGATTGATGTGTATATATAACTAACTAATCACATTTACTAACATTGTAATCTCGGGAAATGGCTAACTGATTGCCTTTTGCGATTGTTAAAATGAATGCACAAGTCACCTGGAAGCAGCGAACAGAGCCCTGAATAGTGTAGCAGTGTAGGCTACTGACACATGTGTAGACCTATACCTATACCCTTTTACATAAATGGAAAGCCCTCATTCTCCTGTATATACTGGGAATGTTTCATTACTCTAGGACTAATAAAGTTAATTAAAACCATGTGACTTATACTCCTATGTCTATTGGCTCCTTAAATGGTCATTCAAAAACGTATCTCCTGCCTTCTGCTGGCCACCATCAAGGTGAACGTGAGGTAAGTTAACTTTTTGTGTTAATTACATTATATTCTATATGAATTTTAGGATCTATGAATACATGCTAATATAATATTGTTTGTTTTAATGTTAATTAACATTTTTTTGTTTGTATTATTCATGGTATTAAGTCTTAATCCTTGTAAAAAGGACGCTGGCGATATTCCGTAGCTAATGTATGCTAGCCTTCTGTGCAGCCTACTTGAACATTTCACTTTCATCGTTGGCCTGTATCCTCTTCTTGACTTGTAAATGTCGAGAAACAAGTTATTTCAATGATATCAGTAACGTTGAGTTTGAAAGGATACAATGACAATGATGTTGTGCAGACTATCAGATTTAATTTGAGGGTATTTTCATCCAGATGAACCGTTTAGAAATTTATAGAACCTTTTGTACATAGCCCCCCCCCCCCCCCATTTTTGGGCATCAAAAAATATTGAACAGTTTAACATAATGTAGAATAAAGTAATTTATTAAATTTTTTATATTTGGTCGCATTATTGCATATCCTTTGCATGCCATGACCTCCTGATGACCCAACAACGTCAAAAGACTCTTGATATCTTATTTTCTGGTACACCTACAAGCGATACTATAACCTCTCTGCATTTGAATGGATCTCTATGAGAATTGGGGGGGGGGACTAGATTTAGCTGTAAATTAAGTCATCAAGGGTCTGACGTATCAAACAGGCCTTAAACCATCACTCTGCTGCCAGATATGCAGTAGATGTGGATGGATAACTTGAAGGGTTTCTTCTCCTGACTTATTTTTCCATAGAGTTCAATAGGAACATTTGTCAGGAGAAACCACCCTGAAATTGATCCATCCATATTTACTGCATATCTGGCAGCAGAGTGATGGTTTGTGGCTCGTTTGATACCTTTTTGATAAATTGATACATTTTGTTTTGTAATGAATGTAAAATGTGTTCATAGAGGAGAATGAAATACATGTCCATAGTGGTCTTGCATGTCCATATTATATTGGACAAAAACCTCGTAAGTCCACTTTTTACAGTGCGAAAACATTTTTAAATTGTATTTTATTTAATCTTTTTTAAATTATATGCATTTCAGTCATTTCTGGTCTACTTGTAATAGGGTTGTGTATTTTTATGAATTTATTTTTATATTTCCTGATGATAATAATTGGATTTGGCTCAACGTATTTTGCGGTAGGTGACTGAGCTACACTGCTTCGTGGATAGGCTATGAAAACATAACGGTAGGCAAATTAAGATAGTTAATGGCCTAATAATTATATTAATAGGCTACCCTGCAAAACCGACTACAAGAACGTAGGCTAGCCTACAACTGGTTGAACGCACAGCTATCTGTAGCTACACACATAGCGTTACACACAAATACGGGAAACTTCTGGACGAGACCGTGAGGACCTGCTAATTGATTTGTGGTCAAACAAAAACCTGTCTTTATGATTGTTCAAGTAACGCTTATTCAGATCGCAATACGAAGGCAAAAGCTATCTCCGATTATATTTTTTCTTGCAGGCTACCCTAAAGCCTGCACACAGTTGAGTTAAAGGTGTGGATTTTAATAAATAATAATAATACATTTTATTACATTTTATCGCACGAAACAATCACAAAGTGCTATTTACAGGAGTGCATTAAAATAAGATCAATAAATAAAACATAGATGAGGAAAACACTACAAAAAAGACATAAAAGCTGCAAGGGAGCATAAACAAGCAAACACCACCAGCAAAACTAACAGAAAGCTCTCCTGTATAAAAAAGTCTTTAGGCCCACTTTAAAGGAGCCCAGAGTCTGTGGTGTCTTCAGATGGTCAGGGAGGGCTTTCCAAAGGTGGGGGCAGTAGTGCAGAAAGCCCGATCACCCATAGTGCGAAGCTTAGTTCTGGGGGTGTGGAGGAATAGGCTGCTGCCGGACTGGAGATTGCGGGAGGAGTTTTGAGGAGTGAGCAGTTCTTTGAGGTACAGAGGTGCATTTCCCAGAGTGCATTTGAAAGTCAGGAGAAAGGTTTCATACAGGATAGAATTTAAAATCTATCAGGTGGAGTGTAAGATTCAGAGAATCAAACGCGACAGCTAAGGGTTCTAAAAGCACACACCGTAGTGTGCACCAAAAAGATGGACGAGTCCACACTATGAGAGGGGGATATATATATAAATAAACAAGGAATGGAGAATAGAAAACACTCCAGGCCTAAGCCAAAACAAAACAACCCCAAAACAGGGTGTACTCGAGAACCGAGTGAAAAGACAATAGCTCTCGCTTACAATATGTGCAAGCGAATAACAGAGGTGGAGAGTGCAGGAGTGAAAAGCAAAGAAACAAACAAGCAATCTGCCTCAACGAGAACAGAGTGCAAACCAAAGCGAGGGACAGACAGCAACTAAGAGAAAAACAATTCCACTAAGGAATAACTCAAGATGCTTAAGCAAGTCCCTCGTATCTCTTAAGCAAAGCTTAACAGAGAAGAGGTCGCTTGTAATCCTGTACCGTACAGACTTCGTCTGTCAAATAGCAAAGACTCGAAGTGCCGGAAGGCGGAAGTCCTGGGCTATTTATAACCAGCAGGAAACCCAAAACAGGTGTGAGGAATAATAGCCGGGTGAGATCCAAACACGAAAACGAATCTCGTGTTTGGATCTGCCAATAACCATGACAAAACCGGGAGCCAGTGTAGAGATGCCAGGATGGGTGTGATATGATAGTATTTCCGCACTAATCAGGATCCTGGCAGCACTGTTCTGGATGTATTGGAGCTTCCAGGGATCCCGTTAAAGAGCGCGTTGCAATAGTCCAGCCTTGAGGAGACAAAGGCGTGGACGAGCTTCTCGGCATCAGACATGGTTAGGGTGGGACGGAGTTCTGCTATATTTTTTAGGTGAAAAAATGACGTCTTGCAGAGATGCTTGATATGGGTAGCAAAGGCCAGGGAGGGGTCAAAGTTGACACAGAGGTTAGCGATAGAGGTAGAGAGAGAGATGGTTTGACTAGCAATGGTGAGGTGAGTAATGGGAGAGTGCTGGACCTGGTGAGGGGTACCAACCAGTAGGGCCTCAGTTTTGCTGCTATTGAGTTGGAGGAAGTTTTGCTTCATCCACGCCCTCACCTCCTCAAGGCAGGTATTCAGCTGTGTGCAGGAGCAGAGGGATTAATGATGTTATTATAAACTAGCCTACTAATAGTTAAAAATTCCGGGCAGAAGGACAAGCTATAATTTCAGTCTCACTTCATATTAATCGTTTTAATAAAAATAAACTTGTCGTGCACAGCGCAAGCATTAGCTAAAACCATTGTCGTAGAACGTAAGTAAGAACGTATTTTTTGTTGCGGCTAGTTAGCTAGTTGGCAGTTGGAATTTCTCCGTTTTTTAGAAGGGAGTTTGCAAGGGAGTGAACACCGGGCACTGTTGGATTCAGGGGCTATGCAGACCATGATCCACCAGAGCCTGGTTCGACCCGAGGCATTGAGATTGGCAAGTTGGGTGGTAATTCGGTGTGTGCATGGGGATCGACACAAATACCCGATAGTGCCCGTGGAAATTCGAATAAAAGGAAAAAAGCATATTCTGGAGGCTGCGGTTAGCTCCCACCTCTCGCACCCTCTGATTTTGGGTACAGATTGGGCGGGGTTTAAACAAATAGCAGAAAAACTGATGGGGGTACGATCACGACCGGTAGGGACGTGTGAGGTGTGTGCAGTGGACAATGGTGACGCGGGGTCGTCCGACACTGACGGGGGGGGGCAGCTCCGGGAGAGCCTCCAGCGGAGACTCCCCCGGTGCCGGTGTTCCAACCCCTGGAGGATTTCCCACTTGCTCAGTCTCGGGACAATACCCTATGCTTTGCCTTCGACCAGGTGATATATGTTGATAGTCAACTGGTGCACCCTGACGCTGCGCGCTCTCACCCATATTTTTCTATTATTAAAGATAGGTTGTACCGAGTGAGTCATGACACTCAGACAGGTGAGGAGACGACCCAGTTGTTGGTACCGAAAAGTGGCCGGGAAATGATTTTCCAGGCGGCTCATTACAACCCCATAGCTGGTCATTTAGGGTATGATAAAACACTAGACCGGATAATGGCCCGATTTTATTAGCCGGGCATCTGGGTGGACGTATGGAGGTGGTGTGCGTCCTGTCCAGATTGTCAGCTAGTAAATTCCCCGGCCATCCCAAAAGCGCCATTGTGGCCCCTACCATTAATTGAGGTCCCGTTTGATAGAGTGGACATGGACCTCATCGGGCCATTTGACAGGAGCACTCAGGGATACCGGTTTGTATTAGTTCTGGTGGATTATGCAACCCGGTATCCCGAAGCAGTGCCATTGCGCAATATCTCGGCTAAGAGTGTTGCGCAGGCATTGTTACAAATAATCTCCCGAGTTGGAATCCCGAAAGAGATTCTGACTGATCAAGGCACTTCATTCATGTCACGCAACTACGCGAACTGTATGAACTATTGGGTGTTCAGTCCATTAGGACTAGCGTGTACCATCCACAAACGGATGGGCTCGTGGAACGTTTTAATAGGACTTTGAAATCCATGATTTGGAAGTTCGTACACGATGACAGCCGAAATTTGGATAAGTGGTTAGTTCCTCTATTGTTTGCAGTGCGAGAGGTTCCCCAGGCCTCCACGGGATTTTCTCCCTTCGAATTGCTGTGCGGTAGAAAACCCCGGGGTATTTTGGACCTGGTAAAGGACAGGCTTAGGGTTGAGGGAACTTAAAACTGGGGCCTGTGACAAAGCATCGGCCAAAACGTTATCACTCCCCTTTATATGCCGGATATCAAGGTGGTGACCTTGTAGAAAAAGGCACCATGAGCTGCTTCTTGCTCATTTGACTGCAGTAACACTGCTCCTGTTTCCATATGACTGGCATCGACCTGGAGCTGAAAAGGCTGATCCAAACAGGGCGCAGCCAGTACGGGAGTAGAACAGAGGAGGTTCTTAACCTCCTCAAAAGCCTGCTGACAGTGTGGGGACCAGATGTATTCGGCCCTGGCCTTCAATAAATCAGTCAGTGGTGCTACCACAGAAGAAAAAGTGCTAGAAAAAGCACGATAGTATCCCACCATACCCAAGAAATGCATCAACTCCTTTTCAGTTGTTGGAGGAGGATCCTGGTCAATTGCTAATACTTTAGCACGCAAAGGCCATACTTGACGTTGCCCAACTACCTTACCGAGGTACGTCACCGTTGCCCTGGCAAACTCGCACTTCACCAGATTGACAGTGAGACATGCCTCAGATAGGCGGTCAAACAGGGCGTGAACATAACATAGATGCTGGTCCCAAGTGTCGCTAAAAAAGACAACATCTTCCAAATATACAGCACAACCTTCTAACCCAGAAACCACACGATTCATGAGTCGCTGAAAAGTTGTCGGTGTGTTACGCAAACCAAAACTCATCACAGTATAATAATATAGCCTGGAAAGAGTAATAAAAGCGGAAATATCATGAGCTCTGGACGATAAGGGAACTTGCCAGTAACCCTTCAACAAATAAAATTTGCTACTGAATTTTGCAGAACCGATCTGGGCTTCGTTTTCCGATAACGATCAATCTTAGGGTTAAGTGCGATTTCAACAAGCGATTCTACGATGGCTCTTTAATTTGTAACACACGTTTCCCAAAACACTTCTTAAAGCGTGAACGCGCAGTCAGCTCTGAAGTGCTACTTACAGAGGTGTAAAATCCGTCTGACTTTTACCATTTCGCTGTAGTACAAGTGAAATACAAGTGAAACATTGAACAGTTAATATTGGAAACTTCTTTTGCCTTTGCAATAAAAATAAGTGTGCTTGTTATTGTGAAAATAATAACAGTCTAAGAAATGAAAAGTATTTTAACAGTTGCACATTGTTTTTGACGAAAATAAACTTGTGCTCTGCTGGGCTTGAATCCCCAATCCTCTGTGTGAGAGACAGCAACTCTAACCATTGGGCCACAGTAGCTTCTTGGAAAACACCAAGCCTTTAGTTCTTTTAACATTAACCCCTTAGTCCAGATAGTCTAGATAGTATCGCCTGCGAGACCGTTTTACGCAACTGAGACACGTGTTGCTCCTGCAGCCAAACTATTAGTGGAAAACCCAAACGCGGTATTTTAACTTTATTGGTAGACGATTCGTGACGATTTCTGGCCAATGCGTAGTTTCTAAGTGTCACTATCTTTCCGTAGCAAGTCTATTTAACAAGCACTCCCCACCCAGCCTATACCTACCCATGCGTGACATAGTGGGCAATAGCGTCTATGTTGGGAGTTCATAAATATATGTATTCATCATATAATATCAGAATTCCGTCCAGCAACCAGATAAACCCACCAATAGCACGAGCGTATGCAAATACAGCGGTGCAAATCGCTGCTCAATCAATACCGACATAAACAAGTGAAATCATACAATGCCATTCTACTATCAATATCTGCTATTAAATATGGAATTCATGTGCAATACTACCGTGGATTTAAGCGTAGATATGTCCCTTTCAAGATTCCGTGGTCATTTATTGTCTTGGACAATCCGTTTGAAAAATACACAGCGCATTGTAACACTATTATACAAACGAAACTAGCTCTGCGTAACCCCCCCTTTCTGATTGCACTGCTGTGACGCGTTCAATTTTATTCTGGTTTGATCGACAATGGTTTTATCCAATAGAAGGCACGACAAGCTTCCCAAAAGTAATTTACATGTGTAATAGAAAGCTTGGGTTAACTATTTAAGGGCGAGCGTAACTGCAATACTTGTTCTATCACTACAATTTTACGCATGTCGTGACGCATGACGCACTATGCAATATAAGTGCGCGTAAACATTGGTTGGCTGCGTAATCATTGTTTGACTGCGCTTTCGTACGGGTTTTCCAGTATGGCTGAACTTCACGCATTTGAGCAATTCGCTTTTGGAAGTGGGTCAGAAGAGGAGAGCGACGGAGATTCATCAAATCCCTGTAGCGTAGACTCTGTAGAAGAGGATGCCTATCGATATGGGGAAGATATCCTCCTCGACATGTAAGTATTACAGCTTGTAATATTTTGATTATATACATTCGTTTTTCCACTGCGTCATTACCTAGATATATATTCGTTATTTTTTTTATTTGCATCGGTCGTAATAGAGCACTGTTAGCCTGCTAATAATGCTGAACATATTTGTATTGATAATATCTGTTAGCGTAGTGGCTCGTGGTGGCCTACTTTGTTTGAATTCATACCACTCACAATGAAATTTAGTATTTTAGCGCTGTTCTGTTTGGTTGCTCAGTCGTGCGTTATATTTGATGGCTCGATTTGCCGTGAAGATAGAACATTGCCAGTGTTCCCGATATAATTTTATTGTATTGTAATTTTTTTGTGCATAATGTACTCTATGGGGTATGCTTTTCACTTAGGGAATGGAAAATATGTATTCAAATTTACTGTGTCCAGATGTGTGCAAGATGAATGTAAAAAAAAAAAAAAAAAAACCTACAGAAAGTGTTTACTGAAGTACAAGAGTGAATGATTTCATATTTAGCTGTGTGTACCACAGTGTTATAATGCTTTTGCATTTTGTAATTTGTTCCTATAACATTTCACTATTTTTGCAGGGATGAAGATGCTCGACCCTCCACCTCTGCCACTCCAGCAGTGCCCTCTACTGCTCCTTTCTCTCCTGCCACTTGCCCCCGCAGGGCTGCCACTGCTGCTCCTGTCTCCTCTCCACCAGCTACTCGTGCCCGCAGGGCTGCCACTGCTGCTCCTGTCTCCTCTCCACCAGCTACTCGTGCCCACAGGGCTGCCACTGCTGCTCCTGTCTCCTCTCCACCAGCTACTCGTGCCCACAGGGCTGCCACTGCTGCTCCTGTCTCCTCTCCACCAGCTACTCGTGCCCGCAGGGCTGCCACTGCTGCTCCTGTCTCCTCTCCACCAGCTACTCGTGCCCGCAGGGCTGCCACTGCTGCTCCTGTCTCCTCTCCACCAGCTACTCGTGCCCGCAGGGCTGCCACTGCTGCTCCTGTCTCCTCTCCACCAGCTACTCGTGCCCGCAGGGCTGCCACTGCTGCTCCTGTCTCCTCTCCACCAGCTACTCGTGCCCGCAGGGCTGCCACTGCTGCTCCTGTCTCCTCTCCACCAGCCACTCGTGCCCGCAGGGCTACCTCTGCTGCTGCACATCCCCATAGAGGCAGGTCTTCAACAGGAACAAGTGGAGCCAAAAGGAGAGCCACTGAGCATCAGGGTGAATGGCATGACATACATGCTGAGGATGTGGAGCCTCATCAGTTCCCCTTCTGCCCACAGAGGACCCCTGGAGTTCAGCTTGATGTCACAAAAGAATACAGCCCCTTGGACCTGTTCCAGCTGTTCTTTAGTAAGGAGGCCATTGCAGTTCTTTGTGACAATACGAACAAGAACGGACAGCGCAAGAAACTTCAGGGGACCCAGAAGCAGTGGACGGATGTGGATGCAAAGGACATACTGCATTACTTGTCCGTTGTCATTTACCAGGGTCTGATAAGGCCCCATTCCACTCGGGACCTGTGGAGGACGGACCAGCTTCACAGCCATCCATTTCCAGTGAGCGTGATGCCGGGCTACAGATATGAAGCCATCAAAGCCTGCCTTCACATGAGCGATCCAGCAGCAGATGTCCTCAACGATCAGCTGAGAGGCCAAGCTGGTTATGATGGATTGTTCAGATTGAAGCCACTGCAGGACCAGATCCTTACAGCATGCAGGGCTTTTTATCATCCGCATCAGAACCTTGCCATTGATGAGCGCATGGTGGCCACGAAGGCGCAGCACAGGATGAAACAGTATATGAAGGATAAACCAATAAAGTGGGGCTTCAAGCTGTTCATCCTGGCTGACAGCAAGACTGGCTACACATGTGATTTCAATATCTACCAGGGAAAAGCTCTCACCCCTAGTGGAAAAGGTCTGAGCTATGACGCTGTCATGAACCTGATTCGGGTGCCGTATCTTGGAACGGGTTATCACATCTATGTAGATAATTTCTACACCAGTGCGGCGCTCTTCAGGCAGCTCTACCAGATCCACTACGGTGCCTGCGGCACCATCAGGAAGAACAGGATTGGTTTTCCCAGGACCGAGGTGAACGATCTTCCCAAGACAGCTGTGCGAGGGGACATGCGCTGGATCAGGGATGGTGCCCTGCTGTATGTGAAGTGGAGGGACACTAGGGATGTCACGATGTGCTCCTCCATTCACAAAGCATACAGTGGGAGGACAACACAGCGCCGTCTGAAGAACCCTGATGGCACTTGGTCGCGGGCAGGCTATTTCAGTCCCGGAGCCAGTCCTGGAATACAACCGGTACATGGGGGGTGTTGACCTGTCAGCCGCCCTCATAAAATATTACAGCGTCACACAGAAGACCTCACGATGGTACCGGAAGCTGTTCCTCCACTTTGTGGACATCGCAGTGGTGAACAGCTTCATTATTCAGAAGGAACTGGCCCAGGAGAAACGGCACAATCCCCTGACCCAGAAAAAGTTCAGGGAGGCCCTCTGCACGCAGCTGGCTGATGTGGGCAAGGATGGCAGCACAGAGTGGGAGGAAGATGAGGAGGTGGCGACAGTGGCGACAGTGGCGACAGTGGCTCCCCAGCCACAGGGCTGTTTCCCTGTAGCGGTCACGGACACAAGCCTCTCTGATGCCCGTCACAAGGCCACGAAGGGAAGGAGACTCTGCGTGCTCTGCCTCAGCAGGAAGAGGCGAAATCTCACAATATTCAAGTGCCGATCTTGTGATGTCCCTCTCTGCATGGTGGCAGACCGGATCTGCTTCACTGAGTGGCATGACCTCCAGAGGAGCCAGGCACCGTGAAAGACTGAGCATGCAGTCTTATGCAAATAGCTGTTTGCATTTTTTCATTTTTCATTTTTTGCATTCATTTTTTATGCCTCCTAAAATCCAACCCCTCGTCCATGTCGTAGGAGGTGGAAACAGCACATTGTCTTCTTGCAGCTAAAAGTTACAGCAGCATTATTTTTTGTTACCCTTGAAAATGCTTATTATTGATGAATAACAGTGCTGGCTAATGGGGCTCTGGTGAAAAAATGGCACACTAGGCATCAAACACTGAACTGAAACTGTGCAATATCAATGTTTTCATCCATTAATTGATCGTAAGGGAAAATGTATATGCTTTATAATGGACAAAAAGCTTTTTAATAATTTTTCGGAGAGGTTTTGGATAGGTTATTGGACACCTAGATATCCACCCCCCTGTACTGATCCAAAATAATTCCCACATGAAAATGATAAAAAGGTGAGTTAAATGAGTCAAAACGGTTGATTTGCACTGAAATGTATGATTAGTTTAAGATTTACAGCTATTCACATTTTAGCCAATTTGGATAGGTTTGGAGACCCTGGGTACATCAGGCTACACTGCTTACATTTTGTGTCATAGATCTTTAGTAGTTCTGTATATCACCCTGCGATTATTGAATTCTTGTGGACAAGGAGTTTATGATCCAGGAAATGTGTAGTTTTACCTGTTTCACTTATGTAGCTCTCAGTATTTTGAAGAAATATATATTTGTTTGCATTTTTTGCAAAGTTTTGCTTGCATTTCCGGCACTTTATTTTGACTTAAATTATGAAAATAAACACATCTAAGTTTGTACAAAAAATGGTACACCGGTTTTGTTTCATTTAAGCCATTTACCAAGTTTATGTGATGCTCACACCTGGAGTTATAAAGCCTTAAACAGAGTACCCCCAAGATTGACCAAATATGCCATTTGCGCCAAGAGGTTAAAAAACATTTGTTTGAAGTGTTTTTATTTGGCGATAAGCTTGGGAGAGCAGGTATGCGATGTTGTTATCCAATGGGGAGAATTATTGTTTGAGGGTATGGAGGCAGGCAGGTAGTGAGGGTTTCTGGGTAGGCAGGAAAAATAAGAAGAATAAGAAGGAGAAGAAGAATAAGGAGAAAAAAACTGCAAAATAACCCAAGTTTGGGGCTTTATTGTGTGGAAGTGTGAAGTTGTACGTTAATGCTGTGTGGTTACATCAGGTCAGAATATACTTAAGTTAATGTTTTTAAGGGCTGAGAGTCTGTGGTCATTGTGGTTACTTCTGTAGGAAACCCTGAAAAGTGCCAAACTCTCTGCTGTATAGGTATGGGTCATGCCCCACCAAGCCGTAACTTGATGGATGGCATACCTGCCATCCCAATTAGATAATGGATCATTTAATAACTATTTATCTGACATGTGGAGATGTATAACGGGAGTTAAACGACCCGCACCACTGGCAGCAACAACACGTAAAGTAAATAATCCAATCCATCCAATCCATTTTATTTATAAAGCACGTTTAAAACAACTGAGTTGACCAAAGTGCTGTACAGTAGTCAACAAAGCATAAAAACACAGCAGCAACACGCAGGACATAACAATAAGACAATAAAACAGTAAAAGAATAAAAACAGTAAAAGAATAAAAACAGAATAAAAACAGACAAACAAGAAACCATGCGACTCTCATGCACTAATCTTTAAAAGGCCAAAGAGAACAAGTGCGTCTTTAGGCATGATTTAAAAATATGGAGCGTAGGGGCCAGCCTGACAGGGAGGGGTAACTCATTCCAGAGTTTGGGGGCAGCTACACTAAAAGCTGCAGTTTAGCCTGGCTTTAGGGACCACCAGGAGGGACTGGTCAGGGTTCGATATAATGTGTTTTGTTTATGTTGTCTCAAGCTTTACCGAGCTGTTATCCTTATACTTCTCTGACTATTAGCCTATTATATAGCCTAAACCCCAATTCCAAAACAAATTGGAACAGTATGTAAAATGCACATGAAAGCAGAAAGCAGTGATTTGTAAATGATCTTTTAGCCTACATACAATCAAGCCGGAAAGTCTGCACACCCCTTCTCCACATTTTAATAACGTTACAGACATATTCTACAATAGATTGAGTTCATTTTTTGTCTCAAAATTCTACACAAAATAGCCAATAATGACAAACTGAAAACAGGTTTTTAGATTTGTGCTAATTTATTAAAAATCTAAATGTAAAATATCATATGTACACAAGTGTGCACACCCTTTGATATGACACCCAAAAGTGAGCTGACGTGCATTTTGTTTCCACTGATACTGCTTGAGATGTTTCTACAACTTAATTGGAGTCCACCTGTGATAAATTCAATTGATTGGACATTGATTGGCAAACTCCAAGCCATGGGGTCAAAGGAATTATCTGCAGACCTCAGAAACAGGATTGTGTCATGGCATAGATCTGGAGAAGGGTACTGAAAAATCTCTGCAGCTTTACAGGTCCCAAAGAGCACAGTGGCCACCATCATTCATAAATAGAAGAAGTTTGGAACCACCAAGAATCTTCCTAGACCTGGCCGCCCGGCCAAACTGAGCAATCGGGGAAGACAGGCCTTGGCCAGGGAGGTGAGCAGGAACCCGAGGGTCACGCTGACAGAGCTCCAGCGTATCCTTGTGGAGATGGGAGAACCTTTCAGACGATCAACCATCCAGGCAGCACTCCACCAATCAGGCCTTCATGGTAGAGTGGCCAGACGGAAGCCCCTCCTTAGTAAAAGGCACATCACAGCCCGCTTGGAGTTTGCCAAAAGACACCTAGAGGACTCTCAAACCATGAGAATCAAGATTCTCTGGTCTGATGAAACCAAAATCTAACTTTTTGGCCTGAATACCAAGTGTCACGTCTGGAGGAAACCAGGCACCGCTCATAACCTGGCTAATACCATCCCTACAGTGAAGCATAACGGTGGCAGCATCATGATGTGGGGATGTTTTTCAGCAGCAGGAACAGGGCGACTAGTCCTGATAGAGGGAAAGATGAATGCAGCTAAGTACACCGAGATCCTTTAAGAAAACCTGCTCCAGAGCACTCTGGACCTCAGACTGGGGTGAAGGTTTACCTTCCAACATGACAACGACTCGAAGCACACAGCCAAGAGAACAATGGAGTGGCTTCGGAGAAAGTCTGTGCATGTCCTTGAGTGGCCCAGCCAGAGCCCAGACCTGAATCCAATTCAACATCTGTGGAAAGAGCTGAAAATGGCTGTGTACCGACGCTCCCCATCCAACCTGACAGAGCTTGCAAGGATATGCCAAGAGGAATGGGCAAAAATGTTCAGAAACAAGTGTGCTAAGCTCGTGGCTTCTTTCTCAAGACGCCTTGACGCTGTAATCGCTGCCAAAGGTTCAGCAACCAAGTATTAGGCTATGGGTGTGTACAGATGTAACCCCTAAATAACCCATTTTTGTCAGTAAAATAAAATTGCATATTTTCTAAAAAACAGTTTTCACTTCGTCATTATTGGCTATTGTGTGTAGATGTTTGAGGCAAAAAATGAACTCAATCTATTGTAGTACAAGTCTGTAACGTAATAAAACGTGGAGATGGTGAAAGGGGTGTAAGTTTTACCATATCAACTTTATTGATTTTTGTAAATATATGCTAATTCAGAATTTGATGCCTGCAACACGTTCCAAAAAAGTTGGGATGTACCAGCCACTGTGGCTGGTAGGTCAGAATGCCACAGTTTTTGCCACTGTGGCTGGTAGGTCAGAATGTAAATATTCCCACCCTGGACATAACATTACGTATCACAGTCGGGATACATTCATATCGATGTAGCTAGTGGATATTGGATACATAGTTTAACTTACCTCAAACGACGTTCTTTCCCAACTGACGCCTTGACTGGTGTCTCGCTGATGCGTGCGTGCATGTGTATATAGCAAGAGGTAGGGGTTGACTGCCTGCAAGTGAGAGGTGCTTTGCTGAAGCGACAGTGCAAAGAACATGGCAATCTTTTATGTTATTATTATGAGAGTAAAAAATAAATAAAAAATGCGGGGTTCATATTCATAAAAGGGGCTTTTATGAGGCATTTTTTGGATTGCTTTTTCCGTAAATAGTTTTTGGAGTACAAAGAGCAAGGCTTTGGTTGTAAAGTACCAGTGGGGTTGTGTTTAGAAATCAAAGGTCCTTGAAGCTTTTTTAATATTTGAATATTAATGAATATATCTAAAACAGAAATAAAAAATATGTGTAGCTACTAGTTTAAATTTTTTTTTTTTAAAGTACAAAAGCACCGTGTGTGTTTTTGCTGTTGTTATTTCAGCCCTAAATGCGATAGGTCACTGTGGATATGTCGACTGTACGGGACTTTGGCGAAACGTAGCTAACAAGATAAACTCTTCAGGGTTAAACACAGTGGTAGCTGCATATAGCCTACAGGTAAGATATTTGGTTTCATTAACATATTTATAGCTACGAGAGATTTTGGAGAAAAAAATATTTGATGTCTTCTAAACTGAAGGTGCATCAGGTAGCCAGTAGCCTAGTAGGGTAAGCAATGGAAAACGCTGAATGCTTAGGCCTATTTGTACAACGTTTTAAAAATATATAATTGTTTCTCGCTATATCTGATCATGATTTTCTTGTAAACGGTGCATTTTATAGTCTGTGGCTGTGGCAAGACAAGGGTCGTAAGCGATTTGGGCTATTAATAGCACCCTTTTCTTAAAGCTGTAGCCTAGTTTATAATTTAAGACAAACATGAATACTGTAATTGGGACCGATATGTCTACCACTATAGTATGGGGGCGCCAATGTGGATCGGGTTAAAGCTTTTACCTTTTCAGAAGTTAGGGCTTCAAAGGTAGCCTAATTCAAAATTGGAGCGTGTTCCATCCAACTCGCAGCGCAAGCTATGTCTTTCTACCGAGTCGCTGTCACCAGCGTTGCCAGGTGGGAAATATTAAACTATCGTACCGGAGGCTTAAAACTATCCGATTTTAAAGAAAATTATCGTACACAACCAAAAAAGAAAAATCACAGGTGTAAATATGTAATTTCACAAAAGTAGTGCATTTATTGTAAGCAACAACCTTGTTTGATACGCCTACTCACATACTTCAGCCAATGAGTGCAATACCAACTGACACAAAGGGAAGAAAAACATTTGAACGAGCGGGAGAACGGCAGCCGCCTCACTCCCGTGGGGGCACGCATGTCATGCATCAAGCATAATGATTGGCTGGAAAGACGCGACCTGTGTTTTTAAATGACTTTGCCTCTAAATACAGATCTAGGATCAGATTTACTTATCTCAATTCGTATATGTGAAAGGCAAAACGGATCCTGAATCAGCAGCCAGGGAATTTAGTAAATACATGCACTGTTTTTGTGAAATGGTTTGGCATTACTGATCGTACATCGTAGGCAACAGAGGGTAAAATTATGGTACAAAACCAGGAGGGAGGGCATCGCCCGGGAGCACCAATCTTCCGACCTGATATTTTGATTAAATCAATAGGCTATATCTATTCGGCAGGGCAGTTTGTGCGCAAACAGGAACTTATTTATTTATTTTAAAAAATTATTAAATTAAAAAGGGTACTTCTCTATAGGAGGCCAAACGGCAGGTGCTCAAGCCCCTTTGAGGTCTATCTATGCACGTGCATGGCCCACAGCCAAGAACAACTGTGCAAAAACTTTCCCGAAAGCATACGTGTTGGAGTAAGCAGGCCAAGCCGAGCATGACTAGGATAATAGTGAATCATTTTTAACACAAAGGCCACAAAGCAAACAAAAGGCGTAGTAGTGAGCAGCACAGGGAGTACTGATTCTTGGTTTAATAAGGGCGCTCCATTAGAGGTGTGTGCATGTGATTGGTTGAGTATGAGACGCATGGTTGCGAGCCAACTAATGGTTGGCTACAGCAACAGTTACCTGACAGAACTTGCGTACTAATCTTGTGTATGACTAAGTTAAATTAACTACAGCCACTGTATTTTTTTGCACAGGTCATTTTGAATATTGAATGCTGTGTTTAAAGGGAGAGTATCACCTTAGAAATATGTCCTGAATGTAATTAACTGTTAGATATTGTATCCAATAGGTATATTAGGAAGTAAACAAAAAAGCTTAAGGATACTGTCCTGCACTTTATGTAAACTCTACCTGAAATTACAACATGAGAAACCATCAAGACAAAACACCACAATGTGAATAACCCTAACTGATCAGAAACAGTTTAATTCCATTTTTAAACCTGATGAGTCTCACAATTGATTCCCAGGACACAATCTCAATAGAAGCTGGTTATTTTTCATTGCCAAACATGAAGTACTGTTTTAATGACATAAGCAGGCCAATACATGGTAAACAAAACAGTAAGATTGCCTGTCAATTTTGCATAAATCTTTTTATTCTTGTTCATAATGGACCATTATTTCCATAAAATGAATGGTTTGAGTCTATTGCCAATTATACCACCACAATATTGGTAAACGTGGTAAAACACATCTTTTATATTTATTTTGCTGCTGTGACAAAGAGGGAAGAGAAAAAAACAACAACTATTTGTCTTCATGCCAAAATGGGATTCTGCATGCATTCCATTGTATTCAGTCCACAGTCCCACTATCAGTGCAAAAGCGAATGCAACATTGAAACCATATTTACAGGAAATATCCCAACAGATTAAATTATGAGGTGTGACTTCATCTTAAGTGAGAATTAAATAATATTTTTTATATATATATATAAATAAATAAATACATTTAAAAAATTAAGCCTGGAGGAAATCAGGGGCCTTTCCTCTCCAAATCAATATGCTTTGTTGCAATGGTCCTGATGGTGATTAGATAATGAAGCACTTGGCCACAGAATTTACCCGGCGACTTGTTTCCTGCTCCTAATTCCAGGGTTGGTGCTCTGGGGCCCTGGGGCCAAGGTACTTTTGTGAGTGATGGCCATTAGGACCAGACACTGGATGCTGCAAGCACACGCCATTATCAAATATCCCCGGAGCAGTGAGGGCCATCACTTCAAACTGTCAACAGGGGTTTGACTTCCATCTTTCCAGGGCTCTCTGGTGGCCCTCTTGAAAAACCATGTTGTATGGTAATTGATGCACCTTTATGCATGTTCATTTGCCATGAGTAAAATAAAATACAATAAGCGCTTTGTGACACAGGGCAGGGGTCGCATAAGGTCCCGAAATTCTATCTGTGCGACCTCGAAATATAATTTGTGCGAGTGCAAATAATTGTTCTGGTGCGACCTTTTTTTTTTTTTTTCTCTAGTCGAACGTCCCTTTCTCTGTACATTCGCTAGTTAGTACACTCAGTATGTGCCTTGTGAGACCATGCTAAGCAATCACACGTGAGCTTGATGTTCTTACCAATGCTGATTTTAGATTAGCCTTCAATCACTCCCTTTCGCGGCACTCCACTGTCACATGACACAGAGAGCTAACGCGTTAACTAATGTTACCTGAAGACAAAAGTTTATGATCAATTTATTAACGTTACCTAACTAGCTACATTGGTAACGTTAGCTAGCATTATCGAAAGCAAAAAAAATTAAGCAAACGATTACGCCATTTTTTTGTAAAGTTAACGTTACTAAAAACGTAACTGATGTAGTCGCTGTGGCTGCTGAAACAATTGGTGATTTCGATGGGGATGTAGATTGTACACTTTTCAGAGAGAGTGGCTGAAGGACTTTGAATGGCTTAGGTATGAGAGCGGCGCAATGCACTGTGTACACCAGGGGTAGGCAACTCCAGGCCTCGCACGCCGCTGTGTATGCATGTTTTTACTGCAACCACGGCTCAATCAGCTAATTAGTCATACACACAATTCCCGATTCACTTGTAAATTACAGAATGATAAAACGCTACAATACACACATACCGGCACAAGAACATTAATCAGCTGCTGTTCATATCGCGGATATGTAGATTAAAATATCAGATCATGTAACGATTGGGCTAATTAAATAATTGTTGACTGGTGGCAGCAAAAACCTGCATGCACACCGGGCCGCGAGGCCTGGAGTTGCCCATCCCTGGTGTACTGTAAAGCCTGTGGGACAACAGTGCGTTTGCAACGGAGTCAACACATTTTAAGTGTGAGAGCTTAACTAAGCACGGAGACAGCTCGAAGCAGGAGACCAAATTAAAAATCCTGGCCCCAGGATATTGCGTAAAGCCCCAGTGGTGGCCTACCATGTGTTTTTAAGGATACTTTCACCATCTTATGTTACTTGTAAACCGTAGTGTTATATAGTCCTTTTTTATCAATAAAAAATATTTATTACATATACTGTTGGTGCTCCTTACATTTTGGTGGGTGCCCCTAACTTTTTGAAGTCGGGAGCACCAGTGCTACCAAGTAAATAGGTTCATTTCGAGCCCTGGACACAGGATCAAGCTTATTTCATGGAATTCAACTCCAAGTTTCTCTTTGAGGTCTGTAGGGGAGATACAGGCGATAGATAGGCAACTGTCACGTTTTCGCTCCGTCACCTTTTAGAGGCCCTGTGGGAACAAGTCTGGCTTTAGAATGAATCACATGATTCCCGTCAACTTTTGCACTGTAATTTATGTAACTAATTTTACCCTGCAGTTTACCTTTGTTCCTAATTTTTATATCCACTGAGTGAAAAAACCAAAACCATTGGAAAGGAATGGTGTTTCTTTATAGTTCTGACTGGCAGGGATGTTGTTTTTGGTGCAATAGTGGATTTAGCATATAATGTCTCTTATTCACTGGAATCTGTATGTTCTCAGCTTGGCAGTGACACCCTATTGTTAGCTTGCAAGAAAGAATTGTGGGCATGGCAAGTGCGTACCCCCACAGAGAGACTGTAATCACCCCACATAGTCAAAGCCCAACACCGCCTCGCTATTAGCCTATGTTGTTCGCCCCTGCCTGCTTCACACAGAGGGGCCCTCGTATCCCTAAACTGAAGTAGGGACTCTCCAGCCTCAACTGCCTCAAGACACCCATTTCCCCTCTAAATCAGTGAATCCCAGACTCCCAGCCTCCTTTCTGCCTTCACAAGCAGATTAAAAACCACAGGAGGGTATGGAGGGGGGCCGATGTGTTTCAGCAGGTATAAATCCTTACTCAGCTAAAGGATTACATTTTTGTTATTTTTATTTATGTTATTGCAATGATAATAAAAAATGACTTTGTTTAAGAGAGTGACAAAATTGACAGTTGACAATTAACATTTAGGGCTCTATTTTCTGGCCGGCGCATGGCATGTGGCGAGCCGTCGCATTGGCGAAGTGGCAATTTCGTCATGGATTTTCACGCTCCTTGGCCCCAGGGCCCCAATAGAGCCCATAAAGTGTATATCTCAAATGTGCCAGTGATTTGATTTTAGCTTGCCTTATCTCTAGCCCTGAATTCTAACCATTTGAAATGTAACTTCTTTAAGTCACTTCAACTGAAAGCACCTGCAAAATTGCACATTTTAAGGTAGAACTGTTTCATACAAGAGCTGTATTCTGGATGCGTAAAGAAACACAAATGAAAAAATAATAGTGACTGAATTAAAATTATAAATTATAGTAGTTCTGAATTATTCAATTTAAATCATGATCAAAAAGATGTACACACATACAGTACATAATAAAAAAAAATTATCATTAAAAAGAATAAATTGTAGACAATCAATGGAAGGTCCTGAAAGAGAAGTGGCACACCATTCCATAGAGTAAATAATAGAATTAAGGTTGCAAGCAATATTTGGGGGTACCAGGCTTAAGACATAATGATGAATATACAGTGAGCACCATAATTCATTGAACAGTGACACATTTTTTGTGAAAGGATACAATGACAATGAGATTGAAGTGCAGACTGTCAGCTTTAATTTGAGGGTATTTTCATCCATATAGGATGAACCGTTTAGAAATTATAGAACCTTTTGTACATGGCTTCCTGATGTCTGTGACCCAACAATATCAAAAGACTCTCGATATCTTATTTTTTGGTGCAACCCACCCTTAAGAAGCGATCCTATAACTTCTCTGCATTTGCACTCTGCTGCCAGATATGCAGTAGATACAGATACATCACATTAAAACTTCCGTTTTACATTTACTGCAAGTATTTTGTGCATTTACAGCCCATACTGCATATAAAGATTATGGAAACAATTTAAAGCATTTTAAGCAATGCCTTAAATGGTACAGGGGTCTGTTGAGACATAAAAAGACAAGGCCTAGAAAATGGCTTTATACAGTTTATCATTATTATTAATATAGGAGAGCTGGATTTCCAGGAGCCCTTGGAGCCATTGATTGCACCCACATATCCATTCAGAACCATACATTACATTACATTACAGTTATTTGGCAGACGCTTTTATCCAAAGCGACATACAATAAGTGCATAGTGAAGGTCATGGACACAACTACAAAGCAAATCCGATGAAGCACAACTTTCTCACAACATAGGAGCTATCCCTAGTAATGAACATAGAATACAGTCAGTTATACCTTCTAAGCTATAAAATAGCAAAAAAACAAATAGAAAATAAAAAATAAACAGGAAGTACGTACTATATAATTGGCCCTATATAGGTAGTTAGTCAAGGTGGAGTCTGAAAAAGTGCATTTTCAGACCACGACAGAAAACAGACAGTGTTTCAGCTGAGCGCAACGGAGTGGGGAGTTCATTCCACTACTGGGGAGCTAGAGTGGCGAAGCGAAAGCCGTTAACACGGAGGGAGGGAAGTGCAAGTCGCCCTGCAGCAGCAGAGCGAAGTGGTCGAGCAGGAGCATAGTGCTGGATCAAGTCCTGTAGGTAGGAGGGGCCTGACCTTTTGGCTGCAGTGTAGGCCAGGGTCAGAACTTTGAACCTGATCCTGGCCACAACTGGCAGCCAGTGGAGTGACCTCAGCAGGGGGGTGACGTGTGAATTATTTTTTCACAAGAACCCTGGCGAAAAAAATTGAGAGTCGAAACCGGAAGGGCTACTTCTCGGTTAATGTTCAAGTTGTGTGTGATAACAAGGCACAGATAACGAACATTGTGGCTTGGCAGCCAGGTTCAACTTATGACAGTGGAGTGTTTGACAACAGCCAGCTGTGCGCCTTGATGGAGAGGGGGCAGTTTGAAGGTCACCTACTGGGAGACAATGGGTGTGTCCCAATACTTGAAAAATGCACCCTCCCTTCCTCCACTACCACCTCGTCTACTCCATGCCCCGGAAACGGATCTTTGTGTTTTAATCTAATGTCGCTGATTACATATTAATTACGTATTAATCGTTACATATTAATTAATGTCTCAACGCAAACCGCAATGTTTATTTATTTGTTTATTTATTTGGAAGGGACAATGCACATTAATGAACATACATACAATATGTAAACATGCCGGATTATAGCAGGGATGCTAATTTCCATCCGTAGTCCCTATGGGCAATTTAGAGTCTCCAATTAGCCTAACCTGCATGTTTTTGGACTGTGGGAGGAAACCGGAGTACCCGGAGGAAACCCACGCTGACACAGAGAGAACATGCAAACTCCACACAGAAAGGCCCTCGGCCGGGATTCGAACTCGGTACCTTCTTGCTGTGAGGCGACAGTGCTAACCACTGCACCACCGTGCCGCCAATGTCAGGGACATTGTACACTGTACATGCAAATACTTGTACTAGAAACATTCAGACAGTTTTGCATACTTCCGGTCGGAGAGGAGTGGTAGTGGGGGAGTGGAGGAAGGGAGGTGGGGAGTGAAAAATATTTGGACGCAGCTATCCCTGTTGCTTGTACCTCATGACCCCACTCTTTAACCCCCAAACACCAGCAGAGAGGCGATATAACAACCGTTCCACTAACTGAAAAGTCACAGTTTATTCCATGGGTGTATGAAATTATTAACTTCTTCTACATGCAGCGTTTCCCCCAAATATTTTAATTTATGTTGAAAAGTAAGATAATGTTTAGCCATCAAATAATTTCCATATAAAACCACGATTACAACCGCTGATCTTTTGCGTATCCACTTTTAACTGCCACCCTTGCTTGTCAAAAAACTGTATCTTGGTTTTAAACTGACAGTGTAACAAGGGACCACAAACAAAATAAAGAAAGAATATGAGCTGTAACCGCTGATTTAAAGAGAATGTGGAATGCATCCTGATTGGCCAGTGTACCTTCAGTGTACATTCAACTAATTCGAGGTGAATTCACCTCCATCAGCTGAGCGTCCAGACCTGCTTTGGACACGCCACTTATTGACGTGCACTAGTGCATATGTGCTTGCTAACTGTATTGGTGAATAAGGCCGACAGTGTCTGCAATGTCCTTGCAAATACACCACTCCCTGGCCTTCTTCTGCCCAATCATAATGTAGAGAGAAATTGTGACTCATTGTATTATACTTCCTATTGTCTCCCCAAACCCCATTTTTAAATTCTATATCTTTTTTGGTTTTTGAAAACTGGTCTTTCAGATATTTCCCTTCATATCATTTTCAATCACAGTTCAAACATGAACACAACACACAATAGAACATTTTCATTCCAATCAGTGCAGAACTCGGTGCCAGTAAATTGGAGCAGCAAAACAATAATTCCACTGATTAGCCCCTTTCTGTGTCTTGTAAGTGAACTGTTTATACTGTGAAGTACCACTGAAAGAGAAGAGGAACCAAAACAGGCTGATTAGCCAGAGAGTAATTGGGTAAGTTCAGTTTTCCCAGAAGAAGAACTGCCGTATGACAGCATGCACCAAAGTGTAGAACTGCGCATCTGTTAAACTCATTTTTAATCTTTCAACTATGATTCATAAGGAAATTATAACTGGGCATTAGATGTAAAGGCCAAAATGTTAATGAAAAAAATAAACAAGATTTTACAGAACTGGGACTCACACATATGCAAAGCACATATGCATTAATGTTCAGTGGCTTCCACTGGTGTTTTTACTGGTCACCTTTCTCCATCTTTGTGTTGTTTTCTTTTCCTTGCAAGTACAAACCCCAATTCCAAAAAAGTTGGGACAGTATGTAAAATGCGCATAAGTGATTTGTAAATTATCTTTTCTTTGTACTGTTTTCAATTAAATATATGTAAAAATATTTAATGTTTTACCTTATCAACTTTATTGATTTTTGTAATTATACGCTAATTCCAAATTTGATGCCTGCAAAAAAGTTGGGACAAGGCCAAAAAGCGACTGGGAATTTAAAAAAACACCTGTTTTTCCACAGGTAATGCTATCATGGCTGGGTATAAAAGGATATCAAATGACTTTTGATATCTTATTTTCAGGTACTCTTACAAGCGATACTATAACCTCTCTGCATTTCAATGGATCTTTATGGGAATTGGGGGGAGGGACTAGATTAAGCTGTAAATTGGGAATAGTATGGAACCCATGGTTGGCTAAATGGCTGCAAGTCATCAGGGGTCTGTGGTATCAAACAAGCCTCAAACCATCATTCAGTTACCAGATATGCAGTAGATATGGACGGATCACTTGAAGGGTTGTTTCTCCTCACTTATTTTTCCATAGAGTTCAATCGGAAAATTAGTCAGGAGAAACAACATTTAAAGTGGTTCATCCATATCTACTGCATATCTGGCAGCAGTGAACTTTCAGTGGCTGTGGCATATCACAAACATGCTAATAATTCCAAAACCGTTTGACAGAAAGTTATGAAACTTGCTAGGTCTATGGTGTCTTAAACTAAAATGTGTAAGGGATTGCTATACATTTGCCGCAGGCAGGCACACACAATCCAATCAATTCCTTTTAATTTATTATAAAGCGCTTTAATCCATATAACAACCCTCATTCTTTAGGATGAGCAAGATCCACGTTTATTCATGAAAAAAAGACTAAAACACATTACAGTTATGCACATAAGCATATTACTTATGTTTTTGTTTTCCATATCATTCCGTGTGTTTGTTACTAGGAAACGAACCTTGAATGCTTAACGTTAACCCATGTCCTTTAAAAAAATATAGCCTATTAATTTTGCCAGATGTAGCCTATGCAATGTCACATTTAGACTATAATTATAATTATGTTCATACAGTTGAATGCATCCAGCAAATAACTCCGGCTCAGGACTGCTCCAGCAAAAAATTTATAATAAAAATGGTTGGTTCTACTATGAGGTGGTAAACCCCCGCCCTCTAGGTGGGTCCAGGGGCATGCCCCCCCAGGTAAATTTTAACAGTTAAATGCATCGACTGGTGCACTTTGAGAGGAAAATTAAGACGCTAGATCCGTGAAGAATTGTGTGCTCTTGTAAACAATCCAAAAACCCATCAACTTGTAAGACGCTTGATCCTACACTTGAGCCATCAATTAAATTACATAAAAGCTGTCACGTTTGTTGTACTGCTTTATTTAAAGTGTTTGGAATCACAGTCCAAGGTTGCAGTAAAAATATAGTGGCGCCACATGCTATGTCAGATTTAGAGATCACATTCAACTTCACAGTCAGGATACAGAATGTTTTAAACCATTGTAACCACATTCACGCTGTAACTATCGATGTTACTAGCAAATAGATAATTACTGCAAACGATGTTGTCTCCTGCATTCTGGATTGATGGCTTAGCTGAAGCGACACTGCAAAACAGTAATCTTTTATGTTAATTATGTGAGTAAAAAAACTCTTTAAGCTTCCTCAGAATCTATCTATATATAAATAAGTACATTTTATTTTATTTCCAAATGTTATTATACATCCAAAAATATTGGATGTTCTCCAAACAGGATATTGTTATGAACTCCTATCATTATTCCTCTGATATAGCCGTTTATATTGGGAGTGTTTGCATTCCTTTTTGGCTTATATTGCATTCGCTAATTATTGCATAAAGAAGATGTTTGTTAAATCCTGCGTTTAAAGCTACCCCAGCAATCAGTGAGTGTGTACACTCCGTTGATTGGTTGAAAGTATTGCAAGACTGCCTACTGCTTCTGTCTCTGAAATCCTGGGCGTGGTCCTACCCCCAGTGAGACGTGTTTCCCAATTTGTGAGTTAAACTGTAGGACACGAATCTGGGATCAGTTTTCGATTACAATTACAAAATTAATGTATCATAAAACTGACGTAAGATTGCGACTAGCCTCACCCCACTCCTTTTGAAGCTTCGGTAGCGACATACTTGCATATTTGTTGTAGGGCACACCATAAGCGCTTAATTATTATTTTTTTTAAGCACTTGACGTGCACGTAAAAATAAGTTGGCTCATAAGGGGCATTCATTCTGACCAAAAAATCTGATTTTATTCAATGAAATAGCATGGGACCCCCCAAGTCCAAATGTTTCTCTCTTATGGAGGGTTCCTTCAGTTTTATGTTCCCCCTCAATTCGAACACTGATTATAACGCGTTTTCAAATACACAATAATAATCTTAAACATTAGGGTCTATCACCGGCACAGGATCCCAGTAATTCCCGACCAAAGTATTTCGCGCTTCCCAGAAATATAATAATGGGAAACAGGAAATTATTTTCCATTAGCTTACAGTGCTGTTATTTCAGGAAATATATGCGGTTTAATTTAATTTAAAAATTCTACCAGAATATGCTTCCGTCTCACTCACGCCAAATTAGCCTGCTTGTGTAACGAATTTCGTATGATTATACAATGAAGCATTGTCAAACATCAATTCCATGTTTCACAGCAGTCAGATCACAGGCAAGGCATTTCAGCTAGCAAAGTTTCATCCGAAGTTCCACACACGCATTCTCATATTGATTAATACAAACCCCAACTCTAAAAAAGTATGTAAAATGCACATAAAAACAGAAAGCAGTGATTTGTAAAGTCTCTTTTACATATATTTAATTGAAAACAGTTGTAAAGGAGTGGGTTGGTTCGGAGGACCCCCCAGAGGGACACCAGTAGAACAGAGTGGACTCCGTAGGAGGGAGAGGGGGAAACAGAAAGGCTCCAACTCCCAGTACGAGGGAGTGATAAAGGAGACTTAAAAGGGGAAAAAAGGAAAACGACCCAACAAATCGGGCGTACTGACTTAGAAGTCAGCAAGAGAAATAACAAGGAAAGAAAACCTGTGCTTTCAAGATAAGAGAGGAATCTAAATAGGTAACAGAAACAAATGGTAAGGAAAACAACCCGGAAGTATCGGGCGAAATGCTCGTAGGCTAGAGCGAGACAAAAACTCAAAACAAACTCTAAACTCTCAATAAAAGAGAAAATATGTAACCACAATTTCTAAAGTACTGCTATGAAGTCCCGCGTTGTTTAAGCATAAATCAAAGCGGTCGATAGAAAACACTTGTCCTATACCTTACCGGTTTGAATGTTAAAACGAAATAACATGGAAGTGCCGGTACCGGAAGACGCAGAGTATCAATAGCTGGCGGAAACAACGAACAGGTGAAATCACTAAACACACACTAAACACAATAAGACTTTTATTTCTCTTGCAAGCAGAAACAACAGAATGAGAAAGCTCTCACCTAAGATTCCCGATTTCTCAGAGAATGCACACAATATACACTGCTCAAAGAAATTGAGGTAACACTTAATCAACACAGTATAACACCAAGTCAATTAAACTTCTGGGACATCGATCTGTCCAGTTAGGAAGCGTAAACGATTGTGAATCAATTTCACCTGCTTTTGTGCAAATGAAAGTGACAACAGGTGGACAGGAGAGGCAACAGCAAGACAACCCCCAAAAAGTAAATGGTTTTGCAGGTGGTGGCCACAGACCATTTCTCTCTCCTTATCCTTCCTGACTGATTTTTCTCTCTTTTGCTAGTGCCCTTGTCACTACTGGTAGCATGAGGCGGCACCTGCAGCCCATTCAGGTTTCACAGGTAGTCCAGCTCCTCCAGGATGGCACATCCATACGTGCCTTCACAAGAAGGTTTGCTGTGTCTCCCAGCACAGTCTCAAGAGCATGGAGGGGATACCGGGAGATGGACCATTACACGAGGAGAGTTGGACAGGGCCGTAGAAGGGCAACAACCCAGCGGCAGCACTGGTATCTGCTCATTTGTGCAAGGAGGAACAGGAGAAGCACTGCCAGAGCCCTACAAAATGACCTCCAGCGGGCTACTTGTGTGCATGTTTCTGACCAAACTGTGAGAAACAGGCTCCATGAGGGTGGCATGACCTGTGCTCACAGCCCAGCACCGTGCAGCTCCATTGGCATTTGCCAGAGAACACCAGAATTGGCAAGTTTGCCATTGGCGCCCCGTTCTCTTCACAGATGAGAGCAGGTTCACACTGAGCACATGTGACAGACATGAAAGAGTCTGGAGACGCCATGGCGAATGGTATGCTGCCTGCAACATCATCCATTTGGTTTAATTGACTTGGTGTTATACTGTGATGTTTAAGTGTTCCCATAATTTTTTTCAGCAGTGTAGAATGCGAAAATTCACATCAGACCCATTATGGAAGGTCCCAGTGTGTTAGAATCCAGCTGTGAATCTCTCACATTTTCACATCGCACTAGTGTGCAACGGCTTTTAGGCTACATAGGCCATATGGCATATTGCAGCAGGAATGCTGGCAAAAAGGAACTTGCCACAAGCTAATGTTTGAACCAATTTGAACTTGACGCTGTTTGTTATGTGGAATAAAAACTTTAAATCAGGATTTTTTATTCTAAACACATTGAAGCTGGCAAGCTACAAACAAAAAAAAAGTGGCCAACAACTTTAAATCCACGGTTTGGAAGAACTTTTACAATGCTTTTTACATTTAATTGAAAGATTAACATTTCAACTTTGATAAAGGATTTTTACTAACAAAATAGGCTGCACTATTCTCATTTTAACCTGAATTCAGTGGAGCCCCAAAAAGGAAAAATATTTACAACCAGGAGCACATTTATACATAATGCAGGTACAGGACAGAGTTTGACCTGCACTAATTGTTCATCAGGATCCACTGGTACTTCTTTCCTTCATTACAGAAAATTTTTAAACATACACTAAACTTGAATTAATATATTTTAGAAAACACCAGAAAATAATGTTCATTAATAATGCGGGTAAGTGTTGGTGCAAGAAGTTTATGTCCAGTGCATGCCACATCAGACTAGTCCTTTAAGAAACCCAAGCGGAGTGTCTACACACAATACAGATCCCTCTTTTCACACACGCATGCTCATTTGCTCACTTGGCACCCACAGGCCTCCAGCCTTCTCTCTTATTAATCGCACAGTAACATCAAAATAAAAATAAGCCCTTGCGTCTCCGTCACATTTTGGAAGAGCTGATCGCCGGCCATTGACTGGCTTTTTTCTTCTCTGGGCTCAATATTCCAAAGTAATTATTTAATTTCACCCAATTTAACCTCTCACCAGCTCCATTCAGATTTAACAGTGGCATTCTCTATGCACAAGGACAAAAAAGAGGAGGAACCGAGGAAAAAAAATAAAGAAGAGATGTGAAGGGGGGATCTCCACGATTAGGCCTTTAACGAGAGGGTCTTGCACTGTATCCCTTAAGACAAGCACTTAGGAGACTGCGGCACCGCACAAAGCCACAAAGAAACCATAAAAACTACATACATAAATAAACAATTATATAAGGAAAGGATATTAAACCCATGGATCTGAGTCTGTCTTAGCAACTAATCTTTTAACTCTACATTGTGGTTACTGTATGTATTGTGAGGGACCATAAGCAGGTGTGCATTTCTCTACCAAACAAAGGCTTTCATCTTCAGCAGCGTGAACTAGACTTGAGGGTGAACACACCCTTTGAACCCACCCCCTACATTGAGATTGCCTAACCCATGCCTAACAGTACGAGCCTGAATCATTACATAGGTGTGCCTCTACGTTTGACGTGTTTCCCGTCCAGCCTGGCTTGACATTCTCGCCACTCCTCGGCACACAGTAAGTGACAGAATTGGTCGGGCTCTGTGTTATGGAATGAAGATGGCTTTGCAGTGTCACTAGCTTTGCTCAGTATTATGGAATTTCACCCCTTAGGCATTTTATATTGTGTTATGGTTGAAAAAACGTTAAATACCTTACAAACCTGACGTTAATTTGAGGGTATGTGACGGTTGAAAGTGAAGGATTTTTAAACGTTAGAATGGCAATGCTGCAGCTCAGTTAGACATGTAACATTGGAATGACATCTTAAATTAATGGCCAGTACATAACATTGGCTTTACGTTGTAAGGTGGTTGAAATTTGAAGTTTTTTAAACATTAAATTCACAATGTTAAAAATAGTATGTTGCAATTTGATGGTCAATCTATGACATTGCATTTGAGGTATGTGAAGGTTGAAAATTTAAGTTTATTCAACGGTAAGATTACAATGTTGTGGCACCATACAAAATCAAACGTCATAATAATATTGCAATTTGACGGGCAAACTCTGACATTGATTTTGCGTTCCATTATGGTTGGAAATGAAAGTTTCCTAACATGGTTGCGGCTACGTGAGAAATAACACCCTAATCGAAATGTTACATAGACAACGTGAATACATCGTTTCTTGAGCCACATTACCAGTCACATGTTGTTTCACCGTTAATAATACAACTTAAAGCCAACAGTGCTCGTTAAAAAGTAATAAATAAATAAACCTGACATGACATCCCTTGTGACAGGATCAAGGGTAGCCAACACACATTGTGGAGTACTTGTTTTTATTTATTTTCATATTTTTTTTTATTGAAGAGTTTGCCGAGATTCGAACTTTGATAGGCTATACGCTATTCGTTTTATATAACACGTGAGTATTACCGCTGCACCACCATGACTGTGTGGAAAGACACGGCTGCTGTATACCCTTTCTTTAAAGTTATGGTCTGATTATCGTCTGGTAATAGCTGCACCGACGACATGCCAATTTTGGCAAGCGCTGTAATATTGCATTAAGTTATGTTGGTGATCTGAGCACAAAGACAGCTGCATCTAAACCAAACAGGTCATTTCTAATAAAAGTGCATGCCAGTACTACAATTTCTAGCTGTTTCAGCCAATTCCATCAATGGGAAAGCATTCACTTTCATAGTTTTAATGGACAAACCACTGTGCACCACTATCAACGTACAAAAATGCCAAGTTATGCATACAAAGCACTGTCTATAATAAAACTAGCAAAACCGAGGCCTGCCAATAAAAGTAGGCCTATTGATATCAAAATGAGTTACAACAAACAATATTGGCTATCTTAGATCACACAAATTAAACAAGCTCTATTTCAAAGCAATGCTACCCAATGTTTCTTAAATAATTTAATGAAACTTGGCCCTGTGTTTTTTCATCTTACCATCCGAAATGAATGTGGTCATTCAAACTTTATGTGCCACGTGAGTGTCAAATGTCAATGATTTATAGTGTAAATAATAATTCAGCTGTTACACTTAAAACATTTACAAATGACTACACTATATCTTTAACAATTGTCTGCATCCAGTGCTTTGGATGTATGAAAACCACATCATGAGTAAAATGCATTATATTATTATTGTTTTAATTTTTTGTTGAAATATCATTTATTTTTGTACTGTGTTATGAGTAACTGATAATGACAATGCATATAAATTTATGAACCATAAGAATAAAATCTAGAGAGATTACATATACGCAAACACACATGTATTCTGCCTGCCTAAAAAAAACACATATGCCTGGATTGACGTTCCAACCTGACGTTGTCATTTGCAGAGCTGTACGAAATCGAGTCATTGCGAACTCAATTCCCAGAAAATAAAAAGCTCTTGAAAAGAGGACTACATCCCAACAACGACAATGATGATGATATGGTATTGGCAGGAACACATATTTCATGCATCTAAGCTGTTCTTCTCTCTCTTTATGCTCCTCTTTTGATAAGAAAAAATGTGTCACATTGCAGTGTTCTTTAAGTTTAAACCATTAAGCAGTTATCCTGACTTGTATGAGATAGTATCATAACGTCATTTAACATATGTCCTGGTTCTTACGTTGATCCAAATACAACTCAAAGGACACGTTGCTATCACATATTTTTAATGATGGCAGTATGATGTCTGGTTTCTACGTTGTCTTGCATTAATTTATATCGTCCTGATAACGTTAACAAGTGACAATGCAACTACGTCTTTTTCTTCACATTCATAAAGTGTGAAGATTCAGACGTTGTGAAAACCAGTTATTTTTGGTTATAACTGATAAACAATCAAACAACCAGAAAACAACGTTACATAGACGGTCGCCTGGGGGCACCTGAGGCTAGCCACAGGCAGCATAAGAGCAGATTCATTCTGAGATCTAGTTCTGGCTAGTGGCACAACAAATATATTTAATTCACCAGGGGTGGTTCACTCTTGCAAGCTTCTCTCTTTTTTCTTTTTTTTGAGTGGTACTGCATTTTTTACAAATCTCAATGACAAGTAGAGATGCACAAATCGAGCTGTTGCAAACGTATCTATGTTTTTTGAGTGATTGTTTGCCAGGCTTTCCTTCTTTGGTGGAAAGGCTGGTGTCGCGAGGTTATGTCAGATAAGGAGAACCAATCGGTGACGCAAAGCACGCGACCCAGTTATCTGTTGTGAGGCGAGTTGCATTGGTGCGTTTCAGTTCAACCAGAGATGTCATCGGTTTGGCAGTTTTTCAAAGTGTGTGAGGCAGATGCAACATATGCAAAACTAAAATCCCTCGCAGGGAATCAAGACGACACAACACAACAAATTTAATAAAGCACTTAAGTATTTTGCAGATGTTGCGCTGCCCAAGCTGTATCAATCAGTCTATGCGCACACACATAGCCTTTGGCAGATGATAGCATTACTAAGGTCAGCTTTACCAGTGACATTTGGAGTTCAGACGTGAGCCCCATGTCCATGTTAAGCATGACAGCGCAGTGGATTAATGAATTCTCCGGGTCCCATACTGCGGACGCTCTGGCAAGGGCATTCGCAAATATGTTCCAGTCGTGGAATATTTTGAAAGAAAAAGTGTGCATCATAGTGAGAGATAATGGGCGAAACATGATCAAAATCATGCAAGCTTGGGTTTTATGGCCCACACGCTCCAGCTCCGTTCTATAATTTTTTGGGATTGTAACATTTTAGCTGATTTGTTATGTGCATTTTTCTGTGCAATGTGCCTAGCAAGACCTTTTCTTTGAAATAAAGGTGAATTGTTAAGACCCGTGTTGCGTCCGCCTCGCCCTTCCAGTTCACTTTCCTATTGTTCTTCTTGTGTTCCGCATTCCTCTTTCATGTCATGTTTTTAGTTTTACCTTGTCTGTCTTTCGTGTTGTGCAGGCTGGGCATGTTTCCCTCCTCGTTTCCTCATTCCCCTCTCTTAATCTCCCAGCCAATCACTCGCCTTACCTGTTCACATTCCACACTCACTCTCGTTAGCTCATTCATTCTCGCATACATTCTGAACGCTTATATCTCCCTATTTATGTTCCCTTCTCTGATTGTATCTTTGCCAGTTTGTTACGTCAAGTCATGTTTGTTTCTCTTGTTACTCGGCCAATGTGTTGTGTTTTGATAACATGTCAAGTCTGCCTTTTCCAGTTTACCCGCCAGCCTACATTCCCTGCTCTGCCATTGCCCTTGCCAACCCTGCTTCCAGTCTGTCACCAGTTGTCTGCCATTCGCCCAGCTCTTCTCCTGTTTTCCCTGATCATCATCTGCCCCTGGTTATCACCAACCACATATCCAGACCCTCACCTTGCTCTCCCTCTTCATTGTTGTTTGCTTGCCTTAAATAAAGTGCTCAGCTGGAGCTTAATGTGAGTCTGTCTCCGAGTCCTGCGTTTGGGTCCATTCCAGTTGGGAGAAACGTAACAACCCGCCTTTTAATAAACAGTTGTCATTTGATCTTTCTTATGGGCTACTTGCTGTTTAAAAAGTTTAAAATCTATATGGACAATAAATGTTGGCCACTTATAGCATATGCTCTTGAACTTAATCAGGAGACTGCGATGTCAAGGGCATCTGTATGGGGCGCAGATTGGTGCAGCCGGACGAGTTTGCAATTGATTTCAAGCCATCTTTAAATGGCTTATAATAACATACTTCTAAATATTTTATATTTGGTCATTATCCTAATGGTGAAATTTTGTCTGCATTGACCTCCAAAATATAAATATTTGCTAAACCGTAGACTAATTGACTTGTCAGTGTAATGGGCTGGTGCAAAGGCATTTCAATCTATGCAGAACGTTTTTATTCTTTTTATCGTTTTATCTATACTACATACAATTTATAAAAGACAACAACAGTGAACAATCATGCCGTTTATCAACATTTCTGTTCTATTTAATAGAATGTAATTTAGGGGTGTCACGGTGTGAGATTTTCACAATAGATAACCTCCACAAATATTACAGTTTTGGTATTATGCGGCTATTTACAAACGCACAAGCAGGTTGTGAAAATTTTAAGAAAAAATTATTATAATTATTATATTATACATGCCAGGTCCAACACACACACATGCATACATGCATACTTGCACTCACACACACAACCTGTGGTGCTTGAAAAAAAAAAAACATAAGATTCAAGAGACCGTGTTTTCTACTTTTTCTACTTAAGTATATGAAGGTGCACATGCATACTGGAAGGTGTATTTAATGAGTGCTCTGATGTGATGTTCATAACAGGCTCTCCTTTTTTAACTGAATGAATAATAAACTCTGTCTCTTCTCCACCTAGAAATGGCATTGATAATCTCAAAATATTTTTTTCTATCAACTGCATCTTGATACGGTTTGTAATTGGGTCCACATTTTAAGAAGATACTTTGAATACCTGTGCTTTTCAATAAGAATTTGTTTGTGACTTCCACCCATACAGTATATATTGGCTGTAATTTCTAAGAAACTATGGAACTTCAAGAGCCTAAAGAAATAAGCAGTTTGAGAACTTGCTAGCTCGATTGATGTTCTAGCATCATTACTGTTCTGTCCTTTGAAAAGAAGAAAAATTCTAGATTGTTTTCTGTTCACGCCTATCCTGACTGAAGCTGCTCCTACTGCTGGAAGGACGTGCAATCAACATCATTTAGTCAAATTATAGAACTGGCCGGCTGGCAACATCCTGTACAAGTTTTCACATGCAGACCTGGAGAAAAGCATTCCCATCCCTGCTTTTAAAATGTCCCAAGTTTACAAACTTGCAATTTAACTGGTTTTCAATGCCATAAAGGCCACTTTGCTAGACTTAAGTAAGGACAGGCATGTTACATCTCTTTCCAACAAGAAAACAAAAACTGGTCAGTCAAACAACTGAAATTATGATTTAACATGCCTCCACATTTTCCCCTGTAATTTTACTCCATTTCCAGGTTTTCCCTGGGATAACCTGGTAAGATGCATGTAAATAAAAAGAATCAGACTTTTTTTTTTTACTTCTATTTTTTAAACACAATTAAACTTGATTGATGATACAACAAACAAGAAAATGTACCATTTATATTCAAGCAAAATTAATCACATTTTCATTTTGACAATATCTCAGGTCAGTAGAAATGTAGAGTTGTATACATTCTTGGCATAATTCTTTACAGAACTCTTTTTTATTCTCGTTTGTCTGAATTTGTGAGGAATGAGGAACATTTGTAAAACAGCAGTCCTGTTTTTAAATACAAATATTAAGCCAAATGTATTTAATTTCACTCACATTTGAGCCATTTACAAATAAAATGTATTTTCCAAAGCATGGAAAATTCACCTCTAGTGTATCATTCCACAATTTTATCTGACATAGTTTCTTATCAGCCATATTTTATTTAAGTCATAGCCTCAATTATTTAAAGAGAGAATAGCTCAATTAGTCTGGCCTGCAGAGATAACCTTTCCAACTCACTGGAGGTTTATGTGGTGAATGAATGAATATACCAGGGTGGCTTCAGATTTCATTAGCTCTGAAAAACATTGAAGGTGTTCGTCCTCTTTTCATTTGACCCCTCTATATTTTTTATGTTTTTTTCCCCTGAAACTGAGCGAGTCTGAGAGCGCCCTGATTGAAAAGAGCCAACATATGCACATCACTGTTGTCCCACATCATTCAGGGAACAAACCTTTTTAGATCTTTAACTACCCACAGGAGTGCTGATTGCACAGGCGCCTATTTCCTAACCGACGGCCACCTGAACAATGATGTGTTCAGCTTTTAGCCCCTCAAGCCTTTCAAAGGTGAATCATTTCACAGTTTGGAACCAGATCTCCATAGCAACTTCTCTTTGAGAGGTTTAGAATCACCATCCAGTAATTCTATGATCATCAAGCCCCACCATTCCCAGCAGTTCTTTTCACAGCAGACGAGGAAGGGAAGCCAGGGGGAAATTCGACAGACTATTTCAGGCAATTCGTCTGGCAGGTGATTAGAATTCAAAATATTTCAACCTTCAATCACCAAACACATTATTTGGAGCTGCTCAGATCCTTGTTCAAGACTAGCAGACGTTTCAGTCTAATCACTCCAGATGAGTAGAGACAGAAAAAAACCCTCTTCATTCTGGAGGAATCAAAATGCTCATTTTAACTGTGTGACCATATTGTAGCAGACCCCACAAACACACCTAGGCAGTTTTTATTGGTTTTACTTTGAAAAAACACCAAAAGGTCAGCTCTGCCTTCCCTTACAAAAATATTAACCTTCAAGCAAATGTGCAGCAAACCTTTGGCATTGTTGCCACATGTTTGTGGCAAGCTCATATTTTCACATGCAAATTAGCTTTGTGGGAACTGCCATTCACTTCTGGCAAAGTTTTTAGTTCACCACTACTGGCAAACCCTGACAAACCACAGGTAAAATTTTGTGGGAAACTTTATTTTGTTTGCGGCAAATGTGCTACATATTAGCAGCAAGTTTGCGGCAAACTATCCAGTTTTGTAAGGGTTTGCAATAATCATGTAACCTGTCAAAAAATATGATTATATTTATGTGATGTGTAGGCTATGTACATGTATATGAAAAATGACTGGAGCCCTTGCGCAAAAGATTCCAAAGAACAATTCAATTAGAAAAATAGCTGGTTGACTATTTTATTTAATTTTATAGTAAAACAGTGTGCATATATATAGTTCACAGCAATATACTTGGGTTTATACCTACTCACCAAGCCCTGAAGAAGACCTTTTGTCGCCGAAACTGGTCGGCTTCCTTTTATTTTTAATTTGTGTCTTTGATATGCCCATACTATATTAAAGGCTCGTATACAAACACTCCTGCATTGTGGTAATGTGCCTGAAGCTAGCCATGTTTGGCTTTTTTATCTTATTGAACAAAACAGCTATTTTCTGATGAATACAATTCAAATTGTAAATCTGCTTCATGCAAGCAAAACATTGTAAAAATGCAAAAAGAAAATGTTTTCCTTAAGTTTGCAACAAAATACTGAGAGCTACATACGTGAAACAGTTAAATATCAGTTTCCTGGATCATAAACTCCATGTCAAAAGTGTGCAATATCTGAGGATGATATGCACAACTACTAAAGGTCTATGATGCTAAATATAGGCAGTGTACCCTGTTGTCCGTTAGCGTCTCCAAATCTATCCAAATGGCTAAATTGTGTACTGCTCTAAATAAAAAAAAGAGAGTTTTATCATTTTCAAGTGGGAATGACTATATTTTCATCAGTATAGGGGGGTAGATATCTATGGGTCCAAAACCCCTATGCAAAACATGTCATAAAATGAATAAAATTACTTTTGTCCATTATAAAGAATATACATTTGCTTCTTCTGATGGATGAAGATAAACATATTGATATCAGTGTTACATACACCTAAATATGTAGCCTAATCATTCGCTCTTGTACCTCGATAAAACATCACTTTTCCCTGTACTCTACAGTATGTATACTTTCGCCCCGGGATTGCATTTTTCTGTAGTTTTTTTATATTCCTAGTCATTTTGATTCCAAGGAAAATCTTTACCTTAATCTACCACATATCAGCGCACAAAAAATTGGAATGAGCACTTGCCATTTCATAAGTGGCAAGTATATGTGCCATAGCCTATATTATGTACAATAACACGAAAATAAAATACACTGCTCAAAGAAATTAATCAACACAGTATAACACCAAGTCAGTTAAACTTCTGGGATATCGATCTGTCCAGTTAGGAAGCGTAAACTATTGTGAATCAATTTCACCTGCTTTGGTGCAAATGAAAGTGACAACAGATGACAGGAGAGGCAACAGCAAGACAACCCCCAAAAAGTAAATGGTGGTCACAGACCATTTCTCTCTCCTTATCCTTCCTGACAGATTTTTCTCTAGTTTTGCATTTTGCTAGTGCCCTTGTCACTACTGGTAGCATGAGGCAGTACATGCAGCCCATTCAGGTTGCACAGGTAGTCCAGCTCCTCCAGGATGGCACATCCATATATGCCGTCGCAAGAAGGTTTGCTGTCAATAGTCAAAATACTTTTTTCACAAAAAAATTTAATTGCAATAGGTGGCTTTCCTTCATCTAATGACTGTGCATGTGCTGATTCTTTTAAATATTGTGTCGTTTTGACAGGGTATTAAAATTTGTTCAGTACCAATCAGAGGGACAGGTTGTGTCCTCTTCGGCTCCACGGAGCAGACGCAGTTTGTACAAACCGGCGGCAAAATAGTCTTCTGGTTTTTACGAGGCTGTGGGAAGGCAATGGATGACTTCACAGTGGCTTTGTCAAAATTTTTATACAGTCTATGGGCTGTACCTATGGAGGATTATTCAGCCCAAAATGAAAAAGTAAATGCAAATGAAAAATGAAAATTATTATGATTATTCAGCCCAAAATTAAAATTAAAAATGTTTTGTTTTCATTTTCAAACTGTATGTAAATGAGGGGGTATGGTCCTCCTATCAATCAAAGCAAGCAGGGTGGGCCTCATACAGGTTGAGTGCAGTAGCACTTAATGAACACTAGGGGGATAGCATAGGACACATAGCATAGGAATGGGTAACTATAGTGACTCATTTGCGGTCTTTTCATTTGTTTTACGAGAGTATTTCATTTATTTCTAGCAGTCCAACAACTGATCCAATCCAGTGTTTAACCTGGCACAATGTAGCCTATCGTAGCTAGCTACTACCAGGTTTGCAGAGATGTAAAGTCCAGGGGTCAGAAAGTAAACCTCCTGCCGTGTTTCTTCCACCCATGAACTCACAATTTCACTAATTAGCCTAGTTAGCTCCTTGGCTGAATGATTGTGATAATTAGCAAATCCAGGTGATTGGAAAAAATGATTACTTTCTGAACCTGGATTTTCCACCTCGCAGGTTTGACCTATGGCCTACACAGTGTAGCTAGCTCCTGACTGTGTGTTAGTTAGATAATAGCGTAGTCGTATCTGAGTAGCCCACTTGTGAGTACAAAAACAATACTACGTCATATTACACTGAAAAATGAACAAAGGCATCAACCATGTCAGAAAAAAACAAGAAGCATTTTGGACAATGAATATGAATGAATACCGTTTCTGTCATAAAACAAGAATACTTTATAACACTGCTTAGATTCTTCATCATTTCATCCATTAAAACTTACGAGTGCCCTGAGAGCATTTTGGAGTCTTGTGTCAAGTTAGTATCAAGCTACCCATCCCTATGCTATCTAGTGTTCATCAAGTGCTACTGCATGCTTTGATTGACCATGCCCCTCATTTACATACAGTTTGAAAAATGGAAACGAAAACGGAAAAAAGTATTTCATTTTTAATTTTAGTTTTAATTTTGGGATAAATAATTCTCCATATGTACCCACCAGAACCGCTTTTTAAACTCAGGCCGCGAGAAGGCGCATTTGTAGTAAGCTCCATTATTTTCGAAATGTATTGGATTTAAATGGATTTTTTTGAGAGCTCAGCCTCATCACCATCATCAAACCAGGGATCGAGAGATGCATTTGAAGTGTGGGAGAAACTTTTTTAAAAATGAGTTTTCATAGAACTGTTTCTATACATAAAACATGTGTTGTGTTTATATTACTTTTACAAATAAAAATGTGATAATAAACAAACACATCTAAACTAACAAATTTCAAATCATATTTTTCGCCGAGATGGGCAGTCAATTTGAGTAACGCCATAGAGTACTCAAGTGAGTACTTCAGTCGTGGGCGGAGTCTGGTTTCGGAGGTAAATTCCCTATGGAAGAATAGAATGGGCTTCGGAGACTATCGACTATTTCTTGAAATCTGATTTATAGAATGAGCCGAAACGTTCCTGGATTAGCCTGTGTGGTACAAGGATATAGACCATACAGTATATCGCATGTTCCAATTTTTTTTTTTTAAGTAATGCATTAATCATTGTAGTTCGACTTGTAGTCCACTTTAACGGACTGCATATCCAATACCGAAACACACGGGTGGTTCTCGACCAATAAGATATCATAATCTCGTCTGTCTGGACATTCTTGGGCAGATGGGAGTACTGCAGCTGAAGATGAACTAACGTTAGCTTGCTAAGTAGAGAAGCCCGCCCAACAAGGTCAGAAACTGCACTACGGTTAACCACAAAAAGCAATTCTAGCTTTTAGTCCTTCAAGCTAACTAGCTAACGTTAGAAAAAAGTGTTTAAAAACGGAGCTGTGTGCTACTGCTGGCTAACGTTATCTGACAATGTCTGGAGACAAGGCTGCATGTTTGGAGAGAATTATGGGACATCGAGTTTTTAAACGGTTCCAGCGCTGATATAATCACAAGAAAATACTGAAACGTAAAATATACTCGAATCTGGTCCAGAAAAACTACATAGTTTGCGAACGGGCGTTATATTGAACAATCAAGGAAATTGACGGTAAGATATAATCAGTAGAAATGATTTAAAAGTAAGCTTTAGTTAAAGTCTATGCTCTAAATGAATGGGGAATTTACTTCTGAAACCAGCGTGACGTGGTCACTTGAGCACTCTATTGTGTATTCTACGTAATGATGCAGTTACGTCATTACGTAATGACATCATCACGCAATGACATCACAACGTCATTTAGCAACTTTTAGCAACAAATCGACCTGCCTGTAGCAACTTCCCCTGAAAATTAGTTGGCAACACTGGTTCTAAATTAATACGACGTCTACGTTATGCTGCCAGCGCCATTAGTTGACCCTTTAATGAATGGTAACCACAGCAACACCAATAGCTGATTCATAAAGCAGGCAAATAACGCAAAATCCGCTGATTAAAAAGTTTGTATTTGCCAAATATCTTAGTTACAACGACTTTAATCTAGCAAAGCAGTTTTGTGGTTAGAGGTGCAGTATTTATTCAGTTTGAAAATATGAACATAACATAGGGCATTACCTAATGTAATACAGCCTAACGTGAGCAACGCTGGTTGTGAATGCGAGCAAGTTACTTCACAAAGCACGTTAATCTGTGTATTAAAAAACATTTTATCCAGCGAAATGTCTTAGATATGACATGTTACATCTAACAGTAACAAACTCTATCTGTAGTAGGCAATTTTTCAGATGTTCCCATCTCATGACGCAGATCTGAAATGCAATTTCCTTAGCCTAGGCTGTTTAAAATAGGCTGCGTGACCAAAGCATTTTTAAAAAGCAAGACAGAGAGAGGAAGGTAAACTGAGTTGCGGTTTCATGCAATTTTCTTAAATAATGTAACTAATGACAAAAATAACCAAAATTGGCGCTAATTTTATGGTATAATGTTGAGAAGGAACTATTTATTTCCTTATGGAATCAATTATTTTCAGAACTACCAGGTTTTTGCATAACTACGGACAAAATAGAATTAGCAACGAGATGTTTTCTGTTCAAATAGAACGATCAACCAGCAGTTTTGCTTGACAACGGAAAGCAACATGCCAAAATGACCTCAGAAGGATATTTCAATTTCAGCTGAATAAGTCGATAAAAATCAATAAATATAAATGTCACTATATAATCATTGTTGGTAACCATGGTATAAGTGCAATAATGACCTTGGAGCCAGGCATTACACAGTTTGAATTCAAACTGTGTAATGCCTGGCTCCGAGGTCATTATTGCTTACATAATTGGTCTGGCATGTGGATTCTACAAAGTCCTGAATTCATAAACTAAATACAGGTTTAAAGTGTTAAACGACCAGATATGGATTTATAGAGTTAGTTTCTTTTGGAACAAAACAGGCTACAATAGATACATCATCTCGTAACTTTCAAAGTTGTACGATTTTACAAAAAAAAACAAGGAGCTAGCACACTTGTCAAACCCGCCATGGGAGATTTTAAATCGCAGACATACATAGCTATGAATGTAGCCTACACAGAAAAAGTCTGCAAACTTCAGAAGCAATTTTCTGTAAAGCACTGTTTGGTGGTAGCCTAGTCTGTGTGGAACAGGGCGCCTAATTTTTTGAGAAATTAAACCATCGTTTTATTTGGTTGGCTACAATGAAAACAACAAATGATGATAGGCCTACACCTAATTATGATGCATGTTCAAATGCATAACTAGATTTTCATAACAATATAGCAGCACTTAACACATGTATGGCCACGCGGCCCACGTCTAATGATGATGGCTGTTCGCATAGGTATGCAAAACTAGATTTTGATAACAATAGTTGAACCATTAACAATTATAACCACACCTAATGATGATGGCTGTTAAATAGGTAGGCAATACGAAACTAGCCCTGAGAACCCTTTCAACTTAATCTGTCATAACAAAACCAGGATCTGTTTATTAATTGTAGCTGGTTATGTATAGAAACATCCTTGTTTTCCGTAAAGTATCGCACACCAATTTTGGAAATTAATTATTTTTGTACAGGTAACAACACAGCATATTAATCACACTATAGCTATGTATTTAAATGGTTGTAGGTAGGAATGGCTAGGTGAACATCGACGATTTATACGCTGTCGTGATTATATGATACTAAATTTAAGCGTCTACAGTGCATTTCTGTGAATTTGGCATGCGGTTTACTTGCGGTCGCTTTTCGTTCGCGAAAAAATAGACTAGAGGTGTCGTCGCCTAATAGTAAAAAAAATAGTACGCAGTAAAAAAGAAAGGTTTTCTCTGAGGAGGTGTGGTAGAATATAATATAATAATAAAGAATATAATAATATAATATTATTCCTATATTTTGAGCATGAAATATAGTGCATTATCTGTGTTATGTTAAGTACTCTTTCTTGGACATCTTTATCAAGGGTGTGTATATTTTTGGCCATAACTGTATAGCAAGAGTGGCAAGGAAAAACTCCTTGAGTGGGAAAACGCCCTGGGCAAGAAAAAAGAGAGGAAAAATGAAGAAACGTTGAGAGGGAGTGGTCTAAACGCTAAAACCCTGTGCATGCGTTATGTTGTCCAATGTTGCCATCCTCCACTACCACCATCTCTCCTCCGTGCCCTGGAAACTGATCTTTGTGTTTTAATTGAATGTATCTTCTTGCTAACTTGGTCATCAAAGGGAACCTTGTTTAGTTGTCACGCCACCACATCAGATTATCCGCCGAATTGGGTGGGGTGGTGGATCCGTAGATGTTTTTTTAAATTTGTGGTATTAGCACCTTTGACCTTTATTCATCCAGTTAAGGCATTGAGAACAACTTCTCTTTTACAATACCAACCTGGCTAAGATGGTGGACCGGCACCTTTTTGCTGCAAATCGGACAAATCGTCTCCTCCAAGTTATTCGGCTCTTCTTTTTCATTTGGCTTAAAACCAGAATTTGCCCACAGCGGTGCTGTGGTGTTTGGCTTTGCAACTAAATCCATGATGTCAATGTCAATAGGTGGTCATCGAAATGCCGTCGTCAAATATTAGACATTATAGAACAGGTAGTTCTGACCAAGCAATCTGATTTGTCAACTAGACATTTAGAACGTGATCAAATCAGCACGACAGCACACCTAGCCATGCTCAAATGAAAAATGCCTCATCGTCATCACTATAAATATTACTCCGCCATTGATTAGAACTATACATATTTTCATGGCAACGTTGTAACTGCCACTATAGGAGCAGAGCTGGTGACACGGCGCTATTAGCTTAAAAATGCATGTGAAGTTCGCGGACGTAGTAGCTAACTCTGTCCATGAAAAAATGATTTTTTGTGTTTTGTGTTTATATGTGGTATTTGTTAAGTTTGGAAAATCCCACAATCTCTAGAAAGCATTAGCTCAAGTTGGCTGGCTGACTCAACAGGGACTAGAAATCGTCTCTCTTTCTAGGTCGTTACTAAGGGGTCGGCCTACTTGCTGGAGTAGTAAACTAGGTTTTATTACATAGGAGTCTACTGACGTGACTGATTGTTTTCAGGAACAATATGAACACATTTTGATTATATCTTTTATTTTGTTGGTAACCGTTGTATAATCGCAATATTGCTTAATTAAGCAGCTCAAGATAAACAGTTGGTGAAACAGCTAATTCTCCACTCATGTGTCATTAAACCATAGCAGAAGGGAGCACAACGACATGACGTCATTAAAAGAGCGCCTGTCAAACCTCAAACGGTGGAAAGCGACATGGAAATAGTGATGGAAATATGACATTTCTGTTAGTTTCATCCAGCTGTTTTTATACAGATGAATGGAAACAATTCTAACAATTATGCAAAATGATTTCGGTCAGCTCAAATAATTGCGATCATGCGATTATGTAATAATTGTGACAGGCCTACTGGGCGCTAATGCCTAGCTATGAGAAAAATTATACATTTCAGCCAATTGACCTGTATTTTCCTATACACACGTGAAAATTGGTTCATGTTGTGGCTGATGCCTCTTGATGGCCTAATTCAGGGGTGTCCAAACTTTTTTCACTGAGGGCCAGATGGAGAAAAATGATGACTACCACGGGCCACAGGCTATTATATATATATATATATATATATATATATATATATATATAGGCTATGTGTGCGTGTGTGTAAAATAAATACAAGTGCGCTAAGACATGTGGCATACAGTTGCCAACATCACTTAGATTTCTATTTAAATTAGGCGAATAGTATTATAGCCTATTAAAAGGCGAGCTTGAAGAGATTTTAAGAATTTCACTCACCAGTGACACTTCTAATGAGAACAGTGTTGTTGTGCCTTGGACTGAAGAATCGCTGTGATGTCGGGCGTGAGGTTTGTAGATGCGATTCGCAGGACATCGCAAAGGTGACTGTCTGTTATCTTTGATCGCAAACGGCTCTTGTTTAGCGTCATCAGGGAAAATGTTTGCTCACATATGTGAGAGTATATTAGAGTGGTAGATCACGTCCCCATATTCTGTATCAATTTCAGACAGGAATGCCCGAAATTTTCTGTGATTGAGTGCTTTCGCACAAATTATGTTAAGTTTTCACGACTGTATTCATGACATCGCCCAGTTTCGTGACTTTGGCGCATAATGCTTCCTGCTGTATAATACAGTGCAATTTAACAGCCTCGCCCCCAGACTCACTAACTTTTCTGCAAACCAGGGAAGCCATTTCGTTACGCTCACCTATCATGGTTGGAGCACCATCTGTTGTAACTCCACACAACTTGTCCCAAGGGAGATTCCGATTTTGAATATCAACTGACACAGCTTCAAAAATATCAGCTCCTTTCATTGTTCCAGAGTCAGGCTCCGAAGGTCGAGGAGCTCTTCAGTAAAGCAAAAATCATCGTCAACCCCCCGCAAAAAAATTAGTAGCTGAGCCGAATCTGTTGTGTCGGTACTCGTCACACGCAATTGAATAGAAAAGAAACAACGGAGCTTTGTCTGATATGTGCGCCTTGATGTTAGCTGATAAATCCTCGATTTGCCGGGCCACTGTGTTTCTCGCAACACTAACATTGCAAAAGTCTTGTTTCTTTTCTGGGCATACAATCTCCACAATTTTTGTGACGCACTCTTTTAATAAAATCACCCTCTACAAAGGCCTTTCCATACTTCGCTATTAGCTTAGCCACCTCGTAGCTAGCCCTGGTAGCATTCTGCTGCGTTTGATTAGCACAAAAAAACTGGGTCTGTTGCAATGATAGGCTTGCCGCCAACTGCTTTGATTTCTCTTCTCTGGTTGCTCCAGTATATGCCTTAAAAGACGCATCATGTTTCGTTTCATAATGTCTCTTAACGTTAAATTATTTTCATCACCGCTACTGATTCCTGGCAAATTAAACAAACACACTTGCCTCTGCTGGAATTTCCTACATCCACCTTTCGATTCTTTGCAGTCGTCATGTTGATAAGAACACGATTTGTAGGCTACAGGAACGTTGGCTAGCTAATGCATAAGATTATTTTTTGTTTGGGGTGGGGGGGGTGGGCAAACTGCTGATCTGTTTTTAGTTGGGCTTTTACTATGCTGCCCCCTAGTGTTAAAAAAACAACAGCATTTTTTTTTCCTCATTTGTAGCAGCGGGCCAGATTTAATAATTCTTCTGAAATGTTTCGAGGGCCGCTTTAAAACGCTTCAAGGGCCGCAATTGGCCCGCGGGCCGTAGTTTGGACACCCCTGGCCTAATTGTTACCACCTGATGTAGCTGTTTGAATCCTTTGTGATGTTGGTGTTTCCTGTTTGTTTTGTTTGTTCTGATGAAAGCTCCTTTGGTTGAAACGTAAACTAATAAAGCTTTATTTTTGTAATGTAGTGCTGCGCGGGGTTCTTTATATTCTACAAACATTATAATATAAAAATTCACAAAGATTACACAATTAATCATTCATATTTTGCATTACCCATGTTGCCGTGCATTGTCCCGGAAGGTTCTTGGTGTCATGTATTTGAATGGAAATATTTACCTGGAACTTTAACAAAGTTGTGATTTAAACAAAGCTTTCTGAAGCAAGATTTCCGGCCCATTGTGTTGAAAATGGGTTCATTACTCAAAGCTTTGATGAACACAGTGTGCACTAGTGGCATCTACTGGTCAGAAGAATTTAGTGCATATGTCAAAGTTGGACATGAAGCAGCCGTCTATGGAAGCAGCGTGCACATTAACGTCAAATGCTTCCCAGCAAATACATACAGTATTATAATATACTAATAATATATCATTTCATATTCATAAAATATAGCCTACTAATATTCATTTTTGGGGTATGAACAATTATCAAACGGCATTGCCCCCTCAATATCTCCTGCGGTCGGGAACATCTTTTCAAATACAAAAGCACTGCAAAACATCTCCCCTCTTCCCGGTTGTATCAGGGTCCCAATCACAGAACTGATCTTATATAGTTTTGTGCTCCCAATACACTCCCACAAATTATACAAAATAGATTGATAAAAGAGAGCACTAATGTCAAAAGGTATTGATCTCTTTTGGTAGCATGTCTGTATTTTCAACGTTTCATTGCAAATATTCTAAATATATTTCCAATCTAAACGAAAAAGACCCTGATCTATGACCACTGGAATCCACCTACCAGCATTTTAATATGCATATTTACTGTATATTAAAATTGTGACTAAACATATTTGTATACAGATGTTATATAGATGGCTTATTTGTCTATATAACTTTTATGGCAAATAATACATTGCATACAATATCTATGCTATAATTGGGCAGGTTTCATAGACCCAAAATCGGTACTAAACCTTTGAACATAGAATAGAGTCTAGTGTGCTGTTTGAGGCTTGGCAGTGCGGGCTGAAGCAGTTGTCTTCAATCCAGGTTCTGGATACCCAGACCACTGCATGTTTTTCTGCAATCTAACAGTAAAACCGGATTCAATCAATCAACATGCCTTGTTTAGCTGAATCGGACATGTTATTGTTGTACTTCATCAAATACTGTATATGCAGTGATGTACATCCCCAGAGCCTGAAATGAACACCACTTGTATTAAACCAACCATACTAAAGGTGAGAGCTAATCATTCCATGTCCTGAAGGGCTACATATAGGGGTGCTTGTTTTAAATATATATATATATATATATATATATATATATATATCTAATTTCAACACCATCTAAACTAACCAATATCAGCTACAGTGAGCACCATAATTAATTGGACAGTGACACACTTTTTGTTATTTTGGTTCTGTACTCAAGCACTTTGAGTTTTAAAGGATACAATGACAATGAGGTTGAAGTGCAGACTGTCAGCTTTCATGTGAGGGTATTCTCATCCATATCGGATGAACCGTTTAGAAATGATATAACCTTTAGTATTCTGCTGCCAGATATGCAGTAGATATGGATTGATCACTTTAAGGGTTGTTTCTTCTGACAAATTTTTCTATTGAACTTTATGGAAAAATAAGTCAGGAGAAGAAACTCCTTCAAGTTATCCATCCATATCTACTGCATAGTGATGGTTTAAGAGCTTGTTTGATATGTCAGACCCTTGATGACTTTAGCTAACCATGTGTTCCATCATAATACATTTACTTCAATTAAAGGTTGGATTTTCTCATTTTTTCAATGTGAGATTAAGCTAATTCACCAAACGGTGAATTTTTTATAACCCTTTTTACTCATCTTTACCAGGGGTGCCAATAATAGTGGAGGGCACTGTATATTAATATATTTATAGCATATCTCAATAATTATTAAATAATAATTGAATTCATATACAGGTGCAGCTCAAAAAATTAGAATATCGTGAAAAAGTTCACTATTTTTTGTCACTCATTTCAGAAAGTGAAATTCATATATTATATAGATTAATTACACATAGAGTAAAATATTTCAAGCCTTTATTTCTTGTCATTTTGATGATTATGGCTTACAGCTAATGAAACCCAAAATTCAGTGTCTCAGAAAATTTGAATATTTTGCTTTAACATATTTTTAAAGTATCATATTTAATATTTGGTCGCATATCCTTTGCATGCTGTTACTTCCTGAAGTCTGTGACCAATCAACATCAAAAGACTCTCGATATCTTATTTTCAGGTACTGTTACAAGCGATACTATAACCTCTCTGCAATTGAACTGATCTCTATGGGAATTGGGGGGTGAGACTAGATTCAGCTGTAAATTACACTGGTACAGTATGGAACACATGGCTGGCTAAATGGCTGTAAGTCATCAAGGGTCTGAGCTATCGAACAAGCCCCAAACCATCACTCTGTTGCCAGATATGGAGTAGATGTGGATGGATCACTGCAAGGGTTATTTCTCCTGACTCATTTTCCTATAGAACTCTATGGGGAAAAAAGTCAGGAGAAACAACCCTTAAAGGGATCCATCCACATCTACTCCATATCTGGCCGCAGAGTGATGGTTTGGGGCTCGTTTGATACCTTAGACCCTTGATGACGTACAGCCATTTCGCCAGTCATGTGTTCCATACTGTACCAGCGTAATTTACAGCTGAATCTAGTCTTACCCCCCAATTCTCATAGAGATCAGTTCAAATGCAGAGAGGTTATAGTATCGCTTGTAACAGTACCTGAAAATAAGATATTGAGAGTCTTTTGATGTTGATTGGTCACAGACTTCAGGAAGTAACAGCATGCAAAGGATATACGACCAAATATTAAATATGATACTTTAAAAATATGTTAAAGCAAAAATATTCAAATTTTCTGAGACACTGAATTTTGGGTTTCATTAGCTGTAAGCCATAATCATCAAAATTACAAGAAATAAAGGCTTGAAATATTTCACTCTATGTGTAATGAATCTATATAATATATGAGTTTCACTTTCTGAAATGAGTGACAAAAAATATTGAACTTTTTCACGATATTCTAATTTTTTGAGCTGCACCTGTATACTGGTGCAAGTCCATTTAAAGCTTTAAAGGTCAGAAGCAAAACCTTAAAGTCTATCCTATGCTTAATTGGTAGCCAATGAAGTGATGCTAGTACTGGGGTAATATGCTCATATTTCTTTGTTCTAGTTCAAATGTGAGCGGCTGCATTCTGCACAAGCTAGAGATTATTTAGCAAAAATTTAGGACAGCCAGATAGCAGAGCATTACAGTAATCTAGCCTAGACGTAACAAAAGCATGAATCAATTTCTCTGCATCCCCTTCTGATAGGAAATGCCTAATTTTAGCTATGTTCCTTAACTGAAAGAAAGCAACTCTAGATATGTTTTGTATGTGCGCGCCAAAGGTTAAATCTGGGTCTATAGTAACACCTAGGTCTTTCACAGCTGAATTTGGAACAACTAAGCAACCATCAATACGTAAAGTATATGTACACTATTTCTCCCTTTGTTTTTTAGGACCTAAAACCAGCATTTCAGTTTTCTCTGAGTTTAAGAGCAGGAAATTGGAGAGCATCCAAGCTTTAATATCTGCAATGCAAGCCTCTAATTGAGAAAGTGGTAGTGCTTCGCTGGGTTTCATGGAAATGTATATCTGAGTATCGTCCGCGTAGCAGTGAAAATCTACCCCATGTGCCCGAATAATATCACCAAGGGGTAGCATATATAACGAAAAGAGTACTGGACCTAGCACTGATCCTTGTGGAATACCACATTTCATTAATGAGTAACTGGATACTTCTTCATTTAATTTAACAAATTGTTTCCTATTGTATAAGTATGATCTGAACCATGCAAGTGCTTGACCATTGAGTCCAACACAGCCCTGGAGTCTGTTCAGTAGAATCTCATGATCTATTGTATCAAAAGCTGCACTTAGGTCAAGAAGTACAAGAACAGACACAGACTTTTGGTCGGCTGATAACAGTAAATCGTTAATAACTTTAACAAGTGCCGTTTCAGTGCTATGGTAGGGTCTAAATCCTGACTGGAATAATTCATGGATATGGTTTGAGCTAAGGTATGCCCCAAGTTGCTTCGCAACAGCTTTCTCTAATATTTTTGATAGAAATGGAAGATTTGAAATGGGTCTATAGTTTTCCAGTTTGTCAGGTTCGAGGTTTGGTTTTTTCAGTAATGGCTTAATAACCGCCATTTTTAGTGACTCTGGTACATATCCTGTTACTAAGGATGTGTTAATAATTTTTAACATATGCTGGCCTAGTACAGGAAAAAGTTCTTTAGCCAATCTTGTAGGGATTGGGTCGAGTAGACAGGTTGTCGGTTTTGAGGACATAACCAGTTTGGACAGCTCCTCCATGTCAATTTGCGTAAAACAGTTCAGTGCCACTGTTGCAGTGGCGTAACGTCGGCAGTAAAATAGGGCCTTCGGTAACCTTACCTTTATACGGATATTACTCTCAATCTGTTTCCACTTATAGTTCTTAATTTTCAATCAAGCAATTTATTAACTGAATAACAAACATTGATGAATATATCAAGTTTTTTGCAGTATTGCAGTGCTAGTATTTTTTTTTGTATCATAAAATGGGTAGCACTTAAATATACGTAGGCTATGTAGCGATGGCCGGTGCGTTGGAAAAAGTGGGGATTACTTGTTTCCGTTTATTTAGCTTGAGTAGCCTAACAATCAAACAAAAATCTAAACCAATTATCTGAATAATCAAGACCAATTTGTAGCCTATAATAATTTAGAAATGATAATGAAAAAAAGACAACTTGAGATTGTTTAACAAGGATCAGGCAATAATCTGAACGCGTTAAAGAATGTAATTCACGACACTCAAATTAGTCAAAGCGATTTAAACATTAGAAAGCATAAATTCAAATTTAGCCTCTTAAGTGTATCGAACCGTTCAGAGCAACGCATTATTCAGGCTATAAAAACTAATTTACGAAAATCTACGAAACATTGAACAGAGCCTTTAAAAGTCGAATCTTCGCATAATAACACGTCATCATAAATGTGGATATAGACAAATGCAACACAAGTTTGATACACAAAACAATAATGCTATCTCAAAATAACTTGGTAGCCTAATAATTTACTTATTGTTCTTGGTTATTGAGTGAATCAATTATTTGATTGGCAATCAGGCAAAGTAAACGGAAACAGATTGAGAGTGATCATCCGTTAAAGGTAAGTTTACAGAAGGCCTAGTTCTACTCCCACGGTACGCCACTGCACTGTTGATACATCTTCCTCTGTTGACCAAGATCTGGGCTGTTCATAGATTTTGGGAGGAGTGATGCCTAGGGGAGTAGGCAATTTGGAGATCTGGTCTCTAATAGTTTCAATCTTCTGATTGAAAAAATTTATGAAATCATTACTGCTGTAAACGCAGGGGTAAGATGAACATTCTGATGATAGTTTTTTAGTGCCAAACCAAATTTTTGGGTTGCATTTGTTTTGTTCAATTAATTTATAGAAAAAGGCAGATCTAGCAGAAGCAAGAGCTTGCTTGTACTGGAGGAGGCTATCTTTCCATGCAAGACGAAATACTTCTAGTTTAGCTGACCGCCATTTTCTCTCCAGTTTTCTTGTGGACTGCTTCAGGGCACGGGTAGTGTCATTGTACCAGGGAGTACGGTTTTTCCGACAATACTTTCTTTTTAGAGGGGCAACCACATCAAGGGTGCTTCTGAGAGTTAAACTTAACTGGTTAGTCAATTCATCCAGCGATAATTCAGTGGTATTTTTTTCACTTGAAAAAAATGATTCCGGAAGCATATTTGTAAACTTTGGAATGACGTCAGAGTTTAACGACCGGCTGTAATAATGTCTTGTCTCTGATATAAAAGTGGTGGTTGCCTCGATTTCAAAAGTAATAAGGAAATGATCAGATAATACAGGGTTATGGGGTGCAATACTAAGATTCATAACATTGATACCATAGGATAACACCAAGTCTGGGGTATGGCTATAGTAATGAGTGGGCCCATAGACATTTTGTTTAAAACCAACAGAGTCAATAATAGAGGCAAAGGCTGTTCCTAGTGGATCACCCTGTTTATCCACATGTACGTTAAAATCACCAACAATTACAACCTTGTCTGCCGAAATAGCAAGGCAGGACAAAAACTCTGCGAATTCTATTAGGAAATCCGAATAGGGCCCAGGTGGTCTGTAAACACACACTAAGAGAAAGGACTGCATGTTGCCCCTTATTTTAGCTAGGTCATGCTGTACACAATTCATAGAGAGAACTTCAAAAGATAAGAACGTATTTCCACACTTAGGGGTTAAGCTTAAGGTGGACTGATAGATCGCTGCAACACCACCCCCTCTTCCTGACTGGCGTGATACCTGAGTACTTAAAAAACCTATCGGAGATGCTTCATTAAGTGCGACATATTCACCAGGTCTTAGCCAAGTTTCAGTCAGACACAGTACCTTGAGATTATGATCTGTGATCAACTCATTTATAAGAATTGCTTTAGGAGCAAGAGATCTAACATTCAGTAGTCCCATTTTTAGTGATTCACAACAGCTGCTGGCAGCAGAATGGTTTAATTTTAGAATCACAAGATTATCCGTGTTAATACCACGGTTTGCTTTACGTTTAGCATAAACGTCATTGACAGTCATTGACACCCTCCACAAGGAGGGTAAGCCACAAAAGGTCATTGCTAAAGAAGCTGGTTATTCACAGAGTGCTGTATCCAAGCATATTCATAGAAAGTTGAGTGGAAGGAAAAAGTGTGGTAGGAAAAGGTGCACAAGCAACAGGGATAACCGCAGCCTTGAGAGGATTGTCAAGCAAAATCCATTCAAGAATTTGGGGGAGCTTCACAAGGAGTGGACTGAGGCTCGAGTCAGTGCATCAAGAGCCACCACGCACAGACAAATCCAGGACATGGGCTACAAATGTCACATTCCTCGTGTCAAGCCACTCCTGAACCAGAGACAACGTCAGAAGCGTCTTACCTGGGCTAAGGAGAAAAAGAACTAGACTGTTGCTCAGTGGTCTAAAGTCCTCTTTTCAGATGAAAGTAAATTTAGCATTTCATTTGGAAATCAAGGTCCAAGAGTCTGGAGGAAGAGTGGAGAGGCACAGAATCCACGTTGCTTGAAGTCCAGTGTGAAGTTTCCACAGTCAGTGATGATTTGGGGTGTCATGTCATCTGCTGGTGTTGGTCCACTGTGTTTTCTGAAGTCCACAGTCAACGCAGCCATCTACCAATAAATTTTAGAGCACTTCATGCTTCCTTCTGCTGACAAGCTTTATGGAGATGCTGATTTCATTTTCCAGCAGGACTTGGCACCTGCACACACTGCCAAAAGTACCAAAAGCTGGTTCAATGACCATGGTATTACTGTGCTTGATTAGCCAGCAAACTCGCCTGACCTGAACCCCATAGAGAATCTATGGGGTATTGTCAAGAGGAAGATGAGAGAAACCAGACCCAACAATGCAGACGACCTGAAGGCCGCTATCAAAGCAACCTGGGCTTCCATTACACCTCAGCAGTGCCACAAGCTGATCGCCTCCATGCCACGCCGCATTGATGCAGTAATTCACGCAAAAGGAGCCCCAACCAAGTATTGAGTGCATAGAAATGAACATACTTTTCAGAAGGCTGACATTTCTGTTTAAAATATCCTTTTTTATTGATCTTATGTAATATTCAAATTTTCTGAGACACTGAATTTGGGTTTTCATTAGCTGTAAGAAATAAAGGCTTGAAATATTTCACTCTATGTGTAATGAATCTATATAATATATGAGTTTCACTTCTGACATGAGTGACAAAAAATATTGAGCTTTTTCACGATATTCTAATTTTTTGAGCTGCACCTGTAGAATGGTTTTGTTCAAAATCTTGTCCAGTAGGGATGTGCACGTTTAGTCGACTAGTCGATTAAACGTTGCTACCCTCGCTATTCGGCACCAGAAATACTAGTCGGTTGAACTTATTATTTTATTAATGCGCACATTTAAATTACATATTGACATAATTTGCACTGAAATGTCATGTTTTCCTGATCAAATGTTGCTTTATAAAAAAACGAGCATCCGTTAATAATGTTAACAACGCCGGATTTAAAAAAATTTAAAAAAACAAAGGAAAAAATCAAAACGCATTAGCCTGTTCGCCCTGCAAGTTAAACCAGCGAGGTGGAAAGAGTAAGTTGGCCTATCGCATTGTTGAATAGCCCGATAAAACTAATCTAATGTCACGTCGATCAATTGTTCTTTTTTTGTGGGCCTATTATTGGTAGTTTTTCTGATGACCGATTATTATTTTTTACTGTATTTGCTATGCGATCGCGTTCACCCAATGAAAATGCCGTTGTAATAATCAGGCACGTTTCCTAAAAATGTTTTGTTACGTTGAATATTGTTTTCAATAAATGTTATTTGTTAACTTTTATTTAGTGAGTTGTTGTCATGTTTTGTAGGATAATGTGCAATGTTCATAATGCAAGGCGCAAAGTGCCACACATTTCAGCGGCATTTAAAATACGATTTGGTTATTGAAGAATGTGATTAACAGTTTCAAATGGCTCTTATAATATACGCAATATTTTTTCGGACAATGTTTAACCTTATAGATTAAATTGTGCTCAATTTTGACTGTTTTCTGAGTGTTTTCTTACTTTTAGACTAGTCGACTAGTCTAAGTTTAAACTTCCGTTTAAATGTCAGGGAAATTAGTTGTTAGGAACATCCCTATTGTCCAGTGTATTGTCCAGTGTATAGCCTAGACTACAGTCCCCAGGATTCGCTGTGCATGAGGTTTTTTTGATAGCCTATGGTTAAAAAACGGAGATTAATTAAAATTTCACCATGTTAGCTGAATTGTGACCTTATTCTTCGTCCTTCATATTTTTTGTAATTACAGTGACCAGGTTTCCATACTCTCATCTTATTAAAACCCTGCTGAAATGATTTTAAAGATAACTAAGAGTCTAATTAGAAACAAAAACTAAATTGCAGAACATTACACAATTAATTCACAATTCATTTTAGTGCCATTCTCTGCATGTGTGCTTTAACTTCATGCAGGAGCAGGTCTGTTTCACCTGCTGTAAATCACACTTTTCAAGGTCTTCCTGGGAAAGTGGACTTAATTATTTTTAAAGCATTACGCTACCAGTAAAACAGGTTGGTCACATTTCCATAAGCAGGACATTATAAAACAAGGGGGAATATGCATAAACCTATGGGTGCCCAACTTGACAGCTTTTGTGTATTTACTAGTCTCATCATTAAGGCAAAATAATGACATTTATGTTATTAATCAATATTATAATGCACATAATTAACTTTGGATGAAGCTTGAACTTCGAGAACTCCATGAGAACAGCCTCATGGAATTGATGTTTGACAATGCTTCATTGTATAATCAAACAAGCAGGCAAATATTTCTAAGGTAGACGGAAGCCATTCTGGTAGCTTATTCTCAGCTGTTGCAGGTGCTTTTAACAAAATTTTACCGCATAGGCTATATTTTCTAAAATAACAGCACTGTTAGGAATTACCAGGAACCCGTGCTGGTGTTAAACCCTAATGTTAAAGATTATTATTGTATATATCAAAACGCGTCATAATAGTTAGTCCGAATAATATTGATCATACTATTGATCCATATAGCCTATTACTTGCTCGCACACCACACGCATGAGCATGTCTGTTTCGCTATCATATAAGCAATCCGCCAAGGTGGAAAAGCAGGCTTTTAAATGGAATGGGATATGACATTTTCATTGGTTTATTGCATGTTATGCCCAATACACACCTATAATTAATGAAGAGACTAAGTTCAGCCCATTTGCACATTGCGCTGTGCTTAGCGCTCAAAAAACACGCCGTCGAAATAGCAAAAGTGGACATGGACACGCCCTAAATGCACTTAACGGCATGCATTTAGACCAAGCGCTAAGGTGGAGCCCATTGTCTGTGAAAAATGGTATTGGCCTTCATTGGAAATCCAAAAATTAAGATGACCATGGGACATCTCCGGGATTAGCTCCTGTACAATCACATGTCACGTCATAGCCAGATAACAAAATTAATGGAGGGAGGATTAAGGTGTGGGCATCATGTGGACTTATTATTTTATATTGTTTTCTGGCAGAAGCTCCCACAACCCAAACCATTCCAGTCACTGCTTTGGGTTCTGGGACATTACCCTGGCAATTATTCCCTTCTGTGAAGGCTGGAGATACTGTCAGTGCAAGGGAATCTGTTTCATTGTGCAAGTGAAGCTCCAAAATAGTCTTTGGAGGGTTTTGTTGAAAGTTTATTTATTGTATACAAAGGCTTTGCAGAGCCATTACAGATAAAATAACATTTACAACCTGCATACTACTGGGAGGGATTTGGCAATTGGGTATTGCATTCCTTTTCCAGGCTGAAATCTTAGTTCAGCCATGGGCTGGCTTCAATAAGTGAGCGTTGAAAGGATGCCTCTAGAAGGGGAAACCTTTTAGCTCAAATCAGACACTTCATCAATGTATATCTGTGTCAATCAACCCACCTATCTTTTTAGATTACCCAACTCTCATGTTTGAGAGCTAGTTGCAGTGTGTTTATTGTGAGCAAGTGATTAGAAAAAATTATCCGGCTCATATTACAGAAATGCTTGTGACAATATAGTTTTTGAAAATTGCGAAGTATTTGAAAGCACCAGAAGAGGAGCAAAGAAAGTGGTTGTTTTGTCCAAAGAGCCTGGGGGAGTGCCACTTGGAGGAACATTCAGCCTTTAATTACTACCAAACAGGATTGATGACAGCAGTTCAGAGCATGGTTGAAGGTTCAGGGTTCAGGAGTGCAGGCTACAGACCAGATATCTTGGGCCAAAACTGAGTCTACCCCAGTGATAAAATTTTCATGATTCTCACCAAATGCTCTCAACATTCAGCAACAAGCTCTCTCAAAATGCAACAAAAGCTGGAACTATAAGGAGAGGTGCAATTAAAAAGCTGTTGAGGTGAAAAATTCTAGGCCAGTTCCTCAGGTTTGATGGCTGGTACATTAGTCAGTTATTAATATGAACAATTCAATTTTTTTATTCATTTGATTTTATAACAACAGTCAATTTAAACATAACAAGTGTTTTATGTTTTTTACTGTAGTCTTGCAACTGTTTATTCACTGTACTCACAGATTTGAAAAAAAGGCCTATTTTCAAAAGGCCATTGAGTGAAAAAAGGAAAGCAGTAGCTACTCTGTTTTCTTGTTGTTCTCCTGCAGTTGAACAGGTTCCACCTGTTTCTTTTAGGCCAGAAGGCAAAAAAATGCTGCCCTGTTTTTATGATTTAAAGTAAGGCTTGGCACTGCATCGTGTTCTAACAAGCTCAACCCTGAAATCTCTGGCACTAAAGGTGTTGACATTTAGCAGACAATGTATTTTCTTTGCAATGTGCAAGTATTCACTGAACCTGTTTCTAAAAACATCAGACTCCTGCTCTTTCCTCTAACATATAATCAAGCAATAGAGGTGTGCTAAATGTTACAGCATATGCTGTCTAATGCAAAATAGAACATTTTACTTTGAATAATGGCAATAACTCATTATTTAACGACAATCCTGTAAAATAACAGGATTTATGCATTCATTAAATAGTTTTTCACTGGCAATATTGCTGCCAGTTTTTCCACCGTTTTCTTACGAGATATTTTTTACAGTGCAGAATATTGACAATAATTAGGACTGAGCCTAGCCTAGCCTACTACTTAGTTTTGTAGCCTACAGTGAGTAGTCTACATGTTTTCACTTTCCATTCATAAGCTACAAATACTACAATACTACAAATATTACAGTGTCCACATCAGCACAGCTGCGTTTATATCTACTCATTACAGACGGGCGTAAGAAAAAGAATGGAATACAGTAGCCTACCCCAATGCCGTATAACTACAGCCATAAACAATTAAAAACAGAAATACATACAGTAATCAGCCTAACATAAAAAAAGAAAAGACAATGCACAATAAATGCAAAGTATGCATTTTTCCTGCTGGGGGCATTTATACTGAAGTCAAATCAGACTGCATATGATCAACAAAATGCTTTATTGGCTTGGTTATGAATGATAATGCATTGTTTGAAAAAGTCCCAGAATTAGCAACTCGCCATGGACTGACACACCCACACAGTGGCTCTCCTCCCACTTCGGCACACTGCGAGTCAAACGGGCTCAGGAGCATGAAAATTCATGCCAAAAATGTCACTTCGCCAATGCACTGGCTCGCCACCCACCATGCTATGAGGCGCTGTTCTGGACAAAAAACATGAGGAAACAAACCACTTTTGCACGAGACAGATGCAGTTATCCCGCCAGAAAAGTCCAGTTAGCTCGCGAGAGTAATTGAAACCCCTTCTAGAGATCCAATGGGCAGTGCGCACGAATGAAAGTGGCTTGAGAGAGAGGTCCAATGGATAGCGCACGCAGTCCACTGGTCAGCGCGCACAAATGAAAGTGGCTTGCGAGAGAGACTGAGGTGGTTCTGTTCACTTCCATTCATTTCACGAAACAACCTGGAAAACATACCTCTAGCACATATATGAATATCATCGACACCAGGGATGCACTGGGACTAAAAAATGGCCCTGGACTTTTTTACCCAGACCAGCCCACCACAACCAGCGCCCGCACGGATACTCCACCACCCCCATCCCATCGATGCAGATACAAACACACCAGCTCTTAATACCACCACTTGTAAGCATAATGGATGGATACTCTAGGCTACTGTAACACTAATACAGAGCTATTTTAAGAGCAAGTGAAAGGCTTGTCGCCAGCAGCCAGGCCACCACTGTGAGGATACCATGATAGATTCACGCTACTATATTGTGCAGTCAGCACTGACACACACAACCGCTACAGTATACAGACTAGGCACCTCAATAAAACTCCTTTCTGCCCTGCCTCTCTCCACTGCCTGCACAAGTGGCAGAGCATCCAAACAACTGTCAGAATTGTATCATTCTGTAAATTGAAATGGCATCACAAATGTAATTTGGCTTCATCAATATGAGTACTTAAAAATATCAGACATCAGAAAATAATTTAAAAGGACGTGAGAAGAGAGGATTAATTATCAGTTTAACATTATGTAAAAAAAGATGATAATATCGTTGTTTAACCGCTGCTCTGTGATTGGGACATTTAGGCGTTTCATTATCTAATGAAGATCGCAAACTTTACTTATGAGTTAGTTACGCTCCTAGGCGTGTTTCATAAACTGCACCGTAACGTTTGCGTTGGTTTCTGTATTATCAGAACAGCTTCCACTGTCACTATTCTCCCCCATGTCATTTAGGCTTAGCTTATACATTTAGCTACATAGAATACATATGAGATCTTTAACGTTACCTGACCATTTTTTGGAGGCAAGCTCCTCTTATTAGCTGAAGTCGAGATAACGAAGATTGAAAATGATCATTTAGCTAATTTAGGTTAGTTATTCGCTTTCCAAATCTACTCATCTGTGCATGGCTAAGCAACCAATGTTGGGAGATTAGTCTACCGCCAATCAAAACACTGTAGTGGGAAGTCCACACACTCCACAAATCTGTTCAGTAGTTGATTTTATAATGATAGTAAATTAGTTTTCAATGATGTTTCCAATATTTTTTGACGTGGTGGCGTATTGTAGGCAATGGGAAACACTTTTTTTGCTAACGTTAGAAATCAGTTTACGTAATTTTGTCATTTGCGTGAGCTACACACACCCCCACACCCGTACGTCATAGCTTAGGCTACACACGCTGCGTAGCGAGGGTGAATATCAGAAAGGGATTCGAATTGTTGATTTACTTTTATATATTTCTTTATTATAATTAAAACATTTTTATTAAAATGCCTGGGGGGGGGGGGGGGGGGGGCTAAACCAGGGCTAAGCTAATTTGTGACGGGGCTATAGCGGTGTAGCGCCGTCCATGCATAGGCCTAACGTTACTACAGAATTGGAATTTGTATTGTAGATATGTGTTATCATGAGCTAGCCTACAGAGCTAGTAAACTGTCCCTTTCTTACCGCTGGCATTGTGCTTGGAGCCTGGTCCTCCTGGCTACAACAAGGCTGACTACTAGATCATCCTCACCCTGGGTCTCAGCAGCGTCGTCGTTAGCACTGGCAGTGCTGTTGTCGTTAGTGCTTGCAATAGGAAACATACAGTGCCGTGAAAAAGTTTTTGCCCCCTTCCTGATTTCCTCTATTCTTGCATATTTCTCACACTGGATGTTTTCAGATCTTTAGACAAAATATAATATTGATTTTAGGGAACCTGAGTAAACAAATGACACATTTGTTTTTTACTTATTAAATGTATTTAATGAACAATAAATCCCAACACCCATTTCCCTTGTGTGAAAAAGTAATTGCCCCCTTACAATAACTGCAGCCAATGTATAATAAAGTAATCATTTGTAATATTTGGTCACATATCCTTTGCATGCCATGACTTCCTGATGTCTTTGACCCAACAATATCAAAAGACTCTTGAAATCTTATTTTCTGGTATTTCTACAAGCGATACTATAACCTCTCTGCATTTGAATGGATCTCTATGAGAATTGGGGGGTGGGACTAGATTTAGTTGTAAATTACACTGGAATAGTATGGAACACATGGTTGGCTAAATGGCTCTAAGTCATCAAGGGTCTGATGTATCAAACGAGCCTCAAACCATCACTCTGCTGCCAGATATGCAGTAGATATGGATGGTTCACTTTAAGGGTTGTTTCTCCTGACTTATTTTTCCATAGAGTTCAATAGGAAAATTTGTCAGGAGAAACAACCCTTAAAGTGAACCATCCATATCTACTGCATATCTGGCAGCACAGTGATGGTTTGAGTGCTCCCAATGGCCAGTGGCACGTTATGTATTCTTGCTAAGTTGCTGTCGTAGTTAAAAAGTAATATTTTTGGACGTACGCGCTTCAATATAGCAAAATTTGTTAGCGTAGGCTTGGCTACGTGAATATTTCTGACCTGTTATGTGAAATCAAGTCGGAAAAAATGGACTGAATGAGCTGTAGACTCGTTTTCAGTAAAATATTAGGACTGTCACATTTACTGATATTTTGCCACACAGTAAATGCAATTGATTATGTAACAAGTGTTTCGGTATCAACACCGCTACTAGAAGTAGTGAAATCAGGTAAGGTATGGACCAGATGATGAGAAGATAACAGATTTGGTAGCTTTTTGCACAACAAGAATGAAGTCACACAGAAGCATGAGCTATATTTCAAAGGTAAGAGAAAGGTTGTTTTACTCGTTTTCACTCGTTTTGTTTTTCGGTTACCTTTTTTAAAATTCTCTTAGAAAAATACAATGAAACGCACAACAATAGCTGACATGTACAATAACCCCCAAAAAAAGAAGGAAAGAAAAAAAAAAGAAAGAAAAAAAAGAATGATCTCTAAAATGGTACTTATCAATACCTTTTACTTTTGTTTTGTATAAATATTCTTCCTGGGCCCACTAGTGGTTAGCTATTTATCTTATTATTATGTTTACTCTGCACTTTTAGTATTACTTTAATGTATGTTGGTCTATTACTATTATTCATTATTGGTTCTAGTATAATTTGCTGTTGGTTAAGCTATAGGACTCTCTCATTCTGAACCCAGGACTTTTATTTTGACACTTGAAAGTACGGGAGCAAATTAAACTTATCACGTTAAAACGGATCAATTTTTAAAAATCTAAATCAAAATACCTCTATCTAAGACACTTCAATTTTAAATCATCGGTCAAGTATCAGCTCAATAAGAACACATGAAAACATTAACAGTGTAAACATACTTGCACTCACGCTCATTCAAGACGAATGGCGTTTTAACTCCATGTCCGTTCTATTGTGAACTAATGAGGATCAGTGCAAAATCAGTTCAGTCCGTGTGGTCGTTGGACCACTCTCTGCTGGTTTTCCAGCATGTAGGAATGTAAATGCAAAAGCTCTTGTCCTACCCCCACCATAGAAAGGCACAATTAAACTCTTTTCTTCTGTTTCACTTCACAGGTCGCTCACATGGGTGGCTCGCCAGTCTGCGTGCCGCTACAGCACTCCAGGGAGGACGAGCAGGCCGCAGACGAATCCAGGATCCAACTACAGGAGTTCAACTCCAACAACAACAAAAAAACCGGCCTTGCAAACAAGCCAAAAGACTCATTAGCAGTCTATTTAAAATAATTACATTCACTTAAAGGTCGGTATAAATCTTACTTGTGGTCATTTAAGACATAGTATGCATTGTAAACATTCAAATGTATGACACTTGAAACTTTAATACTGGGCAAGACATACGCATCTTTAATGGTCTGGGAGTTGAGCTTCCTGAAATCGATGCACAGGCATACTGAATTGTTTTTCTTTCGAAACACAACTATAGGTGATGCGAAGGGAGATTCAGATTCATGGATGATGCTGGCTGCCAGCAGCTCTTGAAGGTGCTTCTGTACTGCATTCACGTCCTGAGGGTGAATAGGTCGGGCTCTATGCTTGAAGGGGGTCTCATCACTGAGTTTGATGTGATGCTTCACTTTATTGATATGACTATAGTCGAGATAATTTAGAGCAAACACTTCAGGCATGGAGTTCAACTGCTCCGTTATTCTGTCTTTCCACTCAGATGGCATGGGAGAATCGCCGAAATCAAATTTTATCTTGGGATTGGCAGGTTCTGTCGTTCTGTCACTAGAGTTACTTGAGCTTTGTGAGGGGCTCCTTCCCCATTACTCGCTGAATAGCGTGCATCTCAGCTAACACGGTCTTGGGGGGAATCACTATGTCATTCTTTGTTTCGTTCTTGAGGAGGACTGGCAAGTGGCAGGAGCATCTAGTAGGTAAGGTGTGCAAGCAGCTAGCTACCAACAACCCACCAGGCAGGGAGGACATTGACAGCGGCTCTACGGTGACCCATCTTTTTGTGTGGGCACCATTCACGTGGATTAGCCTATTGAGGACCACTGTGCAGCCTACTGGCATGACCTCGGGTGTGTTTCCTTTTACCTTCCTCCATCCCAGGGCACCAGTGCATGCTTTTTCTGTCTTAACCTGTTTGTGCAGAAGCAAATTTGGGCCAATTTTCGCCTGTTTTGCACTGTTCTGTTTAAGCCTTTATAACTACAGTTGTGCTCACCACACACACTTGTTTAATGGCTTAAGTTGAAGAAGACCCCTGTACCTTTGTGTGTCTTAGATTAAAATAATTAAATTTCATAATCTACATATAGATTCTGGGCTGTAAATGCACAAACTTAGTTTACAGTGCACTTCTGAAAGGAAAAGATGTAAAACAGGTCATACTTTACATTTCCTGGTCCACACACCACTTGTCAACATGTGTACAGATTTTTAGGGGGATATGTCAATCTGCTCAGGTTCCATAAACGAATTTGTAAACAGTGTATCCTGGTGTCCCTTAGGGTCTCCAAATCTATCCAAATGGATAAAATGTGCATCACAGATATAATCAGCTTTTTTCAACAGATAAAGTATTCTGACTCATAAAACACATGTTTGTATCAACTAAATGAGGATTTTTTTTTCCAAATTTGGGTTTGGATATACAGGTGTGCAGCTCAAAAAATTAGAATATCGTGAAAAAGTTCAATATTTTTTGTCACTCATTTCAGAAAGTGAAACTCATATATTATATAGATTCATTACACATAGAGTGAAATATTTCAAGCCTTTATTTCTTGTAATTTTTATGATTATGGCTTACAGCTAATGAAACCCAAAATTCAGTGTCTCAGAAAATTAGAATATTTTGCTTTAACATATTTTTAAAGTATCATATTTAATATTTGGTCGCATATCCTTTGCATGCTGTTACTTCCTGAAGTCTGTGACCAATCAACATCAAAAGACTCTCGATATCTTATTTTCAGGTACTGTTACAAGCGATACTATAACCTCTCTGCATTTGAACTGATCTCTATGGGAATTGGGGGGTGAGACTAGATTCAGCTGTAAATTACACTGGTACAGTATGGAACACATGGCTGGCTAAATGGCTGTAAGTCATCAAGGGTCTGAGCTATCGAACGAGCCCCAAACCATCACTCTGTTGCCAGATATGGAGTAGATGTGGATGGATCACTGCAAGGGTTATTTCTCCTGACTCATTTACACAGACTTCAGGAAGTAACAGCATGCAAAGGATATGCGACCAAATATTAAATATGATACTTTAAAAATATGTTAAAGCAAAATATTCTAATTTTCTGAGACACTGAATTTTGGGTTTCATTAGCTGTAAGCCATAATCATCAAAATTACAAGAAATAAAGGCTTGAAATATTTCACTCTATGAGTGACACGAAATATTGAACTTTTTCACGATATTCAAATTTTTTGAGCTGCACCTGTATATATCCAAAAATTTATACAATGCTTTTTTGTCCATATGAAGCATTTTATTATGTTCTTTGAGGTAGTAGGATCATTACAATCACTTCACATTCAGAGGGTGATACATTTATTAGCTCCAGTTCAGTTTATGGTTCCAAAAATGTATTTTTCCACCAGAGCCCCGTTAGCCAGCACAATTTTGAATAGAAAATGTATGTTGCAGCGTTGACTGGAGAGGATATGGTGTGCTGTTACCACCTCCTACGACGTGGACGAGGGGTTGGATTTTAGGAATGACAGACACTGGGCTGCATAAGTCCTTCACAGTGCCTGCCTGCTCCTGAGGTCATGCCATTCAGTGAAGCAGAGGCGGTCCGCAATTATGCAGAGAGGAACATCGCAAGACCTGCACTTGAAGATGGTCTTGTTTTTCCTCTTCAGACTGAGGCAGTAAACACAGTACTTCCTCCCTTTCGTGGCCTTTTACGCTGAAGTACTTGATGAGGGCATCTGACAGGTCAACACCCCCCATGTACTTGTTGTACTCCAGCACTGGCTCTGGAATAGTGACCGCACGTCTGGCCCAGGTGCCATCAGGGTTCCTTGCCCGCCGCTGCACTGACTTCCTACTGTAGGCTTTGTGAATGTAAGAACACATCGAGACCTCTCGCGTGTCCTTCCACTTCACATACAGAAGGGGGCCATCTCTGATCCACCACATGTCCCCTCGAACAGCCTTCTTTGGGAGGCTATTCACTTTGGTCTTGGGAAAACCAATCATGTTTTCCCTGATGGTACCGCAAGCTCCATAGTGGATACGGTGGAGATGCCGAAAGAGAGCCGTGCTGGTGTAAAAATTGTCCACAAAGACATGGTAGCCTGTCCCAAGGTATGGCACCCGGAGCAGGTTCACAACAGCATCAAAGCTCAAACCGTTCCCACTTGGAGTGAGCGTTTTCCCCTGGTACACACTGAAGTCACATGTGTAGCCCATCTTGCTGTCAGCCAGGACAAATAACTTGAAGCCCCACTTTGTTGGCTTGTCCTTCAAGTATTGTTTCATCCCATGCCGAGCTTTTGAGGCTACCATGCATTCATCAAGGACCAGGTTCCGATGAGGGTGGTAGTAAGCCCTGCATGCAGTCAGGATCTGGTCATGCAATGGCATCTGCTGTTGTGTCGCTCATGTGGAGGAATGCACCAATGGCCTCATACCTGTAACCCGGCATCACACTGCAGGGAAAGGGGTGCTTGTGAAGCCGGTCCTTCCTCCATAGGTCATGGGCAGCAGATGGCTTGAGAAGACCCAGGTACAGGACGATGGACAGATATTTTTGCATGTCCTCAGCATCCACATCAGACCATGGCGTATGCAGTCCCTGAGCATGTTTACGGGCTGCGTTGCCATTTGTGTTGTCACAGAGAAGCTTGAGGACATCTGTGCTAAAGAACAGCCGAAAGAGATCCAGGGGGCTGTAGGCCTGCTGAAGGTCCAACTGCACTCGTGGGGTCCTCTGGGGGCAGAAGGGGAACTTCATCCTCATCCGCCATGTCGTGCCATCCGTCCTCAGACTCTGGCTCTGACTCGCTTGGTCTTTTTTTAGGAGCTCCTCGCGGTGAATGAGAGCAGGGCCTCCTTGAACTTGTGACCAGAGTCCTGCGGGGATGAGCAGCAGGAGCAGGTGCAGGTGCATGAGCAGATGCAGCAGCAGGAGCAGGAGCAGAGGGTCCAGGACTGTCCAGAGCAGAAGCATCTTCTACCCTGAATTATTTAAAAGAAAGCAAAATAAAAAAAGTACACAATAAGAGCCACATAGTGTACTATGTTGTGAATCAAAAATGAAAATGCTAGGCTTTTCCAAAAAAATTAAATAAATGCTACATTTGACATGGAGACTGCGATTCAGATTTACCCTAAATTAAGTTTGTTTACTTTATTTCGGTCATTAACATTTTCTTTACAAAGAGGTGTGTAGAAAGATATAATTCAATAATAATAAGTAATTTGACTGAAAATGTGTACCTACCCTTCTTACAATATACATTTTATCCTTTAAGAATTACAAAAATATATTAGAATTACAAAAATAATTACTTTTTGTAATTCTTTTCTAAATTAAGTTGTTACTTTAGTCTTATAAATATCACAAAAATCAATACTAACCAGTGACACTGGATTGCCATTGACAACCAGCAACAATGTCATACAGTGCTGTGAAAAAGTTTTTGCCCCCTTCCTGATTTCCTCTATTCTTGCATATTTCTCACACTGGATGTTTTCAGATCTTTAGACAAAATATAATATTGATTTTAGGGAACCTGAGTAAACAAATGACACATTTGTTTTTTACTTATTAAACAATAAATCCCAACACCCATTTTCCTTGTGTGAAAAAGTAATTGCCCCCTTACAATAACTGCAGCCAATGTATAATAAAGTAATCATTTTTAATATTTGGTCACATATCCTTTGCATGCCATGACTTCCTGATGTCTTTGACCCAACAATATCAAAAGACTCTTGAAATCTTATTTTCTGGTATTTCTACAAGCGATACTATAACCTCTCTGCATTTGAATGGATCTCTATGGGAATTGGGGGGTGGGACTAGATTTAGTTGTAAATTACACTGGAATAGTATGGAACACATAGTTGGCTAAATGGCTCTAAGTCATCAAGGGTCTGATGTATCAAACGAGCCTCAAACCATCACTCTGCTGCCAGATATGCAGTAGATATGGATGGTTCACTTTAAGGGTTGTTTCTCCTGACAAATTTTCCTATTGAACTCTATGGAAAATTTGTCAGGAGAAACAACCCTTAAAGTGAACCATCCATATCTACTGCATATCTGGCAGCAGAGTGATGAATTACAAGCTAATGGTGGCAGATAGAAACGTGATATTTCGCACGCTGATAGGATATTAAGTACTGATTATGATGATATGCGGGTTATGGTGATAAAATCCATATTTTCGTAGAACTAGCAACGTATTTGTGATGTGTTTAATTTGAAGACGCAGGCGTCTCTACCACTAGGGGCCAGCACAAACAAGTTAAGAACTGCTCGGTAGCCGTGAAGTGCTGACTGAGGACTGGCTATGTTCTTCTGAGAGTAGCTCGAGTAAAGGACATCTAGGGAGTTAGTGTCAATGAGGATCTGGGGCACGTTAGTCATATCTGGAACCACTAGCGCTAACGTAGGTACTTCAGCTTTGGTCCCCAGAAACTCTTTGGGAAACGTCAGGCTCAGCTCCACATATTCAAGGTAAGGCACCGCCTGTCACATTTGCTCCTTCAACTTCCAGTAGGTCATTCAGCGACTTCATGGGATGACTTAACAAATGACACTCAGAAAACGACAAGAGAATTGTGGTGACTTGAGATCCGGTGTCTAAAACACAGTTGACGTTTTTCTCTCCAATAATGACCTGAGCTGTGCACTTCATTCCCACTAGCCCCTTTAGCAGTTCGATGGACAACGTTCCATTTTGAGCACACTTGTTAGTCACCCGTTTCTTCTTTTTGGGCACGTTTCTCTCCTTTTAGTCCCCGTTTGCCCTTCAACAGAGATTGTCAGTAGTTTAACCGATCCCATTGGAGTTGCCTTTCTTTACACTGATGCCTCTTTTCTTCAACTAGGACAGGGTTTGGTTCACTTTCACAGCTTGGCGTAATATGCCCATCTTCAGTACCAAGGACGAGGCCTGTTAGATGCCGGCCCACCGAGGTTTGGTTGCCCTGCTGTTCTCAGTAGGCTGGGATTCAGTTTTGGTTACATTCTCTTTTGAGCGTGTCTTCCTCCCTATCTGATGGTTCTGCACTCAAAGTGTAGTCATCTGAGCTTGGTGATTTGTCTCTTTAATGCAGTGATTGCAACTTCAGGAGTGTTAATTGTCACTTTCTGAGGAGTAGTCTTCATAACGACAACTTGAGCTTGGATCTCTATGACCTGTCTCTTCAGTGCATTGATCTCAGCTGCTTCAGGGTGGTTGGTTTTGGTCTTTGGCTGAGGCGGTGTCTGCATGACGGCAACTTGGGCTTGAAGTTCTGCAATTTGTCCCTTCAAAGGGGTAAACGGTTTGGCGGTTTGCTACAGTTCGTACCGTGGGAGCAACAGGAACTTGCTTGTGTAGGCCAAGATGTTTCCTCATGCGATCTTCCGTTGAAGCATGTCTGTCTTCTTCTGTCTTGATAAGGAGCACCAGCTCAGTGAAGGGAAATTGGTTGTGTGTTTTTTTAAGGTCTACGATGAACACATAGTTCCAACAGCTTCAGCAAAATTGCTTCAGAAGACAGCGACTTTGTTCTCCCTCCACAATGCCACCCCTTCTGATGGCTGTACTCAGAATAACTTTCAATCTGTGCAAATAACTTGAGGGCTTCTCACCATCATTCTGCAAAGTGCTCATGAATTTGGCAAACAAGCCGTCTCCATCTTCCACTGAGCCATAGACTGAATCCAGGAGCTCAAGATACACTGAAGGTAAGGCTCAAGGGCTAACCTGCTTGATAACGTTTGTGGCAGGAGGCAGTGAACTGTATAAGATTTTCTGCGTTCGATGCAAGTCAGAAATCGATGGATCAGTCATCAGGAATTCAACACTCGCACGCCAGGTGTCATAGTCTGGTTCACTGTTACGGCGGGGGCTTTTCCCAGAGAAGACTGAAAGGCGGAATGAGACTTTCTGGTGTGACGTGGCAACATCATTCTTCACGATGTGTTCAACTACCATCCTTTGTACACTAGGGGGGTTAACAGTGCTCATAGTGAGAGCTGGGTGGATCATCACAGGAGTATCAACACCATCTGCTCTTGCTAAGCTGTGGTGTGTGACAGTTAGTTCAGTTCTCTTTGCTGGGTTTTTGGGTTCCACAAGGGAGAAGCATGCGGAGAGTGCGTGGTAGTAGTCACTGCGACAAACTCTTGCTAGGCATAGGGCAATGTAGACCTGTCACTTTCTTGGCTCTGAGGCTAGGCTGTCTCTAGTTATGATGTTAGTGGTTCTTGTGCAGGGGGGTTCGTCTCTCCCAGTGTGACCATCTTCATTAGCTCCTCCTGGAGCATATCTTGAAAAAACTTCCCACTCGCTCTAGCAATATCTTGCAATGCTTTGAGATACCCCTTGGTGACACTACTGCTGGCCTCGAGTGTGTAGACGATATCTAGAGTGCGAACATTGAGCGTGACTTCTGTATCACGGGAGGTCTTGTAAACTAAGGGCAGTAGGGGCCCTAATGTATGCACGGCAGAGCTGTCGTCAAACTCAATTATCACATGACATGAAATTTGGAGTTTGGATCGTCAATAAGCAAGTTACGATTAATAGGACCATGAGCCGCTAAACTTTCCCCAAGCTCTTTGTCTAAGTTAGTTTGTGTAATGCCACTAATAATGACAGAGTTAGGGACGTTTACGTTTTCAGTTTTCACGATATCCATCGTAAACGTTTGAGATAACTTTTATCTACTGCGTTTTGTGATGCGATCACTCTTAGTGCAAACAAGATCTCTCTCCTGGCTGGCTCGCCAAATTTTCTGTGTTTTGGTATTAACACTGCTACTAGGAGTGAAATCAGGTAAGGTATGGACCAGATGATCAGAAGATAACAGATTTGGGTAAAGAGAGATAGCTAGCTGTTTGCACAACAAGAAGTCACACGGAAGCATGAGCTATATTTTAAAGGTAAGAGAATGGTTGTTTTACTTGTTTTCACTTGTTTTGTTTCTCTGTTACCTTTCATTTTTATTCTCTTAGAAAAGTATAATGAAATGCAAGTGGTTAGCTATTTTTCTTATTATTATGTTTACTATGCACTTTTAGTATTACTTTAATGTATGTTGGTCTATTACTATTATTAGTTATTGGTTCTAGTATAATTTGCTGTTGGTTAAGCTATAGGACTCTCATTCTGAACCCAGGATATTTATTTTGACACTAAGACTCTAATTTAAGACACTTGAAAGTTCCGGAGTAAATTAAACTTATCACAATAAAACAATAAAAATAAATGTTTAACAGTGTAAACATACATACACTCACGCTCACTCAGGATGAATGGC